>OY740805.1:34818068-35519345 GCA_963514005.1 Raja brachyura
GGTATGAGGAAACCCTCTCTCTACCCCATTTCTTCCACACTCCCCACCCTTCCGCTCCCCTCACTCACGTGGTACTCTGGTGTGAAGAAGCCCTCTTTTTCCCACCATGAATACCAGGCAGCCTCCACGTATCGGGGGCTGTACGATTTCGGCAGCGGGACCGTCGTATCTGTGTAGGGGGAGACAGGGATCAGGAATGCCGGCCTTTTTCCCCAGGCCCTTCGGCCCACTCTCCCCAGCCTAGCCAACATCCAGGAGAGTTGAACGGCCTCAAGACTGAGCGATGATAATCTCTGCTTTCCAGCATAGGCAGTCTTCCTCGCTGTCTCAGCCAGGCAGAGGTGGAGCAGGCCCTTCGGCCCTCCTCGCTCATGCTAGCCACCAAAGGGGGGGGTGCAACGAGTCCTTGTACATCAGTCACTGAAAGTAATCATGTAGGTTCAGCAGGCAGTGAAGAAAGCTAATGGCATGTTGGCCTTCAGAGCGAGATGATTTTAGTTTAGGAGCAATGAAGTCCCACTGCAGGTGCACATGGACCTGGTGAGACCGCACCTGGAGTATTGTGTACAGTTTTGGTCTCCTAATTTGAGCAAGGCCATTCTTGCTATTGAGGGAGTGCAGCGTAGGTTCACCAGGTTAATTCACAGGGAGTGAATCAGTGGAATTCTCTGCCACAGAAGGCAGTGGAGGCTAATTCACTGGATGTTTTCAAGAGAGATTTAGCTCTTTGGGCTGATGGAATCAAGGGATATGGAGAGAAAGCACGAATGGGGTACTGATTTAGGATGATCAGCCATGATCATATTGGATGGCGGTGCCGAATGGCCTACTCCTGCACCTATTTTCTATATTTCTACACGGTGCAGAAACAGGCCCTTCAGCCCACCAAGATCCTACTAACAACCCCAGTTACAACTATCATACAGTCATGCAACATGGAAACAGGCAATTTGGCCCACTGGGTTTATACTAGCCACCCAGTTACAACAATCTTGGTGTTGCAAACTAATACAGCATGGAAACGGGCCCTTCAGCCCACTGAATTTGTGGTAGCCACACGCTTACATCAATTATGGAGTCATAGAAAGAGGATCTTCGGCCCACTGAGCCCACTGAGTTCCTACTATGTTACAACAATCAAACTTCACACAAAGGGTGGTGGTTGTTTGGAATGAGCTGCCAGAGGAGGTAGTTGAGGCTGGGACTATCCCAATGTTTAAAAAACAGGTACATGTATAGGACAGGTTTGGAGGGATATAGGACAAACGCAGGCAGGTGGGACTAGTGCAGCTGGGACATGTTAGGCGGTGTGGGCAAGTTGAGCCGAAGGGCCTATTTCCACGCAGTATCACTCTATGACTCTACAACAGATAGAGAGCAGAGTGGAAGATACAGAGTGCAGAATATAGTTCTCAGCATTGTAGCGCGTCAGGTCCCGAGACATAGTCCAATGTCTACAATGGGGTTGAGGTGAATCAGACGATACCCTAGCTTATGGAAGGACCGTTCAGAAGCCTGATAACAGAGGAGATGAAGCCGTTTCTGAGTCTGGTGGTGCGCGCTTTCAAGCTTCTGTACGTCTGTAGGGACAGGAGCGGGGAGAAGGAGGAAGCATGTGTGGCTCAAGGTGGCACAACATTAGAGTTGCTGCCTCACGACGCTTTATCACTCTATGAGTCTAATCAGAAAGTCTCATGCAGATGGGGCATATTGGCCGGCATGGACCAAAAAGCTTCTCACTGTACCTTGGCACACGTGACAATAAACTGAACTGAACTGAATAAGAAGGAACTGCAGATGTTGGTTTAAACCAAAGATAGACACAAAAAGCAGCAGTAACTCAGCGGGACAGGCAGCATCTCTGGAGAGAAGGAATGGGTGATGTTTCGGGTCGAGACCCTTCTTCAGACTGGTTTGGGATAAGGGAAACGAGAGATATAGACGGTGATGTGGAACTGAACTGGACAGGTTGGGCTGGGGGGGGGGGGGGGGGGGGTTGCTGTTTCCACGCTGTATGACTAAGGGATTTCACACAAGTTGTCCACATGAGTGGCAAGGGTTTGGGGTAAAATTGTCAGGTGGGGAAACTGTATTGTATGTACAGTGCCCTCCATAATGTTTGGGACAAAGACCCGTCATTTATTTATTTGCCTCTGTACTCCACAATTTGAGATTTGTAATTGAAAAAAATCACATGTGGTTAAAGTGCAGATTGTCAGATTTTATTAAAAGGCCATTTGGATACGTACAATGTCCGATGCAGTTTTTTTTGCACGGTGCATGTATTGTATATATTTCTTACTTGATTGAAGTCTATTTTGAAACTATTTTAAAAGTAGGACTCTGTGATTGGAAGTCCCGTATAATAACTAGGGCAGCAGACTGCGGCGCCCCCTCTCACCTTTCTTCTCTCCCGGTGGAGTCGGCACGTCGTACGTGAACACTGGTGGTTCCGTCCATTTCCGTGGCTCGGTGCCCTGTCACAGCAAGAGGCTCTGTCACCCCCAACCGATCAACCACCCCTTCCCCGCACCCTGTCCATTTATTTCTTGTCCCGCTCTCTCATTTATTTCTCATCCTCCCTCTATTTCTCTCCCTCCCCTCATTCATTCCTTCTCTCTCCCCACCCATGCCCTCTCCATTTCTCTCTTCTCCCTCGTCCTCTCCCTTTCACTCCCTCCCCTCTCCCACTCATGCACGCACACCTATCCACTCCAACCACCCCTCCACTCTCTTCCCCCATCGTCCCCTCCCTCTTTCTTTCCACCCCTTCATCCTCTCCCCTACCCCTCCCTGATCTTCCTCCCTCTCCACTTCTTTCACCCTCCCTCTCCCCCCCCTCCCTTACCACCTGCTCCCTTCTTTGCCCTTTCCTCTCGCACTCACTCCCCGTCGCTCATCCCTCTCCATTTCTCCCTCCCCATCCCATTCTACCTCGCCCTTCCCTCCTCTCTCCCTACCCACACCTCTCTCTTCCATCCCTCCCCACTACTTTCCCTACCTTTCCTCCCAATCCAATTATTCCCCCTCACTCTTTCTCCCACCCTCCATTTCGTTCTCTCCCTCACCTCCTTCATTCCTTCCCCTTTCTCTCCCAATCCACCTCCATTTATTTCTTCCTCCTCTCTTTCTGCCCCCTCCATTCCCTTTCCTTCCCCCTATCCGCCTCACACCTTCCCCTCCATTTCTCTACCTCCTGATCCCATTTTCCCCTCATCCACACCCTCCCCCCTCAATTTCGCTCCATTTCTCTCTCTGAGTCGCTCCCTCTCCTCTCCCCTCCCTTCTCTCCTTCAACTCCCCCCCCCTTCTCTCCTTCAACTCCCCCCCTCCTCCTCTCCCTCACCCCTCCATTTTTATCTCCTCCTCCTCCACTCCGAGCCTCCATGGCCGCCTCTCTTCGCAGCCGCCGCCGCTCCTTGTGGAGCCGCTGCCGGGCGGGGTCGGGACCGGGGCCGGGGCCGCTGCTACAGGTCCGGGACAGAGGGTGGAGGAGGGGGATGAGGAGCCGCGACCACTGCGGGTCCCGGGCCGCCGCCATCAACGCCATGGGCGCCGCCATCTTCATGACCTCTCCCTCCCGCTGACGTCACTCCCTCCCTCCAAAGATTCACAAGTTGCAGAATCAGCCCATTCATGGAAAATAGGTGCAGGAGTAGGCCATTCGGCCCTTCCAGCCAGCACCGCCAATCAATATGATCATGGCTGATCATCCAGAATCAGTATTAAAGAGTTAAAGAAGGAACTGCAGATGCTGGAGAATCGAGGGTTACACAAAAAGCTGGAGAAACTCAGCAGGTGCAGCAGCATCTAAGGAGCGAAGGAGATAGGCGACGTTTCGGGTCGAGACCCTTCTTCAGACTGCAGTTCCTGCCTTCTCCCCATATCCCATGGTTCCATGAGCCCCAAGAGCAAAATCCAACTCTCTTGAAAACATCCAGAGATTTGGCTTCCACTGCCTTCCAAAGCAGAAAATTCCAGACACTCCAAAGACGTAAGTTAATTGGCTTGGTGTAATTGTAAATTGTCCCGAGTGTGTGTAGGATAGTGTAAGTGCAGAGATTGCTGGTTGGCGTGGGCTCGGTGGGCCAAAGCGCCCTTTCCCACGCTCCATCTCTAAACTAAACTCGACCTGAAACGTCACCCATCTTCTATCCAGAGATGCTGCTTTTACCACTGAGTTACTCCAGCATTTTGTGTCAATCTTCTTTAACTAAACAAAGGGTGTGTTCCTGTGCTGCACTGTTCTATGTTCTATGTTAAATACTTGGAACTGTAACTCGGGCTATCTTTAATCAGACTGTACTGGACTTTATCTTGCCATAAACGTTATTCCCTTTATCCTGTATCTGTACACCCTCGGGCTATCCTTGATTGGACCTTGCTGGCGTTACCGTGCGCTAAACGTTATTCCCTTATCATGCATCTATAGAATGTAAATGGCTCTATTGTAATCATGTATTGTCTTTCTGCTGACTGGTTAGCATGCAACAAAAACTTTTTACTTTACACGTGACAATAAACTTAACTGAACTTAACTTTAGAATGACAGGGTACGTTCCAGTTACAGGAGATTTCTACAGCCTAGAATTAAAGCTACCCTTTAGGGCTGTAGGTCGGCTTGGTGCAATCATGAATATCCGTTTCGCAGGACAATAGAGCTTTGTTTACTCGAGGCCGTGCAAGAGACTTGCTTCCATAATACCGGTTGCCATCAAAGCTGAAGTGAACAGAAATCAGTCGATATTTGCAGGGAGGAACTACAGATTCCGGTTTAAACCGAAGATAGATACAAAATGCTGGAGTAACTCAGGGACAGGCAGCATCTCTGGTGAGAAGGAATGGGTGATGTTTTGGGTCGAGACCCTTCTTCAAACTGTCAGAATCGACCCGTGTGTAGGAAGGAACTGCAGATGCTGGTTTAAATCGAAGATAGAGTCCTCACCAGAGATGCTGCCTGTCCCGCTGAGTTACTCCAGCCTTTTGTGTCTATCTTCAGTAATCAGTCCGTGACAAGCTTTGAGTTTAAAGTCTGAAGATGTTAAAGGGGATGAATGAGGTATAAGTGAGAAGGGAATCAGGCTGGCAGATGGCATAATAGACCCTGATTACACGATAATCAGAAAACAAGATAAGGTCTGAACTAGAGCTAGTTTAAAAGCATTAAATTCTCCAAGTAAGCTTTAATAAATTTTAAGACGTATAGGTTTCAAAGGTCTTTTATTGTCACATGTACCAATTAAGGTACAGTGAGATGCAAATTACCAAAGATCTGTATGAAAAAAAGACACAGAATTACATACAAATTAACATACCCATCAACACAGCGGATTCCTAACATTCCTCACTGTGACGGAAGGAGGAAAGTCCAATCTTACTCTTTATTATCCGCTAAATAGCATGGAAACAGTCCCTTCAGCCCACCGGTTCGAGCCCTTGGTGGGGTAATAAGTGATTTAATAAGTGTCAAAAGTCACTTATTAAATCAGATTCCCGCTGTTTCTGCAATTGTCAAAGTTAATTCTCAAAGTTACAGCTGGTCTGTGGTCGCACCACTTGGCTTTGTTGCCATCTAGTGGCGGAACCAAGAAGTGACGCAGTTAACGCGTTGAAATGAACGGATCGACAGACAGCTCTGATTTCACTTGCTGTTTATTTCCCACATTTACAATCCCCCTGGTTTTATTTCCGCGTTCACCAGGGTATTACGATGCGGAATTTGGGGATTAAATGGGAGCCGTTCAGCGTCGACCTGTTGTCCACCGGGTTTCTGCCCCACAGCCCCCGAGTCCCGCTCCTGACGCCGGTCCCGGGACCTGACCCTTTTACACACCCGTTTCGGAAACGGAGCAGATTCTCAGCCAGTTTCCATCACAAGGCCAGAAGAAAGGATAAAGTTTCTCCGTGAATTTATTCCCTGTGAAAGTGTGGAGATGGGACTTGGTGTCCCCGTTGTAAAATGAAACAGTCCCGGATTCGTAACTTAGATAAACTCCCACCTTCCCGGGGATGGGACGGGCGGGGAGAGGGGATGTAGGGGAAGTGAGTGCATCAAATGCATCACCCCACCGCCCGAGGCTCCAGACTCCAGTCTCCGGAGTTAGTGTGACCAGTCTCTTCCTTTCCACAGAGTCTGTGGCGACTCCCAGCCTCCAGCCCTGACTCCCCGCCACCTCCACTTCCCAGTAAAGTTTCCCCGATGTGAATCCCTGCAGTCCCAGCACACACAGACTGCCTGTAAACCGCTTCCCAGTGTCAGGTAGACTCCTCCGTGTCCGGGTCCATCTCACCCTCTTCCGATCCTCAGACACATCGAGCCACGGATGCGCTGTTTCCATATCCAGGGTGATAGAGACTGGGGAGAGAAGCAGAGAATCAGAGAGTCCCCGGGGGTCGGGTGGAGACACGGGCAGCGCGGCCCCGGGACCGGGGGAGAAGCCGCTCGCCCTCAACTCTCTTGTCAATTCTTCCCTCCCGCTCCACCCCTTCCCGGGGCACTTTCCCTTCCAACCGCAAGAGATGCTACACTTGTCCCTTCACCTCCCCCATCCACTCCTTTCAGGGACCCAAGCAGTCATTCCAAGTCCTACAGAGGTTCACCTGCACCTCCTCCAACCTCATCTACTGCATCTGTTGCTCCAGATGCCAGCTGATCTACATCGGTGAGACCAAGCGGAGGCTAGGCGATCGTTTCGCCGAACACCTCTGCTCGGTTCGCAATAACCAACCCGACCTCCCGGTGGCTCAGCACTTCAACTCCCCCTCCCTCCCATTCCGTATCCGACCTCTCGGTCCTGGGCCTCCTCCACGGCCAGAGTGAGCAACACCGCAAGTTGGAGGAACAGCACCTCCCCACCTCTCCCTCAGCCCTCGGGCCCTGACATTCCTTCTCCATCTCCCCCCCCCCCCCACCCAAGTCGCACTAGCTTCTCATTTTCACACTACAAACAGCTTACAATGGCCTGTTTCCTTTATCATCAATACATTTTTGCATATCTTTCATTCAGTGTTCTTTATCTTTCCACATCACTGTCTATATCTCTCGTTTCCCTGATCCCTGACCAGTCTGAAGAAGGGTCTCGACCCGAAACGTCGCCTATCTCCTTCGCTCCTTAGATGCTGCTGCACCCGCTGAGTTTCTCCAGCTTTTTGTGTAACCCCAGAATGCTTTTTATAGATGTGTATAAGATCTATATAAGGTGCCCAGATAAGGTGAATAGCCACAGTATTTTGCCCAAGGCAGGAGAGTCTAAACCTCTGACTCTATGATGCTTGCCAGCTGATGAGTTTAGTGGTAGATCAAATCTCCAATTTCCCTTCAGTCCAAAATACAATTAATCTTTGCATCCATGCATTGCTTAAAGATGTATAGGAATGAACTGCAGATGCTGGTTTAAACCGTAGATAGACTCAAAGAGCTGGGGCAACTCAGTGGGACAGGCAGCATGTCTGGAGAGGAGTGGGGGGGGGGGGGCATTTCGATTTGAGACCCTTCTTCAGACTGGTTAGGGATAAGGGAAACAAGACATATAGGCGATGTTGCAAAAAATAATGATGATATAGGAAACAGGCCATTGTTAGCTATTTGTTAGGTGTAAACGAGAAACTAGTGCGGCTTGGGTGGGGGAGGGAGTGGTTTAGGTGGGAAGGGATGAGTAAACAAAGGAGTTGCAGAGGGAATGGTCTCTGCGGAAGGTAGGAAGGGGAGGAGATGGGGAAAATGTGGCTAGTGGTTGGATCCCGTTGGAGGTGGCGGAAATCTTGGAGGATTATGTGTTGTATGCGGCGACTGATCGGGACTCTGTCTATGTTGTGACTAGGGGGAGGGGGAGCAATGGCAGAGCTGCGGGGTACCGAGGAGACACGACTGTGGGTCTCGTCATGATGGGAGAGGCTAACCCCCGTTCCCTAAAGAATGAGGACACCTCGGATGTCCTGGTATGGAACACCTCATCTTGAGCACAGATGCGGCGTAGCGGAGGAATTGGGAGTAGGGGATGGAGTCTTTGCAGGAAGCTTGGTGGGGTGAAGTGTAGTCGAGATAGTTGTGGGAGTCAGTAGGATTGTAACAGATGTCTATCGATAGTCTATTTCCTGTGATGGAGACTGTGAGATCAAGAAAGCGGAGGGAGGTGTGGGAGATGGTACAAGTAAATGTGATTGCAGGATGGAAATTGGTGGGTGCAGGAGGTAGCATCGATGCAGTCATCAATGTAATGGAGATAGAGTTAGACATAGACATAGAAAATAGATGCAGGAGGAGGCCATTCATCCCTTCGAGCCAGCACCGCCATTCATTGTGATCATGGCTGATCGTCCCCTATCAATAACCCGTGCCTGCCTTCTCCCCATATCCCTCAACTCCACTAGACCCTAGAGCTCTATCTAGCTCTCTCTTAAATCCATCCAGTGACTTGGCCTCCACTACCCTCTGTGGCAGGGAATTCCATAAATTCACAACTCTCTGGTTAAAAAAGTTTTTTCTCACCTCAGTCTTAAATGACCTCCCCTTCATTCTAAGACTGTGGCCACTGGTTTTGGACTCACCCAACATTGGGAACATTTTTCCTGCATCTAGCTTGTCCAATCCTTTTATAATTTTATATTTTCCAAAAGATCCTTTACCCGAGATAAAAGACTGTGACCATTCACTCCATGCCTCTTAAGATCTACCCCTCAGCCTACTATACTAAAAACTCCCAGTCTTTCCAGTCTCTGCTTATTACTCGAGCTCACAAGTCCAGGTAACATCCTTTCCTGCACCCTTTCCAATGTAATGACATCCTTCCTACAGCTGGGCTGACTGTACTCTTATTTCCCTATTTATCACAGACCAGAAAAAAAGATACCGAGTGCCTTAGTTATATCGACAGCACTAATTCAACATTGTGGCCCCTGGTTCTGGACTCACCAACATTGGGAACATTTTTCCTGCATCTAGCTTGTCCAGTCCTTTTATAATTTTATATGTTTCTATAAGATCCCCCCTCATCCTTCTAAACTCCAGTGAATACAAGCATATTCTTTTCAATCCTTCCTCATATGACAGTCCCGCCCATCCCAGGAATCAATCTCGTGAACCTGCCTCAATCACAAGGATGTCCTTCCTCAAATTAGGAGACCAAAGCTGTACACAATACTCCAGATGTGGTCTCACTAGAGCCCTATACAACTGCACAAAAACCTCTTTACTCCTACACTGAGTTTGGGGATAGGGCCTTGGACTTGGAGGATTCAAAGGAGAACTTATTAAGAGTGAGAACCAGCTCTGCTAGGCTGAGTAGTGTTAGTAGAGGGAAATTGGATGATTCTGCAGTTGAGGAAGAAACGGAGGGCTTTAAGTCCTTCCTGGTGGGAGATGGAGGTGTAGAGACTGAACGTCCGTAGTAAATATGAGGGGGTGAGGGCTCTGAAAGCAAAGTAATTAAAGAGACGAAGGGTATGTGAGGTATCTTGGACGTAGGTTGGTACGGATTGGACTGGGGGAGGGGAGATAGGATGGAGTCGAGGTACGTGGAAATCATTTCAGTGGGACAGGACAGTTGTGTTTTTGGATTTTGGGGAGAAGTCAAAACCGGACAGTGCGGGAAATAATAAGGTGTCAGGTGTAAGGCTTAAAGATGTCAGAAACAAGAATAATGGAAACGGTATAAGCGTTACCTTGCTTGAAGTCATCAGATATTTCTTTGAATGCTTTGTTGAACGAAACAGGGCAAAGAAACTTTTCAATCGGCAAGGCTTCATCTACCACCGACAGTGGTTTGGGTTCATCACAAATCCTGGCAATATTTAACAACTGGTTATGAACTGAGCATTAGAAATGTTTTGAGTGGTTCCACAAAAACTTACAATGTTTCCATCAGGACAATGTCCTGTTGAGGTTCATATCTTAAAGACAGGCAACTTACAATGGGTTAGGTAAACCAACTCAAGCTGTACTGATGTTTAAGAAGGAACTGCAGATGCTGGCAAATTGAAGGTATCAAAAATGCTGGAGTAACTCAGCGTCTATGGAGCAAAGGAAATAGGTGGCGTTTTGGGTCGAGACCCTTCTTCAGACTGATGTGGGGTTGGGGGGGAGCGGGATGAAGAAAGGAAGAGGCGGAGACATTGGGCTGTGGGAGAGCTGGAGAGGGGAGGGGAAAGAAGGAGAAAGCAGGGACTACCTAAAATTGGAGGTCAATGTTCATACTGCTGGGGTGTAAACTACCCAAGCGAAATATGAGGTGCTGCTCCTCCAATTTACAGTGGGCCTCACTCTGCCCATGGAGGAGGCCCAGAAGAGAAAGGTCGGATTCGGAATGGGAGTTAGGCCAAGGACAGAAAGGTTGGATTTGGAATCAGAATTCAGCTGCTCTACATCTGTGAGACTCATCTATTGCATCCGCTGCTCGAGGTTTTAAGCTGCTCTACATCGGTGAGACCAAACGCAGGCTTGGCGATCGCTTCGCCCAACACCTCCTCTCGGTTCGCAATAACCAACCTGATCTCCCGGTGGCTCAGCACTTCAACTCCCCCTACCATTCTGAATCTGACCTTGCTGTCCTGGACCTCCTCAAAGGCCAGTGAGGCCCACCGTAAATTGGAGGAGCAGCACCTAATATTTCGCTTGGGTAGTTTACAACCCAGCAGTATGAACATTGACTTCTCCAATTTTAGGTAGACCACTGTGTCCGCCTTTTCCTTTCTTCTTCCCGTCCCCCCACCCCCACATCAGTCTGAAGAAGGGTCTCGACCCGACACGTCGCCTATTTCCTTCGCTCCATAGATGCTGCCTCACCAGCTGAGTTTCTCCAGCATTTTTGTCTATCTCCAAGAGTTAATGGTCATCAGCCGACGAGAGAGTGAGGGATACAAAGTCAAGTATGCAACAGACACTTAACTCTCCTGCGCTACCACTCCAATGAACAAAGACATACAGCAGTTTTTTAATAGTATTTTGGAAATGTGGTCACATGTTTATACAGAGTTGCAGAAATGACGTTTAAACACAAACCAATCACAGGCTGTACCCATTCAAAGTATATATGTCACTAATACAATACTTGTCATGCTGTGGTTATATCAAATCACAAACTGTTGATCACAAAACCTCTAAACAACAGGAACTTAGGCAAATGCCCAACATTTGCCATTTCATCTTAAACAATGTAAGCATCATTATCAGTATACCAAAGAAGTTACTGTTTACATAAATTTCCAATTCCCCACGAAACACATTCTCTCCCACTATCGTTAATCGTCTTTTCCTTGGGCATAACAGGAAGTACTATCAGAAAAGCTTGGTATGCAGGCCTCTAACTTCATGATTCCCATAGTTCCTCTAATACAGCAGAGGATTATAAAACTTCAGTTAATCAGAACCCAAAAAAGTCAAGATAATCTTTTACTTAATAAAATATTTTACTTCAATTATTTCATAACCAGGATATTCTCAGTCCTACCTTCGCTTGCGCCCAGCTTCCTCCTGAAAGAAATAAAACACAAATCTCAATGGATTGAGATGGACCGTCCTGATCCCGGCAGCGGGAATTTCACCAAATTTCTACAACCCTCTGATAATTCCCATCTCCCAACTCGTATCACCACTGTCATGCAGAGAGAAAGCGGATATTGCCGCAGAGATGTAGAACGATGGGGGAAAGCAGAATGTTCATGAGAATGACGCCATAAATGAGAGGATGGAATTTAATAAAAAGACTGGGTAGTTCATGGGATTTCTTCTGGAGAAGATGTCAGGGATGATGAGAGGGAATTTAATATTATCGGTGGATTTAAATGGGCGGAGATGAAATAATATCTCAAATCGAAAGGGAGACCAATAAGTAAAGCTGAAATGTAATGTGGTCTTCAATAAATACCAAAAGGGATGCAGTCATGAGAACATGGACCTCACTTGCAATGGAGGGACTTAAGTCAACAGCAAAGATAAATTTAAGTGCAAGCAGGATAAACACATTTAGGGCTCCTGGAATTTGGGGTATTGGGATGTGGAGAGTAGATGGGAGGGATGAAGACTGGAGCAGAAAACTTGACTGGATAGGATGGGCTAAATGGCCTGTCTATGATGTAGAATGGGATGTCATTCTATGGTGAAACAAGTACATGCTCTGTTGGGCCTTTATCTTGGCCTCTGTCGCTGTCAGTGAGTGGCAATGAGTTCAACAGCTTCACCACCCACTGGCTGAAGAAATTCCTCTTCATCCCCATCCCCTGCAGAGGTGCTGCCGGACCAGCTGAGTTACTCCAGTACTTGGTTTTTTGAACTGCAAGTCAATAGAAAATATTCAATAGGTGGAGTAGTATGGCCATTCGGCCCTTTGAGCCAGCACTCGCTGTGATCATGGCTGGTCACATTGAATGGCCGTGGTCAAGTCAAGATTAACGCTAATATCCCCAGTAACACTATCAGTGCCTCATGTGTTCCCTTAAATACGCTTCAGGGGGTCATACAGTCACGGTGTCTTATAGTGAGGAAACAAGCTCTTCTGCGCATTACGGTAATGGTTTTATGGATGGATACAATGAATTAGAGGTACAGCGCGGAAACAGGCCCTTCGGCCCACCGAGTCCGCACCGACCAGCGATCCCCACACACCAACACCATCCAACACACACTGGGGACAATTTACACTTATACCAAGCCAATTCACCTACAAACCTAGGTTTGTATATAGGAGCAAAGAGGTCCTTCTGCAGTTGTACAGGGCCCTAGTGAGACCACTCCTGGAGTATTGCGTGCAGTTTTGGTCCCCTAATTTGAGGTCATTTAACACTGAGCTGAGAACGTTTTCACCCAGAGAGTTGTAAATTTATGGAATGCTGTCTGTACGGGTGCTGTCTGTACGGAGTTTACACGTTCTCCCTGTGACCTGCGTGAGTCTTCTCCGAGATCTTCGGTTCCCTCCCACACTCCAAAACATAGCAAATTCCCCCAAGGTGACCACCCACTGCTGATGGGAACCGGATATAGATGATCAATCTGATGTGTGCGTCATGTTCTAGATTTCAATGTTAATCACCACAATGTGGTCATGGCTGATCTAGCCCACAACTGAACTCCTCCTCTTTTCCCCATTCCTTTTGATTTTAATTCCGCAAATTTTCTAAAATGCATCTTCCTCTGGTTTAAATACGTCTAACATTTTAAACCTCTCAGAGTCTCTAGGTTGGAGAATCCCAGAGATTTGCTGCCCTCTGTCCATTCGTGGTCCTTGGGATCAAATATAGGATCACCCGTCGTTGTTCTCAACGCTACAGAATACAAACACCTCTCTACATTCCAGGAAGGTATTCCTGAGATCCCATAGATGATACTGGAGGCCAATTAGTTTGGGAAAAACAACAGCTGGAATAGAGGGAACATTTAGCCAGTTCTCAATTACTGGTAAATGCAGCATTTATTTTGGTAATGTCACCCAACCATTTTGTGACTGTGCACTTTCACTTCACCAAACTGTAGTGTAACCCCTCACCTTCAGAAACACCACACTGTCTTTTTGATCTATATGTTGCTGCAATGCAAGGAGATCCTGCTGAATAGATTTTAAATTCCCTTCAATCTCTCCAAGATTTTTCTCCATTGTATTGAGAATCTTCTTCTCTTTTTCTTGGATATCTGCCAGTACCCGCTGCTCTTTCTTAGTGAGAATCTGGTGCTGTTCAGCAAACTGGAATGTGATCTCGGACTGAAGGTTGTGTGACTGTTCCTGGGAAATGAAAGGTGAAGATCAATATATAATGTCACTGTTTGTGTTTCCTCACAAACTTGACCGTAACATTTGTCCTGTGCATTTTTTATTTGCTTTGGCAATTCAATTCCAAATGTTTCTGAAATATTGTAACGGTAATCTTATAACCCATCAATCCTCCACCCCCAATGCAATTCCCTGCTGCCTATTCCTTTTCACGTGCCCTTTAATTCCAATTCATCAGCCCAAAACCCACTTTCCCAGGGATAAATTACAGTCGCCGATTGACCATTGAACCAGCGTGTATTGGGGTCGTGGAAGGAATCCGACGCGGTCACAGGGAGAAGACGTGAAGGCTGCACTATTATTACACGCATCACAGGAATCAAATCTACAAAAGATCAGGAAATCAAAACTGGAAAGCCTCACCAGAACTCCAGAAATCTTCTGTTTCTGTTGCTGCTCCATTTGCTGGATCTCTGATTCCTTTTTTGTGAGAGACTGGAAGGAAGCTTTAACCTGATCCTGGGATTATGTTTGAAAATCAGAGAATAAAAGTGTTAGACAATAAAAAAGGAATTAAACAATGATGCGATCAACATCGATTTGCTTTACCTTGTAGAATTCAGCAGCTTCTCCTATCAGCGTGAAGTTGTGAGATTTGTGTTCCTGTCCGGCTGCACAAATTACACAGATCAGCTTCTCGTCAGTTTGACAAAACAGCTTTAGTTCTTCTTGATGTTCCTCACACTGAAGTTTTCTTGCCTTCTCTGTCCGATTCAGACTCAGTGTTTTAGCTTTCTCAGACAGT
The DNA here is from genome assembly GCA_963514005.1 of Raja brachyura. Next base: position 34,832,571 of record OY740805.1, read on the forward strand.
CTCGCCAAGGCCCGATTCACCCTGAGGGTGCGGTCTGTAAACACCTCTCTACATTCCGGGCAGGAGTTTCCACTCTCCCTGTCCCAACTCTGTGTGATGCAGGAGCGGCAGAAGTTGTGCCCACACTCCAGTGACACCGGGTCGCTGAAGAAATTCAGGCAGATGGGACAAATTATCTCCGCGGTCCAACTCTCGACCTGGTCGATCGAAGCCATCTTAACTCCTCCTCTTCCTGGTTCAAAACGCATTCCCTTTCCCTGAACTGCTGACCCCCGCTGCAATACCGCGAGTACCCACTGCTCACGTCTCGGGGAATGAATTCGGCTGCAAATGTTCAGTGTGAAGATGCTGAAATAAGTAACTGTAGATGCTGCTTCATAACAAAAAGGCACAAAGTGCTGGATTAACTCAGTGGGTCAAGTAGCACCTCTGGAGAACATGGACTGGCGATGTTTCAGGTCTGGACCCTTCAGACTGATTGTAGGGGCGGTGGGTGGAAGATGGAAGAACGATGGAAGGAAGGGGGCAGGACAAAGCCTGGCTGGTAATAGGTTGACACAGTTGAAGGAGGAGGGGGGAGTTGATAGGCAGACGTTTTCGTTGTGCAAAGTCCAGAGATGAAAAGGCAGAAGATGTGTGATACAATGATCGATGGCTTGCGAATTGTGTCTTGATCTTGAGACACTCTTCTCCTCAGACGGCCAAAGGTTGTGCGGGCACTGAAGGCGCTGGTGAATTTCACCATCAATTCAACCAACCGCCCACAGCATCGGAGATTCACCATTGTTATGACCATTTTAAAGGAAGGAGACAAATCCACCCGCGGAAACTGTGGCGGGTTCTTCCGCTCTCTACCACAGGGATAGTGTTTCCTATTGAGAGTTGTTCATTATATTAGGCTATACAATAATATCCGTTCTATAACAAACACTGTTATTTTATTTAAAAGTCTCATGTGCAAACTTGAATTCAACCCAATGATTCAGTTATACTCTATTATCACATGCACCAAGGGACAGCGAAATGCTTTGTTTTTGCATGTAATCCGGTAAAATACAGACCTCACAAGGCAGTACAAAGAGAGTCGGCACGTTTCTGGCGCCGATAAAGTTGCGAGAAGTTCAGTGAATTCAGCGTTATTTTCCTCTCTTGAATTATTTTTCCAATTTCATTCCCTGCTCAGTAAGACCTATACTATCTTCGTCCAACATTGTAATGTATTAATACATATTCATGTATATCTTTAAAACATCATGTATATGTTAATGAGTTGGTGTTGTATGTAAGTGGGGAATGTTGGGTAATAAATCTCTTTTGTGATCCAGGCAGTTGTTATTCATTCTGCCGTCCGGAATATAACAACATTGGCGACAAATTGTGAACTCATCCTTCAAATACAGTGCAGGACTGTTTTGCAACATGCAGTATTGTTTAAACCGTAAATACGGAATTGTGTCACAGTTGTTTGCGAGCTGGACTCGATAGGCCGCAGATCCTTCTATGCAGGGGACTGTAGTTTAAAACATCATCTGTACAAATCGGCAAGAGTTTGTCAGACTATCTCCATGTTATGTCCACATGGCAAGATGTCGTCCTTGGAATTATATAACCTTTTAGACTGAGTTTTTTTTGGTCAAGTTCCGTAAGCTGAATAGTCTTTATACAGCTAAGTTTTAGGTGAATTGTTACACTAAAACAGACAGGAATTCGGGGTATTTGAACGGACCTTTTAAAAAAATAAGAAAACAACACAATGGCAGGGGCTACATCGGAAACCTTGGCACTTTTGACAAGAGTAGAGAGCTGTTCTGCTCCTATAGGGGGTTTGTACGAAAGGTCACTGGGTCATAGGGCTTGACGCACAGAGCCGCTCAATCCATCTGGAGGACATCCGTCACTTCCGGTACATGTTATTAGTGCAAGAAACGTGTACTTTCCGACCTGTTAAAAACCTCCAAAATGTTGTTTTTTTTGCGCTGTACAATATTGTGGCAGTCGGGTTAAGTGTGAGAGACATGTACCCAACTTCAAAATGCCAAAAGTGAAGCAAAATGAAGGTACTATATACCGTCATTTCTCCTCACTTTTGGAATTCTGATGTAGGCTAAATGTATCTCGTGCTTATCCCGATTTCCATAATTATTTACACCCCATTTCGGCGGGTTTTAACGGGCCGGCTACGCTGTAAGTGCTTACCTGCAGTTCATCATGTGTAATCCACTTGGGGTAGTGTAGCAACAACACGGGTCATGGGTCGTGACCCGACTGCCGTGAAACCTCCCTATATGGAGAGAACAAATATGTTTTTCACGGCAAACAATATAATGCAGGTTAGTAGTGAAGGAGAGATAGTGACTGACACAAATAAGGCTGTTTTCAAACACATGAAAGTGATTCTATTCATGGAGATCGGTCGTGAAGTGTACGGCACACTCGTGAATCTCCTTGCGTCCTTAAAGACAAAAGATGTGCCCTTCAATGACATTATAATGAAGTTGGAGGAGCACTTAAAGCCAAAGCCCCAGCCAATTGCAGAAAGCTATAAATTTGGCACTAGAAACCAGAAGCAGTATGAGACAATCAATGAGTACATTGTTGCCTTAAAAAACTTAACTTTACATTGTAACTTTGGAACCTTTCTCGGATGCGCACTAAGCGCCAGATTTGTTTGTGGTCTAGTGCATGAACAAATTCAGTCCAAACTCATGAACACTCCAGAACTCACATTTGAGAAAGCACATAAGATTGCTACTACAATGGAGATGGCATCAAAGAATGCTCGCCCACTACAGACTGCGTGGCTGTTTAGGGTCACAAGGCAGTGCCTATGGCCAAACCAAGAGGTGTAAACCAAAACCGAGTTCAGCCAGTTGTTATCGTTGCAACAGTAACATCACTCATCCCAATTTTGTTAGTTCAAAATGGCCAACTGCTATAACTGCCAGAAGAAAGGCCATATCGCATCAGCACGTTGGGCCAAGCTTAAAACAGGAAACCAACAATCTGCGGGAATCAAGCCACAACACCAGAGAGGAGTTCATAACTTGGAGATGAACCCAGATGGAAATGAACTTGGGTTGTACATCACTTACGCAACCAACATCGATGAGCCTACAACAGGGCTCGAGATTAGCGGTTGCCCGGATGCCAATGGCAATCTACAATCCCGCCGGGCAACCTAAAAGCCATGCCATTTTGCCCGGCTTGGCAAGCACCCGGGACACCTATCATTTAATTCTGAGCGGGCCCCTTCTCTATCTCTCTCTGTCATTCTCCGTCTCCGCCCGCCATCCGTGTCTCGGGTCCCGGGTCTCCACTCAGCACGGCCGGACGCCTTACACATGCATACTGCCATGGCCTGCACATCCTCCCCTGCACATGCGCACTGCCACGGCAACTGGTTGGCGTTGGCCACTTTCTCCCTCCCTTTGCATTGTGGGAGATCTGGCTGCCATTGCTGTCCTCACCGCGACCGCTGAAAACCAACGAGAATCACTGCCTAGAGCTGGAGTAACTCCTTGGAGTAACTCTTGCTTCTTGGTTTCCTGGCCCTCCAAAATTATTCCAAATGGAATTTAAACTGGTGGACCCACCACCACCACCAAACTCTAAACGCTGAAAAATAACACCCTATTGCATTTTATCTGTTTATTTATAGTGTGATCTATTCTGATCAGACGAAGAAGGGTTTCGGCCAGAAACGTTGCCTATTTCCTCCTCTCCATAGATGCTGCTGCACCTGCTGAGTTTCTCCAGCATTTTTGTGTACCTTCTCTTGACTCTTGACTTGGACTTAAGCAAAAAAGGGTTCTTGGGAAAAAGAGCCACCTTAAATTTAGTTGCATCTGGTTGGATACCTATGGTAGGGTGAAGACTATTCCATGCTTTAAGTGTGCGGCGGAACTCCATGGAGCAGACAGCATCTCTGGATAGAAGAAATTGGGTGACGTTTTGGGTAGAGACCCTTCTTTAGATTTCCTCTAGTTTTAGTGTTTTTGGTTTAATTTAAAGATACAGCGTGGAAACAGGCCCTTTGGCCCACCGAGTCCAAGCCGAACACCGATCACCCATACTACTAGTTCTATCCCACACCTTAGCGACGCAAGTCAAGAGTGTGTTATTCTCTCACGTCCCAGTTTGAACAATGAAACATAGTTCTCTGTAAACAATGTTATAAACGAGAAAACAAAACTCCATTCAGACAGCACCCATATTCAGGATCAATTTCGGGTCTCTGGCAATTTTAGGCAGCAACTTTATGGCCAATGTACTGACCCATAGTCTTGAACTGAATTAAAACATACAGTAGCTGTAAAGGGGGACATAGCATCACTCAGAGATTTAAGACTGAAAATGGATAGTTTCCCTTTTTTCAGTAACCAAAGTTATCAACGTATAATTTTTTGTGTGTTGGAAAAAAAATATATAGTGGCACAGCTGGTGGACTTACTGCCTCACGCGCCAGAGATCTGACTTCAATCCTGTTCTCGGGCACTGTGTTGAATTTGCACATTCTCTCTGCAAGCATGTGGGTTTCCTCCCACATCCCAAAGACGCATTGGCTTTGGGATGTGGTTGGCTTTATAGGTTAACTTGTCTCTGTAAAATTGCCCCTAATGTGCAGGGACTGGGTGAGGAAATTTTGATAACAGAACTTGTGTGAATGGGTAGACAAAAATGCTGGAGAAACTCAGCAGGTGAGGCAGCATCTATGGAGCGAAGGAAATAGGCACAATTTTGGTTCGAGACGGGAGGCCCAGGAGCCGTTGGTGTGGGAGGAGCGACATCCGAGTGGTATGCTTAAAACCCGAGCTCGGGGCTTTGTTTTTACAGAGGCCCAGGAGCCGTTGGTGTGGGAGGAGCGATGTCCGAGCGGTAAGCTTAAAACCCGAGCGTGGGGCTTTTTTTTTACAGAGGCCCAGGAGCCGTTGGTGTGGGAGGAGCAACGTCTGAGCAGTAAGCTTAAAACCCGAGTTCGGGGCTTTGTTTTTACAGAGGCCCTGGAGCCGTTGGTGTGGGAGGAGCAACGTCCGAGCGGTAAGCTTAAAACCCGAGCGCGGGGCTTTGTTTTTACAGAGGCCCAGGAGCCGTTGGTGTGGGAGGAACCCAAATCTGTAACGTTCCATTCGCATTTCAAAACAAGTGGGCTTGAGGAAGCCGCTGATTGGTGGAAGCGGACTAGAGGAAGCAGATGATTGGGTGTCAGATCCCTGCTGATTTCTTCCAGCACTTTGTATTGTAGCCAGGGTAAGGGGGAAGAATGAGGGCCAGGGCAGTTTACTTTTCTGGATGTCAGATGTGGGGTGTCATGGAGTCTGATAGCCTTCCAGACGTCCACATCTGCACCGGGTTTGTCGAGATGGGGCTCCTAAGGGAGCAGCAGCTCGATGACCTCTGTCTGGTCAGGGAGAGTGAGGAGGTGGTCACAGAGAGTGAGGAGCTGGTCACAGTTACAGAGAGGTGGTCACTCCAAGACCACGGGAGGCAGACAAGTGGGTCATGGTTAGGAGGGGCAAGGGGCAGAGGCAGGGACTAGAGGGTACCCCGGTGGCTGTACATCTTGGCAATAAGTACTCCTGTGTGTGTACTGTTGGGGGAGACAGCCTACCTAAGGGTAGTGACAGCAGCCGGGCCTCTGACACAGAGTCCGGCTCCGTTGCTCAGAAGGGTAGGGAAAAGAAGAGGAGGGCATTAGTAATAGGGGACTCTATAGTTAGGGGGTAACATAGGCGATTCTGTGGATGCAGTCAGGAGACCCGGATGGTAGTTTGCCTCCCTGGTGCCAGGGTCTGGGATGTGTCTGAACATGTCCAAGATATCCTGAAAGGGGAGGGAGAGGAGCCTGAGGTTGTGGTACATATGTGTTCCAATGACATAGGTAGAAAAAGGGAAGAGGTCCTGAAAGGAGAATTTAGGGAGTTAGGAGGAGAGTTAGGAGAAGGACCACGAAGGTAACAATCTGCGTGGCTGCAGGACTGGTGCAGAGGGCAGGGATTCAAGTTTCTGGATCATTGGGACCTCTTTTGGAAAACCATATAACAATTACAGCACGGAAACAGGCCTTCTCGGCCCTTCCAGTCCGTGCCGAACATTTATTTTCCCCTAGTCCCATCTACCTGCACTCAGACCATACCCCTCCATTCCCCTCCTGTCCATATACCTATCCACTTTACTTTTAAATGTTAAAATCGATCCTGCCTCCACCACTTCTGCAGGAAGATCATTCCACACAGGCACCACTCTCTGAGTAAAGAAGATCCCCCTCATGTTACCCCTAAACCTCTGTCCCTTAATTCTCATGTCATGCCCTCTTGTTTGAATCTTTCCTACCCTCAATGGGAAAAGCTTATCCACGTCAACTCTGTCTATCCCTTTCATCATTTTAAAGACCTCAATCAAGTCCCCCCTTAACCTTCTGCGCTCTAAAGAATAAAGACCTAAAAGGTGTGACCTGTACAAAAAGAACGGGTTGCACTTGAACCCGAGGGGGACCAGTATCCTGGCGGGGAAATTTGCAAAGGCTACTGGGGAGACTTTAAACTAGAACGGTTGGGGGGAGGGACTCAAATAGAGAAAGCTAGTAGACAGTGTGTGAGGCAGGAAGCAGAGAAGGGAAGCACTCAGACCCAACATGTAGGGGAGAAAGAAGAAAAATATAATAATCAGAGAATAAGAGGTGGTGGGTTACTTAAATGTGTGAGCAGAGAGACAGAGGGGTGTAAAATGAGGGTAGACGCAATAGGTAGCAAGGTGAAAAGTAAAAGTGGCAGGCAGACAAGTCCAGGGCAAAAATCAAAAAGGGCCACGTTTCAACATAATTGTATAATGGTTAAGAGTGTTGTAAAAACAAGCCAGAAGGCTTTATATCTCAATGCAAGTAGCATTCATAATAAGGTGGATGAGTTGAATGTGCAGTTAGTTATTAATGAATATGATATAGTTGGGATCACGGAGACATGGCTCCAGGGTGACAAAGGCTGGGAGCTGAACATCCAGGGATACTCAATAGTCAGGAGGTATAGACAGAAAGGAAAAGGAGGTGGAGTAGCGTTGCTCGTCAGAGAGGAGATTAATGCAAAAGAAAGGAAGGACATTAGCTTGGAGGATGTGGAATCGATATGGGTAGAGCTGCGAAACACTGAGGGGTAGAAAACGCTAGTAGGAGTTGTGCACAGGCCACCTAACAGTAGTAGTGGTTGGGGATGGCATCAAACAGGAAATTAGAAATGCATGCAACAAAGGTAAAGTAGTTATAATGAGTGACTTCAATCTACATATAGATTGGATGAATTGGGGTGGTGAGGAAGAGGATTTCTTGGAATGTATGCAGGATAGTTTTCTAAACCAACATGTAGAGGAACCAACGAGAGAGCAGGCTATTCTAGACTATGTATTGAGTAATGAGGAAGGGTTAGTTAACAGTCTTGTTGTGCATGGCCTTTGGGCAAGAGTGACCATAATATGGTTGAGTTCTTCATTAGGATGGAGAGTGACATCATTAATTCAGAAACAATCGTTCTGAACTTAAAGAAAGGTAACTTTGAGGGTATGAGACATGAATTGGCCAAGATAGACTGGCAAGTGATTCTTAAAGGGTCGATGGTGGATAAGCAATGGAAGGCATTTAAAGACTGCATGGATGAACTACAAAAATTGTTCATCCTATTTGGCAAAAGAATAAATCAAGGAAGGTAGTACATCCATGGATAACAAGGGAAACATAGAAACATAGAAATTAGGTGCAGGAGTAGGCCATTCGGCCCTTCGAGCCTGCACCGCCATTCAATATGATCATGGCTTATCATCCAACTCAGTATCCCGTACCTGCCTTCTCTCCATACCCTCTGATCCCCTTAGCCACAAGGGCCACATCTAACTCCCTCTTAAATATAGCCAATGAACTGGCCTCAACTACCCTCTGTGGCAGAGAGTTCCAGAGACCCACCACTCTCTGTGTGAAAAAATTCCTTCTCATCTCGGTCCTAAAGGATTTCCCCCTTATCCTTAAGCTGTGACCCCTTGTCCTGGACCTCCCCAACATCGGGAACAATCTTCCTGCATCTAGCCTGTCCAACCCCTTAAGAATCTTGTAAGTTTCTATAAGATCCCCTCTCAATCTCCTAAATTCTAGAGAGTATAAACCGAGTCTATGCAGGCTTTGTTCATAAGACAGTCCTGACATCCCAGGAATCAGTCTGGTGAACCTTCTCTGCACTCCCTCTATGGCAATAATGTCCTTCCTCAGATTTGGAGACCAGAACTGTACGCAATACTCAAGGTGTGATCAGGGATAGAATCAAAACAAAAGATGAAGCATACAAATTAGCCAGAAAAGGCAGCCTACCAGAGGACTGAGAGAAATTCAGTCCAGCAGAGGAGGACAAAGGATTAATTAGGAAAGGGAAAATAGATTATGAAAGAAAACTGGCAGGGAACATCAAAACTGACTGCAAACGTTTTTATAGATCTGTGAAGAGAAAAAGATTAGTTAAAACAAATGTAGGTCCCTTGCAGTGAGAAACAGGTGAATTGATCATGGGGAACAAGGACATGGCAGACCAATTGAATTTCTACTTTGGTTCTGTCTTCACTAAGGAAGACATAACTAATCTGCTGGAAATAGCAGGGGACCGGGGGCCAAATGAGATGGAGGAACTGAGTGAAATCCAGGTTAGCCGGGAAGTGGTGTTAGGTAAATTGAATGGATTAAAGGCCGATAAATCCCCAGGGCCAGATAGGCTGCATCCCAGAGTACTCAAGGAAGTAGCCACATAAATAGTGGATGCATTAGTGATAATTTTTCAAAACTCTTTAGTTTCTGGAGTAGTTCTTGAGGATTGGAGGGTAGCTAATCCTTTTTAATAAGGGAGTGAGAAAACGGGGAAGAATGTCTTTCCTCAGATTAGGAGACCAAAACTGTACTCAATATTCCAGGTGTGGTCTCACCAAGACCCTGTACAACTGCAGTAGAACCTCCCTGCTCCTATACTCAAATCCTTTTGCTATGAAAGCTAACATACCATTCGCTTTCTTCACTGCCTGCTGCACCTGCATGACTACTTTCAATGACTGGTGTACCACGACACCCAGGTCTCGTTGCATCTCCCCTTTTCCTAATCAGCCACCATTCAAATAATAGTCTACTTTCCTGTTTTTGCCACCAAAGGCGATCAGGAGGTATGGAGAGAAGGCAGGTATGGGATACTGAGTTGGATGATCAGCCATGATCATATTGAATGGCGGTGCAGGCTTGAAGGGCCGAATGGCCTACTCCTGCGCCTATTTTCTGTGTTTCTATGTGTCTACCTGACATTGGAGGTCAATGTTCATATGAACTATGTTCATAGTGGAAGTGGTGTAAACTACCCAAGTGAAATATGAGGTGCTGCTCCTCCAATTTACGTTGGGGTCACTCTGGCCATGGAGGAGGCCCGGGACAGAAAGGTTGTATTCGGAATTGAAGGGGGAATTGAAGTGCTGAGCCACCGGGAGATCAGGTTGGTTATTGCAAACCGAGCGGAGGTGTTGGGCGAAGCGATCGCCAAGCCTACGCTTGATCTCACCAATGTAGGACAGCTAACACCAAGAGCACCGGATGTAATAGATGAGGTTGGAGGAGGTGCAGGTGAACCTCTGCCGCACCTGGAAAGACTGCTTGGGTCCTTGAATAGAGTCAAGGGTGGTGGTAAAGCGAAAAGTGTAGCATTTCTTACAGTTGCAAGGGAGAGTGCAAGGAGAGGGGGTGGTTTGGGTGGGAAGGGATGAATTGACCAGGGAGTTACGGAGGGAGAGGTCTCTGCAGAAAGCCGACAGCGGAGGAGGTGGGAAGATGTGACCAGTGGTGGGATCCCCTTGGTAGACAAAGCTGGGGAAAATCAGCGGGTGAAGCAGCATCTATGGAGCGAAGGAAAAGGCGACGTTTCGGGTCGAGACCCTTCTTCAGACTGATATCGGGAGGGGTGGGGGCGGGAAAAAGAAAGGAAGAGGCGGAGACAGTGGGCTGTGGGAGAGCTGGGAATGGGAGGGGAAGGAGGGGGAAAGCAAGGACTACCTGAAATTGGAGAAGCCAATGTTCATACCACTGGGGTGTAAATTACCCAAGCAAAATATGAGGTGCTGTTCCTCCAATTTGTGGTGGGCCTCACTCTGGCCATGGAGGAGGCACAGGACGGAAAGGTCGGATTTGGAATGGGATGCGGAGTTGAAGTGTTGAGCCACTGGGAGATCAGGTTGGTTATTGCGAACTGAGTGGAGGTGTTGTGCGAAGTGATCGCCAAGCCTGCACTTGATCTCACCAAGGTTGATCATACGCTGAATAATTTAACCAGATTTTTGTTTGGAAGTGGAAAGAAATAATAGAAATTGCATTCATTGCAACGTGTAAAAAGAGTTGAGATACAATATTATAATTTTGCTGCATGTCATTATGGTATATATCATGTCTTGATTGGTGAATATGTTTAGTTTGCGACTTTATTTGAAGCAGAAATAATATGTGAATGTTTCATTGACCATAATTCCGGCTGGTAACTACGCACTTCGTCCGAGCACATTATCGCACACATCTTAAATGACCACCTAAACTGTCATTTGGTAAACTAAAAAGCTGCCAAGGTTACCCGGCTGGCAACAGGGTAAAAAAAGTTAAGTGAGAGCCCTGCTACAACCAGCCAAGGCAAGGACTTTCAAACTCAAGTGTTCAAGTGAGTTTATTGTCATGTGTCCCTGATAGGACATTGAAATTCTTGCTTCAGCACAACAGAACATAGTAGGCATTGACTACAAAACAGATCAGTGTGTCCATATATCATAAAGTGCAAATAACAGAAAATGGATTATTAATGTTCAGAATTTTGTCCGAGCCAGGTTTAATAACCTGATGGCTGTGGGGAAGTAGTTATTCCTGAACCTGGCTCCTGTACCTTCTACCTGAAGGTAGTAGGGAGATGAGTGTGTGGCCAGGATGGTGTGGATCCTTGATGATGCTGCCAACCTTTTTGACGCAGTGACTGCGATAAATCCCCTCGATGGAAGGAAGGTCAGAGCCGTTGATGGACTGGGCAGTGTTTACTACTTTTTGTAGTCTTTTCCTCTCCAGGGCACTCAAGTTGCCGAACCAAGCCACGATGCAACTATTGATTAATGAGCAGTTAATCAATATGTGTATTGATACGGCAGCAGATTGTTCAGTCATGAGCAGAGACCTGTACGAAACAAGGTTCCCACGATACCATTGTTTGAGGGTAAGTTCAAGCTGAGAACCTACTCGGGCAAAGTTTTGGAGACATATGGACAAATGAACTGTAAAGTTCAGCATAATGGTCAGTCAGTAACACTGCCCATCATAGTGGCCAGTTATAGAAATAAACCAACCCTCCTTGGAAAGGATTGGCTGAGTAGAATAGTTAGACTGGAAAATCAAGTCTTGAAAACGTCATAAGCAAACATGCAAACATTGTTGCTGACAGTTACATGTGAATAACAGGGTACTCTGCACACATACGACTTAAGCAAGGTAGACCTGTGTATTGTCGACCAAAACCTATACCACTAAAGCAACAAGTGGAGGAAGAACTTGACAGGTTAGAGTGGAATGGAGCACTCGTGAAGACAGACCAGAGTAACTGGGCAACGCCAATTATGGCCATACCCAAGGCTGACAAAACTGTTCGACTATGTGGTGACTACAAAGTCACAATCAACCAAGCTGTTGATGACGAACAATATCCGTTACCAACCTCGCAAGATCTGTACTCAGAACATAGCAGAGCAAGATGCTTCATTAAACTGGATTTGTCTCACGCTTATGCCAACTCAATGTCGACAAGGAAAGTCAGCAGTACTTAACTATCAACACACATAAGGGCTTGTATTAATATGCAAAGCTACCCAATGGTGTGAAATACTCTCCGAAAATGTTTCAGTCTGTCATGGACAAAATGTTACAAGGCATTCCGCACTGTGTGTGCAACCAGGATGACCTACTGATATTCACAGAGGGCATGGTAGAACATCTGGAAATCCTCGAGCAAGTTCTCACACGATTGAACTGCCGCAATGTCAAACTGCGACAAAGTAAATGTACATTAGCGCAGTCAGAGGTGGTCTACCTTGGACTCAAAGTAGATGCCAACGGACTTTGCCCTGTGAAGGCGAAAGTGGAAGCAATAGTGAATGTTCCAAAACCCAACAATGTGTCAGAGCTACGATCATTCCTTGGGATGGTGCAGTTCTATGCACGATTCCTTCTAGGTTTAGCAACTGTGCTAAAGCCACTACATCATCTGCTACAAAAAGATGCAAAATGCATGTGGGGAAAAAAACAGCAATGTGCATTTGACATCTGCAAGGAAATCTTGACAAGTGACAAACTTCTTGTTCACTACAATACAACATGCGAGATGAAACTTGCTCGTGATGCTTCAAGTTATGGTGTAGGTGCAGTGATCTCCCACATAATGAATGACCGACAAGAAAAGCCTATTGCTTTTACATCCTGCACCCTATCACTGAGTGAGCGTAGTTGTGCACAGATAGAAAAAGAAGCAGTCAGCATCGTGTTCGGAAACAAGAAATTCCATCAGTTTCTTCTCGGCAGATCATTCACCCTATTGACTGATCACAAGCCACTACTAGTGATACTTGGTCCGAAGTCAGCTATACCTTCCATGGCGGCATCAAGGATGCAGTGCTGGGCAATTTTGCTGTCGCAGTATGACTATAAGGTGGAGTACAGAAGCTCTAATTGCAACGCAGTTGCAGATGTATTGTCCCAGTTGCCACATGAGAACTCTGACGTGGGAAGTGAGAACTCAATCTACACACTGCAAGTTGTAGATGAAGACTTTCCAGTGGCTGCAATGCAGAATAGGAGAAACTGAGAAAGACATTGTGCTGAAGAGGGTCTATGAACAGACATTAAACGGATGGACTGAAATCGACAGTGGATTGAACTCATAGCTGAAACCTTTCCATAATCGACGCCATGAATTATCATGTGAACAAGGATGCATTAAGTGAGGTTACAGAGTGGTTTACCAGAGTCTTTGAGAAACAACATTATGAACGGACTTCATGCCGAACATCCTGGCATAGTAAGCATGAAGTCAATTGCCAGAGGTTTTGTGTATTGGCCTGGTATTGACAGTTATATCAAGTCACTGGTGAGCAAATGTAGCGTCTGCCAAAATTGCCAGAGTAAACCACCAAAAACACCACTGCAACCCTGATCATGGCCAAGTAGACCTTTTCAGAGAATTCATCTAGATTTTTGTGAAAAGGGTAATGATCACTTTCTGGTACTAGTAGATAGTCATTCCAAATTAAATTGAAGTTAAGCATATGGGGTCAAGCACTACTACTGAGTGTACCATAGATGAGTTGAGATCCATTTTTGCATGCCATGGTTTACCGAAAGAACTTGTTTCTGATAACGGGCCTCGGTTTCGTTCAGAACGATTCAGAGAGTTCATGCAGCTGAATGGTGTAAAACACACACTTGTTTCCCCATACCATCCAGCCTCCAACGGGGCGGCAGAAAGGTCTGTTAGAGTTGTCAAAGATGCTCCCAAGAAATAATTTTGCAGGGCAGTTCAAAGCTCAGCATGAAACATCGTTTGGCTAGTTTCTTGCTGAAGTACAGAACCACACCACACACAACAACGGGTTACTCACCAGCAGAACTGTTGATGAAGAGAAGGCTAAGAATACGCCTAAGTCTAGTTCAACCCAATTTGGCCTTGAGAGTTGAGCAAAAACAGTCAAGTCAAAAATGCAATTTTGACTCCACAAAAAGGAGAGGTTCTTCAAGTCAGATGAGCAGGTTTGTGTTCTCAGTCCTCCCAACAAGTCCAGTCGAGACAAATGGGACGTTGGGAAAATAGTGGAAGTGCATGGAACAAAAAGATACTTAGTTGAAGTTGGAGATAGGATCAAAAGTGTTCACGTTGATCAAATGATTCCAGCCAAAGATGAACCCAAAGCTGAGCATGAAGTCCTAATCCCCGAGTTTGTATCTGAAAGTGAGTTGAAAGAGACCACTGTGATTGAAACACAAAGTTCAGTTAGTACAGACAAAGAAACAGATTCCTCTGTTCAAAGTCAGGTACTAAAACAGAGCCAAACAAGCCTGCAGTTGAGTCAACACCTAAACCTGTTACACCTGTTACTGTTGGACGATCAGGCAGGATCCGTAAACCAGAAGTCAGATTAGGTTTGTAAGTTAAGTAACTCACTATCTAGGTAAAAATGAAAATGTGTAAATATGTAAAAAATATATATTATGTTTATCATTTAAGATTTCATAAATACTGGTTTAAATCAAGTATCACAACAACAAAATTGTAACTATGTACTTAGATAGAAGTGGCCGCGATGAGCTGCTCCAACATGCCACCCACAGCCGTGTCAGAGGTATCCACCGTCAGAGCTGTTGAGGCAGAGGCCCGCGGGTGTACCAACATGGTGAAGCTCGCTAGGATCGATTTGGTGCCCTCGAAAGCAGTTTCTGCATCACCTGACCATACGAGCTCCCGTGGCTTGCCCGCAAGGCACTGGAAGAGAGGGCGCATGATTCTGGCTGCCCCCGGCACGAAATAAAGGTTTACCATCCCGACAAACTCCTGCAACCCTTTCACCGTGCGTGGCCGGGGATACTGCATGATGGCCTCCACCTTAGAGGGTAATGGGGCGGCGCCCTGAGATGTGACACTGTGCCCCAGGAACGAAATGGAGAGGAGGCCAAACTGGCATTTGGAGGGGTTGATGATCAGGCCTTGGTCCTGGAGCCGCTGGAGTCGGCAGGTGCACGAGGTGTTCCTGCTGAGAGCGGCTCACAACCAGGATGTCGTTGAGGTAAATGTAGACAAAGTGCAAACCCCTACCGACCATGTCCATGAGCCTTTGGAATGCCTGTGAGACGTTTTTTAAACCGAAAGGCATACGGAGCCATTCAAATAGCCAAAACGGGTGATGGTTGCAGTCTTGGGTATGTCCTCTGGTTCCACAGGGATTTGATTATAACCGCGGACCAGGTCTACCTTGGAAAAAAGGTAGCGCCTTACAGATGGGTCAAAAAGTATTGCATGTGTTGCACGGGGTAACGGTCCACAGTGGTAATGGCGTTCAGGCGCATACAGTCCCCACATGGTCTCCACCCCCCAGATGCCTTGGGGACCATGTGTAGTGGGGATGCCCACGGGCTGTCCGAGCGCCGCACAATCCCCATGTCCTGCATTATCCAAAACTCCTCCCGGGCAATGCGCAGCTTGTCTGGTGGCAGCCGGTGTGCTCGGGCATGCACTGGCGGTCCCACGGTGGGGATATGATGCACGACCCCCATGCTTGGGGGCCACCATGCGAAAACAGGGGGGTGAGGAGATCCGTGAGGAGGGAAGCATCGGAGCCCGCATCCTCGGCCACCGCGCTGAGCTGCGGGCTTGGTCAAGCCGAGGGCCGTGGATCCGAGGCCTGTCAGTGGAATCATATGCCCACCATGCACATCGACGAGGGAGAAAACCCCGAGGAAATCGGCATCCAGGACCGGTTGCGCGACGTCAGCGACCATAAAGGTCCATTCGTACCGACGGGAATCAAAGCACAGGGAGAGGGTCCGCGTGCCGTAGGTGCGGATCGTACTTCGGTTGACGGCCGTGACCACAGGGCCCCGCTTACCAGCACGGGTGTCCAGCCCAGTCGGGGGAAGGATGCTCACGATAGTCCCGGAGTCAACGAGGAAACGTAGCCCAGAGTGGTGGTCACGTATGTAGAGGCAGTTGTTCGAGATGAGCGCAATCACCTCTACTGACGATCGGCCGAGTCATTTCCCAAAAACGAGCAGGGTTGTTGGCATCAGCAGGCCTCAGCGCCCCAGCAGAGATGGGAAAAACACCACTGTCGCTTACCCCGGTCTCCAGTGCGTGGCTGTGGCTCTGCGGCGTTAGCGGTGTGCGGGACGTCTCCGCGGTCTTGGTGAGGCGACTGGCATGCGGGCACGGAGACCCGGTTTGTCCACCCATTGTCCTATTGCTTCGCAAGCCATAGCTCGTTGGCCCGTTCTGCGAGCTGCATGGGGTTGGTGAAGTTGTACCCGGTGAGCATCAAGCAGATGTCATCCGGTATTTGTTCAAGGAATGCCTACTCGAACAAAAGGCACGGGCGATGGCCGTCCATTAAGGCTTTCATCTCGCTCATTAGGGTGGACTGCTTGCGGTCGCCCAGACCATCCTTGTGTAGGAGCTGGGCGGCACGGTCTCGACGGCTGAGCCCAAATGTACGGAGGAGGAGAGCTTTGAGGCCCTTGTACTTCGCAAGCGTTGGTGGGTCCTGCAAGAATGGCAGGACGCGTGGAAATACTTTGTGTCGTCAACGACGATGTTCCACAGGTGGAACTGAAAAAAGGTTCACTTATTAACAGACAACTCACAATACGGTTGGTGGACCAGTTGAAAACTTTACTAATTATCGGCTGATGGAAGTGGCAAGGAAAACCCCAGTCAAGGGAGCAAAACTGATCCTTGGCTGTCCTCTCTCCACTTCCCTGAACACAGAATTACATGGTATCATATGCTGTTCTGTTGTCACCTAAGCATATTCCAAATACATTATGGTCAGAGGTACAGAGAATACACATTACTACAGGATGCATCTGAGTTGTCTCGTCAATCATCAGTTGCATCAAAGGCATCTTATCATGTGGTACAAGGACACACATCAAAGGCATCGGACATTTGGTACAAGATACTTGCATATCAAAGTCATCAGTCACTGCATACCTCAAAGGCATCGGACATTGTCTCTATACTCCTTACCGGGATTAATCTGGGCTTCCTCTCTTGTCAAATGATAGACGTATTTCAAAGTCATTGGTCATTATCTCAATACCCAGCAACCTGAGGCAAGCCTAGACTTGCCTTTCTGTATCAATCTACTGGAGAAAAGCCTGCTTTCAGACTAAATATAAGTTGTAAGCTGGCCCAGGAATCCATTTTATATTTTCTTATATTTTTAACATAATTCAGCCTTAGCATTCCATCCTGTTTATCATTTTTGATAACAATTACAGTCCTTGCTGAGTACATAGAAAATACCTTAAGCATAGCAACAGACAAATTAAAAATACAGTTAGTAATATAATCAACCCATAGTGGACAATAATTCCTCAAGTCCTTCTAAACATATTAAATGGCCACCAACCTCCCCCGGAGATATAACCAAGGAAATCAGCTCCTACCTTCCTTATTTTAGCCAGTTCCATTCTGATATGGGCAGCCAAGTTGGTAATGTTGGAGGAAGCATCGGGAGTAAAAGTACAACATTCCCGACCTCTTATTGCACATGTCCCTCCTTTGTCTGCTGGGATAAAATCTAAGGCCATTCTGTTTTGTAATACAACAGTTCTCATAGCTACTATCTCAGCTGTTACCCCTTCTAACTCCTCCTGGGTTGCACTCAAGTAGGCGGCAGTGGCATTAGCAAGTGTCTCTATAGCGGAGGCCATTTTAATGAGTTCCCGTAACACTATTATACTACCATAGGATGGGAAAAGGATCATAAAAATTGCTCAGCCTTCGTTAGGCTTCGCTTGGAACTCCCCGTGTGCTGGTGTAACCGGTTCACGCTTCTCATGTGTGGCACCACATAAGCAACATAACAATACCCTGTCACAAACATACTGTTTCCCAAAAATACACCAGCACCTTGGTTGTGGCAAAAACAGGTAGTATTAACTGGCCTTTGCAGACACCAAGACCTCTTGCTGCTCCCTCTCTTTGATCCCTAACCAGTCTGCAGAAAGTTCTCAACCTGAAATGTCTCCCATTCCTTCTCTCCCGTTGAGTTACTCCAGCTTTTTGTTTCTATCCTCGGTTTAAACCAGCATTTCCTTCCGACACCTCATCTAGAACACTGGTGTGCCGGAGGAACTGAGAGAAGGGGATGGCATTCTCCCAGGAGGCTGGGCTGGAGGAGGCACAGACTGGGTAGCTGTTGGAGTCAGTGCATTTGTGGGCAATGTCCAGATGTCTAAGGAAAAATGGAGCCCACAATGGTCAATTGTTGACTGTGGAAGAGATGATAATTATGGGACACAAACAGTAAAACTAGCGGGACGCCTATGTTGGGTAGGGGGAGAAGGAGGGAGAGGGGATGAAAGGGTTACCTGAAATGGAGACATCAATATTAATACCACTGGGTTGCAAGCTGTCCAAGCGAAATATGAGGTGCTGTTCCTACAATTTGCATGTGGCCTCATGCGACCACAGTGGAGGAGGCCCAGGGCTGAAATGCCAGTATGGGATTGGGAAGGGGACAACCGTGAGATCCTGTAGGCCAAGGTGAACGATCGGTGCTCACCGAAATGATCACCCAGACTGCACTTGGTCTCGCCGATAGATAGGAGTACAGTAGATGCAACACCTGTCCCTATACGACCTCCCTAGACTCCATTCAGGGAAGCCGCCTGTCCTTTCAGGTGAGGCAGAGTTTCACTTGCACCTCCTCCAACCACATGCACTGTATCCGTTGTTCTCGGCGTGGACTAAATTATTTTAAGGGTTGAACCCTGGTCTCTGGCCCCATGAGGCAGCGGCTCTACCCGCTGCTCCACAGTACCTCAGAAATATTAAGCCTTCCATTTCCAAATACTGTATACTGCCCGACCTGCCGAATGCTGCCTGCACTTTTTGTCTGTGTTTTTTGTTTGCAGTTTATGGTCAGACTCATATTCCAATCGATCATTGAACTGCAAAAACTTAAAAAAAAACACAGATGCTAAAAATTTCAAAGAAAGGCATAAGATCCAAGAAATATTCAGCAGGTCAGTTAGGGGCTGTAGAGAAACAGAATTTATGACTCGGGTTGAACACCATTCATCAGGGCCGGATTTACGTATAAGCTTCACAAGCTTAAGCTTAGGGCCTCGAGATCTAGGGGGGGCCTCGCAGAGCCGGATCTATTCATAGGGTGAAGCCTATGTCTTCGAAATCTAGGCGGCCTCCGACCAAAGCAGGACACTCTGGGTGGGCCCCCCTCTCTATCTCTGTCTGTCACTCTCCGTCTCCGCCCGCCATCCGTATCCGGGCCGCCGGGTCTCCGCTCTCCATTCGCTCCTCATCCGCCGGCACAGCAGGCCACCTTGCACATGCGCACTGCTGCGGCCAGCACATCCTCCCCTCTGTACATGCGCACAACCACGGCCAGCACATCATCAGCCGCCCTGCACATGCACACTGCCACGGCAACTGGTCGGCACTGGGCACTTTCTCCCTCGCTTTGAATAGTGGGAGAACTGGCCGCCATTGCTGTCCGGTCGCCGCCTCGCCGCGACCGCTGAAAACCAACGCAGAATCACTCCCTGACCCTGGATCTGGAGTAACACCCTGGAGTAACTCTTGCTTCTGGTTTCCTGGTCGTCTATAAATATTCTAAATGGAATTTAAACTGGAGGGGGTGGAGGGCAGAACAATAACAGCCTATTGCATTTTACGTTTATTTATTGTGTTCATATATGGTCTACGTTATATAAGCACACTGAACTTTTATCTCCTGGTCAGTATTATGTTTACATATTCTGTTGTGCTGCAGCAAGAATTTCATTGTCCTATCCGGGACACATGACAATAAAACTCACTTGACTTGGACTTAAGCAAAAAAGGGTTCTTGTGGGAAAAAAGAAGTACCTTAAATTTAGTTGCGTCTGGTTGGGTAACTATGGTAGGGTGAAGACTATTCCATGCTTTAATTGTACGGGGGAGCTCCATGGAGCAGCCAGCAACTCTAGATAGAACTCTAGAAAGGTGACATTTCGGTAGAGACCCTTCTTTAGACTCCCTCTTAAAACTTAATGTCTAAACATTAAAAACTTAATGTTTTTAGTTTAATTTAAAGATAAAGCGTGGAAACAGGCCCTTCGGCCCACCGAGTCCACGCCGACCACCGATCACCTGTACACTAGTTCTATCCCACACATTAGTGGAGCAAGTCAAGAGTCAAGAGTGTTTTATTCTCTCAAGTCCCAGTTAGAACAATTAAATCCTTATTTGCAGCAGCACAACAGAATATGTAAACATAGTACACTGTAAACAATGTTATAAACAAGAACACAAAACATTTATATAGTTTATATATGAATATATAACTATATAAATATATAAATGTGTGTGTAGATATATAATATATACACCCACACACAATTTCCCTCCTGGGATTAATAAAGTTCTATCGTATGTGTGTAGGAAGGAACTGCAGATGCTGGTTTAAACTGAAGATAGACACAAAAAGCTGGAGTAACTCAACGGGTCAGACATAATCTCTGGACAAAAGGAAAATATTACGTTTTGGGTTGGGTCTGAAATAGGTTCCTGCACACCTTTGGAATGTGAAAGGAAACATGAGCACCCGGAGAAAACCCATGCGATCAAAGGGAAAAGGAGCAAACTCCATACAGAGAGCACCCATATTCAGGATCAGTTCCGGGTCTCTGGCACTTTTAGGCAGCACATTTATGGCCAATGTACTGCCCCATAGTCTTGAAATTAATTAAAGCATACAGTAGCTGTAATGGGGGACATAGTGTCACTTGGAGATTTAAAACGGAAAATGGATATTTTATTTTTTTTGGTAACCAAAGTTATCAACGTATAATTGTTTGTGTGTTGGAAAACCAAATATAGTGGCACAGCTGGTAGACTTGCTGCCTCACGCCAGAAATCTGTGTTCGATCCTGTCCTCGGGCACTGTCTATGTTGAATTTGCACATTCTCCCTGCAAGCGTGTGGGTTTCCTCCCACATCCCAAAGACACATTGGCTTTGTAGGTTAACTTGTCTCTGTAAAATTGCCCTAATGTGTAGGGAGTGGGTGAGGAAAGTGGGATAACAGAACTTGTGTGAATGGGTAAACAAAAATGCTGGAGAAACTCAGCGGGTGAGGTAGCATCTATGGAGCGAAGGGAATAGGCGACGTTTCAGGTCCAGACCCTTCTTCAGACTGATGTGAGGGTTGGGGGGATGGGAAGAAGAAAGGAAGAAGTGGAGACAGTGGGCTGAGGGAGAGCTGGGAAGTGGAGGAGAAAGCAGGGATTACCTGAAATTGAAGAAGTCAGTGTTCATACTGCTGGGGTGTAAACTGGCCAAGCGAAATATGAGGTGCTGCTCCTCCAATTTACGGTGGGCCTCACTCTGGCCATGGAAGAGGCCCAGGACAGAATGGGAGGGGGATTCAGAATGGGAGGGTGAGTTGAAGAGTTGAGCCACCGGGAGATCCGGTTGGATATTGCGAACTGAGTGGAGGTGTTGTGCGAAGCGATCGCAAGCCAGCGCTTGGTCTCACCGAGGTTGATCATAACTGAATAATCCAACCACATTTTTGTTTGGAAGTGGAAAGAAATAATAGAAATTGCATTAATTGCAATGTGTAAAAAGAGTTGAGATACTGTATTATAATTTAGCTGCATGTTGTTGTGGTATATATCTTGATTGGTGAATATGTTTAGTTTGCGACTATTTGAAGCAGAAATAATATGTGAATGCTTCATTGAGCATAATTCCGACTGGTAACTACACACTTCATCTGAGCACATTATGGCACACGTCATGCAAGCCGTCCTAAATGACCACTTAAACTGTCATTTGGCAACTTAAAAAGCTGCCAAGGTTGCCCGGCTGACAATAGAGAAAAAAAATTAAGTGAGAGCCCTGCAAGGTGTATAATATGTTTGACACTGTCATAGGCCTTTCTTACATATGCTGTCACAATGCACTGTAGTCTCTAAACAACCCTTCAGTAATTTTCCTTGCCCTTCATTTCAGAATAATAGTGTTTTAAGCCAATAACTCGACACTAGCACTGACAATAAATAAATTATTAAAAAGCGTGGCTTTCCAGCCCCTTATCTCATTGGCCACGCTCGACTGCAAATCGGTGTCAATCTGGTGGACCATCTTCCTCTAGTCGTAGGGGTGGGGGATTGGGAGGGGCCTCACAAGTGGAACAGCTCAGGGGCTCTCTTCATCTAAATCCGGCTCTGCCATTCATCATCAGTATAAGATCTGAAATGCCATTCATCATCAGTATTAGAGGATTATTTGGGGGCAATTTCTGCTTTTATTCCACATTTTACAGCCTCAACATATTAGTCCATGCACTTGGTTTGAGCCGCAGGTGTAGTAATAAGTGATTTAATAAGATGGTTGCACCACGTGGCTTTGCTGCCATCTAGCGGCGGAACCAAGAAGTGACGAAGAAGGAACCCTCTCCAAGACAGACGTAAAGCTCAGCATTTGACCTGTTTTTACAAGATGTTAAATGGTGAGCACAACGTAGTTTACAAAACCTACACCAAACCCAAATCTATTAGGAGCAGACGAGGGCATTCAATCCAATTTATGATACCAGCTACCAAGACAGATGTGTACAGCAATTCATTCTCCCCCCGCACAATTGAAGCATGGAATAGTCTTCACCCTACCATAGTTACCCAACCAGATGCAACTAAATTTAAGGTAGCTCTTTTTTCCCCCAAGAACCCTTTTTTGCTTAAGTTCTCCCTCCACCACCTCCATGTTTAAATTCCATTTGGAATATTTTTGGAGGACTAGGAAACCAAGAACCAAGACGCAGTTAATGCGTTGAAATGAATAGATCGACAGCTCTGATTTCAGTTGCTGTTTATTTCACTCTTCCCACATTTACATTCCCCCTGGTTTTATTTCCGCACTCACTAGGATTAAATGGGAGCCATTCACATTTTGTCCACCGGGTTTCTGCCCCACACCCCGAGCCCCGTTCCTGACGCTGGTCCCGGGATACGACCATTTTACACACCCGGAGCGGAACCGGAGCAGATTCTCAGCCACTGGTTTGGATACCAAGGCCAGAAGAAAGGATAAAGTTTCTCCGTGAATTTATTCCCAGTGAAGGTGTAGAGATGGGACTTGGTGTCCGCGTCGTGAAACGAAACTGTCCCGGATTCATAACTGAGATAAACTTCCACCCTCCGAGGAATGGGACGGGAGGGGAGAGGGGATGGAGGGGAGGTGAATGCATCAAACCCATCACCATCCCGCCTGATGCTCCAGACTCCAGTCTCTGGGGTCAGTGTCACCCATTCCTTCCTCTCCACAGACTCTGCAGCGACTCCCAGACTCCACCACCGACTCCCTCCTACCTCCACCTCCCAGTAACGTCTCCCCGATGTGAATCCCTCCGATCCCAGCACACACGCCCCGACTGTAAACCTCTTCCAGGTGTCAGGGAGATTCTTCCGGTTTCTGGTCAGTCTCACCCTCTTCCGATCCTCAGACACCTCGAGCTGCGGATGCGCTGTTTCCACATCCAGGGTGACGGAGACTGGGGGGAGAAGCAGAATATCAGAAAGTCCCCGGTGGTTGGGTGGGGGGAGACTCGGGCAGCGCGGCCCCGGGACCGGGGGAGAAGCTGCTCGGCCTCAGGCACAGGCGGGCGGACAACTGGAACCTTGCCCGGGGTTTCACCCCAACCACATTGGATGGACACTTTTCCCGGAGATTTTATCCGGGTTGGAGAGGAGAATTTTGTGTGATGGGGGAGAGTTGGCGGTGAGGATGAGTGTGGAGGATTGCGAGATTGCGGTGGGGATGGAGAAACGAACGGGGGGGGGAGGGGGGCTATTCAGATATGGAGGCAGATCGGAGCAAATGGATATTAAGGTGAGGGATGTGGGGAAGTCGTCATGGTCATGGTGAAAAGGGGCAGACTTGAGGTGCCAGATGACATGCTCCTGTGTTTTTTCAGTGGAGGATGAGACAAAGGGAGGGTAGGTTTGTTAGTAAATTGAAGTGGGTGCAAAAGGTGTTACATTCATTTCATCAGGTCTGAAGGGCTGGGTAATCAGGTGAAGTGGGACAGTCATATGGTCATAACGTCACAGGCGATAAGAGTAGAATTATGCTTTATGGTTTGAACTATTCAATGTGAGCACTCGGGGGATGGGGAGATCTGGACCACTACGCCCAGCCGGCACCCTCCCTACAGTGCTCTACCTACAGTTTTTCAGCCTACTACTTCCATAGAAACATAGAAAAATAGGTGCAGGAGTAGCCCATTCGGCCCTTCGAGCCTGCACCGCCATTCATACTGATCATCCAACTCAGTATCCCGTACCTGCCTTCTCTCCATACCCCCTGATCCCTTTAGCCACAAGTGCCACATCTAACGCCCTCTTAAATATAGCCAATGAACTGGCCTCAACTACCTTCTGTGGCAGAGAATTCCAGAGACTCACCACTCTCTGTGTAAAGAATGTTTTCCTCATCTAGGTCCTAAAGGAATTCCCCCTTATCCTTAGACTGTGACCCCTTGTTCTGGACTCCCCCAACATTGGGAACAATCTTCCAGCATCTAGCTTGTTCAACCCCTTAAGAATTGTGTAAGTTTCTATAAGATCCCCCCTCAATCTTCTAAATTCCAGTGAGTACAAGCCGAATCTATCCAATCTTTCCTCATATGAAAGTCCTGACATCCCAGGAATCAGTCTGGTGAATCTTCTCTGTACCCCCTCTATGGCAAGGATGTCAGGTAGAAGTGGCAAGGGGTGTATGTAGTATTTCAGGACTGCGATCAAAAACATTTCTGCTCTAAATTCTATTAAGTCAAAGTGTTTTATTGAATGTTTTTCTTAAGTTTGGGTGACTTATATTTTTGCTTAAGCTTTCATTTAAGTTTGTGTGATTTTGCTTTAAAATTGAAGTAGTGAGGAGGAAACAACATTCCTTTGCTGATAAGAATTCTGCTACAGTTCAATGCTTTCACTTAAAGCGCTACACTCAGATTCTTCAGATTTAGTTTCAAAATCAAATACTTTTATTAGAGTTTGTTGATTTTGTTCTTGCATTGTTAACTTTTGTTGTTCTAAGAAACTGAGATTTGTGGAGGGGTATTGCGGAATTTATTTTATTCTGGAATTTATGTTGACGTGTACATTTTGTGTTGTGGGAATCTAATTGTTTTGTGTGCATTTTTTGGCCTAACTGCATCACAAGGCATGAAAGAGCTATATGCTATTGCATTGCTTACTGAGATAAGATCACTAGATCTTGTGGCTTTGTACTTCTCTCAGACAGGCTTTCTCTTGTGGAGCAAATAAGAGGGGCCCCGTTAAAGAGGTAGAACTGATAAGCCACAATAGCACAGAAAAACAATTCAGTGGCTGATGCTTCTTGGGGCATTACTTAATGCCATTGGTATTCTGTGTTGTTAATTTAAGTGGACTTGCATTTCTATGGAAGTTTGTTTCATATATGTGGTGAAAAAATAACACTGTTTCTCCATGTTTAGTTGCGACTGGTGACAGAAAGAACCTGTCCCAGACGACCTCAGAGGTCTGGATAGTTCATAATGTAGCAGAAGATCAGAAATGTACTTTGGCCCAAGACCATTCAGTGCTTTATAAACCAACAGTAATATTTTGAAATCAATTATTTGACTGAAAGCCAGTGTAAAGGCCTCAAAGCTGGAATGATGTGATCCACTTTCTTAGTCTCAGAGATGACTTGAGCAGCAGCTTGCGTGATCTAATGGTTGGCTTTGGTTTGATAAAGAGCGACTACGAGGATTGATTTGGATGAGTGGGAGAGTGGAATCTATACTAGTGCTCACGTGCTCTGCCAACCGTCACAATTCCGACACCCCCAACCCTATGGTAATTGATCTTACAAGTACTACCTGTGTCCACTTCCCCGGCCGCTTTTGCCCAGCAGTTCCAGCTGGTGTCAATATGGACATTTACCTCCCTTGGAAGCCAAACAAAATGATAATCTTACTGAACCAGCTGCCAAATAAAAATATATCACCCGCCTCATTTCTAAACTCCCTCAGAACCACTATACGTGTTTATAATGCTGATTCCAGAGAATTGAGGGCCCATGTGCAACAAGTTCTAACCCCAGTAGAACACGCAAGATTACTGGCTAACTTGGGGTCCCCAACCCATGATCTACATGCCCAGAATCCGACCCGGGGTGACGCAATCATTACCGCCCTCACTACCGCTGTGCAAAAACCTATTGATATCTCCAAAATATGGATACTAAACCAGGAAAGGAGAGAGGGCAGAAGAGTGTTTGGAGAGATTTTCAGAGATATACATCAGTCAGTCGGAGGATGATAGGTATCAAGACAGTCAAAATTCACCCCAGTACTGTGCTATCCTAGTACTTTGTCTCCCAGCTAATGTCGCAGAGGCAAAAAAAAACCCAATATGGACTGACTTTTCTAAGAGCCAAATGGCCTGTGCAGTTAAATGCTACTTTAATTGTATCCAGCATGGTCATTGGAACAAGGAGCGCCCATGGCAAGCGGGAGGGGGTTATCAGCAAGAACAAAGGGGAGGTTGGCAAGGAGATCAAGGACAAGGGATGTACACAGACTTCTCTCAGACTGATCAATTTCCTCAATGCTGATTAGCCAACTTAGTGGTGAACGGGTGCTACACTGGCAAGGAACCTGTTCTGGTATTCCAAGTTGCGGGAAAACAGTGTACCTTCATAGTGGATACAGGGGCATCCATTCAGTCCACTAACAACCTCCCCAAATCTGACAAGACTCGGAGATTATCTGGATTTCAAGGACAGATCTATCAATACCCCATCTCTATGCCAGTCGAAATAACATACCGGAATGAGATGGTGCAGTATCAGTTTGTGATCACCCCAGGCTTAGACTGTAATCTGCTGGGCCAAGATTTGTTATGTATATTTCACTTAAAGATCGTAGGTGGAAATACTGGAATAACTGTGACCTCATGGACAATAAAGAGACAGCGTTGTTCATCAGTAACGCCCCAATGATGGTACCGAATACTGGAAGATGAGCCCCTGCTCGATATCACCTTGGCCTATGACCGGAGTGGCGGGAATAAAGAGCTAAAAACATTTTTTTAATCCCGTGCAGGAACTAGATGGGATCTAAACCTTATGGCATTAGTAACTGGACCACAGGTACAGCAGAGTACGCTGAGGTGCCTTCGGAAGTAAGCCAAGAATTGAGGTTGCCTCGCATATATAGCAAAGAAAGTGAACCCCATCGCATGCAAAGGATTTAGGAGCTATGGTTAAGCAAGCGATTGGCCTGGCGAATCCAAACACGAGCCAGGAACAAGAACCGTCTAATAATTGTACTGTTCAATTTTATCCGTCACCAAGGACGTCACCAAGGACAATTTTATCCGTCACCAAGCAGATTACTACGCAGCTACGCCATCATCTGGGGAGTGAGGTAACAGAGTTTGTGGACCCACAGGGGTGGCAGAAGACTCTACTCAGGTAGGATGCGTCCAGATTAACCCCATCCAAGTAGTTCCCCAGAAAAGTTAACACTGCCCTCTATATGACAGTACCCGCTGAAGCAGCAGGCAAGCTTGCAATTTAAGTATTGTATCACCATCAATCCGGCATCCTTTCTCGCCAAACCAACGGAGGAACAAGCTGAGTCAGGGCACAACTGCCTATTTGTGATTAAAGAAGATATCTCTGTTTGGGAAGATTTGACAGATATTCCCATGGCAAACCCTGACTTAACTATGTATGTCATCAATTGTGCATCAATTGGATCTCCAGGCAAAATACTTTCAGTATAAGTAATTATAGATCAGAATGGCAATAATGTGGAGTCATTTATACTGACTCCTGATATGATTTTTGGAGTAGTCCATGACTTTGGTCAATTGGGGAAAAACTGGGGATTCATGACTTCAGCAGAGACATCCCACCAGAAATTGATATCAGACCTGTTACAAGCCCTTATG
Source organism: Raja brachyura (assembly GCA_963514005.1). Next base: position 34,860,348 of record OY740805.1, read on the forward strand.
TTGTCAAAACAAATTGCCAAGAAGCTAAGGAAGTGTCCCAAGGGTGCGGTGTGGTGGTACCTAAAATGATGAGGCAGACGAAAAGCATAGACAAAAACAAGTCTCCCTCAGAAAAAACAATGCCAACCATCCTATATGTTGTTAGATTACAGGAGGAAGTTCCTGGCCAAGATATAGAAATGTGGAAACAGCTCAGTTGTAAAGTTGATTGCATGTTGGGATTATGGGTTACCCCGGCAGGGCAAACATGTATGTCAGATGAACTCGCAATGTGGGTTATTGACTGTATACACTTTGTAACTCACTATGGTGCTCAAGCAACTGGTGATACATTACATACAGAGTGGCATCCAACTGAGACTATGGCTCAGGGGATTAGTAGTCGTTGTCTGACCTGTCAGCAATATAACCCCGGGAAGGTATAACCTGCAAACAAGGGAGAACCCCTTTACCCATAGGTCCCTTTGAGACCCTCCAGATGAACTACATTGAATTGGAAGATACATATTTATAAAAGTCGGTTTTATAAATATGTATTAGTTATTGTTGATATCATTAGTAAATGGGTTGAAGCTTATCCTACCGTGGACAACAAAGCTTCTACGGTTGTTAAAGTACTTATGAAAGAAATTATATCCAGGTATGGAATCCCAACTGGGCTGAGTTCGGATAATGGTCTTCATTTTCTGGGAAAGGTGACCAAAGAATTCTGTGTTCAGGTGGGCATCCAGCAGTAATTACATTGTGCCTATCGGCAATAGGCTGCTGGACTCGTTGAACGAGCCAATCAAACATTGAAAAATAAACTTGCCAAATTACAGATTGAAACAGGGACCAATTGGCTTAAACTACTCCCTGTGGTGATATTTATCTTTTTTTTTAAATATTTTACCTTGTATGTATCGTGAGCTTTTAGAAATGTTTGAATGGTGCATTGACTGGCTGACATTTTTTAATTTTGTTGGTTCATGTTACAATGACAATAAAGAAACTATTCTACTATTCCAGATGTGTACCACCCCAGCAGGGAAGGCTCGGTTGAGTCCAGCAGAGATTGTATATGGCCGTCCACTCAGAACCCCATGGAACCAGAATAGTCCAAGGGCTGTTCACTTTCATCACATGACAATGGAAATGACTAACTATATTTTATCATTAACCAGGGCATTGAGAGATCTACACTCTAACCACTATGTCTAAAATTGGACCTGGTACTTAAGTAATGATCAAGAATTGGACGAGGAAGAAACTGGACATTCAGTGGGAAGGACCTTACCAAGTCCTTCTACCAACCCCAGCTAAGGTGGAGGGGAGGGACACATGGGTTCACTTTCGCCACTATAAGATTGTCAATCTGGTGCCCAAGACATGAAACGCTAACCTCTTCTTTCTTTCAAGAAATTCCTTTCTAGGATAAATCACGATGGACATACCGTTGTTGTTCGCCTATCTTGGGACATTGCTAGCCAACAGGTCTGCGAAAAACAGAGTATGCCAATATAATCTATCACTTATGTGAAGGAGGTGCACTGCAATGTGATGGCAATAGAAAGGAAGGAGAATCATAATTATGGAGTATTGCCATGTTACCATGCTCCTTGTAGATTTGATTATGCATGTCAAAAGGCGGGAGTAATAGTCCCTGTGCCTATTTAACGAATGAATTACAAGTAACATCAGCAGATTTGCAGATCACACAAAGCTGGGTGGCAGTGTGAACTGTGAGGAGGATGCTATGAGAATGCAGGGGGACTTGGATAGGTTGGGTGAATGGGCAGATGCATGACAGATACAGAATAAGGTAGATAAATGTGAGGTTATTCACTTTGGTGGCAAGAATAGGAAGGCAGATTATTTTCTGAATGGTGTCAGATTAGGAAAAGGGGCGGTGCAGCGAGACCTGGGTGTGATTGTACATCAGTCACTGAATGTTAGCATGCAGGTACAGCAGGCAGTAAGTAAGCTAATGGCATGTTGGCCTTCATTGCGAGAGGATTTGAGTTTAGGAACAAAGAGGTCCTTCTGCAGTTGTACAGGGCCCTAGTGAGACCATACCTGGAGTATTGTGTGCAGTTTTGGAGAGCTGGACCTGTATACCATGGAGTTTGCATGGATGAGAGGGGATCTTATTGAAACATATAGGATTGTTAAGGGTTTGGACACGTTAGAGGCAGGGATGGGGTACTGATTGTGGACGATCAGCCATGATAACATTGAATGGCGGTGTTATTAAGAAAACAGTTGGATAACATGAAGGAAGCACGTGACTGGGGTAATTGAGGCTTCAGAAGCTGGTCAGATTGGCTAATTAACATGGCTATGTACCTAGCTATTGCGATTATTTGTATTTTTGTAGAATTAGTAGTTGTACAATGTGCATTGGGGAGACTGCAGACATCACTGGAAGGCACAAGTGCTCTGAGAATGTTATTGGTAAGACAGGATGAAGTGTTTGATGAAGAAAGACTGAGTATGTTGATAGGGTGCAGGAAGAGTTTGAATGACTGAGAAGGAAGGAAATAGGTAGGAACACGGGGAGTTATCATGGAATGATAAAAGGGAGGAATGAGAATATACAGAATTGAGGATACTTTAGGACTAAGGTTTAAGTATTCTGAAATAAGTTTCAATTTCTTTATTTTGACATTATTTAGTTAAATTTCATTATCCTTGCTGTGAGATCATTTTTCCTGGAAAACATGTGATGTTTAATGCTATTGTAATTGGCTAAGATTTATGATGCTGTGTATGATTGTAAGTGGATGGAAAGATTGTCCCCACCTGTGTAACCATGTAATACTGTAGTGATTAGTCTAGAATCACCACCCTTTGTAAGTTACCTCCCATTGTAACAACAATATATATATGCTAATTCCTTTGTTTGAGGACTTGTGTTTCTCCATGATCCACCGGGAGAGCTTCCCAGGGCGGTACAGAGAAATCTGGTCACCATGGTGAAATAAAGGATGATTTAAAGTATTCTAGTCGGTGTTTTCACTGAATGGACTAAGGGATATAAATACCGGAATTATCAGCTACACTGCATAACACAGGTTCTGGCACATGGGTTGAAGACCTTGAGATCTTCTGGTTTGCAGGGCTCTGGCAGGAGTGGGCAGGTAAGTAAGTGCTCCATATTGTGGATTGCCTCCCCGCAGTCACATTCGGTTGGTCCATTGTTGTTGTACCCCCACTTCTGCATGAGGGCTTTACATTGTCCGACCCGTGTTCTGAGGCGGTTGAGGCAGAGCCAGACTGGTGATTTCTCTTTCGCTCCCAATGGAAGGGATATCCCAATCCTCAGGGTATAGTGTCAGTGTGTGGGGTTTTGATTGGAGGGGTGTCACCCAAGCATCTATCCTACACATGGGGGGGGGGGGGGCAATCATCCAGGGGTTGAACTGAATGTGGGAAGCTATTTGTGGATTTCAACCTCCTTGTTGCCTGGAAGAGTGGGTGCCGAGGGTCAGCCTCCTGCTTGGTACGTTCCACTTTTGAGGATACTGCTCTTCTGATTAGAGGGGGAGCAATATCACACAGCAGGTACAGGTTGTCAACACGTGTGGGTTTGAGGCTTCCAGAGATGGTTCTGCATGCAGCGCTTAGCACGGGATCCAACTTCTTGGCGTGTGGAGAATGTCCCCAGACTGGCCAGCCATATTCAGTGGCAGAATAGCATAGTGTAAGGGCAGTACTCAAGATGGCTCCTGGATCTGAACCCAATTTAGAGTTGGCCAGCTTTCTCATGATGTTGGTCCTATCTTTGCTTTTATCTTGCTAACATGTTTACCTTCGGTAGGAGAGTGTAAACCTAGAGCGCATCAGTTTAAGGTGAGGGTTAAAATAATAAAAAGGACCTGAGGAGCAGGTTTTTCAGTCAGTGAGTAGTGTAAATATGGAATGAACTGACAGAGGAAATGGTGGAGGCGGGCACAATTACAACATTTTACAGACAGTTGGGTAGAGACATAGAAACATAGAAAATAGGTGCAGGAGGAGGCCATTCGGCCCTTCGAGCCAGCACTGCCATTCATTGTGATCATGGCAGATTGTCCCAAATCAATAACCTGTGCCTGCCTTCTCCCCATATCCCTCGATTCCACTAGCCCCTAGAGCTGTATCTAACTCTCTCTTAAATCCATCCATTGATTTGGCCTCCACTGCCCTCTGTGGCAGGGAATTCCTCAAATTCACAACTCTCTGGGTGAAAAAGTTTTTTCTCACCTCAATCTTAAATGGCCTCCCCTTTATTGTAAGACTGTGGCCCCTGGTTCTGGACTTGCCCAACATTGGGAACATTTTTCCTGCATCTTGGGAACATTTTACCTGTATCTAATGGACATGGATAAAGACTTGGAAGGATATGTGTCAGGCTCAGGCAAGTGGAATTAGGTTGGTTGGGCAACTTGGTAGGCATAGACAAGTCGAGTGGCCTGTTGCTGTGCTACATAGCTCTCTGATTCTGTGATGTTTCCCAGCAAATGAGTTTGGTGGTAAATCAAATATTTAATTTCCCTTCAGTCCAAAATACCATTAATGTTTGCACCTAAGTTTAACTTAAAGATATCAGAAACAAGAACGATGGAAAAGGTTTTAGCTTTACCTTGCTTGAAATCATCAGATGTTTCTCCGAATGCCGTGTTGAACAAAATAGGACAATGGAACTTTTCAATCGGCAAGGCTTCATCTACCACCGTCAGTGGTTTGGCTTCATCATGAACCCTGCAAATATTTAACAGCTGGTTATAAACCGAGTATTAGAAATGTTTTGAGCTGTTCCACAAAAACTTACAATGTTTCCGTCAAGCCAATGTCCTACCTTCGCTTGCGACCAGCTTCCTCCTGAAAGAAATAAATCACAAATCTCAAATGACTGAGATGGACTGTCCTCATCCTGACAGCGGGAATGTCACCAAATTTCTACAACCCTTGATAATTCCCATTTCCCAACTCTTATCGCCACTGTCATGCAGAGAGAAAGCAGATTTTGCCGCAGAGACGTAGAACGATGGGGGAAAGCACAAGGAATGTTAATGAGAATGACGCCGTAAATGAGGATGGAACTTAATGAAAAGACTGGGCAGGTCGTGGGATATTATCTGGAGAAGATGTCAGGAATTATGAGATAAGAGTTTAAGATAACAGGTTGAATTAAATGGGTGAGGGTAAAATATCATCTCTAATCGAAGGGAGAACAAAAATCAAAGCTGAAATGTAACGTGATCTTCAACAAATACCGAAAGGAATGCAGTCATGAGAACATGGACTTTACTTGCATTGGAGGGACTGAAGCCAACAGCAGAGATAATTTAAGGGCAGATGGGGTAAACACATGAGGGCTCCTGGAATTCGAGGTATTGTTCCCAAGTTTGTTAAGTAGATGGGAGGGATGAGTGGAGCAGAAATCTTGACTGAGTAAGATGGGCTGAATGGCCTGTCTATGATGCAGAATGGGATGTCATTCTATGCTGAACAAAGCTGGATAAACCAAACAGAGCAAATTCTCCCAAGGTGAGGAAGGACATTCTTGCTATTGAGGGAGTGCAGCGTAGGTTCACAAGGTTAATTCCTGGGATGGCGGGACTGTCATATGTTGATAGATTGGAGCGGCTGGGCTTGTGTACTCTGGATTTCAGAAGGATGAGAGGGGATCTTATTGAAACATATAATATTATTAAGGGTTTGGACACGCTAGAGGCGGGAAACATGTTCCCAATGTTGGGGAAGTCCAGAACCAGAGGCCATAGTTTAAGAAAAAGTGGTAAGCTATTTAGAACGGAGATTAGGAAAAACATTTCCACACAGAGAGTTGTGAGTGTGTGGAATTCTCTGCCTCAGAGGGTGGTGGAGGCTGGTTCTCTGGATGCTTTCAAGAGAGATTTAGATAGAGCTCTTAATGATAGCGGAGTTAAGGGATATGGAGACAAGGCAGGAACGGGGTACTGATTGTGGATGATCAGCCACTTTCATATTGAATGGCTGTTATGGCTCAAAGGGCCAAATGGCCTACTCCTGCACCTATTGTCTATGGTGACCACCCACTGCTGATAGTAACAGGATATAGATGATCAATCTGCACAATGTGGTCATGGTTGATCTAGCCCAGGACTGAACTCCTCCTCTTTGCTCCATTCCCTTCGATTACAATCACCAAATTTTCAAAAATGTATCTTCCTCTGCTTTAAATACATCTAACATGTTAAACCTCTCAGTGTCTCTAGGTTGGTTGGAGAATTCCAGAGATTTACTGCCCTCTGTCCATTCATGGTCCTGGGATCAGATATAGGATCACCCATCGTTGTTCTAAACGCTACAGAATATAAACACTTCTCTACATTCCGGCCAGGTGTTCCTGAGATCCCATAGATTATACGGGAGGCCAATTAGTTTGGGACAGCTGGAACAGAGGGAACATTTACCTAGTTGTCAATGACTGGTAAATGCAGCATTTATTTCGGAAATGTCACCCAACATTTTGTGGCTGTGCCTTTGCTTCGCCAAACTGTAGTGTAACCCCTCACCTTCAGAAACACCACACTATCATTTTGATCCATCTGTTGCTGCAACTTTAAGAGTTCCTCATGAATAGATGTTAAATTCTCTTCAATCTCTCCAAGATTTTTCTCCATTGTATTTAGAATCTTCTTCTCTTTCTCTCGGATATCTGCCAGTGCGCGCTGCTCTTTCTCAGTGAGAATCTGGTGCAGTTCAGCAAACTGGGATGTGATCTCGGACTGAAGGTTGTGTGATTGTTCCTGTGAAATAAAAGGTGAAGATCAATATATAATGTCACTGGTTGTGTTTCCTCACGACTTTGACCATGACATTTGGCCTGTGCATTTTTTATTTGTTTAGGCAATTCAATTATTTGTCTAAATGCTTCTGAAATATCTTATAAGATAATCTTATAACCCATCAATCCTCTACCCCCAATGCAATTCTCTGCTGCCCAAATCCTTTTCATGTGCGTTTTAATTATAATTAATCTGCCCACCACCCACTTTCCCAGGGATAATTTACAGTCACCGATTGACCATCGAACCATCGTGTATAAGTGAGTTGGGTATTCTGACTGCGCATGCCCAGGTCAAAGTTCACTGTGCATAAACAGCCCTGGAAACCAGTGGGGTTGTGGAGCTTAATTTCTTCTGTTTTTTCCAGCTTTGATTCTTCTAGGTAAGAAAATATTGCTTTTGAACTATTAAATAGTGGTATTTATTGCTGGTGTCGTCGGCCACAGCCAGCGTGGAGAAGAAGCGGCAACCCCAGCTGAACTCCCGCCGGGCTAACCGACAGCGCCAGCGGCCCCAGGCTCACAACCAGCGCGGAGAAGATGCGCCAACTCCTGCCCAACCCCACTCCTTGATGGGCCGGGGACCGCCAGCGGCCAACCCCCCGAACGCTGAGCTGGCAAAAGCTGAGCACCAGTGCCAGCCATCAACGGGGATACACACAAAGCACTGCAGCAACTTGGCCTTTACCCCACGCCGGCTGCAAACCCGGCCCGGCCCAACACCTCCCGCCACCCACGGACAGGTACCAGACATCCGGGAGGGGACAGGGATGGCTCATTCTCTTTCACTCCCCAAAGCATAACAAAGCAATAAAAACAACAAAATAATCTTTGCTTTCAACAAAGGACAATAAATACAACTATATTATAGTTTGAAAGCAATATTTTCTCACCGAGAAGAATCAAAGCAGGAAAAAACAGAAGACACTGTCCACTGCTTTCCACGGGTGTTTATGCATAGTGACCTTTGACCTGGGCATTCGCAGTTGGAATACCAAACTCGCTTACGTGGAAGGAACCCGAGGTGGTCACAGGGAGAAGGCGTGAACCACATGGGACAGGATCGAACCCGCCCACCAGAACTAGGAGACAGCAGGACTACTTGTGTCACTGCGCTGCCCTATTATTACACGCATCACAGGGATCAAATTTACACAAGATCAGGAAATCAAAACTGGATACACTCACCAGAACTCCAGAAATCTTCTGTTTTTGGTGCTGCTCCATTTGTTGGATCTCTGATTCCTTTTTTGTGAGAGACTGGAAGGAAGCTTTAACCTGATCCTGGGATTATGTTTGCAAATCAGAGAATAAAAGTGTTAGACAATAAAAAAAGAATTAAACAATGATGCGATCTACATCGATTTGCTTTACCTTGTAGAATTCAGCAGCTTCTGCTATCAGCGTGAAGCTGTGAGACTTGTGTTCCCGCCCAGCTGCACAAACTACACAGATCAGCGCCTTGTCAGTTTCACAAAACAGCTTCAGTTCTTCCTGATGTTCCTCGCACTGAAGTTTACTTTCCTTCTCTGTCCGAATCAGGCTCAGTGTTCGAGCTTTCTCAGACAGTCTCGCCAAGGCCCAACTCACCCTGAGGGTGCGGTCTGTAAACTCCTCTCTACATTCCGGGCAGGAGTTTCTCCCCTCCATGTCCCAACTCTGTGTGATACAGGAGCGGCAGAAGTTGTGCCCACACTCCAGTGACACCGGATCGGTGAAGAAATCCAGGCAGATGGGACATGTTGCCTCCTCGGTTAAACTCTCGATCTGGTTTTTCGAAGCCATTTTAACTCCGCCTCTTCCTGCTTCAAAACGCATTCACTTTCGCTGACCCCCTGCAGAATCGCGATTGTCCAGTGCGCACGCTGCCGTCTCGGGGAATGAATTTGGCTGCAAGTGTTCAGTGTGAAGATGCAGAAATATGGAACTGCAGATGCTGCTTCACAATAAAAAGGCACAAAGTGCTGGATTTACTCAGCGGGTCAAGTAGCACTTCTGGAGAACATGGACAGGTGATGTTTCGGGCCTGGACCCTTCTTCAGACTGATTGTAGGGGCGGTGGGTGGGAGATGGAAGAACGATGGAAGGAAAGGGGCAGGACAAAGCCTGGCTGGTAATAGGTTGACACAGTTGCAGGAGGAGAGGGGGGAGTTGATAGGCAGACGGTTGGACAAAGTCCAGAGATGAAAGACAGAAAGTGTGTGACAAAATGATCGAGGACTTGCGAATTGTGTCCTGATCTTCAACCACTCTTCTCCTCAGACGGCCAAAGGTTGTGCATTTGCACTGAAGTCGCTGGTGAATGTCACCATCAATGTCTTCCTTCCTCTGGGAAGTGGAGCGCCGGCCACAAGACCCGAGGGTCACCATCGTAACGACCATTTTCAAGGAAGAACATAAATCCACGGGGAAACTACGAAGGGTTCTCCCGCTCTCTACCACAGGGAGGGGTCAGTTACACATTAAACTTCCCTGAATATAGGCGAAAGCGGAGAGTAGCGCTTGGGACAATGTAAACAAGGGTTAACAGTTGGAATAAAACTGCAGAGTAGATTCACGAAGATGGTGCCAGGATTTGAGGGCCAGAGCGAAAGGGAGAGGTTGGGCAGGGAAGGATTTATTCATTGGAGCGCAGGAGGCTGAAGTGCATTGGATCAAGAGGTGAAGGGTTTCGACCCGAAACGTTGCCTATTTCCTTCGCTCCATAGATGCTGCCTTACCCGCTGAGTTGCTCCAGCATTTTTGTCTACAAAGATATGTGGGTTTGTAAGTGAATTGGCCCTCTGTAAACTGCCCCAAGTATGTTGGGAGTGAACTGGAAGGTGGGATAATAGAGACCAAGTGTAAAGTGGTGATCGATGTGGACTCGGTGGGCCGAAGGGCCTGTTTCCATGCTGTATTTCCACTCTGGTCAGAAAATCAACCTTGCACTTCCGCTCAACGGAGAAAACGAGACATCATCAATACATCACATAGTGTTTGCTATAGAAGCAAACCCCCCACACCGCCTCTTTACCCCTCCCCCGTTCCTCCCACCTTCCCCCCCACACCACCACACCCACCCCACACCACCCCCTCTCCAACACTATGGTGGAATATTGCATTGGGGAACGGGTTGCATTGAGGGACCAGGCCTCTCGTGTGACTGGGACGCAACGGGCCCCACTTCGTCTAGTATATTACTGACATTTTGAGACACTAGTCGGGATTCAGTCACAGTGGTAACAACATGCAGTGTCACTTTATTATATGCTAATAAACCTGTTGGATTGTTACTTGGAGTGTTTATTATTAGGTCTCGACTCGAAGCGTCACCCAATCCTTCCCTTCCAAGATCACCCCTCATCATTGAAAAGCAACATAATCAAATGCTTGTCCCACCCGGTCATTCCTTCTTCTCACCGTTCTTGTCCTGCAGAAGATACAGAACCTTGAGCGCACGTACTATCAGTCTCAGGAACAGCCTCCTCCCCTCTGTTATCAGGCTTCTGAACGGTCCTTCCATCAGCTAGACGTTGTGGGTTGAAGGGCCTGTTCCTGTGCTGTATTGATGATGTCTTGTTTTCTGTGTTGAGCGGCAGTGCAAGGTTGATTTTCTGACCAGAGTGGAGCTTACTTAACTTTAGAGATACAGCATGGAAACAGGTCCTTCGGCCCACCGAGTCCACATCGATCACCACTTTACACTTGGTCTCTGTTATCCCACCTTCCAGTTCACTACCAACATACTTGGGGCAATTTACAGAGGGCCAATTCACTTACAAACGCACATATCTTTGTGATGTGGGAGGAAACCGGAGGAAGCCCACCGCAGACACAAAAATCTGAGTAACTCAGCAGGGCAGACAGCATCTCTGGAGAAAAGGAATAGGAGACGTTTCGGGTCGAAATCCATCAACAGACTGCAGTTCTTTTTTTTAAAAGGTGAATATGTTTATGTTTTCTGTTGTGCTGCTGCAAGTAAGAATTTCATTGTTCTGTCTGGAACAAGTGAAAATAAAACACTCTTGTCTCTAGGTTTGAAAAAATCTTTAAGCGCTTGTGTCTCTGAACTGCTCTTTAGCTCTGGCATTTTGTATGTGATTATATAGCTCTCCAAACACCTCCACGACACCCCCACAACTTCCAAAGCATGATTTGGCACAGAATACATAAATAACATTGCAATAGTCTTGGCGTGGTTCAGTCTGAGCCACAGCCCACTGTTCCAACGCACATTATAAGCAGATGGCACTGTGCTAAATGTTGCAACTCTCCCTACACACAAAGGGCAATTTACAAAGGCCAATTAACCAACAAACCCGCATGTCTTTTGGATGTGGGAGAAACCCGGAGCACCTGGAGGAAACCCACGTGGTCACATTTTAAGCCATGTATTGAGTTTGGACCAAAACAGGTAAAAAAAGTAACTTATTAAATCAGATTCCCGCTTATTAAATCAGCATCCATCATTGTTCCTGTTCCAAAGAAACCATTAATCTCTTGTTTAAATGACCACCGTCCTGTCGCACTGACATCAGTCATCATGAAGTGCTTCGAGCGGCTAGTCAAAACTCACATCCGCTCCTCTCTTCCTGACACCGTGGACCCTCTTCAGTTTGCGTACAGACCAAACAGGGCCACGGACGATGCATCATCATGGCAACTCACACTGCGCTCACTCACCTGGACAAAGGCAATAGATATGTGAGAATGCTCTTCATTGACTACAGCTTCATTGACGGCCGCGGTGTTGAACCGGCCCGTTCGCGGAGCGCGGTTCAGCCGCGGGACTTATTTACATCACCCGGTGCGGTCACAACATCGGAGGCCCGAGTCGCCTCAGCTTAGAAGAAGCGGAAGAACAAGAAGGGAAGAGACAAATACTTAAGTTTTTTGCCTTCCATCACAGTGAGGAGGAGTTTGGTGAATTCACTGTGGTGGATGTTAAATATCTGTTTATTGTGTGTTTTGCTCTTTACTATATGTATGATTGCAGGCAACGAAATTTCATTCAGACCGAAAGGTCTGAATGACAATAAAAGTTTTCCTATTCCTATTTCCTATTCCTAGCTTGGCATTCAACACTATCGTTCCCTCAAAACTCGTCCCCAAACTCCTTGATCTTGGACTGGAGACCTCCATCTGCGGCTGGATATTCGACTTCCTGACGGGCAGTCCCAGGTGGTGAGAATTGGCAGCCACACCTCTTCCTCACTGATCCTCAACACAGGCGCACCACATGGCTGTGTGCTCAGTCCTCTCCTGTATGTACTCCCTGTTCACGCACGACTGTACTGCTAACAGCTCCAACATCATCTTAAAGCTTGCTGACGACCATCCTGGGCCTCATCACAGACAATAATGAGACAGCCTATAGAGAGGAAGTAAAGGCACTAAACAGCTGGTGCCAGGAAAATAACCTCTCTCTCAATGTCAGCAAAACTAAAGATATGATCGTGGACTACAGGAGACAGCAGGGGAGTGGACACCTCCCCATCCACATCGGTGATGCTGAGGTTGAAAGTGTCAGCAGATTCAAGTTCCTTGGTGTACACATCACTGAGGACCTCTCTTGGACACTGCACACGGACACAGTAACTAGGAAAGCCTGCCAGCGGCTTTTTTTCCTGAGACGACTGAGGAAGTTTGGCATGAACGCTAGCATCCTCACAAACCTCTACAGTTGCACCATCGAGAGTCTGCTGACGGGCTGCATCACAGTCTGGTACGGGAACCGTTCTGCCCACAGCCGCAAATCACTACAGAGAGTGGTGGAGGCGGCACGGCACATCACTGGCAACTGTCTCCCGGCCATTGAGGACATTTTCTATGGAAGGCACACAGCACCATCGAGGACCACAGCCACCCAGCACCAGACTGTTCTCCTTGTTACTGTCAGGCAGGCGATACAGGAGCATGGCTGCACGTACCACCAGACATAAGAACAGTTTTTATCATCATGCCATCAGGCTTCTTAACTCATGAACGCATCATATATGTTGATTATTTTATTTAAAATATTGTATTTTATCTACCAATGTCACTTTTATCTTATTTTTTCATACCTTCACTTTATCCTTGTAATATCATTGCTGAGGTGACCCGTTGTCTTGTTAAACACATTTCATTGTAACATTGACCCTGTGTTAACCTACATTTGACAAATAAAACTGAACTAAACTGTTTTTGCAATTGTCAAAGTTAATTCTCAAAGTTACAGCTGGTCTGTGGTCGCACCACGTGGCGTTGCTGCCATCTAGTGGCGGAACCAAGAAGTGACGCAGTTAACACGTTGAAATGAACGGATCGACAGACAGCTCTGATTTCAGTTGCTGTTTATTTCACTCTTCCCACATTTATATTCGCCCTGGTTTTATTTCCGCTTTCCCTGGGGTTTTACGATGCGGAATTTGGGGATTAAATGGGAGCCGTTCAGCGCCGACCTGTTGTCCACCGGGTTTCTGCCCCTGAGCCCCGCTCCTGACGCCGGTCCCGGGACCCGACCCTTTTACACACCCGGAGCGGAACCGGAGCAGATTCTCAGCCAGTGTCCAGCCCTAGTCCACTGGATGTCATCAAAAGTCTCGAAGAAAGGATAAAGTTTCTCTGTGAATTTATTCCTAGTGAAGGTGTGGAGATGGGACTTGGTGTCTGCGTCGTAAAATGAAACTGTCCAGGACTTGTAACTGAGATAAACTCCCAGCCTCCCGGGGATGGGACGGGCGGGGAGAGGAATGCAATAAAATCTCTTCCCACCCTACACCCGATTCTCCAGACTCCATTCCACATGGTGAATGAAACTTCTCCCTTCCTGTTCACAGACTCTGCGGCGACTCCCAGACTCCAGACCCGACTCCCCACCACCTCCACCTCCCAGTAATGTCTCCCTGATGTGAATCCCTCCGATCCCAGCACACACGGACTGTCTGTAAACCTCTTCCCGGTGTCAGGGAGACGCCTCCGGGTCCCAGTACATCTCGCCCTCTTCCGATCCTCAGACACCTCGAGCCCAGCATGCACTGTTTCCACATTCAGGGTGGCGGAGACTGGGGGGAGAAGCAGAGAATCAGAGAGTCGTCGGGGGGAGACTCGGGCAGCGCGGCCCCGGGACCGGGCGAGAATGCACAGGCGGACGGACAACTGAAACCAGGGTGGATGAGTGCGGAGAGTGAGGAGGATTGCAACATTGCGGTGGGGATGGATAAATGAAGCGGGCTATTTAGATATGGAGGCAGATCGGAGCAAGAGGATATTGAGGTGAGTGGTAATTTGAGATTGTTAGAGGTGTGGGGTGGAGTCGCCATGATCATAGTGAATGGGGGGAGACATGAGGGGCCAGATGACCTGCCCTGTTTCTTTGACCATGGAAGGAAGCAGAGGTTGAATGATCGGGTGTTAGACAGAATGGGTGGAGACTTGTGGTTGTAGGGTCACTGACAGGGGATTCATGGGTGGATTTGATGGGTTTGTACAACTAAGCACATTGATCTCATTGTGAACCAATATATGAACTTCACTGAGGGACTTGACAAAGTTCCACATGGTAGGCTGGTCCAGAAAGTGAAGGCAGGTGGGATACAAGGAGAGTTGGAAAAATCGATCCAAAATTGGCTTGGTGGTTGGAGGTAGAAGGTAGCGGTAGAAGGATGATTTTTCTGCTTGGAGGTCTGTAACTGGTGGAGTGCAGTAGATATCGGTGCTGCAACCATTGCTGTTTATGTTACAGGGCATTCAGTAAGTATTCAGACCCCTTCACTTTTTCCACATTTTGTTACATTACAGCCTTAATTTAAAATGGATAAAATTCTTTTTTTTAATCATCAATCTACACACAATACCCCAGAATGAAGAAGCGAAAACCGGTGTTTAAAAATATTTGCAAAGTAATTAAAAATAAATGTGAAATATATTTTCATAAGTATTCAGACCCTTTGCTATGACACTCAAAATTAAGCTTAAGTACATCCTGTTTCCATAGATTATCCTGGGGATGTTCCTAGAACTTGATTGGAGTCCACCAGTGGTAAATTAAATTGATTGTACATGATTTGGAAAGGAACACACCTGTCTATATAAGGTCCCTCAGTTGACAGTGCATGTCAGAGCAAAAACCAAGCCATGAAGGTGAAGGAATTGTCCGGAGACCTCCGAGACTGGATTGTGTGGAGACAACAGATCTGGGGATGGGTATAAAACAATTTCTGCAGCATTGCAGGTCCCGAAGAGCACATTGGCCTCCGTCATTCTTAAATGGAAGAACTTTGAAACCACCAGGATTCTTCATAGAGCTGGCCGCCCGGCCAAACTGAGCAATCTGGGGAGAATGTCCTTGATCAGGGAGGTGACCAAGAACCCGATGGTCACTCTGACAGAGCTCCAGAGTTCCTCTTTGGAGATGGGAGAACCTTCCAGAAGGACAACTATATCTGTGGCACTCCATAAATCAGGCCTTTATGGTAGAGTTGCCAGACGGAAGCCACTCCTCAGTAAAAGGCACATGACAGCCCCCTTGCAGTTCGGCCCATCACGTCCATGTCCACCTTTTCCCCAGCTATGCTAATCGATTTGCCCACATTACATCGTTATTCTTCTGCACCTCGCCTATTTAAGTGCCTCTTAAGTGATTATAACTCACTCCACCACCTTGGTATAGAGGGTAGATAGGGTAGATTATCAAATGATATAGGGTAGATTATCAAACCCTTATTCATATGCAGGGATATCAGATCAAGAGAATGTAGGTTTAACTTGAGAGCAAGGAATTTTTAAGTATCTGAGATTTAGGTATTCTTTACACTGAGAGTGGGTGATATCTGGAACATGCTACAGAGGAGGTGGTGGAGTGAGTTATAATCACTTAAGAGGCACTTAAATAGGCGAGGTGCAGAAGAATAACGATGTAATGTGGGTAAATCGATTAGCATAGCTGGGGAAAAGGTGGACATGGACGTGATGGGCCGAAGGACCGGACTCAGTAACGTACAACCATGATTCTCAGCTCCAAGAGCACTGAATGACTGAGTCACCACAGCCACCGATGCAGGGAATTCCTAAGGTTCCCCAGTCTCTGCGTGCAGTAATGTCTCCTTATCTCTGTCCTACATGGTGCAGCCCACATTCTGAGAGGGTGCCCGTTCTCCAGACCCCTCAGACAGGGGAAACATCCTCCCTGCATCCAGCCCACTGAGCCCTGTTTAATTGAGATCTCCTCCAATACACACAAACTGTCGAGTACACAGGCCTAGTCTACTCAATCTCATTGTCCCAGGAACAAGTATTGTTAATCTTTGCTGTATTTCCTCTGTGTCAAGTCTGTCCATTTATCGGAACACAGGAGAATAGGAACACAAGAAAACAGGAGCCTCTCCTCAGGCTTGCCCCTCCATTCAATCTGATCTAAGATGGTAACAATTCCTCTTCTGTGTGATCTTAATCTTAAATATTCGACCCATCAAATATTTATTTGTAGCCAAGTTGAAATAAGATCCCCTGTCATCCTAAATTCCAGAGTATACAAGCCCAGCCACTCCATCCTATCAACATATGACAGTCCTGTCATCCTGGGAATTAACCTGGTGAACCTACGCTGCGCTCTCTCAATAGCAAGAACGTCCTTCCTCAAATTGGGAGACCAAAACTGCACACAATACACCAGGTGTGGTCTCACTAGGGCCCTGTACAACTGCAGAAGGACATCTTTGCTCATATACGCAACTGCTCTTGTTATAATAGACAACATGCCATTTGCTTTCTTCACTGCATGCTGTACCTACATGCTTACTTTAATTGACTGATGAACAAGGACCCCCAGATCCCGTTGTACTTCCCCTTTTCCTAACTTGACTCCATTTAGATAATAATCTGCTTTCCTGTTTTTACCACCAAAGTGGATAACCTCACATTTATCCACATTAAACTGCATTTGCCATGCATCTGCCCACTCACCCAAACTGTCCAAGTCACCCTGCATCCTCATAGCATCCTCTTCACAGTTCACACTGTCACCCAGCTTTGTGTCATCCGCAAATTTGCTAATGTTACTTTTACTCCCTTCATTTAAATCATTTATGTATATTGTAAATAGCTGCGGTTCCAGCACCGAGCCTTGCGGTACCCCACTAGTCACTGCCTGCCATTCTGAAAGGGACCCATTAATCCCTACTCTTTGTTTCCTGTCTGCCAACCAATTTTCTATCCATGTCTCCAACCTACCCCCAATACCATGTGCCATAATTTACCCACTAATCTCCTATGTGGGACCTTATCAAATGGTTTCTGAAAGTCCAGGTACACTACATATACTGGCTCTCCCATGTCCATTTTCCTAGTTACATCCTCAAAAAATTCCAGAAGATTAGTCAAGTATATTACCCCTTTGGACTTAGACCGATCCTGCTACTGCTATCCAAATGTGCCAATATTTCATCTGTTATAATTGATTCCAGCATCTTCCCCACCACCGATGTCAGGCTAACTGGTCTATAATTCCCTGTTTTCTCTCTCCCACCTTTCTTAAAAAGTGGGTAACATTAACTACCCTGCAATCCACAGGAACTGATCCTGAATTTATAGAAAATTGAAAAATAATCACCAATGTGTCTACAATTTCTAGAGCCACTTTCTTAAGTACCTTGGGATGCAGCCCATCAGGCCCTGGTGATTTATCTGTCTTCAGTCCTATCAGTCTACCCAACACCATTTCCTGTCTAATGTGAATTTCCTTCAGTTTCTCTGTCACCATAGATCATCTGTTGTTCCTTATTTATATCACCAATTGGGTGTGTATATAGGTTGCACAAAACTAAATTTGGTGACATTGTGGAGAGTGAAGAAGGTTATCTGAGAGTAAATGGGATCCCTGTGAACTGGGCCAATGGGCTCAGGAACGGCAGGTGGGATTTATTCATGTGAAGGTGAGGTGATGCACTTTGCTGAGACAAACCAGGGCAGGACATACTCAGTAAATTGGGAACTTTATAGAACTGAGAGATCTCAGGCTGCAGGTACACAGTGCCATGGAAGATGCAACAGTGACAGGAAGGGTGGTGAAGAATGTGTTTGTCACTCATGCTTTCATAGGTCAGGATATTGAATACAAAGTTTGAAACAATAATGTTGTTAGAAAATTAGAGAGGGTGCTAATGCCCCTGTCCCACTTAGAAAACCTGAACGGAAACCTCTGGTGACTTTGCGCCCCAACCAAGGTTTCCGTGCGGTTCCTGGAGGTTTTTGTCCTCCGGCAACTACCTTCAACTAGCATCGCAACAGGCTTCGACTAAAAAATTACCGATTTTAAAACGGAAACCACTTTCGACCATTAGGGAGACCGACAAAAACCTCCGGGAACCGCACGGAAACCTTGGGTGGGTGCGAAGTATTCAGAGGTTTCCGTTCAGGTTTCCTAAGTGGGACAGGGGCATAAAGGATTTACAATAATTTCATCAGGTCCGAAGGGCTGGGCTAAAAGGAGAAGTTGGACAGGCAGGGACATTTTTCTTTCGAACCCATCAGGATGCTTTTAAAAATGTCTGCAAGATGTATATAAGGTGCACAGATCAGGTGAATAGCTTGAGTATTTTACCCAAGGCAGGAGAGTCTAAAACTCTGAATGTGATGATTCCCAGTTGATGAGTTTAGTGGTAGATCAAATCTCCAATTTTCCTTCAGTCCAAAATACCATTAATCTTTGCATCGAGGTATTGCTTAAAGATGTCAGAAACAAAAATAATGGAAAAGGTACATGTTTTACCACGCTTGAAGTAATCAAATATTTCTCTGAATTCCTTGGTGAACGAAACAGGGCAATTAAACTTTTCAATCGGCAAGGCTTCATCTACCACCGACAGCGCTTTGGCTTCATCATAAAACCTGCGCATATTTAACAGCTTGTTATAAACTGAGTTTTTTTAAAGTTTTGAGCTGTTCCACTAAAACTTACAAAGTTTCCATCAAGACAATGTCCTACCTTCGCTTACTACCAGCTTCCTCCTGAAAGAAATAAAATACAAATCTCAATTGACTGAGATGGACCGTCCTCATCCCGACAGCGGGAATTTCACCCAATTTCTACAACACAATGATAATTCCCATTTCCCAACTCTTATCGCTGCTGTCATGCAGAGAGAAAGCGGAAATTGTCGTAGAGATGTAGAACGATGGGGGAAAGCATAAGGAATGTTCATGAGAATGACGTCATAACTGAGAGGATGGAACTTAATGAAAAGACTGGGCAGGTTGTGGGATTTCATATCGGTGGATTTAAATGGGTGGGGGTGAAATAATATCTCAAATCGAAGGGGAGACCAATAATCAAAGTTGAAATGTAACATGGTCTTCAATAAATACCGAAAGGAATGCAGTCATGAGAACATGGGCCTCACTTGCATTGGAGCGACCGAAGCCAACAGCTGAGATAAATTTAAGTGCAAGTGGAATAAACACATTGGGGCTCCTGGAATTCGGGGTATTTGTGGCCTGTCTATGAAGTAGAATGGGATGTCATTCTATGGTGAAACAAGATGGACAAAACAAACAGAGCAAATTCTCCCAAGGTGACCACCCACTGCTGATGGGAACCGGATATAGATGGTCAATCTAATGTGTGTGTCATGTTCTAGATTTCAATGTTAATCCCCACAAATTGGCCATGGCTGATCTAACCCATGACTGAACTCCTCCTCTTTTTCCCCCATTCCCTGCGATAACAATTCCCTGATTTTTTAAAAATGTATCTTCCTCTGGTTTAAATAAGTCTAACATATTAAACCTCTCAGTCTCTTGGTTGGAGAATCCCAGAGATTCACGGCCCTCTGTCCATTCGTGGTCCTTGGGATCAGATATAGGATCACCCGTTGTTCTAAACGCTACAGAATACAAACACCTGTCTACATTCCGGCCAGGCATTCCTGTGATCCCATAGATTAACCGGGAGGCCAATTAGTTTGGCAACAACACAGTTGGAACAGATTAAACATTTACCCTCACCTTCAGAAACACCACACTGTCTTTTTGATCCATCTGTTGCTGCAACTTTAAGAGATCCTCCTGAATAGATTTGAAATTATCTTGAATCTCTCCAAGATTTTTCTCCATTGTATTTAGAATCTTCTTCTCTTCCCCTCAGATATCTGCCAGTGCTCGCTGCTCTTTCTCAGTGAGAATCCACCCCCAATACAATTCCCTGCTGCCCATTCATTCCCATTTATTCGCACACCACCCTCTTCCCCAGGGAAAATTTAGTCACTGATTGACCATTGAACCAATGTGCCACTGCGCTGCCCTATTATTACACGCATCACAGGGATCAAATCTGCACAAGATCAGGAAATCGAAACTGGAAAGCCTCACCAGAACTGGTCTCGACCCGAAACGTCGCCTATCTCCTTCGCTCCTTAGATGCTGCTGCACCCGCTGAGTTTCTCCAGCCTTTTGTGTAACCCTCCAGAAATCTTCTGTTTCTGTTGTTGCTCCATTTGCTGGATCTCTGATTCCTTTTTTGTGCGAGATTCGAATGAAGATTTCACCTGATCCTGGGATTATGTTTGAAAATCCGAGAATTAAATTGTTGAACAATAAAGAAGGAATTAAAATTATGTGATTAAAATCAGTTTGCATTTACCTTGTGTATTGAAACAGCTTCTTTAATTCGCATGAAGCGGTGATGTCTGTGTTCCCGCACATCTCGACAAATCACACAGATCAGCTTAATGTCAGTTTCACAAAACAGCTTCAGTTCTTCCTGATGTTCCTCGCATTCTTCCTGATGATCTTTGGTGTTCAGTGTCAAGGTGCAGAAAGAAGGAACTGCAGATGCTGCTTTTCCACAAAAAAACCCACAAAGTGCTGGAGCAACTCAGTGGGCAAGAAGCACATCTGGAGATCATGGACCAGTGATGTTTCGGGACTGGACCCTCCTTCAAAATGATTGTTGGAAGATGGAAGAACGATGGAAGGAAGAGGGCAGGACAAAGCCTGGCTGGTTGACAGTTGGGGGGGGGGAAGTTGATAGGTAGACAGTTGGACAAAGTCCAGCGATTAAAGACAGAAGGGAGGTAAGTGAGCCTGGACAACAACATGTCGATAGGCTTTAGGACCCGGGGGAGCCCGGAGCTGTGGAACAAACAATGAAAGGGGCGGGGCACTGCTGAGGGGAGGCGGAGCTCAGCCCCGTCAATCACAGCCCTGACCAGAGAGTGGATGTCATTTGAAATCAGCTTTGGGCAAATTTCATTCCCTTAAACTAAATACATCCGTGTTTCCTACCGTGTATTGTTTGTTATATTAGGCTGCACAATAACATTACTTCTATTTTATTTTATTTTATTCCACATTTTAAAACCTCATCATTTTAGTCCATGCATTTGGTTTGGGCCGCAGGTGTGGTAACAGGTCACAAAAGTCACTTATGCAATTGGATTAAATCAGAGCCAATTTGAGATACCAGCTGTAGATCGGCTATTGCATGTTAGCCAATCATATTGCATGTTCGAAGAAGCCCTGCCTATACATACTTTATAGTATCAGAACTCACCTCCGTCAAGTAGTAGATGTAGCAGCTGGAAATTTAACATACTGCAGACCCTGAGCTGTAAGTGTTTAATAAAATATGTTGTATCTTTACACGTGTTTGAGTCATATCAGCTACATGGTGTCAGATAGTGGCTAAGACTCACTCTGCTAAGTTTATCGGGTTTTATTTTGTTTTATTAGTTGTTAACTTGGCTAATTCTTGCCACAGTCTGAGCCCTCTGATTTTTGATTCCGACATTGCAGAGCGCTGGCATCTATTCGAATGTGACTACACTCATTATATCCATATCATTCACCACAATGACCCATCTGACTTGAAAGCATCACTTCTGCTGAACCTAGCTGGTCCTGAAGCAATGAATTGTGCTGACAGTTTTGTTTTTGCTCCTGCGGTTCTGGACGCACAAGGACAGGTCCAGGTTCCTGCTGAAACTATAGATGACCCCGAGGTGTTGCTCAGAAAATTTAGAGAACTGTGTGATCTGCCTTCTAATCACATAATTGAAAGAACAAAGTTTTATGCTCGCATGGAGCAGCCTGGCGAACCAGTTGAACGGTTTATTGACGACTTGAAACACATGGCTGCGTGCTGTCGCTTTGGTGAGTTAACTGATCAGCTCGTGAGAGATAAGATAGTGGGATGATTGATAGAAAACTGAGAGCTGAGCTTCTCTGTAACACTGAACTTACTTTGACACAAGCTGAACATGAGTGTCGAACAGAGCTAACTGCACCCCATGCAGACCAAATCTTTATTGCCCCCAGACAGCAACAAAATATCAATTTTACTGACTACCCGTCCCGTAAACCTTCTAATGTGCTGGTGGTGCGTTGCAAAAATTGCAACAATTTCCACATTAAGGGATGTCAGTTCTGTGTAGCAAATGGAAAGACTTGTAATTATTGTAAAAAACAAAATCACCTCACAAAATGCTGCCGTTCTCGTGGGACTCCCACTGCTTCAAGGACTAACCTGCACCTAATTCAACAAGAGTTCTCAGATAACGATTCCCAAGAACTTGAAATGCCATCTCACAAGCAGTGTTTAGACACTGTCGATTACAACTCCGGTATTCACGCCCGTGTTCCTCGCTGGCTACCGACATCTTTGAATGGCATGGTAAACACTAACTGGTTCTTGTGGACTCTTAAACCCCTGTCTCACGGTGCGAGTTGTCCCACGAGGTACCCCGAGTTTTCACTCGCGGTAATCCCGTACAATCAACGTAGCGGAAACGTCGGAATTCGCGCGAGCAACTTAGCGACTCGTGGTGCTAACGGTAGGTACCCGTGAAACTTGTGAACTCGTGAAAAAAATCAAACATGTTTGATATTTTCCACGAGTCAAATGTAATGTTCAAGTTAAAAATTGAAACATTTAAACTCGTTGTCATAACGTAGTGGCCCGTGCGTTTACCTTATTGATTCGTGAGTCTACCGTGGCACCGTCAATGGAAACTTTTCATTCCCCAGGTGGGAATGGAGTTACCCGAGGCCAGACTCCAATAGTAGCAGCATTGAAAGTGACAGCACAAGGCGGGAGCAGGAACCTTCATTTGAATTTACACTGAGGTTAAATGGATTGTCATCCATGATCATAAAAAGTCGCATATTGGATGTAGTGGGTTTATTTACGGGTGACTGTGGCTACCGATGACTGTGACTGTGATCCAGGAGGAGGGGGGGGGGGGGGGGGGGGGGGGGCACACTATTCACTTTCCCACAAGCATTTACCAAGATTGTCTAATATTTTGTTGACCTCATGTACATGCTTTCAATATTCACTTTACACCACGTATTGTGACTTTGTCAAGACCCTTCTGGAAGTCCGTATTCAGGTTGTTAATGTTTGCCCTCAGCATTCATTGCTTTCAGAAAGATGCTTGCTACCGACAAACTCACCACGACAATGCACAACTACCCGATACAAACAACATTAGGTTTAGATTTATTACTTTCATGTGTAAAGTTATGTTTTGCATGCTATCCAGTCAAATCAGATAATACTATACATAAATAGAAATAAACTAAATTCAAGTACATATATCGGGACAGAAACAAAATGCAGATCTTGTCGTTCTCAATATTTTAGCGCTGAATTCCAGAGACAAAGACCAATGGCCACAATGGGGTAGAGGAGAATCGAACGGTCCCCCAACTTATGGAAGGACCATTCAAAAGCCTGATAACAGAGGGAAAGAATGCATTCCTGATTCTACTGATGCGCGCTTTTAAGCTTCTGTTTCTTCTTCCGATGGGAGCGGGGAGAGGAAGGAATGGCCCTGGTAGGAAAGGTCTTTAGTTCAGATGGCTGCTTTCCCGAAGCAGCATGAAATCGACTTGTAGTCAATGGTGGGGAGTTTGATCTGTATGATGAGACGCAGAGATGTAGAGTGGGGGTAGAGTTGGGGAAGTACCACTAGTTCCCCACACATACAGCGTCTGCTCCTGTCCCTCTGCCCCTGTTCTGCCTGTGCTTCCTACACACCCTGGCTCTTCTGTACTGTTTTGTTTTCATTATTGCTTCATACTGCACAGAAACGGGCCCTTCAGGTTGGGAACTACAGTTAGTTTGGAAATTAGCAAGCAAAATGCTTCCATGTAGCCTTCCAGCAGTGACGAGGCACCATGATCTCATGATCAACCCAATCACCGGAGCCCAACTATGGGTTTAACTACCATAGAAATTGACAAACAATCGCTTCCTTTGATATTTGAACAACGAAACTCTATTAAACAATGTAACACACAACCTTTGTATTTTAGCTTGCAGTAACATAAATAAACTTAGTTATTCAAAACACCACAGGAAAATAACTTGATTACTGCAAGGGTGAAACACCTTTTCCCCATTGCTATGATTTTCTATTAAAAAAAACTACGTTACTTCGCAAAGCAACAATCATGTTACAGCAGAATTACTGTCCTTGTTGAATGTGAGTGTCTCTGTCTCCATCTTCTCTTCAAGCCTTTAACCTATTCCTGTTGGGACCCAATACCCGTGCTCGTTCTTTCAGGCTGGGTTCGGCTTCCCAAACACTTTTCCACTCGCTGTGTGCGGCTCCCACGCTCCCGTCAAACTCACCTGCTTCTGATTCCCGCACTCCCTCCTTGATTTGGTTCCCGCACTTCCTAACCACCCCATCTAGCTGTGCTAAGTAGAAACATATAACTGCAGATGCTGGTTTATACCAAAGATAGACACAAAGTGCCCGAGTAACTCCATAGATCAGGCAGTATTTCTGGAGAAATGTTTTGGATCCGGACCCGTCTAACGAAACGACACCCACCCTTTTTCTCCACAGATGCTGCCTGACCCACGGAGTTACTCCGGCACGTTGTGTCTATCTTTTATCCAGTTGTGATGTTGCCTTCAAGTAATTTGTTTTCACTTGTACAACAACGTTCCTTGTTGATACGATATTCCCAATGTTGCTACCACTCATTGCACATGTCCGAATTTTTCAGCGCTCCTAAAGTGCAACACCTCAGACCTATCATCATTATATTTCACTTGCCCCTCCAAATATAACAAACCTTCGCCAGCTGGTCTTCTAACTACGTGATGTGCGTTTCTAACAAATCATAAGTATAACTGCTCTGGCACTGGAGGGTGCGCATTTTCCCTTTTATAGGTTATATAAATAGATGCAGCCGCGCTGAATTCTATCTTTAACTCAAAGCCGCAGGATGGAGATGTTTTCTTTAACATTGTTGCTTTATTAAAACATACCTTCATTCACGGTTGGCTCAAGTGTAACGGGAGGGGAACTTGGTAACTCTGGAGACAAACTCGGAACATCGCAGATTACCATACCCGTGGGAACGCGCCTCAAACACTTGCACATCAACTTGGAATATCGTACACAACCACGAGTCTGTCACTCTGGGTCACTCGTGTGTCAACTCTGGATGGTTCGAAATAGACCTACTACAAACCATTTCCTCAGAGGCTGTGATCGCGAATCTACAATGGCACCTGTCCGTGCACGGATCCCTGCATGCATTCAAACTGACAATGGCAGGCAATTCACCAGCCAAGCATTTAAGAACTGTCAGAAGTTGGGACTTTCAACATATCACCAGCAGCCCCGAGTTCTCGCCGTCAAATGGACTCGCCGAACGCGCTGTTCGCAGTGCAAAACAACTCATGAAGCGTTCCTACCTTGCCAAATCTGACGTATACCTGGACTTACTCAATCTACGAAACATTGCACGGGACTCCATCCTGGGTTCTCCTGCCCCCAGTGACTGATGTCCCGCCAAACACATGCATCTTTGCCTGTCTCTCAGCAGCTACTGCAGCCACGTGTTCGCTCCCCACCCGCGATGCAGAAGCGGCTACAGTTCAAACGAGACACGCAAAAGTGTTTCTTCAACAAAACCAGCAAGCCGCTCAAACCATTGGTAAGAGGCCAAGTGGTTCACCTGCAAACTGACAAGGGCCATACGCTGCTGGGACACATTTACGGCCCGTCCAAAGAGCCCCGCTCATACCTGGTCGAAGTGGACGAAGTAATCTACAGACACAACCGTCAACATATCCTTCCAGTGAAGGAACCACGTCCTGTAACTCCTGGTCCAGATGTACCACCTCTTGAGTTCCCTCCTGCAGCCGTTCCAGCGACCCCACCACCAGCCGTTCCTCCTGCCGTGGGTTCCATGCATTGGTCGGCGCCTGCCTCGCCCGCAGCGTCACCTACCAGCCCTGCCGGGCCGCCGGTCACGTACCCCTCTCCCTTCCCCTGTCAGTTCCCCCACGAAAGGAGGTGAGGTGGTCCCCTACCGCACGAGGGCTGGACGGGTTTGTAGGCCACCTGACAGATATGGCGACTTTGTGTAATCTTGCCAGCATAATCTTAATACCCCATCATATGCATATTTCAGGCACCATAGTTTCTGCATTTCCTACAAGAAGGGATGTAGATCGGCTATTGCATGTTAGCCAATCATAGTGCATGTTAGTAGAAGCCCTGCCTCATACATGCTTTATAATATCAGAACTTGCCTCTGTCAAGTAGTAGATGTAGCAGCTGGAAATGTAACACACTGCAGATCCTGAGCTGTAAGTGTTTAATAAAATATGTTGTATCTTTACATGTGTTTGAGTCATATCAGCTACACCAGCAACCAAGACAGATGTGTACAGCTATTCATTCTTCCCCCACACAATTAAAGCACGGAATAGTCTTCACCCTACTACAGTAACACAACCAGATGCAACTAAATTTAAGGTAGATCTTCTTCTCCAAGAACCCTTTTTTGCTTAAGTCCACCCTCCGCCACCTCCAGTTTAAGTTCCATTTGGAATATTTTTGGAGGACCAAGGTCCAAGAATCACCCTCATCATGGAAAAGCAGCCAACATAATCAATTACTTGTCCCACCCCAGTCATTCCTTCTTCTCACCGTTCTTGTCCGGCAGAAGGTACAGAACCTTGAAAGCGCGTACTACCGGTCCCAGGAACAGCCTCCTCCCCTCTGTTATCAGGCTTCTGTAGACTAGTGTGTCAGTACTATATATATGTTACCACACAGATTATGCAAGTTGCACATTCCGTATATGACTCATACTACTGATCAGCCCACAGGCTTATTGGTGAGCTCTCACTCTCTAGTTAGACTAGCCGAATGCATGGAGACGAGAGCACCTAGTGTTTCCTCCACAGAGTTGCCAATAAAAGACTATGGATTCCAATCACTCTGTGTGAGTCTGATCATTTCAACAGCTTCAGAACTGTCCTTCCATAAGCCAGACATCATGGGTTGAAAGGCCTGTTCCTCTGCTGCATTGACGGTGTCTTGTTTTCTCTGTTGAGCAGTAGTGCAAGGTTGATTTTCTGACCAGAGTGGAGCTTTTCTGACCAGAGTGGAAATATGCTGGCGAGAGCAGGAACAGGGAGATACGGGACCTGAATGTGTGGCTGAGAAACTGGTGCAGGGGGCAGGGGTTTAGATTCTTAGATCACTGGGATCTGTTTTGGAGTAAGGGGGAACTGTACAAAAGGGACGGATTGCATCTTAACAGGTGGGGGACCAGCAGTCTGGCAGGCAGGTTTGCCACTGCTACACGGGTGGTTTTAAACTGAATAAGGGGGGGTGGGGTGTCAAATGAGATAGTCGAGGATGGAGTTAAAGGGAAAGAGAGTAAAGGGATGGTTAATGACCCCAGAATTAGCGGGAAAGGAAGCTCATAAAGGGATATGAGAGTATGGCCAAGTGTAATAGTGATCGATGTGAAAGATGAGATGCGCAAGGAATGAAAAGTATTGTATATGAATGCGTGAAGTATAAGAAGTAAAGAAGATGAGCTTGCGGCTCAGTTAGAGGATTGTAGATATGACATTATGGGGATTACTGAGACATGGCTGAAGGAGGATCGAGCCTGGGAACTTAATATTCAGGGTTATACATCCTATAGAAAGGACAGGCAGGTGGGCAGAGGAGGGGGGAGCTCTGCTGGTGTGGAATGGAATTCAGTCCCTTGCGAGGGAAGACATACGGAATGACGAGGTAGAGTCACTGTGGATTGAGTTGAGGAATTGTAAAGGCAAGAAGACACTAATTGGTGTTATTTACAGCCCCCCAAATTGTAGCCCGGATGTAGGGTGTAAGTTGCAGCAGGAGTTAAAACTGGCATGTAACAAAGGCAATGCCACTGTGGTGATGTAGACACTTCACTTCAATATGCAGGTACACTGGGAAAATCAAGTTAGTACAGAACCCCCAAAAAAAGAGTTTGTAGAATGCCTCCGAGATGGATTCTTAGTGCAGCTTGTACCTGCTACCAAGACAGACCAGAGAAAATGCAATTCTGGATTTAGCGATGTCCAATGAACCAGATATTATAAGAGAACGCCCAATTGGTCGCCCAATTATAGGAAGGATGTCAACAAAATAGAGACGGTACAGAGGAGATTTACTAGAATGTTGCCTGGGTTTCAACAGCTAAGTTACAGAGATAGATTGAATAAGTTAGGTCTTTATTCTCTGGAGCACAGAAGGTTAAGGGGGGACTTGATAGAGGTCTTTAAAATGATGAGAGGGATAGACAGAGTTGATGTGGACAAGCTTTTCCCTTTGAGAATAGGAAAGATGCAAACAAGAGGACATGACTTTAGCATTAAGGGACAGAGATTTAGGGGTAACATGAGGGGGAACTTCTTTACTCAGAGAGTGGTAGCGGTGTGGAATGAGCTTCCAGTGGAAGTGGTGGCGGCAAGTTCATTGGTATCATTTAAAAATAAATTGGATAGGCATATGGATGAGAAGGGTATGGAGGGTTATGGTATGAGTGCAGGCAGGTGGGACTAAGGGAAAAAAGTTGTTCGGCACGGACTTGAAGGGCCGAGATGGCCTGTTTCCATGCTGTAATTGTTATATGGTTATATGGTTAACGCGAGGTAAAGGAACCGCTTGGAGGTAGTGATCATAATATGATTAGTTTTAATCTGCAATTTGAGGAGAACGTTAAATCGGAAGTGGCAGTGATGCAGTTGAACAAAGGGGACTATGAAGGCATGAGAGGGGAGCTGGCCAAAGCAGACAGGAAAGGGATCCCAGCAGGAATGACGGTGGAACAGCAATGGCAGGAATTTCTGGGCATAATCCGGAAGACGCAGGATCATTTCATTCCAAAAAGGAAGAAAGATTCTGAGGGGAGTAGGAGGCAACCGTGGCTGATATGAGAAGTTAGGGATAGAATAAAATTAAAAGAAAAGATGTATAACACAGCAAAGAGTAGCCGGAAGCCAGAGGATTGGGAAACTTTCATTGGGCAACAGAAGGAAACAAAACGGGCAATACGGGCTGAAAAGATGAAGTGCGAGGGGAAGCTGGCCAGGAATATAAAGAAGGACAGTAAAAGCTTCTTTAGATATGTTAAGGGAAAAAGAGTAGCTAAGTCAAATGTGGGTCCCTTGATGGCAGACACGGGTGAAATTATTATGGGCAACAAGGAAATGGCAGAAGAGTTGAATAGGTACTTCGGATCTGTCTTCACTAAGGAGGACACAAACAATCTCCCAGATGTACTGGAGGACAGAGGATCTGAGGGGGTAGAGGAACTGAAATAAATTTTCATTAGGCGAGAAATAGTATTGGGTAGGCTAATGGGACTGAAGTATGATCAGGCCCAGGGGATTTATCATACTTCAGTACCATTAGCTTACCCATTAGCGGACGATCAGCCATGCTTGAAGGGCCGAATGACCTCCTCCTGCACCTATTTTGTACATTTCTATGTTTCTTTGCTGTATTTTCATGCTTTCAAAATACAGCATGGAAACAGGCCCTTCGGCCCACCGAGTCCACATTGATCATCGATCACCACTTTACACTTGGTTTCTGTTATCCCACCTTCCAGTTCACTCCCAACATACTTACAGAGGGCCAATTCATTTACAAACCCACATATCTTTGTGATGTGGGAGGAAACCGGAGCACCTGGTGGAAGCCCACGCGGTCGCAGGGAGAACATGCACACACCGAACAAACAGCACCCATGGTCAGGATCGAACCCGGGTCTCTGGCCCTGTGAGGCAGCGGCTCAACCCGCTGCTCCATATTACCTCTGAAATATTAACCCTTTGCTTTCCAGATACTTTATACTGCCAGACCTGCTGAATGTCGCCAACGTTTTCTGTTATTTGTTGGCAGTTTATGGTCAGACTCACATTCCAATCACCCATTCAACTAGAAAAACAAAAACGCAGTTGCTGACAATCCAAAAAAAAAAATCCAAGAAATAGCAGGACGGTTAGCGTCTGTGGAGAGAGCCGGAGTTAAAGACTCAGGCTGAACACCATTCGTCATCAGTATTAGATCTGAAATGTTAGGTCTATTTACCTTGCAGATGCTGCCTGACCTGCTGTGCATTTGGGACAATTTCTGCTTTTATTCCACATTTTAAAGCATCGACTTTTTAAACCAGGCGTTTGGTTTGGGCCGCAGGTGTGGTAACAGGTCACAAAAGTCACTTATTAAATCAAATTCCCACTGTTTCTGCAATTGTCAAATTTAATTCTCAAACTTACAGCTGGTCTATGGTCGCACCACGTGGCTTTGCTGCCATCTAGTGGCGGAACCAAGAAGTGACGCAGTTAACGCGTTGAATTGAACGGATCTACAGACAGCTCTGATTTCAGTTGCTGTTTATTTCACTCTTCCCACATTTACATTCCCCCTGGTTTTATTTCCGCGCTCTCTGTGGTTTTACGACGCGGAATGTGTGGATTAAATGTGAGCCGTTCAGCGCCGACCTGTGGTCCACCGGGTTTCTGCCCCACAGCCCCTGAGCCCCGCTCCTGACGCCGGTCCCGGGACCCGACCCTCAGTAATCTGAACAATGCTGTAAAATTAATAGGGCATTCATATTCTGTTTCCATACCAGATGCACAACCTTGTTATGGTAAACTTTGGTAAGCCGGGACTATTAACCTAGAATATCAAAATGACTCAGAAAAAAATGTACTGTGCTTAATATTTCACCTATTGGAGCGGAACTGGAGCAGATTCTCAGCCAGTTTCCATCGCAAGTCTCGAAGAAAGGATAAAGATTCTCCGTGAATTCATTCCCAGTGAAGGTGTGGAGATGGGACTTGGTGTCCGCGTTGTAAAATGAAATTGTCCCGGACTTGTAACTGAGATAAACTCCCACCCTCCCGGGGATGGGACGGGTGGGGAGACGGGATGGAGGAGAAGTGAGTGCATCAAACTCGTCACCCCACTGCCTGATGCTCCAGATTCCAGTCTCCGGGGTCAGTGTGACCCCTCTCTTCCTCTCCACAGACTCTGCGGCGACTCCCAGACTCCAGCCCCGACTCCCCGCCACCTCCACCTCCCAGTAATGTCTCCCCGATGTGAATCCCTCCAATCCGAGCACACACAGGCTGCCTGTAAACCTCTTCCCGGTGTCAGGGAGACTCCTCTGGGTCTGGGTCCCTCTCACCATCTTCCGATCCTCAGACACCTCGAGCCGTGGATGCGCTGTCTCCACATCCAGGGTGACGGAGACTGGGGGGAGAAGCAGAGAATCAGAGCATCCCCGGGGGTCGGGGGGAGACTTGGGAAGCGCGGCTCGGCCCCAGGCAAGGGCAGGCGGACATCAGATGGACCACAGACATCTTTCCCGGAGCTTTTATCCAGGGATGGAGGGGAAATTCCGTGAGGTGGGGGAGGATGGACAGGGAGGACGAGTGCCGAGAGTGGGGAGGATTCCGAGATTGCGGTGGGGATGGAGAAATGAAGGGGGCTATTCAGATATGGAGGCTTCTTCATCT
The DNA here is from genome assembly GCA_963514005.1 of Raja brachyura. The sequence continues at coordinate 34,891,931 of OY740805.1, forward strand.
TGCGTATGGCGTGCACAGCCTAAAGTTGTAGGACAACTTGTTCTATTTGATCTTATTTGATTGCATTTGTTGAAATAGGGTGGACCATGTGAAGGTTGCAATCTCCCACCACAGATATGGAGGCAGATCGAAGCAAGAGGATATTGATGTGAGGGGTAATTTGAGGTTGTTAAAGTGGAGGTAGAGGTGTGGGGTGGAGTAACCATGATCATAGTGAATGGGGGGGAGACATGAGGGGTCAGATGACCTGCACCTGTTTCTTTGAGTAACTATGGTAAGAGAGAGGGAGGGGTGGCTTGGACCATGGAAGGAAGCAGAGGTTGAATGATCGGGTGTTAGACAGAATGGGTGGAGACTTGTGGTTGTAGGGTCGCTTGAAGAGACGGGATTCACTGATGGATTTGATGCGCGTGTACAACCAAGAACATTTATTATCTAATGGTGTTATTATCTCACTGGTGTCCAGTTGGGGAAAGGGGAAGTAGAACGACATCTGGGGGTCCTTGTTCATCGTCAATGAAAGGAAGCATGCAGGTACAGCAGGCAGCGAAGAAAGCGAATTGCATGTTGACGTTCATAACAAGAGGAGTTGAGTATAGGATCAAAGAGGTCCTTCTGCAGTTGTACAGGGCCCTAGTGAGACCACACCTAGAGTATTGTGTGCAAATTTGGTCCCTTAATTTGAGGAAGGACATTCTTGCTCTTGAGGGAGTGCAGCCTAGGTTTACAAGGTTAATTCCCGGGATGGCGGGACTGTCATATGCTGAGAGAATGTAGCGACTGGGCTTGTATACTCTGGAGTTTAGAAAGATGAGACGGGATCTTATTGAAACATATAAGATTACTAAGGGTTTGGAAACGTTAGAGGCAGGAAACATGTTTCCGATGTTGGGGGAGTCTAGAACCAGGGGCCACAATTTAAGAATAAGGGGTTAGCCATTTAGAACGGAGAGTTCTGAGTCTGTGGAATTCTCTGCCTCATTAACCGGCATTCTCTGGATACTTTCAAGAGAGAGCTAAATAGGGCTCTTAAAGATATCGGAGTCAGGGCATATGCGGAGAAGGCAGAAACGGGGTACTGATTGGCGATGATCAGCCATGATCACATTGAATGGCGGTGCTGGCTCAAAGGGCTGAATGGCCTACTCCTGCACCTATTGTCTATAGCACAATGATCTCATTATGAACCAATATATGAACTTCACTGAGGGACTTGATAATGTTCCGCATGTAAGGCTGGTCCAGAAAGTGAAGGCAGGTGGGATCCAAGGCGAGCTGGTGAAATGGATCTAAAATTGGCTTGGTGGTTGGAGGTAGAAGGCAGCAGTGGAACAATGATTTTTCTGCTTGGAGGTCTGTGACTGGTGGAGTGCAGCAGAGATCGGTGCTGCAACCTTTGCTGTTTATGTTATATGTTCATGGCTTGGATGTGAATGTAGAAGGTGTGATTAGTAAGTCTGTGGAGGATACAAAAATTGTGGATAGCGGGGAAGGTTGTCAAAGTCTGCAGCAGGATATCGGGTAGATTATCAAAACCTTATTTGCATGTAGCAGGCACATGCCATCAAGGTAGGCAAGGTAGGCAGCGCCTACCCTGACTAAAATTGTGAAATGGCAACTATTAACTATAAATAGTAAAGGCATGGGAAAATTATGCCTATCTAAGAGATCGATCTCTTAGCTAGGCATAATTCTCCGTGCCTTTCAACCGCAGCACATGTAACACGCTTATGCAGCCCACGTGCTGTCAGCGCTGCTTCAAGCCGTCAATTTAAAGTGGGGCTGAAGGCAGCTGAAATTCTGCCTTTGCAGTACTGCGCATGCGCAGCGCAAGTTTCTTGGCGGGTTTTAAAATATGGATTGTCATTATTTTAAGAGTATCTTAGGAAACAAAGAGAGAAGAATGGAGTTACCATGTACCAATAACGTGGTAAGTACATTTCTTGGTGTTTTATGTTTTTAAATACCATATTTCCCAGGATGGTTGGGGAGAGTTCCTTTCACAGTGTTTGGGGAGTCTAGCCCAGGGTAAAGTTGCGGGGAGGGCAGGAGCCTTGTAAGGAGGGGGTCAGGGCCAGTAACCCACTTGCGACGCTCCGAGCACGGAGCCACTGCATTGTGGCCGGGGAGTGAATTAGCTCGTGAGGCTGCCGCAGCGCTCTGGGCATGGACAGCGGAACAGGCCGCCACTTCAGCCCCTTCTGCTCTTCCCCGCTCACCTCTGGCAGTGCTCTCCGTCTGATCACCTCTTTCCTGCCGCTCGCCGGCCGGTTTCCCGCAAATTCTTAAATTCCGACAGCACGATCAAGGGGCCCATTGAGTTTACTCAGCTGTGGGAATTTAAGGATTTGCGGGAAGCAGCTGACATGAGTGAAGCCGGCGAGTGGCAGGTGAGAGGTGTTCAGACGGAGAGCACTGCCAGAAGTGAGCGTGCCGGCAGAAGGCGCTGAAGTGGCAGCCGGTTCTGCTGTCGGGTCCCGGCAGCCGCTCATAGTCACCCGAGCTGCTCCCTTCCCTGGAAGTGGCGGCCAGTTCTGCTGTCTGTGCCCGGAGCGCTGCAGCAGCAATGAGTGAGTCTAACATGATCTCCAACCCCTTCCTTCTCAACACTCCTGCCTTCCCCGCATCTTTAACCCCTGGCACAGGCTCTCCACATGCTGTGAACGGAACTCTCCCTCCAATTGGACCCTTGAATTAGTATTGTCATTCAATACGATGACAACTGATTTAACATCCCGGTGTGCTCCCGTTGTTCCCTTTTTTTTTTACGGAGAGGACAATCTGCGCATGCGCGGTTTAAGATATTTTTTTAAAGCCGACTGACTGCCTACCTTGAGTAATTACTCACGGCACGTGCCTGGCCTGTAGGGATATCAAATCAAGAGAGTGCAGGTTTATTTTGAGAGCAAGGAATTTTAAAGTGGATCTGAGCTGGAAGTTTCCTTTACACTGAGAGTGGGTGCTATCTGGAACATGCCACAGAGGAGGTGGTGGAGTGAGATATAATCACTATATTTGAGACACTTAAATAGGTGAGGTGCAGAAGAATAGCAATGTAATGTGAGCAAATCGATTAGTATAGCTGGGGAAAGGTGGGCATGGAGATGATGGGCCAAAGGCTCAGTGCTGGGACCCCAGCTATTTACAATATATATTAATGATCTGGATGAGGGAATTGAATGCAACATCTCCAGGTTTGCAGATGACAAGAAGTTGGGGGGCAGTGTTAGCTGTGAGGAGGATGCCCGGAGGCTGCAAGGTGACGGATAGGTTGGGTGAGTGGGCAAATGCATGACAGATGCAGTATAATGTGGATAAATGTGAGGTTATCCCCTTGGTGGCAAAAACAGGAAGGTAGACTATTATCTGAATGGTGGCCTATTCGGAAAAGGGGAAATGCAACGAGACCTGGGTGTCATGGTACACCAGTCATTGAAAGTAGGCATGCAGGTGCAGCAGGCAGTGAAGAAAGCGAATGGTATGTTGGCATTCATAGCAAAAGGATTTGAGTACAAGAGCAGGGAGGTTCTACTGCAGTTGTACAGGGTCTTGGTGAGGCCACACCTGGAATGTTGCATACAGTTTTAGTCTCCTAATCTGAGGAAAGACATTCTTGCCATAGAGGGCGTACAGAGAAGGTTCACCAGACTGATTCCTGGGATGGCAGGACTTCCATATGAAGAAAGACTGGATAGACTCTGCTTGTTGGGTGATCAGCCATGATCATATTGAATGGCGGTGCAGGCTCGTAGGGCCGAATGGCCTACTCCTGCACCTATTTCTAAGGTCCTGATTCTGTAATGTACAACCATGGCTCGCAGCTCCAAGACCACTGAATGACTGAGTCACCACAGCCACCGGTGCAGGGAATTCCAAAGGTTCCCCAGTCTCTGCATGTAGTAATGTTTCCTTATCTCTGTCCTACATGGTGCAGCCCACATTCTGAGAGGGTGCCCGTTCTCCAGTCCCCTCAGACAGGGGAAACATCCTCCCTGCATCCAGCCCACTGAGCCCTGGAAGAACTTTGGGTGTCACTGAGATCTCCTCCTATACACCTGAACTCTAAGGTGCACAGGCGTAGCCTACTCAATCTCACCCCACACAGCAAAATTATTGTCCCAGGAACAAGTATTGTTAATCTTTGCTGCATTTCCTATGTGTCCAGTCTGTCAATTTATCGGTTCACAGGAGCATAGGAACACAAGAAAACAGGAGCAGGATTAGGATCTGCTAATCATGACTGGCCTAAGCTGCCATCAATTGTAATGTGTGAGTTTCCCATATTCTTAAAATTTCGATCTATCAAATATTTATTTTGTAGTCAAGTTACTCATATCCAATAACACAGCTTTTCACCACCATCTTGGGCACAACATTCCAGATATTCACTGCCCTCTGAGAGATGCAACTTCCACACACCGCATGAGAGGCCGCTCTGGAAGGTTGGATCTCATGGAATCCGGGGTGAACTAGCCGATGGAATACAACATTTACCTGATGGTTGCAGACAGAGGATGTTGGTAGAGGGTCGTTTAACAGACGGGAGACAGAATCCACTGTTGTTCCTTATTTATATAAACGATTGGGTGTGTATGTAGGTTGCACGGTTAGTCAGTTTGCAGATGGAACTAAAATTAGTGACATTGTGGAGAGTGAAGAAGGTTATCTGAGCGTAAACGGGATCCCTGTGAACTGGGCCAATGGGCTCAGGAACCACAGGTGGGATTTATTCATGTGAAGGTGAGGTGATGCACTTTGCTGAGACAAACCAGGGCAGGACATACACAGTAAACGGGGAACTTTATAGAACTGAGAGATCTCGGGCTTCAGGTACACAGTGCCATGGAAGATGCAACAGTGACAGGCAGGGTGGTGAAGAATGTGTTTGTCACTCATGCTTTCATAGGTCAGGATATTAAATACAGCATTTGACACAATAAGATTGTTAGCAAATCAGAGAGGGTGCAAAAGTATTTACAATAATTTCATCAGGTCTGAAGGGCTGGGTTATAAGGAGATGTTGGACAGGCAGGGACATTTGTCTTTGGAGCCCATCAGAATGCTTTTATAGATGTGTATAAGATCTAGATAAGGTGCACATATAAGGTGAATAGCCACAGTATTTTACCTAAGGCAGGAGAGTCTAAACCTTTGATTCTTTGATACTTCCCAGCTGATGAGTTTAGTAGCAGATCAAATCTCCAATTTCCCTTTAGTCCAAAATAAAAAAAATCTTTGAATCTTAGTATTGCTTGAACCAAAGATAGACACAAAAGGCTAAAGTCACTCAACGGGACAGGCAGCATCTCTGGAGAGAAGGAGTGGGTGACGTTTTGGTTTGAGACCCTTCTTCAGACTGGTTAGGGATAAGGGAAATAAGAGGCATAGGCTATGATGTAAAGAGATAGAGAACAATGAATAAAAGATAAAAAAACTAACAATGATATAGGAAACAGGCCATTGTTAGCTGTTTGTTAGGTGAAAAAGAGAAGCTAGTGTAACTTTGGTGGGGGAGGAATAGAGAGGGAATGCCGGGGCGACCTGAAAAATGTTGATTTTTAGATAAATCAACATTTCATACCACTGGGCTGTAAGCTGCCCAAGCGAAATATGAGATGCTGTTCCTCCAATTTGCGTTTATCCTCACTCTGACAATGGAGAAGACATAGGACAGAAAGGTCTGTGTGGGAATGGGAAGGAGAATTAAAGTGTTCAGCAACCGGGTGATCAGGTAGGTTCAGGCAGGCTGAGTGAAGGTGTTCAGCTAAACGATCGCCCAGTCTGCGTTTGGTCTCTTCGATGTATAAGCGTCAACACCTTGAACAACGGATACAGTAGATGAGGTTGGAGGAGGTGCAAGTGAACCTCTGCCTAACCTGAAAAGACTGTTGGGGTTCCTGGTCAGAGTCATGGAAGGAGTTATAGGTGAAAGAGTTAAAACATTTAGAAGCAATAAAATGAATGCTTAACCCTTCTCCTACAACACTAGAATTAGTTACACTAGCAACGTTACAGCACAACATGAATGTTTTTGCCTTTCTTCCACAACACTAGTGAGATTACAGCACAATAACATGAATGTTTTTGCTCCATGATATAAACAATCAGAAAGATGTTCAGACAACTCAGTTCCTGCCCTTTACTCTACAGATTATAAAAAATATACAAAAAATAAATCAACAAGGTCAAAAAACAATAGTGCTTGAATCTGAAACAAAGTAGCTTCTTCAGCATAACCTTATATGGGTTAACCTTTCCACTATCGTAAGAACCAGTCAATCCTCTGATTTTAACAGGCAAGGGGCTGTACAATGCTCTGCAAGATAAAGAATTGCTGAATTGCTGATTATTGGGGTATAAATATTTCTGATTGAACATTACCTCGGTGTGTGGAGAAAGAGAGTATTTTACATACTGTGAGAGTTGACTCCTACACCCGCCTGCCGAAATAAGGACGTTTCTGTATTATTAAGGTAGACAAAAGTGCTAGAGAAAGTCAGCGGGTGCAGCAGCATCTATGGAGCGAAGGAAATAGGCAACGTTTTGTGCTAAAACCCTTCTTCAGACTGATGTAGGGTGGGGGAGGGAAGAAGAAAGGAAGAGGAGGAGCCAGAGGGCTGAGGGAGAGCTGAGAAGCGGAGGAGACAGTGAGGGCTACCTGAAATTGGAGGTCAATGTTCATGCCGCTGGGGTATAAACTGCCCAAGCAAAATATGAGGTGCTGCTCCTTCAATTTCAGGTGGGCCTCACTGTAGCCATGGAGGAGGCCCAGGACAGAAAGGTCGGATATGGGGTGGGAGGGGGAGTTGAAGTGCTGAGCCACCGTGAGATCAGGTTGGTTATTGCAGACCGAGCGGGGGCCACATGAGTGGCACGGGTGGGGGATCGATTCGCGAAATTTGAAAAATGTGTATAGACTGCATGTAACAATTTGTATAGCCTCCGAAAATGTCGGATGGATTTTTCGCACGGTTGATGTATTGTAAATATTTATTACTTGAATAAAGTCTATTTTGAAATAAATTTAAAAAAAAATAAAAAAATAAAAAAAAGACCGAGCGGAGGTGCGGAGGAAGCGATCGCCAAGCTTACGCTTGGTCTCACTGATGTCGATGCAATAGATGAGGTTGGAGGAGGTGCAGGTGAACCTCTGCTGCACCTGGAAAGACTGCTTGGGTCCTTGGAGGAGTCAAGGGGGGAGGTAAGGCGACAAGTGTAGCATTTCTTGCGGTTGCAAGGGTAAGTGCCCGGGAAAAGGATGGTACGGGTGCGAAGGGACGAATTGACCAGGGAGTTGCGGAAGGAGGGGTCATTGCGGAAAGCAGACAGGGGAGGAGATGGGCAGATGTGGCAAGTAGTGGGGTCACGTTGGAGGTGGCGAAAATGACGGAGGATTATTTGTTGTATAGTTGCTGTGTTTCTCCGTTCGATTTTCCAGCATCTACAGTTCCTTCTTAAACAACTGTATTATTAACTTGCGCATTGTTACATGTTTGAAGCAAATTGAACCATAACATAGGGACAGTTGTTTCATCTTCTGCGGTTGCAGGGGAAGGTACCTGGGGAGGGGGTGGTTTGGGTAGGGAAGGATGAGTTAACCAAGGAGTTGTGGAGGGAACGGTCTATGCAGAAGGTGGAAAGGGGTGGAGATGGGAAAATGTGGCTAGTGGTCGAATCTCGTTGGAGGTGGCAGAAATTTTGGAGGATTGTGTGTTTTATGAGGTGGCTGATCCGGTGAAAGGTAAGGACAAGGGGGACTCTGTCTATGTTGTGACCAGGGCGATAGGGAGCAAATGCAGAGCTGCGGGGTACTGAGGAGACACGAGTGTAGGCCTCATCTATGATGGGAGAGGGGAACCCCCGTTCCCTAAAGAATGAGAACATCCCAGATTTCCTGGTATGGAACACTTCATCTTTGATGCAGATGCGGCGTAGACGGAGGAATTGGGAGTAGGGGATAGAGTCTTTGCAGGAAGCAGGATAGGGAGAAATGTAGTCCAGATAGTTGTGGGAGTCAGTGGCTTTGTAATAGACGTCTATCGCACGCACGTGCTGTCAGGGTAGGCAAGGTAGGCACTGCCTACCCCAAGTAAAATTATAAAATGGTGATTAAAAATATAAATAATAAAGGCATGGGAGAATTTTGGCTATCTGAGAGATCGATCTCTTAGGTAGGCATAATTCTCCGTGCTTATCATGCGCAGTACTTGCAACACGCGAAGGTCTGTGCAGCCCACGAGCCGTCAGCGCTGCTTCAAACCGTCAGTGACAGGGAGAGCTAAAGGCAGCTGACACCCTGCCTTTGCTGCGCTACGCACACGCAGTAGCCTACTGCACATGCGCAGCGCAAGTATCTTGGCGGGGTTTTCAAATTTGGATAATCATTATCTTAGGAATATCTTAGGAAACAAAGAGAGAAGAATGGAATTTGTGTACCTATAATGTGGTAGGTAAATCTCTTGGTGCTATATGTTTTTTAATACCGTATTTCCCGGGGGTGGGGGGGGGGGGGGGGGGGGGAGAGCTCCTTTCACAGCGTTTGGGGAGTCTGGCCCGGGGTAAAGTTGCGGGGAGGGCAGCAGCGTTGTGAAGGAAGGGATCGGGGATCATGCCAGTAACCCACTTGCGACGCTCCGGGCATGGAGCCATCGCATTTTGGCCGGGTAGTGAATTAGCTCGGGTGGCTACTGGGACCTGACCGCCCCTTTTGCCGGCCCGCTCCCCTCTGGCAGTGCTCTCCGTCTGAAAACCTCTCTCCTGCCGCTCGCCAGCCTCGCTCATGTCAGCCGCATCCCGCAAATCCTTAAATTCTGACTGCGTGATCAAGGGACCAATTGAGGTTAGTCAGCTGTTGGAATTTAAGGATTTGCGGGAAGCGGCTGACATGAGCGAAGCCGGCGAGTGGCAGGTGAGAAATGTTCTGACGGAGAGCACTACCAGAGGTGAGCGGGCCGGCAGAAGGCGCTGAAGGTCCGGCGGCCGCTCACAGCCACCCGAGCTGCTTCCCTCCCCGGCCGCAATGTGGTGTCTCCGCAGCCGGAGCGCTGCGGCAGCGGTGAGTGAGTGAATTACTGGCATGATCCCCGACCCCTCCTTCTCAACACTCCTGCCCTCCCCACAAATTTAACCCCAGGCCAGACTCGCCACAAGCTGTGAAAGGAACTCTCCCCGCAATTGGTCCCTTGAATAAGTATTGTCATTCATTAAGATGACAACTGATTCAACTTGTCCCGGTGTGCTCCCGTTTTTCCCACCATCACTGCACCTGCCATCACCCTCCATCCCACACCCATTCAGTAATTCAAAATGAAGGCGAATTGGAAGCCTTGGCAGGGCTCGAAATTAGCGGTTGCCCGGGTGCCATTGACCACCCAAAGTGCCGCCGGGCAACCTAAACGGCGAGTCATTTTGCCCTGCTGGGCAAGCAGTTACTGGTTTATACCGATAGACACCAAAACTGGAGTAACTCAGGCAGCATCTCTGGAGAATAGGAACGTGACGCTTCGTGTCGGTGGCGGCTGTTTTGCGAGGCAAAGTTACTAGGTGCGTGGTGATGAAGGGTCGGAGCGAATGACGTGCCCCGCACAGCAGCGGCAGCAGCGGCTCCACCGCCTCCTCCTCCCGCACTCTGCCCGGTGGAAGGAGGCCTCTCCCTGCCTCCTTCCCTCCTTCCTCCCAGCCTCGGCGTGCGAGAGCAGTTGTTTTGAAGGCGGCGTTGCCGGATTTGCAAGCGGCAGCCGTTATCAGGGCCAACGGCTCTTTCAAGACAACCCCTCTCACATGCCAAGGCCGAGAGGCAGGAGGGAGGGAGAGAGAGAGAGGGGGGGGGGGGGGGGGGGGGAGGGAGGAGGAGGCCTCCTTCCGCCGTCTGAAGCAGCTGCACCAAAGATCGTACAGCCATAGGATTTTTGAGCTGCACCGCTCGTCCCCGCATCTTGCTGTTGGCTGGCGGAGGAGGGGAGGTGGTGGCGAGGAGATCCCAACCACCTCCCCCTTTGATGGCGGCACTTGGCGATGGACAGGGTCAGCCAAGGCAGCGGGCGATGTTGGCCGAGGAGCGCTGACCTTCCTTCCTCCCCACCTCCTCTGCCTCTTCCCCCCCCACCCCTCTCTCTCTCTCTCTCTTGTATGTCCCCCTCCACCCCTCTTATCCTGGGACCCCTCCACTCCATCCTGCACTGATCCCCATTCCCTCCTCTATTCAGTCCTCACTAACATCCCCTGTGGTCCCCTCCCCATCTACCCCCTCCCCCCCACTAATCTATTCATCGCCCTACCCACCTCGCATTGATTCTCCAGCCACCCCCCCACCAATCCATCCTACACTGGTTCCCCAATTCATCCTGCACTGACCCCCCATCCACCCTGCACTTCTCCCCTCATTCATGCTCCACTGATCCACCCATTCATCCCGTACTGACCCACCCTCCATTTACCCTGCACCAATCCCCCCCATCCATCATGTAGTGGTCTCCCCATTCATCTTTTACTGGTCCGCCATTCATCCTGTACTGATCTCCTCATGCATCCTGTACTGATCCCTCATTCATCCTGTGCTGATCCCCTCATTCATCCTGTACTGATCCCCTATTCATCGCATGCTGATCCCCTCATTCATCCTGTAGTGATCCTTCATTCATCCTGCACAGTCCCTCCGATCCACACTTTCTTGACCCCCCTCATTCATCCTGTACTTATCCCCCCCATTCATCCTGTGCTGATCCCCCCCCCATCCATCCTGTACTGATCCCCCCATTCAAGAAGAATGGGGGTAAACAGTCTAAAGAAGGGTCTCGACCCGAAACGAAACCATTCATAGCGAAAGGACTTGAGTATAGGAGCATGGAGGTTCTACTGCAGTTGTACAAGGTTTTGGTGAGACCACACCTGGAGTATTGCGTACAGTTTTGGTCTCCAAATCTGAGAAAATACATTCTTGTCATAGAGGGGGTACAGAGAAGGTTCACCAGACTGATTCCTGGGATGTCAGGACTTTCATATGAGGAAAGACTGGATAGACTTGGCTTGTACTCGCTAGAATTTAGAAAACTGAGGGGGGATCTTATAGAAACTTACAAAATTCTTAAGAGTTTGGATAGGCTAGATGCAGGAAGATTGTTCCCGATGTTGGGGAGGTCCAGAACAAGGGGTCACAGTCTAAGTATAAGGGGGAATTCCTTTAGGACCGAGATGAGGAAAACATTTTTCACAGAGAGTGGTGAGTCTCTGGAATTCTCTGCCACAGAAGGTAGTTGAGGCCAGTTCATTGGCCATATTTAAGAGAGAGTTAGATGTGGCCCTTGTGGCTAATGGGATCAGGGGGTATGGAGAGAAGACAGGTATAGGATACCGAGTTGGATGATCAGCCATGATCATATTGAATGGCGGTGCAGGCTCGAAGGGCCGAATGGCCTACTCCTGCACCTATTCTCTATGTTTCTATGTTTCTATGTTACCTTCGATTTTCCAGTATCTGCAGTTCCTTCTTGAATATAATATGTGAATGCTTCATTGAGCATAATTCCGACTGGTAACTACCCACTTCGTCCGAGCACATTATCACACGCGTCGTGCAAACCGTCTTAAATGACCACCTAAACTGTCATTTGGCAACCTAAAAAGCTGTTAAGGTTGCCCGGGTGGCAACAGGGAAAAAAAGCTAAGTGAGAGCCCTGCTTGGGCAAATGGAATTGTTACTTATTTTTATGTTTTATTTTTACGGAGGAGAACAATCTGCGCATGCGTGGTTTAAGTTTCTTTTTAAAGCCAACTGACTGCCTATTCTGAGTAATTACTCATGGCACGTGCCTGGTCTATCGATAGTCTATTTCCTGTGATGGAGACTGTGGGATCAAGAAAGGGGAGGGAGGTGTCGGTGATGGTCCAATTAAATTTGATTGTAGGATGGAAATTGGTGGTGAAGTTGTTGAAGTCCATGAGTTCTGCATGGGTGCAGGAGGTAGCACCGATGCAGTCATCAATGTAATAGAGATAGAGTTCACGGATAAGTCTTTAGACTTGGAGGAAGTGGGAGGATTCGAAGGAGAAGTTATTAAGAGTGAGAACCAGCTCCGCAAGGCTTAGTGTTAGTAGAGGGAAATTGGATGGTTCTACGGTCGAGGAAGAAACGGAGTGCTTTAAGCTCTTCCTGGTGAGGGACGGAGGTGTTGAGACTGAACGTTCATAGTAAATATGAGGGGGTGAGGGCTCTGAAAGCGGAAATCTTTAATGAGACGAATGCATGTGAGATATCTTAGACTTAGCTCGGTACAGATTGGACCGGGGAGGAGAGGATGGAGTCGAGGTACGTGGAAATCATTTCAGTGGAACAGGACAGTTGTGTTTATGGATTTTGGGGAGAAGGTAAAACCAGGCTGTGTGAGGCTGGGAAACTATAAGGTGTCAGGTGTATGGCTTAAAGATTTCAGAAACATGAGTAATGGAAAAGGTATAAGCTTTACCTTGCTTGAAGTCTTCAGATATTTCTTTGAATGTCGTGTTGAACGAAACAGGGCAATGAAACTTTTCAATCGGCAAGGCTTCATCTGCAACCGACACTGGTTTGGCTTCATCATGAACTCTACGAATGTGGAACAGCTGGTTATAAACTGAGCATTAGAAATCTTTTGAGTTGCTCCACAAAAACTTACAATGTTTCCATCAAGACAATGTCCTACCTTTGCTTGCGACCGGCTTCCTCCTGAAAAAAATAAAGCACAAATCTCAATTGATTGAGATGGACCATCCTCATCCCGACAGCGGGAATTTCACCAAATTTCTGTAACCCTCTAATAATTCCCATTTCCCACCTCTAATCGCCACTGTCATGCAGACAGAATGCTGATATTGCCGCAGAAATGTAGAACGATGGGGGAAAGCACAAGAATTGTTCATGAGAATGACACCATAAATGAGAGGATGGAACTTAATGACAGGGCAGGTCATGGGATTTCATCTGGAGAAGATGTCAAGAATGAAGAGTGGGAATTTAATATTATTGGTGGATCTAAATGGGTGGGGATGAAATAATATCTCAAATCAAAAGGGAGACCAATAATCAAAGCTGAAATGTAACGTGGTCTTCAATAAACAGGCAATAATGGTCCAACTCTATACGGCCATCGTCGAGTCTGTCCTCACCTTCTCCATCATGGTCTGATTTGTCTCAGCCATCAAGCATGACATCTGGAGGCTGCAGCGAATCATCTGATGAGCTGAGAAGGCTATTGGCTGCAACCTTCCTTCCATTGAAGAACTGTGCACTGCAAGGGCCAGGAAGCGAGTGGGAATGATCATCTATGACCTCTCTCACCCTGGCCACAAACTCTTTGCATCTCTTCCCTCTGGAAGGCAACTCCGGACTGTCAAAGCTGCCACAGCCAGACAGCTTTTTTCCACGAGTAGTAGCTCTATTCAATAACCAAAAATCTGTAACCTCGTTTTGCTCTGGTATTTTATTTAATTTACGTTTAATCAATTATGTTTTATTATTAATGTTTAATGTTATATGTGTCATTCATAATTGTCACTGTATGTCATGTTGTCACTTGTGGACGGAGCACCAAGGCAAATTCCTTGTATGTGAATACTTGGCCAATAAATGTATTCATAAACTCATAAATAAATACCTAAAGGAATGCAATCATGAGAACATGGACTTCACTTGCATTGGAGGGACTGAAGCTAACAGCAGAGATAAATTTAAGTACAAACGGGATAAACACATCAGGGCTTCGGGAATTCATGGTATTGTTACATGGTGTGGAGAGTAGATGGGAGGGATAATGAGTGGAGCAGAAATCTTGACTGGATATGATGGGCCAAATGGCCTGTCTATGATGTCGAATGGGATGTCATTCTATGGTGAAACAAGATGGGCAAAACAAACAGAGCAAATTCCCCCAAGGTGACCACCCACTGCTGATGGGAACCGGATATAGATGGTCAATCTGATGTGCGTGCCATGTTCTAGAATTCAATGTTAATCCCCACAATGTGGTCATGGCTGATCTAGCCCAGGACTGAACTTCTCCTCCTTGCCCTATTCCCTTTGATTTCAATTCCCCGAATTTTCAAAAATGTATCTTCCCCTGGTTTAAATACGTCTAACATGTAAAACCTCTCAGAGTCTCTTGTTTGGAGAATCCCAGAGATTTACTGCCCTCTGGCTATTCGTGGTCCTTGGCATCAGATATAGGATCACCCGTCGTTGTTCTAAATGCAACAGAATACAAACAACTCTCTATATTCCGGCCAGGTATTCCTGAGATCCCATAGATTATACAAGAGGCCAATTAGTTTCTGAACAACAACAGCTGGAACAGAGGGAAAATTTACCCTGTTCTCAATTACTGGTAAATGGAGCATTTATTTCTGAAATGTCACCCACCATTTTGTGACTGCACTTTCACTTCACCAAGCTGTAGTGGAACCCCTCACCTTCAGAAATGCCACACTGTCTTTTTGATCCATCTGTTGCTGCAACTTTAAGAGTTCCTCCTGGATAGATTTTAAATTATCTTCAATCTCTCCAAGATTTTTCTCCATTGTATTTAGATTCTTCTTCTCTTCCTCTCGGATATCTGCCAGTACGCGCTGCTCTTTCTCAGTGAGAATCTGGTGCAGTTTAGCAAACTGGGATGAGATCTTGGACTGAAGGTTGTGTGACTGTTCCTGTGAAATGAAAGGTGAAGATAAATATATTATGACACTGATTGTGTTTCCTCGCGACTTTGACCATGACATTTGTCCTGTGCATTTTTCATTTGCTTTGGCAATTCAATTATTTGTCCAAATGCTTCTGAAATATCGCGACGGTAATCTTAACACGCAGCAATCCTCTGCCCCCAATGCAATTCCCTGCTGCCTATTCCTTTTCACGTGCCCTTTAATTTCAACTCATTCGCCCACCACCCATTTTCCCTGGGATAATTTCCAGTCGCCGATTGACCATTGAACCAGCGTGTATTGGGGTCATGGAAGGAATCCGACGCGGTCACAGGGAGAAGGCTCACTGCAAAACCTCACCAGAACTCCAGAAATCTTCTCTTTCTGTTGCTGCTCCATTTGCTGGATCTCTGATTCCTTTTTTGTGAGAGACTGGATGGAAGCTTTGACCTGATCCTGGGATTATGTTTAAAAATCAAAGAATAAAAGTGTTAGACAATAAAAAAGGAATTAAACAATGGTGCGATCAACATCGATTTGCTTTACCTTGTAACATTCTGCAGCTTTTGCTATCAACGTGAAGTTGTGAGATTTGTGTTTCCGCCCAGTTGCACAGATCACACAGACCAGCTTCTTGTCAGTTTCACAAAACAGCTCCAGTTCTTCCTGATGTTCCTCGCACTGAAGTTTACTTGCCTTCTCTGTCCGATTCAGGCTCAGTGTTCGACCTTTCTCAGACAGTCTCGCCAAGGCCCGATTCGCCCTAAGGGTGCGGTCTGTAAATTCCTCTCTACATTCCGGGCAGGAGTTTCTCCCTTCCATGTCCCAACTCTGTGTGATACAGGAACGGCAGAAGTTGTGCCCGCACTCCTGTGATACCGGATCGGTGAAGAAATCCAGGCAGATGGGACAAATTATCTCCGCGGTCCAGCTCTCCACCTGGTCGTTCGAAGCCATTTTAATCCGCCTCTTCCTGGTTCAAAAGAGGATTCCCTTTCGCTGAACTGCTGACCCCCCCTGCAGAACCGCGAGTGTCCACTGCGCACGTTGCACTGAAGGCGCTGGTGAATTTCACCATCAATGTCTGCCTTCCTCTGGGAAGAGGAACGCTGGCCACAGGACCCGAGGGTCACCATCGTTACGACCATTTTTAAGGAAGAAGACAAATCCACCCACGGAAACTATGGAGGTCCTCCGCTCTCTACCACTGGGAGGGGTCGGCTACACATTAAACTGTCCTGAATATAGACGAAAGCCTCCGCTTTCAGAGAGCCTTCACTTTCGGAAGTTGGAGAGTAATGCTTGGGACAATATAAGGCAGTAACAAAAGTTGGAAAAAAACTGCAGAGTAGATTTATGAAGATGGTGCCAGGATTTGAGGGCCAGAGCGAAAGGGAGAGTTTGGGCAGGGAAGGATTTATTAATTGGAGTGCCGGAGGCTGGGGATCATCGGATCAAGTCAAGTCAAGTCACTTTTATTTCTATAGCACATTTAAAAAACAACTCTCGTTGGCCAATGTGCTTTACATTGGTGGAGGTACTAACGTTATACAACATTGGTTCATAGATTAAGTACATACATAAATACATACATATAGCCCTCCCTCAGAGGACATGAAGAAAGGCTTGAGAGCAGAGATGAGTTTTAAGTCTCGACTTAAAGGAGTCGATGGAGGGAGCAGTTCTGATGGGAAGAAGGATGGTGTTCCACAGTCTAGGAGCTGCAACCGCAAAGGCGCGGTCGCCCCTGAGCTTATGCCGAGACCGCACAGTCGCCGGAGTCAACGGTGAGCAGTAAGTCATTATGTACCTTCAACAATGCAGACTCTGTGCTGTGGTGGGCCCTGAAACCTGATTAGAAAGTTTCCCAGATAGTATTTTGCATCAAGAGGGGGATGGATAGCGTGAATGCACAGTCTTTTATCCGGAATTGTGGAAGCAAGAACCAGTGGTGAGATGTGCACGATTTAATCGAAACCTGGGAAACAATATTTTCACACAGTAGGTCGTGGGTAAATGGAATAAGCTGCCGGAGGAGGTAAGTGAGGCTGGACAACAACGTGTAGACGGGCTTTAAGACCCGGGGGAGCCCGGAGCTGTGGAACAATCAATGAAAGGGGCGGGGCACGTCGGAGGGGAGGCGGAGCTCAGCCCCGTCAATCACAACCCTGAACAGAAAGTGGATGTCATTTGAAATCACCTTGGGGTAAATTAAATTCCCTTAAACCAAAAAACATTGGTGTTTCCTATCGTCAATTGTTCATTATATTAGGCTGCACAATAATATTCGTTCTATAGCAAACACTGTTATTTTATTTAAGTCTCATGTGCAAACTTGAATTCAACTCAATAATTCAATTATACCCTATTGTCACATGTATCAAGGGACGGTGAAATTCTTTGTTTGTGCATGTAATCCGGTAAAATACAGACCTCACCCAGGCAGTACAAAGAGTCGCCAAGTTTCTGACACTGACAAAGTTGCGCGTAGTTGCGCGCAGTGAATTCAGCGTTATTTTCCTCTCTTGAATTATTTATTCCAATTTCATTCCCTGCTCCCATTTACATATCCTCAATAAGACCTATACTGTCCTCGTCCAATCAACAAACATCAACGCTAATTCATTCACTCTGGTACAGCGGACTCGTAATTCTTCGAAGCTTGAGACATGCCAAACTTCATCGGACTTTTGAGGTAGTTGAGGCGTTTAGATGTAAAGGTGGCCACATCGAGAGAACTGAGTGCCATAGACGAGGATAGAGGAGATGCAAGTGAATCTCTGCCTCCCATGAAAGGGCTGTTTGTGTTCCTGAATGGTGGTGAGGGTCGAGGTGTAGGGACAGAGTGGCGCCTTCCCTGGTGGATTGTAGGGGAAAGCGCCTGGGGATGGGATGATGACGTGAAAGATGAAGACCAAGCTTCACGCGGGAGGGCTGGTCCTCCAACACAACATTCCACCTCTCCACCAATTCCAATATTGCTGGCCAGTGGGGGAGGGGTGGGGGCGCTTTCTGGAGTGCCAGCATGGGTGTTGTGGGTCGAAGGGACTGGTTGCCAGGGGGCTAGTATGGAAATTGTGGGCCGAATGGATTATTGGGCTGACAGCTCGGTAACTTATGCTTGGCGGGCTGGCAACTCAGAAACTGCCAGATATTCCGCCCAAAACAGCTGACAGACTGTGAGAGAGATGGGGGAAGAGGGTGGAGAATCAATTTTAGACATTTTCATCTTTTTTTACACATCGCAGCATGAAGGAGGAAGGTCTGTCCTTGCATGGACCTCTGGAGCGCTTGTATGGGTGTTGTGGGCTGAAGGGACTGGTCTCCAGAGGGCTAGTGTGGACGTTGTGGACTAAATGGATTCTTGGAGTCACAGTTCAGTGAGTCACGGCTGGCGGGCTGACAGTTCACTTACTCATGGCTGGTGTGCTGGCAGTCCAGTGACTTATGGTTGGTGGGCTGGCAGTTCACCCACTCATGGCTGGTGGGCTGGCATTCCAGTCACTCACGGCTGGTGTGGTGGCAGTTCACTCAGTCACCCCTCCTCCCTTCACCCCCCACTCTGCTCCTTGCCATTCCCTCCCCCCTACACATTCAGTCCATCTCCCCCTCAACCTCTTCCCCTTATGCACTATTAGTAGCTCTCCGCCAGCGCAGCCATTCTTGCCTATTAGGTTCCCTTTGTGATGAAGAAAGGGAATAAGTATTTATTAAAGTTTAAAATGTGAACAACCCTTAGAATGTAACAATTTAAATGTTAAAGAAGAGATTTATTAAGTTCAGTTCTTTTGCGTTGTGTCTCTTGTTGTGTTCTGCTGCTCAGTGCCTCTTGATGTCTCTTTGCTGTCGATATAACAATTTTAATATAGAGATTGAGCGGTCAAATTTTAACAAAGAAAATCTGAGAATTTACCTCAAAAGTCATCATTCAGTGCAGGCCAGCCAGCAAATCCGTTCTCGCAGCGTTTCAAGCAGAGTGCAGGGCCAGCCAGCAAATCCGATCTCACAGCGCTGCAAACGGAGTGCAGGGCCAGCCAGCAAATCCAATCTCACAGCGCTTCAAGCGGAGTACAGAGCCTGCCATCAATTCTCACAGCACCCCAAGCAGAGTGCAGGCCAGCAAATCCAATCTCACAGTACCCCAAGCGGAGTGCAGGCCAGCAAATCCAATCTCACAGCACCCCAAGCTGAGTGCAGGCCAGCAAATTCACACTCACACACACATACGACTCACACACATGTACAGAATCACACACACACAGACACACATTCACACACACACTCACTGACTCACACACCATATATATGACAGTAAACTTTCTTGAATCTACTCACACAGCGGAGCGTGGCCTCTCGACTTTGGGGCTTCTGCAGACAGCAGCACTTCCACAATCACCGTGACCTCTGCACTTACCGGAAATTACGCGATCAGCGCGACCTCTGCATTCACTGGAAATTACGCAATCAGCGCAACTTGTCCACTAAGCGGAAGTGACAAAATGAGCAGGACTTTTGGGCTAAACACAGTCAGGCCTAATAAAGCATTTATTCCTTCCAAACACATTCAGACCTAAAAAAGCATTTATTCCTTCCAAACACATTCGGACCTAATAAAGCATTTATTCCTTCCATTCGGAGCCAATAAAGCATTGCAGTTTCAAGCACAGACAGGGCAGCAGGCCAAACAACACATGGCATTGTCATGAAGGGCTAACAATTAATTTATTGCACGTACATTAAGGGTTAACAAATAATAATTCATTGCAAGCTGGCTAACAAATCATTTATTGCAAGCACATTAAGGGTTAACAAATCATCATTCATTGCAAGCACATTACTGGCTAACAAATCATTTATTGCAAGCACATAAAGGGTTAACCACATGAAGCACATAACAGAATGGCTCCCTCGCGATCTTGCTGAATGACTGACTCACGTCCAGGCATCCGGGGTTTTACATTCCTGCGCCCTGGAAGGGGTGTTACATTCATCGTGGTGATTGACAGGCGAGAGGACCAATCAGTCGAGCTCAAGATATTTTTAACATAACTTTTTTCGTTTCAGGGCTGGAGGAGGACTGGGAGTAAGATGGCCAAAAATCTCAGCGATACAGGGCAGCATTTTTACTAAAATCAATATAGAGCGCAGACAGGAAAACGTCTAGACGACACTTTTAATTATGTAGATGAATTGAATGGACAGCACGCAAGCAATGCTCTTCACTGCACCTCGGTGCATGTGAAATAATAAACCAAACGAAACCATCTTGTTGTCAGCGTGTCAGTGAATACTAGACCAAGTGCAGACCCGCTGGGTCTGTTCCCCCACCTCGCAGTTGGGCGGGGGGGGGGGGGGGGGGAGGTGCTGCGGCTTTACACACACACTAACCACCTCCGAGACGCGGTGGGGGGGAGCGGGATGACGGGGGTAGGGGGAGACGGGGTGGGGAGAGGGGCGGGAGGAGAGGGGGAGAGAGAGTGGCGGGAGGGGAGAGAGAGAGGGGGGGAAAGAGAGGGGGAAGGGATGGGGTAGAGGAGAGAGGGTTGGAGGAGGGGAGAAAGAGGGTAGAGGAGAAGAGAGGGGTGGGCAAAGATTATGGGGGTGGGGGCAGAGGGGGAGCAGAGGGAGAGGTGCGAAAGGGAGGGGGAATGGAGGGGAGGGGCAGGGGAGAGATAGATAGAGAGAGAGAGGAGGGGAGAGAGAGAGGGGAAGAGTTGGAGAGAGAGGATAGAGAGAGAGAGGGAGAGAGGGGGGGAGAGAGAGGGGGAGAGAGATCGAGAGAGAGGGGGGAGAGAGAGGGGGGGAGAGAGATAGAGAGAGAGGGGGGAGAGAGAGGAGGGAGAGAGGGATATGTAAATGAGATCCATTGCAATTAGATATCTGAGGGATGGCATAGTGACATCACACGATGGAACGTGCGGAGGGGCGAGGCTGGGGCTCAAGCAAAGGCATATGTAAATGAGCTCCATTCCGATTGGATATTTGTGAGCATTGGGCATTGTAACATCACACGATGGAACGTGCTTCAACATTCTATGGGTGAGAAGCAGTTGGATTTTTTTTACATTTTGAAATTTTTGGTGTTTTACTGAAAAGTGGGGAAATAATCAACCACATTTTCTAATTTTCAAAGCACCGTCTTCAAGAGGAACATTTCTCCGTTATGGCAAATTTGGAGGAGGAGTAGGAAAAACGAGTAAAACTAATATTCGCGAATTAGAATGTGAACACGAGACTTTTAATAGTTACTACACCAAGTGCAGACCCACTGGGTCTCTTCCCCCAATGCGCAGTTCCGGGGGGGGGGGGGGGTTGCTGCGGATTCACATGCACATTAACCACCCCCCACATACACAGGGGTGGAGGGGGTGAGAGGGGGGTAGGGGGAGACGGGGTGGGGAGAGGGGGAGAGGAGAGGGGGGGTTGGTGGAGGGGAGTGGGGGGTCGGTGGAGGTGAGAGAGGGTTTGGTGGGGTGGAGAGTGGGGTGGAGGGGAGAGGGGGGTTGGAGGAGGGGAGGGGAACAGAGATGGGGAGGGAGGGAGAGGTGGAGGGTGAGGGAGCAGAGGGGGAGAGAAAGGATGGGGAGAGGGGGAAGGGGGGAGAGAGTGGTGAGGGGGAAGAGGGGTGGGAAGGGAGGGGGAGGGGAGTGGGTCCCGTCCATTCAACGCGCTGTTACAGAGAGGGGAGGTTGCGGCGTCACACACACACACTAACCACCACCCACCCAACACACACACTAACCATTCCCCAACACACAATAACCACTATTATTCATTGGCTCCGTTTACCCCAACCCCACCCTATCTCGAGGGGCAAAGGGGGTGGGGCAGAGAAAGAGGGGGGGAGATGAGGGGAGAGAGATGAGATGGAGGGGGGGGAGATGGAAAGGGGGAGATGGAGAGGGGGGTGGCGAGAGAGGGTGGAGGGGGAAGGAGGATGGGGAGGGAGGGAGGAGGAGATGGTGAGGGGGATGGGGCAGAGCAGAGGTGGAGAGAGGGTTAGGGAAGGGAGAGGGGGAGAGAGAGGGGTGGGGAAGGGGGGGATGGAGAGGGCAGGGGGGAGAGGGAAAGAGTGGGGAGGGATTGGGAGAGGGGTTGGGGGGAGAGAGAGGCGTGGGAAAGGGGGATGTAGAGTGCAGGGGGAGAGAGGGGAAGAGTGGGGAGGGAGGGGGAGAGGGGTAGGGGGAGTAGTGGAAGATGGTGAGGGGAAGGGGGATGGGGAGAGATGGGTGGGAGGGGAGGAGGGAGATAGAGGGGGAAGGGGAGGATGAGAACAGGTGGGTCAGGGGGTGAGAGGGGGATGGGGAGAGGGGAGATGGAGGAGGGACAGGGGGAAGGGGAGAGAGGGGGAAGAGTGTGGAGGGAGGGGGAGAGAGTGGTGAGGGGTAGGGGGAGAGAGTGCGAAGGGTGGTGAGGGAGCGGTAGAGGGTAAGAGTGGGGAGAGAGTCGAAAGAGTGGTGAGCGGTAGGGGGAGAGAGTGGGGAGGGAGCGGGAGAGGGTAAGAGGGGAGGGAGGGGGAAGGGAGAGGGCGGAGAGAGAGGGAGAGGGGTGGGGGGGGAGAAATGGGAGAGTTGGGGAGGGAGGGAGAGAGTGGTGCAAGATGGAGAGAGGGGTAGGGTAAGGGGTTGGGGGGAGAGAGGGAAGGGGTGAGGGATGGGGCGAGAGGAGGAGAGGGAGATTGAGAGGGAGGAGAGAGGAGTGGGGAGGGGGTGAGAGAGGGTTGGTGGAAGGGGGGGGAGGTGTGGGGCAGTCCATCTATTCCCCACTCCCTATCACACCCACTCCTCTCCCTCTATTCTCCCACCTCACCTCCCCATTTTACCTTTTTCCTCATTACTCCCTCCTCTCCCTCAAACCCCCCCCCCCACCCACTTTACCGCCCCAGGATCTCCCCTGTCACCTCCGGATCTGCAGAACTTGCTCGTTCATAGAGAGGGACACAGAACAGGAACACAGATGGACAGCGGGAGGGAGAAGGAGTCAGAGAGCCAAAGGCCAGCGCGCGCGTCGCGGCGGGAGGGGAGGGGGTGTTGACGTAACTCGGCCTCCCGACGCCTGCAGCCGTTGATAACTGCCGTTTCACAGCGCGCGGTGCGGGTCGCCCAGGAGCGAGCTTTGACAGTTGGGGGGGGGGGGGGGCGTTAATGGGCATTGAACAACAGGAGCGAGCGTTGACAGTTGGTCGTGCGCGCGTCGACAGTGTGGTCTGGCCGCCCAGGAGCGAGCGTTGACAGTTGGTCGGGCCGCCCAGGAGCGAGCGTTGACAGTTGGTCGGGCCGCCCAGGAGCGAGCGTTGACAGTTGGTCGGGCAGCCCAGGAGCGAGCGTTGACAGTTGGGGGGGGGGGGGGGGGGGGCGGGGCCGTTAATGGGCATTGAACAACAGGAGCGAGCGTTGACAGTTGGTGGGGAGCGGGAGCGGGAGCGCGCGCGTCGATAGTGTGGTCTGGCCGCCCAGGAGCGAGCGTTGACAGTTGGTCGTGCAGCCCAGGAGCGAGCGTTGACAGTTGGTCGGGCGCAGGAGCGCGCTCGTCGACAGTGTGGTCTGGCCGCCCAGGAGCGAGCGTTGACAGTTGGTCGGGCGAGGGAGCGCGCGCGTCGACAGTGTGGTCAGGCCGCCCAGGAGCGAGCATTGACAGTTGGTCGGGCAGCCCAGGAGCGATGGTCGACTGTTGGGGTAGGTGAATGAGCGAGGGTCAACAGCTGGACGGCCGAGCGTCGACAGTCGGGGGGGGAGGACTGGCGGTTAACGGGCATTGAACAATTGATTGAGTGTATGGGCGAGAAGGGTCGGCAACAGTTCGACCGTGCGGTTAACGGACGGACACAACTGGCGGCGATGTTCTCATTCTTCATGGGCGCCGACAATTGAGAGCGTGAAGGGGGCGGGAGTGTCAACAGCTGGAGGTCGTGAGCGAACGAGCGTCGATAGTTGGGGCGGCGGGAGGTTGACGGACATTTGACGGATAAAAATGTCAGCCAATAAAGAAAAGATTAGACAATTATGTGATCAAAAGTGATTTGGTTTTACCTTGTAGAATTCAATTGCTTCTTCTATCAGCATTAAGCTGTGAGACTCGTGTTCCCCCGCAGTTGTGCAAATCAAACAGTTGAGTTTCTTGTCAGTTTTACAAAACAGCTTCAGTTCTTCCTGATGTTCCTCGCACTGAAGTTTACTTTTCTTCGCTTTGAGATTTAGGCTCAGTGTTCGAGCTTTAACAGACAGTCTAACCAAGGCCCGATTCACCCTGAGGGTGCGTTCTGTAGACTCCTCTCTACATTCCGGGCAGGAGTTTCTCCCCTCCCTGCCCCATTGCTCTGTGTGATGCAGGAGCGGCAGAAGTTGTGCCCACACTCCAGTGCCACCAGATCGGTGAAGAAACACTGACAGATGGGACAAACTACCTCCTCGGTCGAACTCTCCACCGGGCGTTTCGCAGCCATTTTGTTAACTCCCGCACTTTCTGGCAAAGATTATAGAGGGATTATAATCTGCTTTCTGGTTCAATATGTTTTCATTCCCGTGGAGCTGCAGAACCCTGCAGTACCGCGCGTGTCCACTGCGCGCGCTGCCGTCCCGGGGAATGAACGTTGTTTGGCTGCAAGTCACGATCAAAGATTATAGAGGAGCCTAAATAATCTTTGGTCACGATGGCTCGCCGAGTGACGTGTGATTGGTCGACCCAGATCACGATGGTCCGCCCACTGACATGTGAATGGTCGATCCAGATGGCCCGCCCACTCCCGTGTGATTGGTCGAACCAGATCAAGATGGCCCGCCCACTGCCTTGTGATTGGTCGATCCAGATCACGATGGCCCACCCAGTGACACGTGATTGGTCGGCACCTATCACGATGGGCTGCCCCATGATTGGTCGATTCAGATCACGATGGCCCGCCCACTGACGTGTGATTGGTCGGCACCTATCACGATGGGCTGCCCCATGATTGGTCGATTCAGATCACGATGGCCCGCCCACTGACGCGTGATTGGTCGACCCAGATGCCTAATGCCCGCCCACTGCCATGTGATTGGTCGGCACAGATCAAGAAGACCCGCCCCCTTGAACGAGTGTTACACAAAAAGCTGGAGAAACTCAGCGGGTGCAGCAGCATCTAAGGAGTGAAGGAGATAGGCGACGTTTCGGGTCGAGACACTTGAACGAGTGATTGGGCGGCACAGATCACACTGGCCCGTCCACCGACGCGTTATTGGCCGGCCCAGATAAAGAATCACTGATGTGATTGGGCGGCACAGATCACACTGGCCCGCCCACTGGCATGTGATTGGCGGTCCTAGATCATGATGTCCTGCCACCCTGATTGATCGACCTAGATTACGATGGCTCTCTCCCCCCCCCCCCCTCCCGACCCCGACCGCGTGACTGGCCCGCGCCATTCCTTACAAAGGTAGATTGTCCACTCGGGTGGCAGATTGCAACCTTCACGTGGTCCGCCCTGTTTCGTCTAACTCGACGTACACATACGGAAGATCAAATAGAACAAGTTGCCCAACAACTTTAGGCTGTGCACGGCACACAAAAGAAGAAGTCCACTCGGCGAAAGAGCCGGAGGAGGGTCATGGGCAGTCATGGGTAATCTTCGGCCCCATTTCCGTAAACGGCTTCCCTCTCCACACTCCTATCTTTGCTTTGGCCATGGCGTCCACATCTTGTGAACAGTGATCAAATTACTTACAGATTGCAAGTTTAATATAAACATCAACTCAAAGCCAACACATGAGCATTTAAAAATATATATTTTTAGAAAATTAAAATAAAAGAAAATTTTAAAAAATACATTAAAAAAAGAATATTGGGAAAATGAATTAGACCAATCTATAATGAAAGATATTTGGAAGGAAAGTCTACAATATATACATCAATGCTCGTTAAATGCCAGACACTCTTTAATACAATTTAAAATACTAGGCTGCATTACTCTAAAACAAAATCAAATAGAATTTTCCCACATATCTTCCCTATCTGAGATAAATTAGCCTCTTGAGTATTGACATTTAACTCATACTTTTGTAAATTGTTTAAAAATCAAAAATTTTTGGATGAATATTTTGAGAATAATTTCTGAAGTTGTTAATACCCAATTGGATCCCGACTCAAAACTAATAATATTTGGGATATCAGAACAAAGCCTAAAACTTACAACAAGGCAAAGAAACTTCCTTGATTATAGTATAATAACTGGGAAAAAATTAACATTAAAATTTTGGAAAAATCCAACCCCACAATTAAAATGTGGAATATGGAGATGTCGGAGACCTTAACTTTGGAAAGAACCAGACGTCGTAATTGACAAACAAGAATTATTTGCTACAATATGGTCTCCATTTATTGAATTTTTGAATGGGTAAATTGGTCCGGCACGAAAGCCTGACTGAAGCTTGAACCCAGGATTAGATGAATGGTTATGTTTTATAATATACGGACGTATCTCCAAAGGTGTATTATTGGTAAATAATTCTATTCTTTTTAATAGTTTTTCTTTTCTTTCTTTTCTTCCTATCTATATAAAAAAATAAACAAATAGAAGCAGAGTTAATACACAATTAATAAATGAGGACACCGTACTACTTTGATAGCTGGAACCCTATCTATTAACAATATGTAGCTGATGTATATGCTTCTAATAAAAAAATATATATTTTTTTTTAAGTTGGCTAAGTGGGACAGGCCCATAAAGGTTTAGATACAGTGACTGACTCATATTAAATCTAATAAAATTGACACTATGTAATTACATCCCAAAACAAAAAAAATAATTAACAGAATTATAATTAATTGACATATTAATCATTAACAAAAAAAAGCAGAATTATGAATAATGGGTCTAACACTATATCACACACACAAACTGTTCCCCCGCAACGCTGATTACACTGCGAGAGGAATATACACTGAGAGAGGCTGAAAAAAAGGTATCGGTACTTATCTTCCTTCAATCCGGGACATTGCGTGCAAACGTTGCTTGTCCAAGGCCAACAGCATTATTAAAGACCCCACACATCTCCATCATGGACTGTTCACTCGGGCAAAAGGTATCGCAGTATAAGGAGCAGAACGGCCAGGTTTTGCAACAGCTTCTTCCCCCAAGCCATCAGACTCTTGAATTCCATATAATGTGTCGCCACTATAATCTATTTTATCTATTTATCTATTTTATCCTTTTGTTATTTTATGTTGCACGGTGAGTCAGATGCAATGAAATTTCATTCAGACTTACTTGCATTTGTTGGTGTATTTTTGAATGACAATAAAGTCTTTGATTGATTGATTGATTGATTGATTGATTGAGAGGGATATACAAAGTTGGGTCGGGATGGGTTTACTGAAATGGCTGACGTTCCGCTCCGTAGCGTACTACACGTCAGCCCATTGCTTTTAGCAGGAGTGCACTATCTTGCTTGCTATAGGATCTTTGCCAAAGGTCCCACAGTGGAGCAAAGATACTTGTGCAGAGACGGAAGCCGATTACGGAAACATCCTCGTAAAAAATCAAACATCTTTGGTAAAAATCTTCTCATGTTCTTTCTGCCTCTCTGCCTCACATTAAAAAGCAAAAAGATGCTTATCAAAGATCTTATAGCGGATCTTTGATGCGTATGTTCCTTCCACAGCGTGTGGGAAGTCTGGCCCGGATCAGCACAGCTGGGACGCCAGGATAAAGCTGCGGGGAGGTTTGCAATGTATTTTTATGTAATGTTGTCCCTTGTCTGGGCCTTGAGTCCGAAATAAAGTTTATCATTATTTATAAAAATCTGGTCTCATCTATATCACATTCATATATGTGTGTTCTTTCCAACACAATCTAATCAGTTGTATGGTGGTTAAATAAAATCATCCTCAAGTTACACATCATTTGTTAATCTAGCTCAAAACAAATTTTATTTTGTTAAATACTTCATTTAGATAACCCCACCATTACAGACAGATCTCATCCACTCTCTGGTTATTGGGAAGACCATGCCCATTTTATTGTTGAAAAGCAATTCCATAGACACAAAAAAACATTAAGGAACATTCCAAGAGTAGAGCAACTGGAATCTTCATATTGCTATTATTTCACCAAATACCGCAGTTGTGAACAGTGTGATTAGATGAATTACAGAGTGCAAGTTTAATACAAACATTAACTCAAACAAAGCACATGCACCGTTTATGGGCTGACATACTACACTTCAGCCCATTGGATTTAGTAGGAGTGGACTATCTTGCTCGCTATAGGATCTTTGATTCCTTCTCTCCAGGGATGCTGCCTGTCACGCTGAGTTACTCCAGCATTTTGTGTCTACCTGCCTAGACCCTCTTTAGTTGGCTGCTATTTCCCCCAAAATAAACTTTATTCTAAATAAAACATGGATACAAAACAAAAAAAAATGTGCACAATCTTCATATATGGTCAGTATCTGTTCATTTAATAGTATTATTTATTTATACGATGACTAGGACTTCTGAAGATCAATCACCTATCGTTCCAGAGAATACATGTGGAAAAGCGCTAAAACGCATGCAAAGGCTGTAATTTGTCTGATCGGGCGAAAATCACCTCTCCACTATCTGTATAATTCGTTATTGCCCACATTGTCTGTATCATCCGTAATAACCCACGCTGCCTGTATAATTAATTATCACCAATCCCACAGCCAACAATACATCACTGTGGGCACGACCTTTCCTTGCATATCTTCCATTTATGTGCCCTATGTACCACCGATATCTCTCGTTCCTCTTTCCACTGATTCTCAGTCTGAAAAAGGGTGTCAACCCGAAACATCACCTATTACTTTTCACCAGAGATACTACCTGGCCCGCTGCGTTCTTCCAGCTTTTGGTGACTATCTTCAAATAACTGCAGGTGTTGGTTTACACCAAAGGACCAATTCAGCGGGTCGGGCAGCATCTCTGGATGCGGATCCGAAACGTCACCCACCCCCTTTCTCCAGCGATGCTGCCTGGCCCGCTGACTTACTCCGGCACTGTGTCTAAGTTAGTTCATAAGTGATAGTAGCAGAATTGCGCCATTCGGCCCATCATGTCCACTGCCCCATTCAACCATGGCTGATCTATCTTCCCCACTAAACCCAGTTCTCCTGCCTTCTCCCCACAATTGCCTGGCGCCCTGACTGATCAAGAGACTAATTTGAAACACATAGATAGAGCCACTAGGTGAAGGATTAGCCCATTTGACCCTTCGAGCCAGCACCGCCATTCAATGTGATCATGGCTGATCATTCACAATCAGTACCCCATGCCTGCCTTCTCTCCATTCCCCTTGATTCCGTTCGCCCTAAGAGCTCTATCTAACTCTTTTAAATTCATCAAGTGAATCGGCCTCCACTGCCTTCCGAGGCAGAGAATTCCACAAATTCACAAATGTGAAAAAGTTTCCCCCCCCCCCCCCCCCCATCTCATCTCATTTCTAAATGGCTTACCGATATTCATAAATGATGGCCCCTGGAACATGTTTCCTACGGCTAGCCTGTCCAATCCCTTAATAATTTTATGTTTCTGTAAGATCCCCTCTCATCCTTCTAAATTCCAGTGAATACAACCCAGTCGTTCCATTCTTTCATCATAAGATAGACCCAAAAATTCACCCATTCCTTCTCTGTGGAGATGCTGCCTGTCCTGCTGAGTTACTCCAGCATTTTGTGCCTACCTTCGACTTCAACCAACATCTGCAGTTCCTTCCTACACAATTGGAAACACAGATTGCCGAGAAACAGACATGCTGTTTCCCGCCACTCCGCCTGCTACAAATTGCTGCCCTTTATGACATGGAGTGTTGCTACCAGCCGGTTCGCATGGCAACAAGGTAGCCCCAACGTCCATTGGCCACGGTGTAGTCACCGCGTTCTGGCGAATGTGACACCTCAGCAGCAATTGACACAACTACGTCTATTCGGTGGGAAAATCCTGAAATGTTAGCGCCCAGCGAGGTCGGGCGACAACGGGAGAGAGATCTTCTGGGAAAGCGGTACCACCCCTGCTCGGTGAAAGAAAAAGGAAAAGCTAATCGGCATCGACCTGGGCACCACCTACTCCTGTGTCGGCGTCTTCCAGCATGGCAAGGTGGAGATCTTCGCCAACGACCAAGATAACTGCACGAGAAATAAACTCCTGGTAGAATTACAAGGATAAAGAAGCATTTGTGAATAATAAGTCTTGGGTCAAGACCCAGAATAGGGACAAAATGATGCAGGATTGCAGATTCCAGCATCTGCAGACTTTCATGTCTCTGTGAATTCAGGACTTCAACAAGGTCAATAACAGAAAATGTTTTAATGTGCAGCAGCACTGACAGAGTCAGAGATAAATTCCCACCCGAGACACGAAATGCCAATTCAGGTCCTCTTTCCGCAGATCCTGCTCGACCAACTGTGGACTCATCCCAAGCCCACTTGACTATCTCAGGTTTGTCTACCGATACAACAGAGGTCTGGCGTCAGGCAAAAAGGTCGGAGTCTGAGATTTTGTCTTCTACTTTGTTGGGTGTTGGGAATACTGATTAAAAATCTGGAAGATTACGGACATGGGGGATGGAATGGCAACATTCATTGAATGAGGAGCGAGGAATATTTGCTGACAAGAAACATAGAAACAAGGTGCAGGAGTAGGCCATTCGGCCCTTCGAGCCTGCACCGCCATTCAATATGATCATGGCTGATCATCCAACTCAGTATCCCGTACCTGCCTTCTCTCCATACCCTCTGATCCCCTTAGCCACAAGGTCCACATCTAACTCCCTCTTAAATATAGCCAATGAACTGGCCTCAACTACTCTCTGTGGCAGAGAGTTCCAGGGACCCACCACGCTCTGTGTGGAAAAATTCCTTCTCGTCTCGGTCCTAAAGGATTTCCCCCTTATCCTTAAGCTGTGACCCCTTGTCCTGGACCTCCCCAACATCGGGAACAATCTTCCTGCATCTAGCCTGTCCAACCCCTTAAGAATTTTGTAAGTTTCTATAAGATCCCCTCTCAATCTCCTAAATTCTAGAGAGTATAAACCGAGTCTATGCAGTCTTTGTTCATAAGACAGTCCTGACATCCCAGGAATCAGTCTGGTGAACCTTCACTGCACTCCCTCTATGGCAATAATGTCCTTCCTCAGATTTGGAGACCAGAACTGTACCAATACTCCAGGTGTGGCCTCACCAAGACCCTATACAATTGAAGTAGAACCTCCCTGCTCCTATACTCAAATCCTTTTGCTATGAAAGCTAACATACCATTCGCTTTCTTCACTGCCTGCTGTACCTGCATGCCTACTTTCAATGACTGGTGTACCATGACACCCAGGTTGCACTGCATCTCCGCTTTTCCTAATCGGCCTCCATTTAGGTGATAGTCTGTTTTCCTATTTTTGCCACCAAAGTGGATAACCTCACATTTATCCACATTATACTGCATCTGCCAAACATTTGCCCACTCACCCAGCCTATCCAAGTCACCTTGCAGTCTCCTAGCATCCTCCTCACAGCTAACACTGCCCCCCAGCTTAGTGTCATCCGCAAACTTGGAGATATTGCCTACAATTCCCTCATCCAGATCATTTATGTATATTGTAAATAGCTGGGGTCCCAGCACTGAGCCTTGCGCTACCCCACTAGTCACTGCCTGCCATTGCCAAGAGATGTTTTGTGGCCCGCAGTTTAGGGAGGGAAACTCATGAGGAGTGATATAGATGCAACCTCAGGTTAAGGACAAGAAATAATTTCATTACTCCACCTCGATACATGTGACAATTAAAAACTCATAATTATTTCTCTCTCTTGGGTTGAGGGCGGCGATTAAAGTTTCACCTGATAGATTGGGTAAAAGAGGGGAAGAAACAGAGGCAGATAATCAGAGATATAAAAATGTAAAGGGATTGGATCATTGAACCCACTTACAATATTGTAGGTCAGTAGATTAATACAACAGATAAATTTAATACCCTGGTGTTGAAGTTGGATAATTCACACGACCCGTAACATTCACAAGAACCGAATAGAAAGATTGTGTTTATTCGAATTATGTGCTTGGTGCTTCTAATATGCCCCTAAAGCACTTTGGGGTCTCCTAAAGGAAATGCAAGGATATTGTGAAAATGTAAACAGAGATGGCGAGAAAGCGAAGGGAAGAGTCGGGGCTCGAGCCGAGGAAAGGGAGAGCTGGTTGGAAACTGGCAGTGAGGGAGATGAAGCATTAAAGCAGTGAACTACAGCAGGAAGCAGCACCGATACAGACATGATGTACCTGAGAGAGAGGTGAGAGAGGGGTCTGGCGGCGACTAAAAAAAAGAATGATCTATGTATCCTACAGAGAGACAGGCAGAGCCTGATCACAACGTTCTTCCAAAGATCCGTTCTGAAGCAAACAAATCTGTTGTGTGGCGAGCAAATGTTGCGAACACGCTATAAATTATTTCAGTCGGCGGACTTTAGGACCCGCGGGAGCCCGGATTCTCACGACCCGCTGCCCGCGGCTGCTGCTGAACCCGCGGGAAGGGCTATTGGTTCAATCTTTATATTTTCACAAAAGTATTTCTATTCCGTTGCCAGACGCGGTTAACGCATTAAAATGAACGGATTGACAGACAGCTATGATTTCAGTTGCTGTTTATTTCACTCTTCCCACATTTACATTCCCCCTGGTTTTATTTCCGCGCTCACTGTGGTTTTATGACGCAGAATTTGGGGATTAAATGTGAGCCGTTCAACGCCGACCTGTTGTCCATCGGGTTTCTGCCCCACAGCCCCTGAGCCTCGCTCCTGACGCCGGTCCCGGGACCCGACCCTTTTACACACCCGGAGCGGAACCGGAGCAGATTCCCAGCCATTGGTTGTCATGCCAAGTCGCGAAGAGAGGATAAAGTTTCTCCGTGAACTTATTCCCAGTGACGGTGTGGAGATGGGACTTGGTGTCCACGTCGTAAAATGAAACTGTCCCGGACTCGTAACTGAGATAAATTCCCACCCTCCCGGGGATGGGACGGGCGGGGAGCCGGGATGGAGGGGAGGTGAATGCATCAAACTCGTCACCCCACCGCCTGATGCTCCAGACTCCAGTCACCGGGTTCAGTGGGATCTGTCTCTTCCTCTCCACAGACTCTGTGGCGATTCCCACACACCAGCCCCGATTCCCCGCCACCTCCACCTCCCAGTAATGTCTCCCCGATGTGAATCCCTCCGATCCCAGCACACGCGGATTGTCTGTAAACCTCTTCCCGGAGTCAGGCAGACTCCTCCGGGTCCGGGTACATCTCACTCTCTTCCGATCCTCAGACACCTCGAGCCGCGGATGTGCTGTTTCCACATCCAGGGTTATGGAGACTGGGGGGAGAAGCAGAGAATCAGAGAGTCCCCGGGAGTCGGGGAAAGACTCGGGCAGTGCGGCCCCGGGATCCGGGGAGAAGCCGTTCGGCCTCAGTCACCGGCGGGTGGACAAC
Source organism: Raja brachyura (assembly GCA_963514005.1). Next base: position 34,925,043 of record OY740805.1, read on the forward strand.
TGACACCTTACCCACGGTTTCACCCACAACATCGGATGGACAACAGACGGGTATTCAAATATCTTGCCAGGACATGGCGAGGGAGACGCAGATTGGAAGATGAGGAGATGGATATGAGTGGTTATTAGAGGTGGGTAAAGAGGATGTAGAGATATGGGGTGGAGTTGCCGTGATCATACTGAACGGGACTGGATAGTACGGGCGAGGCAATCTGCTACTGTTTACTTGCTTTCTTTAATGGAGGGTGGATTTGATGCGTCTGTACAACCAAGAACACTCTGATCTCATTTTGAAGCAATATATGAACTTCACTGAGGGACTTGACGATGTTTCGCATGTAAGGCTGGTCCAGGAAGCGAAGGAAGTTGGGATCCAAGACGAGTTGGTAAAATGGACCCACGATTGGCTTGGTGGTTGGAGGTAGAAGGTAGCAGTTGAAGGAAGATGTCTGGAGGCCTGTGACTGGTGGTGTGCAGCAGAGATCGGTGCCGCAACCTTTGCTGTTTATTTTATGTTTTCATGGCTTGGGCATGAATGTAGGAGGTGTGACTACTACGTTTGTGGAGAATGTTGTGGATATCAAGGAAGTCTGTCAAAGTCTGCAGCATGGTATAGGCTAGATCATCTAAACCTCATTGTCATGCATGGATATCAATACTGGAGAACGCAGTTTTCTTCACACAAAGAGTTGTTAATACCTGGAATATTATGCCGGAGGAGGTGATGGAATCAGATGGAATCACTACATATAAGAGGCATTGTGATTTAGGAAACGAGGTGTGGAATAATACGGTTCTAATGTGGTTAAAAGGGATTTGTGCGGCTGGGAAAAAAGGGCCGAAGGGGTGGGCCGAAGGGCTTGACTCTGTAATATACAACCATGGCTCTCTGGCTCCAAGGCCACTGAATGACTGATTATCCACAGCCACCGCTGCAGGGAATTCCAAAGGTTCCCCATTCTCTGCGTGCAGTAATGTCTCCTCGTCTCTGTCCTAAATGGTCTAGCCCACATTCTGAATGGGTGTCCGCTGACTCCAGACCCCTCAGACAGTGGAAACATCCTCCATGCATCCAGCCTACTGAGTTCTGTAAGGACTTTGTGTTGCACTGAGATCTCCTCTAATACACCTGAACTCTCGAGAACACAGGCCTAGTCTACGCAATTTCACCCCGTAAAGCAAACCCATTCACCCAGGAACAAGGATTTGTTCAAGTGCAAACAAACTTGGCTCTCTGTCTCTGTGATACTTCCCCCAGAGTCCATTAATCTTCACATGTAAGTATTGCATAAAGATGTCTTAAAAAAGAACAATAGAAATTGTATTAGTTTTACCTTGTTTGATGATATCAGATGTTTCCCTCAATGCCATGTTGTAGAAAAAGGTGCGATCAAACTTTTCAATGGGCAATGCGCCATCTACCACCAACATTGGTCTGATTTCATCACTAACCCTGCAAATATTTAACAGCTGGTTAGAAACTGAGCTTTTTTTTAGCAGTACTATAAAAACATACATTCTTTCAGTTAAAAGCATGTCCTACCTCCTCTTGCGACCAGCTTCCTCCTGAAATAAATAAAACACAAATCTCAATAGACTGAGATGGATCGTCATGATCCCGATGGCGGGTATTTCACCAAATTGCTACTAAAAAACCCTCTGATAGTTCCTATTTCCCAACTCTTTGCACACAGACAGAAAGTGAATATTGTCGTAGAGACATCGAACACGGGGAGACCATTAACCATATAACAATTACAGCACGGAAACAGGCCTTCTCGGCCCTTCCAGTCCGTGCCGACCATTTATTTTCCCCTAGTCCCATCTACCTGCACTCAGACCATACCCCTCCATTCCCTTCCCGTCCATATACCTATCCACTTTACTTTTAAATGTTAAAATCGATCCTGCCTCCACCACTTCTGCTGGAAGATCATTCCACACAGCCACCACTCTCTGAGTAAAGAAGTTCCCCCTCATGTTACCCCTAAACTTCTGTCTCTTAATTCTCATGTCATGCCCTCTTGTTTGAATCTTCCCTACCCTCAATGGGAAAAGCTTATCCACGTCAACTCTGTCTATCCCTTTCATCATTTTAAAGACTTCAATCAAGTCCCCCCTTAACCTTCTGCGCTACAAAGAATAAAGACCTAACTTGTTCAACCTTTCTCTGTAACTTAGTTGCTGGAACCCCGGCAACATTCTAGTAAATCTCCTCTGTACTCTCTCTATTTTGTTGACATCCTTCCTATAATTAGGCGACCAAAATTGTACACCATACTCCAGAATTGGTCTTACCAATGCCTTGTACAATTTTAACATTACTTCCCTACTCCTATATTCAATGCTCTGATTTATAAAGGCCAGCACACAAAAAGCTTTCTTTACCACCCTATCTACATGCGATTCCACCTTCAGGGAACTATGCACAGTTATTCCTAGATCCCTTTGTTCCACAGCATTCCTCAATTCCCTACCATTTACCATGTATGTCCTATTTTGATTTGTCCTGCCAAGATGTAGCACCTCACACTTATCAGCATTAAACTCCATCTGCCATCTTCAGCCCACTTTTCCAAATGGCCCAAATCTCTCTGTAGACTTTGAAAATCTAATTCATTATCCACAGCACCACCCATCTTAGTATCATCTGCATACTTACTTATCCAATTTTTCACCCCATCATCTAGATCATTGATGTACATGACAAACAACAGTGGACCCAACACAGATCCCCGAGGCACCCGACTGGTCACCGGCTTCCACCCTGACAAACAGCCATCCACCATTACTCTCTGGCATCTCCCATTCAGCCACTGTTGAATCCATCTTGCTACTCCGCCATTAACACCCAATTAGGGTGTCGATGAAATTTAGGAATGTCGATGAAAATAACTGTGAGTATGCAACTTACGAGTAACCAGGCAGGTCGTGGGATTTTATCTGGAGATGTCTGAGATAATGGGATGGAACATTTTAAGATAAGTGGTGGATTTAAACCGGTGCGGGTTGAAAATAATATCACTACTTGTGGGGAGAAGAAAAATAAAACCTGAAATGTTTGATGGCCTTTAATAAATTCCACAGGAAATGCAGTAAACAGAACATGGAACTCACAGGGTGGCTTAAAGACAATATTGCAGATACATTTAAGTTGGTGGGATAAATGCGATATGTGAAGCGAAAAAGATTAGTTAAAACAAATGTAGATCCCTTGCAGTCAGAAACAGGTGAATTGATCATGGGGAACAAGGACATGGCAGACCAATTGAATAACTACTTTGGTTCTGTCTTCACTAAGGAAGACATAAATAATAATGCCACAGAAGGTAGTTGAGGCCAGTTCGTTGGCTATATTTAAGAAGGAGTTAGATGTGGCCCTTGTGGCTAAAGCGATCAGGGTGTATGGAGAGAAGGCAGGTACAGGATACTGAGTTGGATGATCAGCCATGATCATATTGAATGGCGGTGCTGGCTTGAAGGGCCAAATGGCCTACTCCTGCACCTATTTTCTATGTTTCTAAATACATGAGGATTCCTGGAATTTGGGGCATTATTATCGAATGTAGTGAGTTGATGGAACAAACAGAACATTGACCCAGTACTGAATTACTGGTAAATGCAGCATTTATTTCAGAAATTTAACCCACCATTTTGTGACTGTGCACATTCACTTCGTTAAACTGTACAGTAACCCCTCACCTTCAGAAATAACATGCCATCCTTGTGGTCTATCTGTTCCTGTAACTTTGAGAGTTCCTCCTGAATGGAATTTAAATTCTCTTGTATCTCATGAAGATTTTTCTCCATTGTTTTTACAATCTTCTCCTCTTCTTCCCGGATATCTCCGTGTAAGCGCTGCTCTTTCTCAGTGAGAATCTGGTGCAGTTCAGCAAACTGGGATGTGATCAGTGACTGAAGTTTGTGTGACTCTGCCTGTCAGATGAAAGATGAGAATCAATATATTATGTCACTCTTGAGTGCAGAATTATGCCAATCGGCCCAACATGTCCATGCTGGGCTCTGTACATATCTAGGCAAATCCTATTTCCATGTGTTTAATCCATAGCTTTGGCAATTCAAGAGTAATATAGCAAGTGATGTTAGATACCAACCAAGACGACCCATCTGCGCCATTTCCACTTGTCTATATTTGGCTAAGACAGTTCTAAAACTTTTCCCTTTAATATATTTTTTATGTTGTTATGGTACCTCATCTGGTAGCTCGTTCTATGTACACACTTCCAAAGTTGTCCTTCATGTATGTTTTAAATCTTTTCCCAATCACCTAAAACTTATACACTCACATTCTCGATCCCCCTACTAAGGGTAAAAGACTGACCATCCAACGTATCATTTTGATATAATACACCTGCCACAGACCATTCTTCGGACTTCTGCGCTCCAGGGAGTAAAGTCCTTGGCTCCTCAACCTCTCCCAAGAGATCTGGCCCTCGACTACTGAGCTCATTTGAGGTGCCAAATTATTCCACACATCACAGGGATCAAATCCACACAAGAACATTAAATCGGCAGTACAAACCTGAACTCCAGAAATGCACTGTTTCTGTTCCTGCTCGATTTTCTGGATCTCCGATTCCTTTTCTGTGAGAGATTCGAAAGAAGATTTCACCTGTTCCTGGGGTTGGGTTTCAGATCAGAGAATAAAAATGTCAGACAATAAAGAAAAGATGAGATAATGATGTGATCAAAAGTGATTTGGTTTTACCTTGTAGAATTCAATTGCTTCTTCTATCAGCATTAAGTTGTGAGACTTGTGTTCCCGCACAGTTGCGCAAATCAAACAGATGAGTTTCTTGTCAGTTTTACAAAACAGCTTCAGTTCTTCCTGATGTTCCTCGCACTGAAGTTTACTTTTCTTCGCTTTGAGATTCAGGCTCATTGTTCGAGCTTTAACAGACAGTCTAACCAAGGCCCGATTCACCCTGAGGGTGCGCTCTGTAGACTCCTCTCTACATTCCGGGCAGGAGTTTCTCCCCTCCCTGTCCCAACTCTGTGTGATACAGGAGCGGCAGAAGTTGTGCCCGCATTCCAGTGCTACCGGATCGGTGAAGAAATCCAGGCAGATGGGACAAACGACCTCCTCGGTCCAACTCTCGACCGGGTCTTTCGCAGCCATGTTCACTCCGGAACTTCCTGCAAGGTTCAAAATGTTTTCACTGACGTCGAGCTGCTGACCCTCTGCAGCAATGATTCTGCAGTACCGCGAGTACCCAGTGCACACGCTGCCGACTCTGTGAATTAATGTTATTTGGCTGCAAGTGTTCACTTCCAACTAATCACACAGAGGGAGGGGTCAGTTAGACATTAAACCGGCCTGAAGTGAGACGAAAGCGGAGAGATTGCCCTGGGATTGTCTAAGGCGGGACAGAAAGGGACAAGGACCAGCGCTATGGAGGTGTAACTGAGCACGCGTTGCACTTGTTGGGCAGTGGAACCCGCCGCCCGCATTTCCGTTCACGGCCCGGGATCAGGATGGAAGTAAGCATATTTTAATCCACATCAGCACACTGGTCTCTCACGCTCCAGTCTTCAGGAGCATCTATATTTGGCAAAGCCGTGCATCGTTTCATATTAAGGATGGTCAATTTGAAGTAACATGTTCAGTTTTGTTAATTTTTCTCCCCCCTAAAATATACTTTATTCAGGTAATAAATATATACAATACATAGAAAATACGTGCAGGAGGATGCCATTCGGCCCTTCGAGCCAGCACCGCCGTTCATTGTGATCATGGCTGATCGTCCCCTATCAATAACCCGTGCCTGCCTTCTCCCCATATCCCTTGACTCCATTTGCCCCAATAGCTCTATCCAACTCTCTCTTAAATCCATCCAGTGATTTAATGAGTGACTTTTGTGACCTGTTACCACACCTGCGGCCCAAACCAAACGCCTGGTTTAAAAAGTCGAGGCCAAAAAATGTGGAATAAAAGCAGAAATTGTCCCAAATGCACACCAGGTCAGGCAGCATCTGCAAGGTAAATAGACCTAACATTTCAGATCTAATACTGATGACGAATGGTGTTCAGCCTGAATCTTTAACTCTGGCTCTCTCTACAGACGCTAACCGTCCTGCTATTTCTTGGATTTTTTTTTTTGGATTGTCAGCAACTGCGTTTTTGTTTTTTGTTTTTCCAGTTGAATGGGTGATTGGAATGTGAGTCTGACCATAAACTGCCAACAAATAACAGAAAACGTTGGCGACATTCAGCAGGTCTGGCAGTATAAAGTATCTGGAAAGGAAAGGGTTAATATTTCAGAGGTAATGTGGAGCAGCGGGTTGAGCCGCTGCCTCACAGGGCCAGAGACCCGGGTTCGATCCTGACCATGAGTGCCGTTTGTTCAGTGTGTGCATGTTCTCCCTGTGACCACGCGGGCTTCCACCAGGTGTTCCGGTTTTCTCCCACATCACAAAGATATGTGGCTTTGTAAGTGAATTGGCCCTCTGTAAGTATGTTGGGAGTGAACTGGAAGGTGGGATAACAGAAACCAAGTGTAAATTGGTGATCGATGTGGACTTGGTGGGCCAAAGGGCCTGTTTCCATGCTGTATTTCGAAAGCATGAAAATACAGCATAGAAATAGAAAATAGGTGCAGGAGGAGGTCATACGGCCCTTCGAGCATGGCTGATCGTCTGCTATCAATAACCCGTGCCTGCCTTCTCCCCATATCCCTTGACTCCACTAGCCCCTAGAGCTCTATCCAACTCTCTTAAATCCATCCAGTGATTTGGCCTCTACTGCCCTCTGTGGCAGGAAATTCCATAAATTTACAACTCTCTGGGTGAAAAAGTTTTTTCTCACCTCAGTCTTAAATGACCTCCCCTTTATTCTAAGACTGTGGCCCCTGGTTCTGGACTCGCCCAACATTGGGAACATTTTTCCTGCATCTAGCTTGTCCAGTCCTTTTATAATTTTATATGTTTCTATAAGATCCCCCCTCATCGTTCTCAGCACCAGTGAATACAAGCCTTGTCTTTTCAATCTTTCCTCATATGACAGTCCCGCCATCCCAGGGATCAATCTCGTGAACCTACACTGCACTTCCTCAATCACAAGGATGTCCTTCCTCAAATTAGGAGACCAAAACTGTACACAATACTCCAGATGGGGTCTCACCAGAGCCCTATACAACTGCAGAAGAACCTCTTTACTCCTATACTGAAATCCTCTTGTTATGAAGGCCAACATTCCATTAGCTTTCTTCACTGCCGGCTGTACCTGTAAGCCAACTTTCAGTGACCGGTGTACAAGGACGCCCAGGTCTCGCTGCACCTCCCCCTTACCTAACCTAACCCCATTGAGATAATAATCTGCCCCCTTGTTTTTGCCGCCAAAGTGGATACATGAACCGTGCAAAAAAATAATAATCCAACATTTCCGGAGGCTATACAAACATTCAATACTGTTTACATACATTGCTCAAATTTCACAAATTTCTCCCCCGCCCTTGCCACTCATGTGGCCCACTGGTGTGGGATCCCTTCCCTTATTTTGATGGGCGTCTCCACCACACCCTGCCCCCCATGTCCAGCAGCGGAAGGATCCTAGACTGTGGTCCACCCCTATCGAGCCTTGGCATTAGCGGCACCAAGCTTCAGTGTCTCAATCAGCACGTACTCCTGCAGTCTGCAGCGGACCAGTCGGCAACATTCCCCAACGGTCATCTCCAAACTATATAAACTTGGGTTTTTTTTTACTTTGTACTACCATTTTCTATTCATTTCTGTGTGTTTGTTTTTATATACACTGATTTTTTTTGTGTGTATCCTGGGTTTTACAGAGCTGGGTTTTACAGATGCTACTGCAAGCAAGTATTTTGCGTTCTGTTTCGGACATATGGCAATAAAACTCTCTTGACATTAATATTTAGTTTAAAGAAAGGAGGGATAAAACTTTTTTTCGGCTTCCATCACAGTGAGGAATGTGGAGGAGTCACTGTGGTGGATGTTTATGTTAAAATGTATTTTGTGTGTTCTGTTCTGTTTTAATTGTATGACTATGGCAAAAAAAATTAATCGTATGTTGCAAAACAGATTGACTAATAAAGTATGATTATGATAAACAAGTCCTTCGGCCTACCGAGCTCGCGCCGACCAGCGATCCCCGCACATTAGCACTATCTTACACACACCAGGGACAATTTACATTTACACCCAGGCTAAATTAACCTACAAACGTTTACGTCAAGAGTCAATAGTGTTTTATTGTCATATGTCCCAGATAGAACAATGAAATTCTTACTTGCTGCAGCACAACAGAATATAACCGAAGATCTCGGAGAAAAACCATGCAGGTCACGGGGAGAACGTACAAATTTCGTACAGACAGCACCTGTAGTCTGGATCGAACCCGGGTCTCTGGCGCTGTGAGGCAGCAACTCTACTGCTGTCCCACCTTGCACCGACTGTTGTATTACAACCACCCTTTAAATCATTAAAAAATGATGTTAATGTCGTGGGCAGCTCGATGCACCCACTCATTGGTTGTCAAGGCAAGGTTTACACCAATTTCCTCCCTCCTTGGGTTTGAAGCCATTCTTCCAAAGATCTGTTCGAGGAAAACAAATCTGTTGGGTGGAGAGCAAATGCTGCAAACACACTTTAAATTTTGGACACGGCTGGCGTTAGGACCCGAAGGAGCCCTGAGCTCAGGACCCACTGCCCGCGGCTGCTGCTGAACCCGCGGGAAGGGCCATTATTTCAATCTTTATATTTTCACAAAAGTATTTTCAGTTCCGTTGCCAGACTAGGTTAAGGTGTTAAAATGAACGGATCGACAGACAGCTCTGATTTCAGTTGCTGTTTATTTCGCTCTTCCCACATTTACATTCCCCCTGGTTTTAGTACCATGCTCACTGGAGTTTCACGATGCGGAATTTGGGGATTAAATGGGAGCCGTTCAGCGCCAACCCGTTGTCCACCGGGTTTCTGCCCCACTGCCCCCGAGCCCCGCTCCTGACGCCGGTCCCGGGACCTGACCCTTTTACACACCCGGCGTGGAACCAGAGCTGATTATTAGCCACTGGTTTTCATCCCAAGTCGTGAAGTAAGGATAAAGTTTCTCCGTGAATTTATTCCCAGTGAAGGTGTGGAGATGGGACTTGGTGTCCGCGTCGTAAAATGAAATTGTCCCGGCCTTGTAACTGAGATAAACTCCCACCCTCCCGGGGATGGGACGGGCGGGGAGAGAGCATGGAGGGGAGGTGAATGCATGAAACTCGTCACCCTGCCGCCTGATCCTCCAGACTCCAGTCTCCGGGGTCAGTGTGACCCGTTCCTTCCTCTCCACAGACTCTGCGGCGACTCCCAGACTCCAGACCCGACTCCCCACCACCTCCACCTCCCAGTAATGTCTCCCTGATGTGAATCCCTCCGATCCCAGCACACCCGGCTTGTCTGAAAACCTCTTCCCAGTGTCAGGGAGATTCCTCTCGGTCCTGGTCCATCTCACCCTCTTCCGATCCTCAGACACCTCGAGCTCTGGATGCGCTGTTTCCACATCCAGGGTGACGGAGACTGGGGGGAGAAGCAGAGAATCTGAGAGTCCCCGGGGGTCGGGGGGAGATTCGAGCAGCGCGGCCCTGAGAACGGAATTTCAAAAAGAGGGTGGACGATAGATTGTGGTTGTCGTTGACAAATGAGGATGTATATTCATAAGTTCGGGACCCTTCTTCAGAAAGAAGAATTACGATATCTTGCTGGTAGTTGTTGGTGGGGAGGGGGGGGGGAGGGGGAGGGGGCGTTGGTGGGGGTGCGGGGGGAGGGATGTAGATTGTTGTAAGAGGAGAATGTTGCAAGTGGTGATTAGAGATGGTTGAAGGGGAGGTAGAGTTGTGGTGGAGTCGCCGTGATCGTACTGAACGAGGGTGGAAATGAGGGGCCAGGTGACGTTCTCCTGTTTTCTTGAGAGGTGGTGAGACAGAGGGAGGAGTGCGACTGTCAGTTGATCTCACATCTCCAGCTGCCTGTGTGACAGTGAAGCTTCCCAGCATTTGCTACTGGAATAAAACGACAATTCCCCCTCAGCCCATAATTACACACAAGCGTCTACACGTTACTCGGATGTGTCTGATAAATTAGGAGAAATCAATCTATGTCAGTTTGATTTAACAGAATTTCTGCAGAGAAGGAATGGGTGGCTTTTCGGGTCGAGACCCTTCTTCAAATCGGTCTGGGAGAGGGAGTTACAGATCGCAGTTACAGAATAGATCGCAGTTAGCTGGGAGTAGCTAACAACAAAGCAAACAGAGATAAAATGCAATCAGAAATAGTCAAACTGGTTGGAGAGCTGCGAAGGAGAGTGATGAAGGGAGAGTGAAAGAAAGTGTTACTTGAAGTTAGAGAAGTCAATATTCATCCCACTGGGGTGTAAGCTGTCCAAATAAACTCTGTGGTGTTGTTCCTAAAAATTTGCACTTGGCTTCACTCTGATAATGGAGGAGGCCCAGGACAGAAAGGTCAGATTGGGAATGGGAAAGTTAAAGTGCTGAGCAACCAGGAGATCAGGTAAGTTTACGTAGACTGGACGGAGGTGTTCAGCGAAATGTTCACTGAACCTGCGCTTAGTCTCGCCGATATACAGGAGTCCACACCTAATACAGCGGATACAGTAGATGAGTTTGGAGGAGGTGCAAGTGAACCTCTGCCTCACCTGAACAGACTGTTGGGGTCTTTAAATGGAGTCGAAGGAGGAGTTAAAGGGACAGGTGTTGCATCTCCTGTGGTTGCAGGGGGAAGTTCCTGGAGAGGGGGTGGTTTGGTTGGGAAGGGACGAGTCAAACAGCGAGGTGCAGAGGGAACGGTGTGCGGAAAGCATTAAGGGGTGGGGATGGGAAGTTGTGGTTAGTGGTGGGATTCCATCGCCACCCAACACAAGTGAGAGGCGGATACCAGTGAGAGGATTGTTTTGATAGGCCAATTGTTGGATGAATGCCAGAGATGAAAAGACAAAAGCTGTGAGATAAGGATGGAAGGGGTGACAATCGTGAAGCCAGAGGTAGGGATGTCCGTGGAGGTTGTGGTGGAGGGGAGAAATAGATAGAAGTCTAGGTGAGGTAAGGGAAAATATGGTGGGGGTGGGGTTCGAGAAGCTGCAGGAGGATGGGGTGGGGGAGGGAGGAAGAAAGTGTGTGTGTGTGAGGGTGAGGGGGAGATTATGTTAGTTAACAAAACAGAGAATTCTATATTCATACCGTCAGGTTGTAAGCTACTCCGCTGAATGGCATCAGATATTTCTCTTATCATTGTGCTAAACACAAAGGGGTGATAAAATATTTCAAAGGCCGGGGCAGCATCTGTCACTGACAACGATACGGTATCAACACTCGCACTGCAAATAGTAAACACATGGTTATAAATTGAGCATGAAATTTTTGTTGCATTACACGTCCATACAGAGTTTCAGTCAACGGCATGTCCTACCTGCTCTTCCGACCAGCTTCATCCTGAAATAAATAAAACACAAATCAGAATTAATCAAGTTATAAGAAACAACAACCCGCTATCTTACCCATTCCCCCAGATCCCTTACTCCTCAAATCCTCCATCTGGCTTAACATATCACTCCTCTTTTCTTAACTGACCCCCTTATCTATGCTTTTCATCTCTGGCCTATGTCCACCCAACTGCCAGGCAAACCTCCCTAGCCTGTATCCTTTGCCAGTCATGAGGATTTGTCAAAGTCCGTCGCTTTTACAACTCCCCAGCCCTCCCAACAACAATCAGAAGAAGGGTCCCAATTCAAAATGTCACCCATCCAAATCCCCCACTGATGTTGCCTAATCCACTGAGTTGCTCCAGCATTAGATTTTTTAAATCTGAATTCATTGGGACTGATGGTACAGAACTTTAGGAGCTGCTGAATTCCCATTTCCCAACTCTGACCCCTGCTGACACGGAGAGAAGGTATTACACGAATGAACAAAGAACCTAGGGAGAATGTGTAAGGAGTGTCAGTGAAAAATCTGCCATTAATCCTATGATCAAATTTACAGGAAAGACTGCACACTTTTTTGAGCTAATTAAAGGAAAATTAACGGAATTTAATATAATCTTGATTAGTACGGGAGTCAGGGGCTTTGGGGAGAAGGCAGGAGAGTGGGGTTGGAACAGGTAGATCAGCCACGATTGAATGGTGGAGTAGTCTTGATGGGCTAATTCTGCTCCTATCACTTTTGAACTTAAGAACTTATTATGGTCACGTGTACCAAGGTACGGCAAAAAGCGTTTGTTTGCATGCTATCCTGTCAAAGAAAAGACTACATGAATAAAACAAGCCGTCCACAGTGTAGAGATAAAGGATACAGGGTACAATATTTAGTGCAAGATTAAACATTGAAATATCAGATAATGATAAGAGAGTGAATTGAAGATAAAATATCAGGTGGTCTTTCAAAAGTTCCAAAAGAGATTCAGTCAAGATAACATAGAACCCTCTACCACAGAAGAGGTAATTTCATGGAGAGGTGGATAAACATGGGAGATGTGGGAACTGTGGGCACTACTGGTGGATGTTGTGAGTAGGTGGGGGAGAGGCTTGTGCGGAGCAGGAAAACTGACAGCAGTGTCGATTGTCCATGATGCAGAGAGGGGCAGAATTCTATGTCGATCACAGATGCACAAAAAGCCGCGTTATTTCAGAACAACGTCCCAACGTTTTGCTACTGTGCGTTTTCCTTTAAACAAACGTGTAATGTGGTACCTTACCTTCAGAAATAGCACGCTGTCCTTTTGATCCATTCTTTCCTGTAACTCTACGAGCTCCCGCTGAACATCATTTAAATTGTTTTGAATCTCCGTCAGCTTTATCTTCATTTCATTTACAATCTTCATCTTTTCTTCCTGGAAATCGCTAAGTAAGCGATTTTCTTTCTTGGAGAGGATCTCGTGCAGTTCAGCAAACCAGGCTTTGAAGTGAGACATAAGGTAGTGTGACTCTTCCTGTCAAATGAAAGATGAAGATTAATATATCATGTTGTGCAATTGTCTTGCCTTCAGACACAGAAGGCGACCATTTCGCTCAGCAATTTCATGGGGCACTGAAATAGGCCTCAGTCAACCATTGTTCCTGGCTGGCCTTTGGACCTCTGTCGGTCCATTTTACCTGCATTTCACTTTGCACGTTTCTGCCTTGGTAATTCAAGAGCTTGTCAGGGTGATTTCTTATTTGTTGTGCGAGGAATATGATAATCCCATCATTCACATTCTCCCAATTAAATGTCCTGCTGTCAATGCTCTTCAATGCCCATCAGTTCCCACTCATTTGCCCACTACTAACTTTCACCAGGATAATTTACAGTCGCCGATTGACCATCTAAACGGCGTGTCTTTGGGATATAGAAACATAGAAACATAGAAAATAGGTGCAGGAGTAGGCCATTCGGCCCTTCGAGCCTGCACCGCCATTCAATGTGATCATGGCTGATCATCCAACTCAGTATCCCGTACCTGCCTTCTCTCCATACCCCCGATCCCTTTAGCCATAAGTGCCACATCTAACGCCCTCTTAAATATAGCCAATGAACTGGCCTCAACTACCTTCTGTGGCAGAGAATTCCAGAGACTCACCACTCTCTGTGTAAAGAATGTTTTCCTCATTTCGGTCCTAAAGGAATTCCCCCTTATCCTTAGACTGTGACCACTTGTTCTGGACTCCCCCAACATCGGGAACAATCTTCCAGCATCTAGCTTGTCCAACCCCTTAAGAATATGAAAGGTATCTGACGGGGTCACAGGGAGAATGCGTGAAATGCACGGTGAGAACCCGATACCAGGAAAGAGCCAGGTCACCAAAACCAGGAAACAGAATTACTACTTCGTGTCACAGAGTTATACACCACAGAAGCAGGCCGATCGGCCCAGCGTGCTCGTGCCGACCAATATGCTGCATCTAAATATTGCCACGTGGCCCAGAGCCCCCCAAACCTTCCCTAAACAGGTATCTGTCCAAATGTATTTTAATTATTGCTCTGGTATCTCCTCTAGCTGCTCGTTCCATACACCCAGTAAACTGCGTGAAAATGTTGTCCTCAGCTTCGTATTTCCTGTTCACCTTTAACCTGCCCGGGGTGTCGACTGGCTTTATAAGGGTAATAGATTCTGTGCCTTGGCCATAACTATTTCCCTCATGACCACAATACCGTAATATTTCTTCATCCCAAGAAGTAAAGTTATTGCCTGCCCAATCTCGTTCTGTAGCTCAGATTCTCGACTCTGTGCTATAGAGGACTGGCCTATTGTTATTCGCGTCACAGGTAAATTATGTAAACAATATCAGGAAATGGAAACTGGAAAGCCTCACCCGAACTCCAGATATCTTTAGTTTCTGTTGTTGCTCCATTTGCTCGATCCCTGATTCCTTTTTTGTGAGAGATTCGAAGGAAGATTTCACCTGCTTCTGGATTTGGGTTTAGATCGGAGAATAAAATGTCAGACAATAAACAAGGAATTAAACGACGAAGTGATCAACATCGGTTTGCTTTTACCTTATAGCTTTCTACAGCTTCTTCTATCACCGTGAAGCTGTGAGACTTGTGTTCCTGCGCAGCTGCACAAATCACACAGATCACTTTCTTGTCAGTTTCACAAAACAGCTTCAGTTCTTCCTGATGTTCCTCGCAGTGAAGTTTACGTTCCTCTTTCCGATACAGGCTCTGATTTCGAGCTTTGTTAGCCAGTCTCGTCAAGGCCCAACTAACCATGAGGGTGCGCTCTTCGAACTCCGCTCTACATTCCGGGCAGAAGTTTTTCTCTTCCCTGTCCCAAAACCGTGTGATACAGGAGCGGCAAAAGTTGTGCCCACACTCCAGTATAACCGGGTCAGTGAAGAAATCCAGGCAGATGGGACAAACTGCCTCCTCGATCCAACTCTCGACTTGTTTTTTCGAAGCCATTTTAACTTCCTGGTTCAAAATGTTTTCACTGATGCGGAGCTGCTGAATGTAGGCGGTCACGGTGGCGCAGCGTTAGAGTTGCTGTCTTACAGCGAATGCAGCGCGGGAGACACGGTTTCGATGCTGACCACGGGCTGTCTGTACGAAGTTTGTGCGTTCTCCCTGTGTTCTGTGTGGGGGTTTCTTCGAGATTATTCGGTTGTGGGTTAATTGGCTATGTAAATGAAAAAAATGTCCCTAGTGGGTGAAGGACAGTGTTAATGGGCGGGGACCACTGTATATCTCAACTCATCTAAACCCCTTCAGTACCGCGACAGTCTCGGGCAATGAATGTTATTTGGCTGCAAGGTGTCTTGGCCACTTCCACGAGGGAGGGGTCATTAAACCGTCCTGAATATTGACGAAAGCTGCGAAAGGGGTTTGGGAAAAGCCTCGGGTGTAACCTGAGGAGGAGTTGCACCATTTGGGCAGTGGAACCCGCCGATCACAGCCCGGGATCAGGATGGACGGAGGCCTCCTTCCAGCTTTATTTTAACCCACAACAGTGCACATGTCTCTCATGCAGCAGTCTCGTTTATTGTTTAAAGGATATTATATAACCCTTTAACATGTATTGCAGATGCAAAGGTTGGTTCACTTAATTTAGTTTGGAGATACAGCGCGAAAACAAGCCACCGAGTCCGCACCGACCAGCGACGATTTTTACACAAACAACTGTAAATTGCTCGATTGTAATAATGTATTGTCTTTCAGTTGACCGGACCGGATTTCACTGTTCCTCGAAACACCGTGACATTAAACTAAATTGAAAAATCCTTATTCCCCTTCGATAGGCACAAAATGCTGGAGTAACTCAGCGGGACAGGCTGCATCGGGAGGAATGAGTGACGGTTCGGGTCGAGACCCTACTTCAGACAGTCTCGACCCGAAACGTCACCCATTCCTTCTCTCCAGAGATGCTGCCTGTCCCGCTGAGTTACTCCAGCTTTTTGTGACTATGTCCTGATGTTGTTCTCTGGACCTTCATTGACGAGGTTCTGGATTCCCGTTGCTATTACTGGCTGCACTTCAATGTGATTTACGCAGGTAATGCACTCTATGGTCTCCGAAAACAGATGCGAGGACATTGTATAAATGTTAGCGTGTTGTGACTATGCAATGCTGAGAACTATCTGCTGCACATTATATCTGTCCTTTTTCTCTACCTATTGAACTGTAGTTCGACTTGATTGTAGTTATCTTTGTTAACTCCCGATGGGTCCCAGCTTCACACGGGAGGGCTGGTCCCTCAACGCAATATTCCACCTATCCACCAATTCCAATATTGCTGTCCAGTGGGGGGCTTTCTGGAGCGCTAGCAAGGGTGTTGTGGGCCGAAGGGACTGGTTTCCAGAGGGATAGTATGGACATAGTGGGCCGAATGGATTATTGGGCTGGCAGCTCAGTCACTCAGGCCATGCAGATTGGCAGCTCAGTAACTCAGGCCTGGCTGGCTGGCAGCTCAGAAACTGCCAGAAATTCTACCCAAAACAGGTGACAGACTCTGAGAGCGAAGGGGGAGAGGGTGAAGAATCAATTTTAGACATTTTCATATTTTTTTACAGATGACAGCAACGAAGGAGGGAAGTCTATCCTTGCGTGGACCTCTGGAGCGTTAGTATGGGTGTTGTGGGTTGAAGGGACTGGTTTCCAGAGGGCTAGTATGGACTTTATGGACTTAATGGATTCTTGGACTTGCAGTTCAGTGAGTCACTGGTGGGCTGGCAGTTCACCAAGTCATGGCTGATGGGCTGGCACTTCAGTCCCTTACAGCTGGTGGGCTGGCAGTTCACTTACTCATGGCTGGTGGGCTGGCAGTCCACTGACTTATGGCTGGTGAACTGGCAGTTCACTTACGCACGGCTGGTGTGGTGGCTGTTCACTCAGTCACCCCTCCTCTCTTCACCCCCCTCCCCCCACTCTGCACCTTGCTATTCCCCTCCCCCCCCATGCATCTCCCCGCAACCCTCCCCCCTTATGCACTCTTAGTGGCTCTCCATTCCTGCCTATTAGCTTCCCATTGTGATGAAGAACACACAGGCAAGTAGAAAGAGAATTTATTAAAGTTTAAAATGTGAATGACTCTTAAAATATAACAATTTAAATGTTAAAGATGAGATTTATTAAGTTCAGCTCTTTCTTATTGTGATTATTGTGTTCTGCTGCTCACTGCCTCCTGATGTTGCTGTTGATAAAAGAGACAATTTTTAATATAGAGAGATTCAGCAGTCAAATTTTAGCAAAGAAAATCTGAGAATTTACCTCGAAAGTCATCATTCAGTGCAGGCCAGCTAACCCAATCTCACAGCACTTCAAGCAGAATGCAGGCCAGGCAGCAAATCCAATCTCACAGCACTTCAAGCAGAGTACAGGCTTGGCAGCAAATCCGGCCTCACAGCACTTCAAGCTGAATGCATGCCGAACAGCAAATCCAACCTCACAGCACTTCACGGTGTGTTGTGAGGCAAATTAAACTTTCACTACTCGTAATTTACTTAACTTTGTTTAAGCTTTAAGCAACTTATCTCTTTAATACATAAACTCAGAAACATCTGGCAAACATGGGTGTTGTACCTCTTGTGAACAGCTTTACCCACTTAGAAGCTGTTGGGACAGAAGACGTTAAAACACTGAGCGGCGGACTGGCTTGCGAAGCAAAAAGGGCTGTTGAGCCAAAATCAAAGAGGCCAACGTCAGGCAACGCCATTGTAGTTGGAGACTCCATTGTGACGGGTTTCTGCGGCAACAGACGGGATTCGAGGATGGTGTGCTGCCTTCCTGGTGCCAGGATCCAGGATGTCATGGACAGAGTGCAGAAAATCCTCAAGGGCGAAGGTGAACAGCCGGAAGTGGTAGTGCATGTCGACACAAACAATGTCGGAAAGAAGGGGATGAATATTCTGCAGTGTGACTTTAGAGAGCTCGAAAAAATGCTGAAAAGCAGGACCTCCAGGGTTGTTATCTCCGGTTTGCTTACAGTTCCTCGTGCTGGCGAGAGCAGGAACAGGGAGATACGGGACCTGAATGTGTGGCTGTGTAACTGGTGCAGGGGGCAGGGATTTAGATTCTTAGATCACTGGGATCTGTTTTGGAGAAACGGCGAACTGTACAAAAGGGACGGATTGCATCTTAATTGGTGGGGGACCAGCATTCTGGCAGGCAGGTTTGCCACTAACACACGGGTGGTTTTAAACTGAATAAGGGGGGTGGGGTGTCAAATCTGATAGTCGACGATGGAGTTAAAGGGAAAGAGAGTAAAGGGATGGTTAATGACCCCAGAATTAACGGGAAAGGAAGCTCACGGGATAGAAGAGTATGGCCAAGTGTAATAGGGATCGATGTGAAATGTGAGATGCGTAACAAATTAAAAATATTGTATATGAATGCGCGAAGTATAAGAAGTAGATGAGCTTGAGGCTCAGTTAGAGGTCGGTAGATATGACATTGTGGGGATTACTGAGACGAGGCTGCAGGAGAATCGGGCCTGGGAACTTAATATTCAGGGTTATACATCCTATAGAAAGGACAGGCAGGTGGGCAGAGGAGGGGGGTGGCTCCCCTGGTGAGGGATGGAATTCAGTCCCTTGCGAAAGAAAACATAGGGACTGACGAGGTAGAATCACTGTGGATTGAGTTGAGGAATTGTAAAGGTAGGCTACTATTTGGGGGTACAGACCCCCAAATAGTAGCCTGGATGTAGGGTGTAAGTTGCAGCAGGAGTTAAAACTGGCATGCAACAAAGGTAATGCCACTGTGGTGAGGGGGAATTTCAATATGCAGGTAGACTAGGAAAATAAGGTTGGTTCAGGACCTAAAGAAAGAGAGTTTGTAGAATGCCTCCGAGATGGATTCTTAGAGCAGCTTGTAATGGAGCCGACCAGAGAAAAGGCAATTCTGGATTTAGTGTTGTCCAATGAACCAGATATGATAAGAGAGCTCGAGGTAAAGGAACCACCTGGAGGTAGCGATCATAATATGATTAGTTTTAATCTGCTATTTGAGAAGGAGAACGTTAAATCAGAAGTGGCAGTGATTCAGTTGAACAAAGAGGACTATGAAGGCATGAGAGGGGAGCTGGCCAAAGTAGACTGGAAAGGGATCCTAGCAGGAATGACGGTGGAGCAGCAATGGCAGGAATTTCTGGGCATAATCCAGAAGATGCAGGATCATTTCATTCCAAAAAGGAAGAAAGATTCTAAGGGGAGTAGGAGGCAACTGTGGCTGACAAGAGAAGTTAGGGATAGAATAAAACTAAAAGAAAAGATGTATAACGCAGCAAAGAGTAGCCGGAAGCCAGAGGATTGGGAAACTATCATAGGACAACTAAAGGAAACAAAACGGGCAATACGGGCTGAAAAGATGTAGTACGAAGGGAAGCTGGCCAGGAATATAAAGAAGGACAGTAAAAGCTTCTTTAGATATGTTAAGGGAAAAAGAGTAGCAAAGTCAAATGTGTCCCTTGATGGCAGACACGGGTGAAATTATTATGGGCAACAAGGAAATGGCAGAAGAGTTGAATAGGTACTTCGGATCTGTCTTCACTAAGGAGAACACAAACAATCTCCTAGATGTACTGGAGGACAGAGGATCTGAGAGGGTAGAGGAACTGAAAGACATTTTCATTAGGCGAGAAATAGTATTGGGTAGGCTAATTGGACTGGATGATAAATCCCCTGGGCCTGATGGTCTGCATCCCAGGGCAAAAACAAGGGGTCAGATTATCTCAATGGGGTTAGGTTAGGTAAGGGGGAGGTACAGCGAGACCTGGCTGTCCTTGTACACCGGTCACTGAAAGTTGGCGTGCAGGTACAGCAGGCAGTGAAGAAAGCTAATGGAATGTTGGCCTTCATAACAAGACAATTTCAGTGTAGGAGTAAAGAGGTTCTTCTGCAGTTGTATCTGGTGAGACCACATCTGGAGTCTTGTGAACAGTTTTGGTCTCCTAAATTGAGGAAGGACATCCTTGTGATAGAGGCAGTGCAACGTAGGTTCACGAGATTAATCCCTGGGATGGCGGAACGGTCATATGAGGAAAGATTGAAAAGACTAGGCTTGTATTCACTGGAATTTAGAAGGATGAGGGGGGATCTTATAGAAACATATAAAATTATAAAAGGACTGGACAAGCTAGATGCAGGAAAAATGTTCCCAATGTTGGGTGAGTCCAGAACCCGGGGCCACAGTCTAAGAATAAAGGGGAGGTCATTTAAGACTGAGGTGAGCAAAAACGTTTTTACTCAGAGAGTTGTGAATTTATGGAATTCCCTGCCACAGAGGGCAGTGGAGGCCAAATCACTGAATTAATTTAAGAGAGAGTTAGATAGAGCTCTAGGGGCTAGTGGACTCAAAGGATATGGGGAGGCAGGCACGGGTTATTGATAGCGGACGATCAGCCATGATCACAATGAATGGCGGTGCTGGCTCTAAGGGCCGAATGGCCTTCTCCTGCACGTATTTTCTATGTTTCTATGGCTGATTCCGCAGGCTTTTCCCGCCTAAAATACCTCGCACATGCGCACACTCCGGAAAAGTCCTGCACATGCGCACACTCTAGAAGAGCCCCGCACATGCACCCACTTCATTCTCCCCTATTTATAAGTGGAGACATTAAGGAGGTTTAATACGTCTTGATGACCTTCACAGCACTTGAGCTTCAGGAGATAATTGTGATTCAATAGCTGGTGGTAGATATATTGCATGGTCATCAACTTCACTCATATTGTTATTTTGATTTACAATTTTAGAATTTCTTATAGAAGTTTCCATAGGGGATGCTGGAGTTTTGGAGGAAGTTCTCGATTAGTGTTATCAAGAAGTGACGGAGCTGATGGAGAAGACAGACACTGTGCTAGGTCATGAAGTGAGACAGTTGACTGGCGTCCATCCCTATACTTGATAGTTAGAAAAATAGAAATTAGGTGCAGGAGTAGGCCATTCGGCCCTTCGAGCCTGCACCACCATTCAAAATGATCATGGCTGATCATCCAACTCAGTATCCCGTACCTGCCTTCTCTCCATACCCTCTGATCCCCTTAGCCACAAGGGCCACATCTAACTCCCTATTAAATATAGCCAATGAACTGGCCTCAACTACCCTCTGTGGCAGAGAGTTCCAGAGACCCACCACTCTCTGTGTGAAAAAAGTTCTTCTCATCTCGGTCCTAAAGGATTTCCCCCTTATTCTTAAGCTGTGACCCCTTGTCCTGGGCCTCCCCAACATCGGGAACAATCTTCCTCCATCTAGCCTTCCCAACCCCTTAAGAATTTTGTAAGTTTCTATAAGATCCCCTCTCAATCTCCTAAATTCTAGAGAGTATAAACCGAGTCTATGCAGTCTTTGTTCATAAGACAGTCCTGACATCCCAGGAATCAGTCTGGTGAACCTTCGCTGCACTCCCTCTATGGCAATAATGTCCTTCCTCAGATTTGGAGACCAGAACTGTACACAATACTCCAGGTGTGGTCTCACCAAGACCCTATACAACTGAAGTAGAACCTCCCTGCTCCTATACTCAAATCCTTTTGCTATGAATGCTAACATACCATTCGCTTTCTTCACTGACTGCTGCACCTGCATGCCTGCTTTCAATGACTGGTGTACCATGACACCCAAGTCGCGCTGCATCTCCCCTTTTCCTAATCGGCCACCATTTAGATAATAGTCTGCTTTCCTATTTTTGCCACCAAAGTGGATAACCTCACATTTATCCACATTATACTGCATCTGCAAACATTTGCCCACTCACCCAGCCTATCCAAGTCACCTTGTAGTCTCCTAGCATCCTCCTCACAGCTAACACTTGCCCCCAGCTTAGTGTTATCCGCAAACTTGGAGATATTGCCTTCAATTCCCTCATCCAGATCATTAATGTATATTGTAAATAGCTGGGGTCCCAGCACTTAGCCTTGCGGTACCCCACTAGTCACTGCCTGCCATTGTGAAAAGGACCTGTTTACTCCTACTCTTTGCTTCCTGTTTGCCAGCCAGTTCTCTATCCACATCAATAATGAACCGCCAATGCCGATACTTTAAGTTTATATAGTAATCTCTTATGTGGGACCTTGTCGAAAGCCTTCTGGAAGTCCAGATACACCACATCCACTGGTTCTCCCCTATCCACGCTACTAGTTACATCCTCGAAAAATTCCACAAAATTCATCAGACATGATTTACCTTTCGTAAATCCATGCTGACTTTGTCCAATGATTTCACCACTTTCCAAATGTGCTGCTATCCCATCTTTAATAACTGACTCTAGCAGTTTCCCCACTACCGATGTTAGACTAACTGGTCTGTAATTCCCCGTTTTCTCTCTCCCCCCCCTTCTTAAAAAGAGGGGTTACGTTTGCTACCCGCCAATCCTCAGGAACTACTCCAGAATCTAAAGAGTTTTGAAAGATTATCACTAATGCATCCACTATTTCCGGAGCTACTTCCTTAAGTACTCTGGCATGCAGCCTATCTGGCCCTGGGGATTTATCGGCCTTTAATCCATTCAATTTACCCAACACCACTTCCCGACTAACCCGGATTTCACTCAAGTCCTCCTTTGACCCGCGGTCCCCTGCTATTCAATTGGTCCGCCATATCCTTGTTCCCCATGATCAACTCACCTGTTTCTGACTGCAAGGGACCTACATTTGTTTTACCTAATCTCTTTCTCTTCACATATCTATAAAAACGTTTGCAGTCAGTTTTTATGTTCCCTGCCAGTTTTCTTTCATAATCTATTTTTCCTTTCCTAATCAAGCCCTTTGTCCTCCTCTGCTGGTCTCTGAATTTCTCCCAGTCCTCTGGTATGCTGCTTTTTCTGGCTACTTTGTACGCATCATCCTTTGCTTTGATACTATCCCTGATTTCCCTTGTTATCCGTGGATGCACTACCTTCCCTGATTTATTCTTTTGCCAAACTGGGATGAACAATTTTTGTAGTTCATCCATGCAGTCTTTAAATGTCTTCCATTGCGTATCCACCGTCAACCCTTTTAGAATTGTTTGCCAGTCAATCTTGGCCAATTCATGTCTCATACCCTCAAAGTTACCTTTCTTTAAGTTCAGAACCATTGTTTTTGAATTAACAATGTCACTCTCTATCCTAATGAAGAACTCGATCATATTATGGTCACTCTTGCCCAAGGGGGCACGCACAATAAGACTGTTAACTAACCCTTCCTCATTACTTAATACCCAGTCTAAAATAGCCTGCTCTCTCGTTGGTTCCTCTACATGTTGATTTAGATAACTATCCCGCATACTTTCCAAAAAATCCTCTTCCTCAGCGCCCCTGCCAATTTGATTCACCGAATCTATATGTAGATTGAAGCACCCATTATAACTGTTTTGCCTTTGTCGCACGCATTTCTAATTTCCTGTTTAATACCATCCCCAACTAAACTACTACTGTTAGGTGGCCTGTACACAACTACCACTAGTGTTTTCTGCCCCTTAGTTGCATAAGAAGGGTTGACATCAGTCGGTTCAACCATCAACAAAAAGCTCATTCTTATTTAATCGGACATAACGACGAAGCAATTCAGGCCCAGGGCTAGTCAACCATGATGACAGAGAAGTACCACTAGAAGAACGCTGTTTGAAGTTAAGGAACCGCTCGTGTGGAGTAGTATTGGTAGCAGTTGACAGTAGAGATTTGATGGAGTGTAATGCATATGGTAGAACACATTCCCAATGCTGATCTGGTATGTCATTTGATTTTAAAGCCAGTTTCACTGCTTTACAAATGATCCCGTTATACCTCTAAACCTGACCATTTCCAATAGGATGATATGGTGTTGTTTTACTTGTTGCAATTCCTCTCTTAGAAAGGCAGTCCTTTAAATCTTTTGACATGAATGAGGTGCCCCTATCAGAATGTAAGTAACTTGGAAATCCATAGAATGAAAACAGTAGATCTAAACATTTGATAACCATAGCAGCTGACATATTTGGACAAGGAAAGGCAAATGGAAACCTCGAATATTCGTCAACTAAGGCAAGTATATAAAAATTTAGAGAGGAGGATGGTAAAGGCCCTTTGAAGTCAATACTCAAGGGCTACTCAAGGGTTCCATAGGTTGAGTAGCTTTGATCAATCTTCCTTCTGCAGGACACAAGAACCTTGGTTTTAATTCAGCATAGATTCTTAGTTACTTGGTCCTCCAAAATATTCCAACTGGAATTTAAACTGGAGGTGCTTCTACATGAAGCACATGCCATCTTCACATCTTCTGTGGAGAAAGGTACGTTTTAGGAACAAACACAGTGTAACAAACGAGTGACTCCAGGATGAAGATCCTGGATGAAGATGCCCATTGTGAAGATCAGTGAGTGCAGAAGAATGAACAGAGGCACAAAATGTTCAAGAATGTATCTGGAGCAACATTATCCTTACCAGGGCAGTACTCAATTGAATAACTATATGCAGATAATTCTATCCTCCATTCATGAATTTTACTGTTTTTAATCTTCGTTCGTTTCCAATTATCCAGCATATAAGCTACTGAATGCTGATCTGTTATCAAAGGGAAGTGCTGGCAAGCAAGGAAATGACTCAATTTCCTCACTGCTTCAATAATTGCTGTAGCTTCCTTTTCGACGGGTGGGTAGTGCAATTCACTACCTTGGAGAGTACGAGACATGAAAGCCACTGGTCGTCCTTGATTTAATGTTGCTGATACTGCTAAATCAGAGGCATCACATTCAACAACAAAGGGGAGATCCTCATCGATGGCGTGTAATGTCGCAGATTCTAATTGTTTCTTTAAAGAAGTAAAGGCACCAATTGCTGTAGAGTCAATTGGGAAGGATTTTGCTCTAATCAAAGGTTGAATTTTGTCAGAAAAAATTGGTATCCATTTAGCATAATATGCAAATATCCCAAGAACCCGTTGTAGAGAGTTTATTGTAGCTGGAACAGGTATCTCTTGGAGTGGGCGGAGTCATTCTGGATCTGGCTTGATTATATCATTTCCAACCCAATAACCAAGAATATTAATTGATGACACTGAAGTTATTGACTTAGCCTCATTTAATGTTAGATTTTTAAAATGTACAACATCTAAAAACCGTTGTACATTTTCATCATGTTCAGCTTGGTCTTTCCATGCAATAGCTATTTTATCAAGATAAGGGAAAGTATCTTTAAGATTTTCCTGTTCAACAAGTCTGTCCATCTCTCTCTTAAAAACAGCCACGCCATTAGTTACACCAAAAGGAACTCTGCAGTAGTGATATAATTTCCCATTTGCTTCAAACGATACTGGTGGCTTTGACAATACAAGATCAGACATATTCCTTCATACATTATTTGAAGTGATCTGTGCAGTTTCTGGAAATCCTGACCTAGAATTATATCGCTACACAAATGTTTCAAAATTCCAAGACATACAGATTTATAGCTAGCTTTGTTCAGAATAAAGTCTACAATACAAGATCCTATAATTTGAGTATTGAGAGTTGTCAGAGCCATCGAGATTTCTCGATTTGAAGGAATTATAGTTAAATTTAGTCGAGACACTTGTTCACTTATAAAACTTTCTGAACTGCCAGAATCAAGTAATACATTAAGTGTATGGCCATAAATGGATACCGTTGTAGCTGCATGTGACAAGCTCTGAGGAAATGCAGCTGTAATTGCACATAAAGAAGGCGTATACATGGCAGCAGTCACAATTTTAGTAGTTGCTTTGGACTTGCATACTCTATAATAATGTCCCTTCTTGCCACAACTATAACAAGTTGCCTCTCGAGCAGGGCATATCTCTCTTATGAATATTACTCCCGCAAAAGTAACAGTTCCTTTTTTGAATAATTATATGCTGCAGCAAGGGCACCTTTATCAGTAGAAATTGTTTCAGCCTGCTCCATATTAGTACTTGGGTGAAATTATTTTGTAGTAGTTGCAGTAGAATACTCATTAGATGAGCCATAAGCATCTGAATTTTTCTGAGCCAAGTCTAAAGAGTAAGCTTGATTGTAATCTGACTGTAAATCCAAGGTTTTGTGTTCTAATAGTCTCTGTCGTATTAAAGGCAATGCCAAACTATTGATAAAAGAGTCTCAAATAACTTCCTGTCGATATTGATCAGCCGTAACTGCTTTGAAGGCACAGTCTTTACTAAGTCTTTTAAGTTCTTGTAAACATTCATTATGTGACTCACCGGGTTCTTGTTTCCGAGTAGCAAGGAGGTGTCGAGCGAATATCACGTTGGGTGTCTTAACGAAGTCTGCTTAGTACATCAATAGCAGAATTATAAGTTGTACATTCCTCTATGTAATCATATACATCAGAAGAGACAAAGCTTATTAATGTCTTGAGTCTGTCTGGTGCATCATTGCCACACTCATCAAATAAGTTATTTAGTATACAAAGCCAGTGCTTCCTATTCTTTGCAGCAGCAGGTGAGTTGGGATCCAGATCCAAGCGCTGTGGTTTCAATAGTTTCTCCATCCCAAGTCGGACTGTTTGACTTCTAAGATAAGTTGCTTAAATTGTTGTGAAAAAACTTTATTTAACCTTTAAGCAACTTATTTCTTTAATACATAAACTCAGAAACGTCTGGCAAACATGGCTGATTCCGCAAGCTTTTCTCGCCCGAAATACCTCACACGTGCACACTCCGGAAAGATCCTGCACATGCGCACACTCTAGAAGAGCCCCACACATGCGCCCACTTCAAGGTGAGTGCAGGGAAGGCAGAAATTCCAACCACACAGCACTTCAAACAGAGTGCAGGCCAAGCAGCAAATCCAATCTCACAGCACTTCAAGCAGAGTTCAGGGCAGGCAGCAAATCCAATCTCACAGCACTTCAAGCAGAGTGCAGGTCAGGCAGCAAATCCAATGTGACAGCACTTAAAGCAGTGTGCAGGCCAGGCAGCAAATCTGACCTGACAACACTTCAAGCAGAGTGCAGGTCAGGCAGCAAATCCAACCTCACAGCACTTCAAGCAGAATGCAGGCCAGGCAGCAAATCCTACCTCATAGCACCTCTAGCAGAGTGCAGGCCAGGCAGAAAATCCAACCTCACAAACTCTGAATTATAACAGCCTACTGCACTCTATCTATGTATTGATGTATGTATATATATATTCTATGGTATTTGGACACATCAATCTGATCTGTATTCATGACAACATTATCCTGTTGTGCTGCAGCAATGCAAGAAATTTCATTGTCCTATCTGGGACACATGACTCTTGACTTGACACACACACACACACACACACACACTCGCACACAGAACATACACACCCAGACACACACATATACACTCACACAAAGCACTCCGGTAAGAGCAAGGGCGGTTGGCTCTGTATCTATATTAACAATGACTGGTGCACCAACCACACTGCAGTAGAGCTACTATTCCCCAGACCTGGAACACCTACTGCTTAAATGTAGGCCATTTTACCTGCCTCAGGAATTTACTGTGGTTATCATCATGGCCATATGCATCCCATCACAAGCTAATGCTAACCTACACTAGCACAGCTGCACTCGGCCATCAGCAATCAGCAGGATGCTCACCCTGACGGTGCCTTCATTGTTGCAGGGGACTATAATCAGGTGGACCTACGAGCTGCACTCCTCAGATTCCACCAGCATGTGCAGTGCCCTACCAGGGGCTCAAACACGCTGGATAAAGTGTACACCAACATCAAGGACGCATACAGAGCTCTCCGCTGCCCATCCCTGGGAAACTCCGATCACCTCTCACTGTTTCTACTGCCTGCATACAAACCCCTCATCCGCAAGACCAAACCTGCAATAAAGAAGGTCAAAATATGGCCTGAGGACGCCACCCTAGAACTCCAGGATTGCTTTGATCGCACCGACTGGGACCTGTTTGCACAATAGGCTACCAATGTTACAGAGGTAGACTTGGAGGAGTACACATCCACTGTGCTCTCCTACATCAAGTGCTGTGTGGAGACTGTCACAGTGGACAAGCAAATAAAGATGTTCCCAAACCGGAAACTGTGGATGAACAAGGAGGTTCGGAACCTGCTAAGGCCACGCAACATTGCCTTTAAATCCAGGGACACTTCTGCCTACAGTGCTGCCAGGTCGAACCTGAACAAAGGCATAAAAAAGGCCAAAGACATCCACAGGCAAAGGGGGGAAGACCGCTTTAACACCGCGGACACCAGAAGCATGTGGCAGGGTGTCAGGGACATCACTGACTATAAGAGCAGCCCTGCCTGCCCCCACAGTGATATCACACTGGCCAATGAATTAAACACCTTCTTCGCACACTTTGAAACAGGCAGCACCACCAGGAGAGGAACAACCCCGGCCAGGGCAGAAGGACAGGCCTTAACACTGAGCACCCAGGAGGTACAGTGCGCTCTGCGTAGGATTAATCCACGCAAGGCTGCAAGCCCGGATGGAGTCCAGGGTATGGTACTAAAGGACTGTGATTTACAGCTGGCGGAGGTATTTACGAGGATCTTTAACCTGACTCTATCTCTGGCAATGGTCCCCAAATGCCTGAAGACAGCTACCATAGTGCCGGTGTCGAAAAAGTCTAAAGTCACCAACCTGAATGACTACCGCCTGGTTGCCCTAACTCCAATACCAATGTAGTGCTTTGAAAGGCTGGTCCCCTCCCACATCAAATCCAGCATCCCTGCATCATTGGACTCTCATCAATTTGCATACAGGGCAAATAGATCCACAAAGGATGCCATCTCTGTGGCTCTTCACACTGTCCTGACCCACCTGGAAAGACAGGGCACCTACGTGAGGATGCTCTTCATTGACTATAGCTCTGCCTTCAATACGGCCATCCCCACCAAGCTCACCACCAAACTCCACCAGCTAGGCCTCAGGTCACTGATATGCGATTGGACCCTGAATTTTCTGACGGAGCGACCGCAGGCAGTGAGACTGGGGCCGCACCTGTCCTCCGCTATCACCCTGAGCACCGGCACACCACAGGACTGTGTACTGAGCCCCATGCTCTACTCCCTCTTCACTCACGACTGTGTTCCTGCATTCGACACCAACACCATTGTCAAGTTTGCAGACGACACCAACGGTGACGAAACAAACTACAGAGCGGAGGTGCAGAACCTGGCGGACTGGTGCTCACGGAACAACTTGTCACTAAACACCTCCAAGACCAAGGAGCTGATTATTGACTTCAGGAGGTCGCAGAATGGGGAATACGCCCCAATCTTCATCTACGGGGACAGTGTGGATAGAAGCTTTAAGTTTCTATGCACTCACATCTCAGAGGACCTCACATGGTCCACCGCACACCGCTGCGCTGGTCAAAAAGGCACAGCAACGACTGTTCTTCCTAAGAACATTGAAACTGACTGGTCTGCCTCAACAGCTGCTGACGACCTTCTACTACTGCACAACAGAGAGCATACTAACGTATGGCATCTCTGTGGTATCTCAGCTGCACGGAGGCGGAGAGGAGGGCTCTTCAGCGCGTCTTCCACAGAGCGCAAAAGATCATTGGGACACCGCTACCAGCCTTGGAGGGCATCTATCACACACGGTGCCTTAGGAAGGCTGTCAGCATCCATAAAGACTCCTCTCACCATTGTAATGGACTATTTGAACTACTCCCTTCCGGCAGACGCTACAAGGCCTTATACGCCCGCACCTCCAGACTCAGGAACAGCTTCATTGCCAGAGCTATAGCGGCTCTGAACCGGCCCTGCTGAGTGCCCCCCACCCCCTCCCTTGGGTGGTCACTTTGCACAGACACATCTGCACTTTAGTCTGTTTTGGTTTTGACTGTTTTACTGTTCTAATGTTCTTTTCACAAACCATGTTCTCGAGGTGTCTAAACCTAAAATTTAGTAGTCGTTTAAGTTATGACATTGGATGGAGTTGCAAACCAAATCTCATTGTACTTATGTGTAATGACAATTAAATATATTATTATTATTACAGACACATATACACTCACACAGACACACATACACATGACAGTAAACTTTCTTGAATCAACGTCAGCAGCGCTACCTCAATCTGCGTGACCTCTGCACTTAACGGTAATTACGCAATCAGCGCACCCTGTCCACTACGTGGATTTCACAGATTGAGCAGGACTTTTGGACCGAATAAAACATTAATTCCTTCCAAACACAGTCGGACCTAATAAAGCATTTATTCCTTCCATACACAGTCGGACCTAATAAAGCATTTATTCTTTCCAAACGGGCGGACCTAATAAAGCATATATTCCTTCCAAACACAGTCGGACCTAATAAAGCATTGCAGTTTCAAGCACAGGCAGGGCAGCAGGCCAAACAATTCTTGGCATTGTCATTAAGGTCTAACAAATCATTTATTGCAAGTACATTGCAGACTCACAGTTCAGTTGATTCACAGCTTGGAATGACAGTCGTGGCCTTTCCCTGGCGATGTTGCAGAATGACTGACAGAATGCATGTCCAGGCATCCGGTGTTTTATAGTCCTGCCCCCCGGAAGGGGTGTTACCTTCATTGCAGTGATTGACAGGCGAGAGGACCAATCAGCTGATCTCAAGGTTTTTAAACATAACTTCTTTAATTTTCATCGATGGGAAAAATCCGCGGGGCTGGCTCAGCAGAGGACTGTAAGATGGCCAAATATCACAGCGATACAGGGTAGAGTGTTTTCTAAAATCAATATACAGCACAGACAGAAAGTGATCAAGGTGACACTTTTAATTATATAGATTATCTAATTTGACTGGACAGTATGCAAAACAAAACCTTTGTGTGTGTGAAAATAATGAACCTAGACCTAAACCAGTTTGGGAATGGAGACACTGCTGCAGGTGGGGGCGGGTGGTGTGGGTGAGTGTTGGGGTGGGAGGGACACGGGTTGGGAAGGGGCGGGGGTTTTGTCCCCCGTGTTGCCATAATCCTAGTACTGATGGTGGCCTCACGCGCAGAGACTTTGGAAATTCTGGAAAGAAAGTATACCACCAAGGACGCCGGGGCTATGGCTGCCCTGTCGGCAGTCTGTTCGTTGGTTCATTCTTTTTGTTACTTTTTAGTGTGTTAAAAGTTTGTTTCAATGTTCTTCGGTTTGTTTTATGTGGGGGATGGGTGAGGGGGATAGGGGGAAACTTCTTACCTTGCCGGAGATGTGATACATTTTTGGATTACATTCTCCGGGCTCTCTGCGGAGGCCTCCTCGGACTGATCCTATCGCAGGGTGCGGATTTAACATCGGAGTTGATCCCTTGCTTGGGATCGCTCCCACCGCGGACATTACCATCAAGCCCGCATTCGGGAGAGCTAGTCGGGAAGCTCAAACATCGCGGAAGGTTCGACCAGCCCCGACGTGAGGGTCAATCGCCCGGCGTGGGGGAGCTGACATCCCCCCCGATGCGGGAGCTGATTGCCTCGATGCGGAGGGCCCGAACGCCACCGGCTACGGGAGTCAAGATCGTCCCATCAACGGAGGCTCGAGGCCCTCGACCGATGAAGAACTAAGGGAAGAACTAAGAAAAACTTGAACTTTATTTCGCCTTCCATCACAGTTAGGAATGTGTAGGAGTCACTGTGGTGGATGTTCATGTTAAAATGTGTTTTTGAGTGATCTGTTGCTTTTAATTGTTTGACTGACATGGCCAATGAAGAATAAAGCCCTGGAGGCCGGACGTGAGTCAGTCACGCCGGAAGATCGTGAGAGTTGTGTCCAGAATTGTGAGTTACGCCGTGAGTGAACTGAACTGTGAGTTTGCACTCTGCGTGAAATGGAATGAATTGGTGGCTTGCACTTTGCGTGAAATGAAATGAATTGGTGGCCTGCACTCTGCGTGAAATGAAATGAATTGGTGGCCTGCACTCTGCTTGAAATGAAATGAATTGGTGGCCAGCACTCTGCTTGAAATGAAATGAATTGGTGAATGCACTCTGCTTGAAATGAAATGAATTGGTGGCCTGCACTCTGCTTAGTTCAAAGGTCCCACACACTTCGGAGGTCCCGTTCAGTGGAGAGGTTGCGCTCATTCCGGAAGTCCCACTCTCTGTGGAAGTCCCGCTCAATGGTGAGGCCTCGCTCAGCTGCGAAAGTAGATTCAAGAAAGTTTTACTGTCATATATATGTTGTGTGTGTGTGAGTCAGTGTGGGAGAGAGATGGAGGGTGTCTGTGTGTGTGGCTTTGAGTGTGTGTGTGAGATGGAGGTTGTCTGTGTAGCTATGTGTGTGTGTGATGGAGTGTGCGTGTGTGAGATGGAGGGTGCCTGTGTGTGTGGCTGTGCGTGTGTGTGAGATGGATTGTGAGTGTGTTAGAGATGGAGGGTGTATGGGTGTGGGTGTGAATGTGTGTGTGAGTGTGTGATGGAGGGTGCGTGTGTGTGTGAGCCCAACAGACATGAGTGAACTGCCAGCCCACCAACCGTGAGTCAACCGCCAGCCCACCAGTCGTGAGTCAACTGCCAGCCCACCAGCTGTGAGTCAACTGCATTCCCACCAGCAGTGAGTCAACTGCTAGCCCACCAGCTGTGAGTCAACGGCATTCCCACCAGCAGTGAGTCAATTGTCAGTCCACCAGCTGTGAGTCAACTGCCAGCCCACCAGGCCTGAGTGACTGAGCTGCCAGCCCACCAGGCCCGAGTGACTGAGCTGCCAGCCCACTAGGCCGGAGTAACTGAGCTGCCAGCCCAAGAATCCATTCGGCCTACAATGTCCATACCAACCCTCTGGAAACCAGTCCCTTCGGCCCACAACACCCATACTAGTGTTCCGGAAAACCCCGCCCCCCACTGGCCACCAATGTTGGAATTCGTGGAAAGGTGGAATATTGCTTTGGGGGACCAGCCCTCCCAACGGGTCCCACTTCGTCTAGTAATTTATAATGCTCTGTTCATCGTTGTTGATATCCAGAATTCACTGGGACACAAGAATCTGCAGATGCGGCACATGCATGAGGTAAAATAGTGGAGAAGACCCTCAATGCAGGAGGGTAAAGTGAATTTCTGTTAGAATTAAATTGATCAAGAACCATTTGGGGAAGCTATGAGTGGATCCTCTTTGAGGTAAAGAACCCTAAACATGACGAATTGATACATTAATGCAATAGATACATTTAATCCCCCTTTGTTTAATTTGGATAACTCACACGACCAGTAAAATTCACAAGAACCCAATAGAAAGATTTTGTTTATTCGAATAATGTGCCTTGGGGCTTTCAGTGTGTAAATGAAATAAACCCCAAACTGTTTGGACTTTAGAGCTTGGTTTCAGTTGCTATTCGTGGCTGCACTTGAAAGACATTTATGCCAGTCAAGCACTCCGTTGACACGTAAAACAGATACAGGGACATTGTGTAAATGTAAGTGGGTTGTTACTGTATGCACTCGATCTTGGAGGGAATGTTGCATTTCCAGTACACAAGCTGGGGTAGTGGATGGACGAAGTAGCTGATGGCGTCCGCGGGCTTGGAATGGACTTTGGTCACTTGCGTTTTTTCTGAAACGGAGATAGAGACGGCGAGAAAGCGGAGGGAAGAGTCGGGGCTCGAGCAGAGGAAAGTGGGAGCTGGTTGGAGACTGGCAGTGAGGGATATGAAGCATTAAATCGGTGAAGGAGAGCAGAAAGCAGCAGCGATACAGACATGCAGGGCTCGAAATTAGCGATTGCCCGGGTGCCGCCGGGCAACCTAAACATCGAGTCATTTTGCCCGGCTTCGCAACCAGATACTGGTTTGTACGAAGATAGGCACAAAAAACTGGAGTAACTCGTGGTTCAGGCAGCATCCCTGGAGAAAATGAACGCAACGTTTCATGTCTGCGACAGCTGTGCGGGGCAAAGATACTAGATGCGGGGTGAGGAAACATAGAAAATAGGTGCAGGAGTTGGCCATTCGGCCCTACGAGCCTGCACCGCCATTCAATATGATCATGGCTGATCGTCCAACTCGGTAACCTGTACCTGCCTTCCCTCCATACCCCCTGAACACTTCAGCCACAAGGGCCACTTCTAACTCCCTCTTAAATATAGCCAATGAACTGGCCTCAACTACCTTCTGTGGCAGACAATTCCAGAGACTCGCCACTCTCTGTGTGAAAAATGTTTTCCTCATCTCGGTCCTAAAGGAATTCCCCCTTATCCTTATACCCCTTGTGCTGGACCTCCCCAACATCGAGAACAATCTTCCTGCATCTAGCCTGTCCAACCCCTTAAGAATTTTGTAAGTTTCTATAAGATCCCCCCTCAGTCTTCTAAATTCTAGCGAGTACAAGCCAAGTCTATCCAGTCTTTCCTCATATGAAAGTCCTGACATCCCAGGAATCAGTCTGGTGAACCTTCTCTGTACCCCCTCTATGGCAAGAATGTCTTTTCTCAGATTTGGAGACCAAAACTGTACGCAATACTCCAGGTGTGGTCTCACCAAAACCCTGTACAACTGCAGTAGAACCACCCTGCTCCTATACTCAAATCGTTTCGCTATGAATGCTAACATACCATTTGCTTTCTTCACTGCCTGCAGCACCTGCACGCCTACTTTCAATGATTGGTGTACCATGACACCCAGGTCTCGTTGCATCTCCCCTTTTCCTAATTTGTCACCATTCAGATAATAGTCTACCCTCCTGTTTTTGCCATCAAAGTGGATAACCTCACATTTATCCACATTATCCTGCATCTGCCATGCATTTGCCCACTCACCCAGCCTATCCAAGTTACCTTGCAGCCTCCTCACACCTAACACTACCCCCCAGTTTAGTGTCATCCGGAAACATGGAGATGTTGCATTCAATTCCCTCGTCCAAATCATTAATATATATTGTACATAGCTGGGATCCCAGCACTGAGCCTTGCGGTACCCCACTAGTCACTGCCTGCCATTCTGAAAAGGACCCGTTTACACCTACCCTTTGCTTCCTGTCTGCCAGCCTGTTCTCTATCCACATCAATACTGATCGCCCAATACCGTGTGCTTTAAGTTTTTTATACTAATCTCTTATGTGGGACCTTGTCGAAAGCCTTCTGAAAGTCTAGATATAACACATCCACTGGTTCTCCCTTATCCACTCTGCTAGTTACATCCTCAAAAAATTCTATAAGAGTTGTCAGACATGATTTACCTTTCATAAATCCATGCTGACTTTGTCTAATGACTTCACCACTTTCCAAATGTATTGCTATCCCATCTTTAATAACTGACTCTAGCAGTTTCCCCACTACCGATGTTAGACTAACTGGTCTGTAATTCCCCGTTTTCTCTCTCCCTCCGTTTTATAAAAGTGGGGTTACATTAGCTACCCTCCAATCCTCAGGAACTACTCCAGAATCTAAGGATTTTTGAAAAATTATCACTAAAGCATCCACTATTTCTGTGGCTACTTCCTTGAGAATTCTGGGATGCAGACTATCTGGCCCTGGGGATTTATCGGCCTTTAATCCATTCAATTTACCCAACACCACTTCCCGGCTAACCTGGATTTCACTCAGTTCCTCCACCTTATTTGACCCCCGGTCCCCGGCAGATTATTTATGTCTTCCTTAGTGAAGGCAGAACCAAAGTAGTTATTCAATTGGTCTGCTATGTCCTTGTTCCCCATGATCAATTGACCCGTTTCTGACTGCAAGGGACCTACATTTGTTTTAACTAATCTCTTTCTCTTCACATATCTATAAAAACTTTTGCAGTCAGTTTTTATGTTCCCTGCCAGTTTTCTTTCATAATCTATTCTCCCTTTCCTAATTAAGCCCATTGTCCCCCTCTGCTGGACTCTAAATGTCTCCCAGTCCTCTGGTTGGTTGCTTTTTCTGGCTAATTTGTATGCTTCATCTTTTGTTTTCACTATCCCTGATTTCCCTTGTTAGCCATGGATGCACTACCTTTCTTGATTTATTCTTTTGCCAAACTGGGATGAACAATTGTTGTAGTTCATCCATGCAGTCTTTAAATACATTCCATTGCACATCCACTATCAATCCTTTAAGAATCACTTGCCAGTCTATCTTGGCCAATTCACGTCTCATACCTTCAAAGTTACCTTTGTTTAAGTTCAGAACTCTTGCTTCTGACTTACTTATGTCACTCTCTATCCTAATGAAGAACTCAACCATATTATGGTCACTCTTGCCCAACGGGCCATGCACAACAAGACTGCTAACTAACCCTTCCTCATTACTCAATACCCAGTCTAGAATAGCCTGCTCTCTCGTTGGTCCCTCTACATTTTGGTTTAGAAAACTATCCCGCATACATTCCAAGAAATCCTCTTCCTCAGTACCCCTGCCCATTTGATTCACCCAATCTATATGTAGATTGAAGTCACCCATTATAACTGTTTTACCCTTGTTGCACGCATTTCTAATTTCCTGTTTAATGCCATCCCCAACTCCACTACTACTGTTAGGTGGCCTGTACACAACTCCCACTAGCGTTTTCTGCCCCTTAGAGTTTTGCAGCTCTACCCATATCGATTCCACATCCTCCAAGCTAATGTCCTTCCTTTCTATTGCATTAATCTCCTCTCACCAGCAACGCTACCCCACCTCCCTTTCCTTTCTGTCGATCCCTCCTGAATATTGAATATCCCTGGATGTTCAGCTACCAGCCTTGGTCCCCCTGGAGCCACATCTCCGTGATCCCAACTATAGCATAGTCATTAATAGCTATCTGCACATTCAACTCGTCCACCTTATTACGAATGCTCCTTGCATTGAGACACGAAACCTTCAGGCTTGTTTTTACAACTCTTACTCCTTATACAATTATGTTGACAAGTGGCCCCTTTTGATTTTTGCCCTGGAAACGCACCACCTCTTATTCTGTTTATTATTTTTTCTTCTTTCCCCCCCTACATGTTGGGTCTGAGTGCTTCCCTTCTCTGCCTCCTGCCTCAGACCCTGTCTACTGGCTTTCTGTATTTGAGTCCCTCCCCCCAACCATTCTAGTTTAAAGTCCCCCCGGTAGCCTTTGCAAATTTCCCTGCCAGGATACTGGTCCCCCTCGGGTTCAAGTGCAACCCGTCCTTTTTATACGTCACTCCTTCCCAAAAAGAGGCCCCGAACAGCAGCCGCGAAAGCGGCTCCATCTCCTCCCGCACCCCGCCCGTCCAGATAATGGTCTCTGCTTGTACACCTGCTTTCAAAACAAACCCTCCCGCACGCCGAGGCCTGGAGGAGGGGGAGGAGTGCGACAAGCAGAAGCCGTTATCAGGCCGAGCGGGGTGCGGGAGGAGGAGCCACTGTCGCAGCCGCTGCTGCCGCTGTGCGAAGCCTGTCATTCGCTCTGACTCATCTGAAGCAGCTGCACCAAAGATCTTATAGCTATAGGATCTCTGAGCTGCACCGCTCGGCCCCGCACCTTGCTGTTGGCTGGGGGAGGAGGGAGGCGGTGGTGAGGAGATCCCAACGGCCAAGGCAGCGGGGCGATGTTGTCCGAGGAGCACTGACCTTCCTTCCTCCCCAACTGCTCCCCTCCACTCCTTATCCTGGGACTCTGCCTCTCCATCCCGCACTTATCCCCATTCCCGCCTCTATTCAGTCCTCACTGACAACCCCTGTGCTCCCCTCCCCATCTACCCTCCCCTATTTATTCATCCTGCACTGATCACCCTATCCACCTCGCATTGATTGTCCCGCCCCCCCATCCATCATACGCTGGTTCCCCAATTCACCCTGTACTTACCACTTTCCCACCCATCCTGCACTTCTCCTCCATCCATCCTGTACTAATTCACGCATTCATCCCGTACTGAGCCACCCTCCATTTACCCTGGACCTACCCCCCCATCCCCTCATTCATCCTGCATTGACCCCCCCATTCATCCTGCGCTGATCTCTCTCCTCCTCCCCCCCCACCCCCATCCATCCTGTACTGATCCTCCCATTCAAGAAAAATGGGGGGGGAACAGTCTGAAGAAGTGTCTCGACCCAAAACGTTGCCTATTACCTTCATTCAAAAGATGCTGCCTCACCCACTGAGTTTCTCCAGCACTTTTGTCTACCCCCATCCATCCCGTACTGAACCCCCCCCCCCCATTCAACACTACTGACATCCCCGGTGCTCTCCCCTCACAATTTTACCTACTCCAACCAACACGTACTAATTCACCTGCCTCAATCCATCCATTCTACACTGACTGCCTTCTAACCCCCCCCCCCCCCGCCCGACCCTATTGTGCTGGAAATGTCTTCAGAGCGAACACTGGCTATGTTTGATAACGGAATGCAATCAAATGTGTTTTAATTCCCAATGTTATTGTTTTAATCCATAAAGATGGATTAATTAAATTGTGAACACGTGAAACATTAAAACCGCAGTTCGATTGTCACTTCTGCCGTTGGCACGTTATTACAGAATTCATTTTAATGGCAAATCAATGCTCTTAATATGGAGTATCAGTACTGTAGTTATTTAATGAGCAACATTCACAACTATACGTATGCATATATGTTACCATGGTCCAGGATTTATTGGCACAGATTGATCATGCGCTGAATAATCCAAGCACATTTTTGTTTGGAAGTGGAAAGAACTAATAGAAATTGCATTCATTGCAATGTGTAAAAAGAGTTGAGATACTGTCTTATAATTTTGCTGCATGTCATTGTGGTATATTTAATGTCTTGATTGGTGAATATGTTTAGTTTGTGACTTTATTTGAAGCAGAAATATGTGAATGCTTCATTGAGTATAATTCCGACTGGTAACTACGCACTTCGTCCGAGCACATTATCGCACGCATCATGCAAGCCATCTTAAATGACCACCTAAACTGTCATTTGGCAACCTAAAAAGCTGCCAAGATTGCCCGGCTTGCAACAGGGAAAAAAAGTTAAGCGAGAGCCCTGACATGATGTACCTGAGAGAGAGAGAGGTAAGGGAGGGGTCTGGCGGCGACTGAAACAAGGAATGATCTACATATCATATAGAGAGATTGGCAGAGACCGAGCACAACGGGCTCACACCTGGAACTGGGAATTTGGTTTGAACCCACTTATCCAAAGACCCGTTCCAAAGAAAACAAATCTGTTATGTGGAGAGCAAACGCTGCAAACATGCTATGAATTATCCGAGTCGGCGGACTTTAGGACCGGGGGGAGCCCGGAGCTCAGGACCCACCACCCGCAGTTGCTGCTGAACCCACGGGAAGGGCGATTGTTTCACAAAAGTACTTTATATTTTCACAAAAGTACTTTATATTTTCACAAAAGTACTTTTGTTCCATTGCTGGACGCGGTTGACACGGCTAAAATGAACGGATTGACAGCTCGGATTTCATTTCCTGTTTATTTAGCTCTTCCCACATTTACATTCCCCCGGTTTTATTTCCGGGCTCACTGGGGTTTTACGACGCGGAATTTGGGGATTAAATGTGAGCCATTCAGCGCCAACTTGTTGTCCACCGGGTTTCTGCCCCACAGCCCCTGAGCCCGTTCCTGACGCCGGTCCCGGGACCCGACCCTTTTACACACCCGGAGCGGACGCGGAGCAGATTCTCAGGCAGTGGTCTTCATCCCAAGGCCCGAAGAAAGGATAAAGTTTCTTTGTGAATTTATTCCCACTGAAGGTGTGGACATGGGACTTAGTGTCTGCGTCGTAAAATAAAACGCTCCCGGACTCGTAACTGAGATAAACTCCCACCCTCCTGGGGATGGGACGGGCAGGGAGACGGGATGGAGGGGAGGTGAATGCATCAAACTCGTCGCCCAGCCGCCAGATGCTCCAGACTCCAGTCTGCGGGGTTAGTGTGAGCACTCCCTTCCTCTCCACAGACTCTGCGGCGACTCCCAGACACCAGCCCCGACTCCCCGCCACATCCACCTCCCAATAATGTCTCCCCGATGTGAATCCCTCTGATCCCAGCACACACAGACTGAATGTAAACCTCTTCCCGGTGTCAGGGAGACTCCTCCGGGTCTCGGTCCGTCTCACCCTCTTCCGATCCTCAGACAGCTCGAGCCGTGGATGCGCTGTTTCCACATCCAGGGTGAAGGAGACTGGGGGGAGAAGCAGAAAGTCAGACAGTCCCCGGGGGTCGGGGGGAGACTCGGGCAGCGCGGCCCCGGGACCGGGGGAGAAGCCTCTTAGCCTCAGGCGGGCGGACAGCTGAAACCTTGCCCAAGGTTTCACCCACAAAATCGTGTGGACAACAGACATCTTTCCCGGATTTTCTCAATCGGGCAGAAGAGGGGGAGTTCCACAGGTTATCGGGAAAGGGTGTGGTGGTGCATGCGGACGGGGAAACGAAATGCTGAAAGTGAGGATGAACAAGAGAATACAGGTGGGGATGGAGATATGGCAGCTATTCAAATATCTTGCCAGTAGATGGAGAAGGAGAGGCAGACTGGAAGATGAGACAGGTGGGAGTGGTAAATAGAGGTGGTTAAAGAAGAGGTGGAGATGTGGGGTGGAGTTTCCACGATTACACTGAACAGGCGAGGCAATCTGCCAGTTATCTTGCTTTCTTCAGTGGAGGGCGAGACAGAGGGAAGGGTGGCTTGCAGAGGTTGTTAGATTGAATGCGTGGAGACTTCGGTTTTTAAGGTTGCTGGAAGCGAGGGGGTTCACAGATGGATTTGATGGTATATACAACTAGGAACACATTGATCTCATTGTGAACCAATATATGAACTTCACTGAGGGACTTGAGAATGTGCCACATGAAAGGCTGGTCCAGAAAGCGAAGGCAGGTAGGATCCAAGATGTGTTGGTAAAATGGATCAAAAAATGGCTTGATGGTTTGAGGTAGAAGGTAGTGGTGGAAGGGTGATTGTTCTGCTTGGAGGTCTGGTGACGGGGGATGTGCAGCAGAGATCGGTACCGCAACTTTTGCTGTTTATTTTATGTTTTCATGGCTTGGCTATGAATGTTGGAGGTGTGACTAGTAAGTTTGTGGAGTACGGGAAATGTTATGGATAACGAGGAAGGGGATCAAAGTCTGCAGTAGGATAGAGGCTATATTTTCTGAACCTTATGAAAACTGGAGGGCACGGGTTTAACACAAGAGGATGGAATTTTAAAGTGATTCTGAGTGGTGAGTTTTCTTCACACAGATAGTGGTTAATATCTGGAATATTTTGCGAGAGGTGGCGGAATCAGATGTAATCACTACATCTAAGAGGCATTGCGATTTAGCAAATGACGTGTAGTATAATACGATTCTAATGTAAGCTAATGGGATTTGTGTGGCTGGGAAAAAAGATGAACATGGACGCGATGGGCCGAAGGGCTTGACTCTGTATTGTACAACTATGGCTCCCTGGCTCCAACAGCACTGAACGACCGATTATCCACAGCCACAGGTGCAGGGAATTCCAAAGTTTCCCCAAGAGTCTGCGTGCAGAA
Source organism: Raja brachyura (assembly GCA_963514005.1). The sequence continues at coordinate 34,966,264 of OY740805.1, forward strand.
ATGTCTCCTTGTCTCTGTCCTAAATGGTCCAGCCCACATTTTGAGAGGGTGTCCTCTGGCTCCAGACCCCTCAGACAGGGGAAACATTCTCGCTGCATCCAGCTCACCGAGTCCGGTAAGGACTTTGTTTCAATGAGATCTCCTCTAATACACCTGAACTCTCGAGAACACAGGCCTAGTCTAGTGCAAATAAACTTTGCTCCCGGTCTCTGTGATGCTTCCCGCAGAGTCCATAAATACCATCAATATGCACGTAAGTATTGCATAAAGATGTCTTTAAAAAGAACAATGGAAAAGGTATTAGTTTTACCTCGTTTGATGATATCAGATTTTTCTCTTAATGCCACGTTGTAGAAAAAGACGCGATCATACTTTTCAATGGGCAACGTGCCATCTACCACCAACATTGGTTTGGTTTCATCATTAACCCTGCAAATATTTAACAGCTGGTTGGAAACTGAGCATTTGCTCTATATTTTGAGCTGCACTAGAAACATAGAAAATAGGTGAAGGAGGAGGCCATTCGGCCATTCGAGCCAGCACCGCCATTCATTATGATTATGGCTGATCGTCCGCTATCAATAACCCGTGCCTGCCTTCTCCCCATATCCCTTGACTCCACTAGCCCCTAGAGCTCTATCCAACTCTCTCATAAATCCATCCAGTGATTTGGCCTCTTCTGCCCTCTGAGGCAGGGAAATCCATAAATTCACAACTCTCTGGGTGAAAAAGTTTTTTCTCACCTCAGTCTTAAATGACCTCCCCTTTATTCTAAGACTGTGGCCCCTGGTTCTGGACTCGCCCAACATTGGGAACATTTTTCCTGTATCTAGCTTGTCCAGTCTCTTTATAATTGTAAAAGGACTTTGGTAAAGGTAAAACAGTTATAATGGGTGACTTCAATCTACATGTAGATTCGGTGAATCAAATTGGCTGGGGTGCTGAGGAAGAGGATTTCTTGGAATGTATGTGGGATAGTTTTCTAAACCAACATGTAGAGGAACCAACGAGAGAGCAGGCTATTCTAGACTGGGCATTGAGTGATGAGGAAGGGTTAATTAGCAGTCCTGTTGTGCGTGGCAAGAGTGACCATAATATGGTTGAGTTCTTCATTAGGATGGAGAGTGACATCATTAATTCAGAAACAAGGGTTCTGAACTTAAAGAAAGGTAACTTTGAGAGTATAAGATGCGAATTGGCCAAGATAGACTGGCAAGTGATTACTAAAGGGTTGACGGTGGATATGCAATGGGACTACATGGATGAACTACAACAATTGTTCATCCCAGTTTGGCAAAAGAATAAATCAGGGAAGGTGGTGCATCCGTGGATAACAAGGGAAATCAGGGATAGTATCAAAACAAAAGATGAAGCTTACAAAGATAAAGCATCCTACCAGAGGACTGGGAAAAATTCAGAGTCCAGCAGAGGAGGACAAAGGGCTTAATTAGGAAAGGGAAAATAGATTACGAGATGGAGGAGCTGAGTGAAATCCAGATTAGCCGGGAAGTAGTGTTAGGTAAATTGAATAGATTAAAGGCCGATAAATCCCCAGGGCCAGATAGGCTGCATCCCAGAGTACTTAAGGAAGTAGCCCCAGAAATAGTAGATGCATTAGTGATAATGTTTCAAAACTCTATAGATTCTGGAGCAGTTCCTGAGGATTGGAGGGTAGCTAATGTAACCCCACTTTTTAATAGGAGGGAGAGAGAAAACGGGGAATTACAGACCAGTTAGTCTAACATCAGTAGGGAGGAAAATGCTAGTCAGTTATTAAAGATGGGATAGCAGCACATTTGGAAAGTCGTGAAATCATTGGACAAAGTCAGCATGGATTTATGAAAGGTAAATCATGTCTGACGAATCTTATAGAATTTTTTAAGGATGTAACTAATAGAGTGGATAAGGGAGAACCTGTGAATGTGTTATATCTGGACTTTCAGAAGGCTTTCGACAAGATTCCCCAGCTATTTACAATATATATTAATGATCTGGATGAGGGAATTGAATGCAATATCTCCATGTTTGCAGATGACACGAAGCTGGGGGGCAGTGTTAGCTGTGAGGAGGATGCCAGGAGGCTGCAAGGTGACTTGGATAGGTTGGGTGAGTAAACAAATGCATGGCAGATGCAGTGTAATGTGGATAAATGTGAGGTTATCCACTTTGGTGGCAAAAATAGGAAAGTAGACTATTATTAGAATGTTGGCCGATTAGGACAAGGGGAGATGCAACGAGGCCTGGGTGTCATGGTACACCAGTCATTGAAAGTAGGCACGCAGATGCAGCAGGCAGTGAAGAAAGTGAATGGTATGTTGGCATTCATAGCAAAACGATTTGAGTACAAGAGCAGGGAGGTTCTACTGCAGTTGTACAGGCAATACTCCAGGCCACACCTGGAGTATTGCGTACAGTTTTGGTCTCCTAATCTGAGGAAAGAAATTCTTGACATTGAGGGAGTACAGAGAAGGTTCACCAGACTTATTCCTGGGATGGCAGGCTTCCATATGAAGAAAGACTGGATGGACTCTGCTTGCACCCACTGGAGTTTGGAAGATTGAGGGGGGATCTTATAGAGACTTACAAAATTCTTAAGGGGTTGGACAGGCTAGATGCAGGAAGATTGTTCCAGATGTTGGGGAAGTCCAGAACAAGGGGTTACAGTTTAAGGATAAGAGGGAAGTCTTTTAGGACAGAGCTAAGAAATTCATTTTTCACACAGAGTGGTGAATCTGTGGCATTCTCTGCCACAGAAGGTAGTTGAGGCCAGTTCATTGGCTATATTTAAGAGGGAGTTAGATGTGGCCCTTGTGGCTAAAGGGATCAGGGGGTATGGAGAGAAGGCAGGTACAGGATACCGAGTTGGATGATTAGCCATGATCATATTGAATGGCGGTGCAGGCTCGAAGGGCCGAATGGCCTACTCCGGCACCTATTTTCTATGTTCCTATGTATGTTTCTATAAGATCCCTCCCCATCTTTCTAAACTCCAGTGAATACAAGCCTAGTCTTTTCAATCTTTTCTCATATGACAGTCCCGCCATCCCAGGGATCAATCTCGTGAACCTACGCTGCACTGCCTCAATCACAAGGATGTCCTTCCTCAAATTAGGAATAGGAATTAGGACTATAAAAACATACATTGTTTCTGTCAAAAGCATGTCCTACCTGCTCTTGCGACCAGCTTCCTCCTGAAATAAATAAAACACAAATCTCAATAGACTGAGATGGATCGTCATGATCCCGACGGAGGGTATTTTACCAAATTATTACAAACAATCCCTCTGCTAATTCCCATTTCCCAACTCTTTACCACAGTCACACAGACAGAAAGTGGATATTGTCATAGAGACATCCAACACGGGGGAAAGCATTAGGAATGTTGATGAAAATAACCGCGAGTATGCCATTTACGAGTAAGACCGGGCAGATTGTGGGATTTCATCTGGAGAAAACGCCAGAGATAATGGGATAGGATATTTTAAGATCAGCGGTGGATTTAAATGGGTGGGGGTTTGAAATATTATCACGACTTGTGGGGGAAATACTTTCACTTCACCAAACTGTAGAGTAACCCGCACCTTCAGAAATATCACGCTGTCCTTGCGGTTTGCCTGCTCCTGTAACTTTGAGAGTTCTTCCTGAATGGAATTTAAATTATTTTGTATCTCTTGAAGATTTTTCTCCATTGGTTTTACAATCTTCTCCTCTTCTTCCCGGACATCTCCGAGTAAGCGCTGCTCTTTCTCAGTGAGAAACTGATGCAGTTCAGCAAACTGGGATGTGATCAGTGACTGAAGTTTGTGTGACTCTTCCTGTCAGATGAAAGATGAGAATCAGTAAATTATGTCACCCTTGAGTTCACATACGAGTTCACTCATGATATTATACACCTACCACAGACAGTTTTTCAGACTGCTACACTCCAGGGAGTAAAGTCCTTAGCTGCTCAACCTCTCCCAAGAGTACTGGCCCTCGACTACTGAGCTCCTTAGCGGTGCCAAATTATTGCACACATCACAGGGATGAAATCTACACAAAAACATGAAATCGATAGTACAAAGCCTCACCTGAACTCCAGAAATGCTAGCTTTCTGTTTATGTTCCATTTTCTGGATCTCCGATTCCTTTTCCGTTAGTGATTCGAAAGAAGATTTCACCTGTTCCTGGGTTTGGATTTCGGATCAGAGAATAAAAATGTCATACAATAAAGAAAAGATTAGACAATGATGTGATCAAAAGTGATTTGGTTTTACCTTGTAGAATTCAATTGCTTCTTCTATCAGCGTTAAGCTGTGAGACTTGTGTTCCCGCATAGTTGCACAAATAAAACAGATCAGTTTCTTGTCAGTTTTACAAAACAGCTTCAGTTCTTCCTGATGTTCCTCGCAGTGAAGTTTACTTTTCTTTGCTTTGAGATTGAGGCTCAGTGTTCGAGCTTTAACAGACAGTCTAACCAAGGCCCGATTCACCCTGAGGGTGCGTTCTGTAGACTCCTCTCTACATTCCGGGCAGGAGTTTCTCCCCTCCCTGTTCCAACTCTGTGTGATGCAGGAGCGGCAGAAGTTGTGCCCACAGTCCAGTACCACCGGGTCGGTGAAGAAATCCAGGCAGATGGGACAAACTACCTCATGGGTCCAACTCTCGACCTGGTCTTTCGCAGCCATTTTAACTCTGGGACTTTCTGGTTTAAAATGGGTCCCGCCACAAGGAGTTGCTGAACCCTGCTGTACGTCGAGCGCCCACTGTGGTCCCGGGCAATTAATGTTCTTTGGCTGCAAGCGTTCAGCGTGAAGGTGTCCTGGCCACTTTCAACCAGAGATCATGGAGTAGAAACAAAGCGCCCCAAAGTGCTTTACTGACTTAAAATAATAAACTGCAGCCACCAATGGTAACAGAAATGCAGGAGATAATTTCCAGACAGGAACATTCACAAATAGATTTTAAAACCGAACTCCAGACAGCGGTGAAGTCTGAAGAAGGTTTTCAACCCGAAACGTTGCCTATCTCTTTAGATTCTGCTGCACCCGCTGAGTTTCTCCAGCCTTTTGTGTACCCTCTCGCATTAATAACATGTACCGGAAGTGACGGATGTCCTCCTGCTGGAGAGCGGCTCCGTGCGTCAAGCCCTATGACCCGGTGACCTTACGTGCAAACCCCCTATTTCCTTCGCTCCATCTGCAGTTCCTTCTTAAACACTACATATCAAGAAGTTCATTTCAATGCAGTGCCGCGCCAACCATGAAAGACAGGTGATTCTGAGCTGTCTAAATGTTTGGGTGGTCGCAGGGTCCACTGCCCAACAGGTGCAACGCCTCTTCAGTTACTCCTCCTTAGCGCTGGTCCCTGTCCCTTTCTGCCCTGCCTTCGACAATCCCAGGGCAATCTCTCCGCTTTCGTCTCACTTCAGGCCGGTCTAATGTCTAACTGGCTCATTCCCTCATATGAGATTAGTTGGAAGCAAAGATTTGGTTGGAAGTGGCCAGGACACCTTCACACTGGACACTTGCAGCCAAAGAACATTCATTCCCCGGGACGGCAGCGCGTGCAGTGGCCACTCGCGGTACTGCAGGGTTCTGCAACTCCACGTGGATAAAAACAAAGATACTTTAGTGAAAACATTTTGAACCAGAAAGTGCGGGAGTTAACAAAATGGCTGCGAAACGCCCGGTGGGGGTTGGACCGAGGAGGTAGTTTGTCCCATCTGCCAGTGTTTCTTCACCGATCCGGTGTCACTGGAGTGTGGGCACAACTTCTGCCGCTCCTGTATCACACGGAGTTGGGACAGGGAGGGGAGAAACTCCTGCCCGGAATGTAGAGAGGAGTTTACAGACCGCACCCTCAGGGTTAGTCGGGCCTTGGCGAGACTGTCTGAGAAAGCTCGAACACTGAGCCTGAATCGGACAGAGAAGGCAAGAAACTGATCTGTTTGATTTGCGCAATGTGCGGGAACACAAGTCTCATAACTTAACGCTGATAGAAGACGCAATTGAATTCTACAAGGTAAAACCAAATCACTTTGGATCTTGGTTACTTGGTCCTCCAAAATATTCAAACTGGAATTTAAACTGGAGGTGGTGAAGGGAGAGGTTTAGCCAGAGAGGGTTTTTGGGAAGAAAGTGCCACTTTAAATTTAGTTGCATCTGGCTGGGCATCCGTAGCTTGGTGGAGATTATTCCATGCTTTAATAGTACGTGGAAAGAACGAATTGCTGTACACATCTGTCTTCGAGGCGACCACAAATTGGATCGAATGCCCTCGTCTGCTTCTAATTGGTTTGGGGTTGGTGTAGGTCTTGTGATCTATGTCTAGATGACCATTTAACATTTTGTAAAAACAGGTCAAACAGTGAGCTTCACGTCTGTCTTGGAGAGGGTTCCACCCCAGAGAATTCAGAGGTTTGGTGACACTCGCTTTTCTCTCGTAGGTGTTAGTAACAAATCGAGCGGCCTGTCTTTGGACACGTTCGATGGATGAAATGTTTTTATTTGCGTATGGGTCCCAAGCTGCAACTGCTAGTCCAGATGAGGTCTAACGAGGGTGAAATACGGCTTCTCCTTGACAGAAGCTGAACAATGATGGAAGTTGCGCCTCAGGAAGTTTAGGACACCTGTTGCTTTCACTGTTCAACGTCAAACAAACTTTATTGTTACATTACGACTCTGACCATTCCAACGTAGCTCATGCTGTAATTTTATGCCTAGATACTTGGTTTGTTTGGATTCTTCAAGGGTGACAGCAAGTATGTTGTAAGATGACGCCTGGATTCCTCTTTCTGGTGACACGCATGGTTTCACATTTGGAAGGGTTGAACTGCATGCCCCATTGTTGTGACCACTCGACCATAGTGTCGATATCCTTTTGGAGAGCATCTTCGTCATCAGCTGACTTAATTGGACGGTACAGCAAACAATCATCAGCGAATAGTCTGGTCGTACTTGCGACTTTTTCATGGATGTCATTGATTTAAAGCAAAAATAGTTGTGAGCCAAGTACAATGCCCTGGGGTGTACCACGCAACACTGGGTGCCAATTGGAGCTCTTTCCATTCACACACACGCGCGCTGAAGACGTTTTGTCAGGAAACTGGAAATCCATCATTTCGTGTTGGAACGAATACCGTAGAAGTAAAGCTTCCGAAGCAGTCTCTGGTGTGGGATGACATCAAATGCTTTAGAAAAGTCCAGTACAACTAAATCCATGATGATGTTACTGTAAAGGTGCTTGGCCAGGTCATTTGTTGTCAGGATAAGCTGAGACTCGCATGATCTATGCCTCCTAATTGCATGTTGGTTGTCGGCAAGAATATTATGTTTGCTCACATGATGCATCAGATCCTATCATTGTTTAATCTTTTCTTTCGAACAGGTGAAATCTTCTTTCGAATCTCTCACAGACAAGGAATCAGAGATCCAGAAAATGGAGCAGGAACAGAAAGACAGCATTTCTGGAGTTCAGGTTTGTACTGCCGATTTAATGTTCTTGTGTGGATTTGATGCCTGTGATGTGTGCAATAATTTGGCACCTCTATAGAGCTCAGTAGTCGAGGGCCAGAACTGTTAGAGGAGAGGTTGAGCAGCCAAGGACTTCACTCCCTGGAGAACAGCAGTCTGAAGAATGGTCTGTGGCAGGTGTATAATATCATGAAACGGAATGATACTTTGGATGGACAGTCTTTTACCCTTAGTAGGGGGATCGAGAATATGGGGGTATAGGTTTTAGGTGAGGGAAAAGATTTAAAACAAACACTTTGGACACTGAAGGGAACTTTGGTAGTGGGTACATGGAACGAGCTGTCAGGTGAGGTAGTTGAGTCAGGTACCGCAACAACATCTAAAAGATATTCAAACAAATTCGTGGAGAGAAACGTTTTAGAACTGTCTTGGCCAAATGCGGACAAGTGGAATTAGGGAGGTTGCACGGCAGTCAGGTCACGACCCATGACCCGTACTGTTGCTACGCTACGCCAACTGGAGTACGCGCGATGAACCGCATACAAGCACTGACCATTGTTTCCAGGGTAGCGGGCCCGTTAAAACCCGCCAAAATGGTAAATTTTTGCGCTGTAAATATGGAAATCGGGATAAGCCTGAGAGACATTTATCCTACTTCAGAATTCCAAAAGTGAGGAGAAATGACGGTAGATAGAAGCGAGAGATGAAGGGACAACAACAGCTAAAGTGCTTGGCGAACATTGGCCGTTTGCTCACTGCGTTTCATCAACAGTAAGGCATTATTTCTGTTTTTTCTTGATTCTTTTGGCATCTAAAAAGTTTCAGAAGTGATAAATCTGGATGTAAAATTTTAAAATTGCCCATGGTTCTCAAATGGGTTTTTACATGCAAAAAGCAAACGCATCTGAAGCAAAATTTACAGCCAGATTTATCACTGCTGACTTTTTAGATGCCAAAGGAATCAAGAAAAAACACAAATAATACCTTAGTGTTGATGAAATGCAGTGAGCAAACGCGATAATTCCCGATATTTTCATTTTCGATATCTGCACGGCCAATGTTCGCCGAGCACTTTAGCTGTTGTTGTCCCTTCAGCTCTCGCTTCTCTTTACCTTCATTTCGCTTGACGTTTGGAATTCTGAAGTTGGGTACATGTCTCTCATGCTTGCCCCGTTTTCCACAATTTTTCACATTGCAAAAATTCATCATTTTGGCAGGTTTTAACAGGTAGGAAAGTACACGTTTCGTGTATTAACAACATATACCGGAAGCAGCGATGTCCTCCAGACATCTTGGTCGGTATCCAACTTCAATATTCAACTGCTGTGTTGAATTTCATGTGTTCATTAACCCTCAGTGGACAGAACCAGGTCACCAGAACAAGCAGGCAGCAGCACCACAGATGTTTGTGTTAACTGTTTATTGTGTTTTTGTGTGTTCTTTTTCATTGTACCGCTGCTGGCAAATTCATTTCACTTGCACTTTGACTCTGTGAATTCTGTCATTCTAAGTGGTGCTGCTGTCTGCTAGTTCTGGTGAAATTGGTGACACGTGAAATTGAATAGGTTGCATGGAATTGTACTGGGAAAATGGGAATGATGTGATTGTATAATACTTTCAACAAATATTTCAGAATAATCAAGACGAGCTCTTGAAGTGCCAAAGCTGTGGATTAAATACATGTAAATAGGATTAGTATAGATGCGGACAGAGCCCAGCATGGACATGTTAGGCCAAATGGCATATTTCTGCACTCAAAGAGTGACATAATATGTTGATTCTCATCTTTCATCTGACAGAAAGAGTCACAGAACCTTCAGTCACTGATCACATTCCAGTTTGCTGAACTGCACCAGATTCTCACAGAGAAAGAGCAGCGCTTACTCGGAGATGTCTGGCGAAGTGAAAGTGCACAGTCACAAAATGGTGGGTTAAATTTCTGAAATAAATGCTGCATTTACCAGTAATTCAGTACTGGGTCAATATTCCGTTTGTTCCATTTACTCACCGCATTCGACAATAATGCCTCAAATTCCAGGAATCCTCATGTATTTATCCCTCTTCAACTTAAATTTATCTGAGATATTTAGCAATGTTACAATATTTTGAGATTTTAAAAATCAAGTCTGCAATTTATCCCATCAGAGAAAGCATAAAAAAAAGTTTAATTTTACACTTAATTTACTTTCATGTCTTCAGTATTAAAAAAGTTATGGCCATGTTCATACTCGGAAATTAGCATCTTGTTCCCTATTGCTTTTCCATTGACTTAACACAAAAGCTGTGATCGAGGATAGCCCGAAGAAGTCCGCCTCCGATAAACAGTAGAAAATGGGATTTTAATCCCGCTCCCCCCCCCCCCCCCCTCAAAAGCGCCATAGTCTCGCACACAGCCAGTGGCAGAACTGCAACGCCGCTGAAGGTAAGTTTTGGAACATCGCTACAATATTGTCTTCAGGCCACCCTGTGAGATCCACGTTTTGTTTACTGCATTTACTTTGGAATTTATTAAAGGCCATCATACATTTCAGGTTTTATTTTTCTTCTCACCACAAGTAGTGATAATATTTCCAACCCTCACCCATTTAAATCCGTCACTGATCTTAAAATGTTCCAGCCCATTATCTCTAACATCTTCTCCAGATAAAATCCCACGACCTGCCCAGTTACTCGTAAGTTGCATACTCGCAAGTTATTTTCATCGACATTCCTAATGCTTTCCCCTTTGTTTGATGTCTCTATGACAATATCCACTTACTGTCTGTGTGATAGCGGCAAAGAGTTGGGAAATGGGAATTATCAGAGGGCTTTTTAGAAGCAATGTGGTGAAATACCCATCGTTGGGATCATGAGGATCCATCTCAGTCTATTGAGATTTGTGTTTAATTTATTTCAGGAGGAAGTTGTTCGCAAGTGGAGGTAGGACATGCTTTTGACTGAAACAATGTATGTTTTTATAGCACAGCTCAAACCAGCTGTTAAATATTTTTCGCGGATAGTGATGAAATCAAACCAACGTTGGTGGTATATGTCGTGTTGCCCATTGAAAAGTATGATCACACTTTATTCTACAACATGGCATTGAGAGAAACATCTGATGTCATCAAACTAGGTAAAACTAATTTTTTTTTCCATTTTTCTTATTTAAGACATCTTTATGCAATACTTGTATGTGAAGATTAATGATATTAATGGACTCTGGGGGAAACATCACAGAGACAGAGAGCGCAGTGACAAGTGCAAAAGTTTGTTTGCACTTGAACAAAACCTTGTTCCTGGGAGAATGGGTTTGCTGTGTTGGGTGAAATTGCGTAGACTAGGCCTGTGTACTCGAGTTTTCAGGTGTATTAGAGGAGATCTCAGTGAAACACAAAGTCCTTACAGAGCTCAGTGGGCTAGTTGCAGGGAGGATGTTTCCCCTGTCTGAGGGGTATTGAGCCAGCGGACACCCTCTCAGAATGTGGGATGGACCATTTAGGACAGAGACAAGGAGACATTACTGCACACAGAGACTGGGCATCCTTTGGAATTGCCTGCACCGGTGGCTGTGTATAATCAGTCATTCAATGCTCTTGGAGCCAGAGAGCCATGGTTGTACATTACAGAGTCAGGCCCATCGGCCCATCATGTCCACGTTCACTTTTTTTCCCAGCCACACAAATCCCTTTTACCCACGTTAGAACCGTATTATTCCACACCCCGTTTCCTAAATCACAATGCCTCTTACATGTAGTGATTACATCTGATTCCACGACCTCCTCTGGCAAAATATTCCAGGTATTAACAACTCTTTGTGTGAAGAAAACTGCGTTCTCCAGTATTGATATCCATGCATGACAATGAGGTTTAGATGTTATATTAGCCTATACCATGCTGCAGACTTTGACAGACTTCCTTGATATCCACAACATTCTCCACAAACTTAGTAGTCACACCTCCTACATTCACATCTAAGCCATGAAAACATAGAATAAACAGCAAAGGTTGCAGCACCAATCTCTGCTGCACACCACCAGCCACAGACCTCCAGACAGAAACATCTTCCTTGTACCGCTACCTTCTACCTCCAACCACCAAGCCAATCGTGGGTCCATTTTACCAACTCTTCTTGGATCCCACCTGCCTTTGCTTTCAGGACCAGCCTTACATGCAAAACATTCTCAAGTCCCTCAGTGAAGTTCATATATTGCTTCAAAATGAGATCAGAGTGTTCTTGGTTGTACAGACTCATTAAATCCACCCTCCATTAAAGAAAGCAAGAAAACAGTAGCAGATTGCCTCGCCCGTACTGTCCACTCCCGTTCAGTATGATCACGGAAACTCCACCCCACATCTCTACATCCTCTTTAACCACCTCTCATTATCACTCACATCCGTCTCCTCATCATCCAATCTACCTCTCCCTCGCCATGTACTGGCAAGATATTTGAATTCCCGTCTGTTGTCCATCCGATGTTGTGGGTGAAACCGCGGGTAAGGTTTCAATTGTCCACCCGCTGGTGACGGAAGCCGAACGCGTGACCGTGACCGCGCTGCCCGAGTCTCCCCCCGACCCCCGGGGACTCTCTGATTCTCTGCTTCTCCCCCCAGTCTCCGTCACCCTGGATGTGGAAACAGCGCATGCGCGGCTCGAGGTGTCTGAGGATCGGAAGAGGGTGAGATGGACCGAGACCCGGAGGAGTCTCCCTGACACCGGGAAGAGGTTTACAGACCGTCTGTGTGTGCTGGGATCGGAGGGATTCACATCGGGGAGGCATTACTGGGAGGTGGAGGTGGCGGGGAATCGGGGCGGGTGTGTGGGAATCGCTGCAGAGTCTGTGGAGAGAAAGAGACCGGTCACACTGACCCCGGAGACTGGAATCTGGAGCACCAGGCGGTGGGATGACGGGTTTGATGCTTTCACCTCCCCTCCATCCTGTCTCCCCGCCCGTCCCATCCCCGGGAGGGTGGGAGTTTATCTCAGTTACGAGTCTGGGACAGTTTCATTTTACGATGCGGACACCAAGTCCCATCCCCACACAATCACTGGGAATATATTCATGGAGAAACTTTATCCACTCTTCGCGACTTGGCATGAAAACCAGTGGCTGAGAACCTGCTCCGGTTCCGCTCTGGGTGTGTAAAAGGTTCGGGTCCCGGGACCGGGGTCAGGAGCGGGGCTCGGGCTGTGCGGCAGAATCCCGGTGGACAACAGGTCGGCACTGAACGGCTCCCATTTAATCCCCAAATTCCGCGTCGTGAAACCCCAGTGAGCGCGAAAATAAAACCAGGGGGAATGTAAATGTGGGAAGAGTGAAATAAACAGCAACTGAAATCAGAGCTGTCGATCCGTTCATTTTAACGCGTTAACTGCATCCGGCAATGGAATAGAAATACTTATGTGAAAATATAAAGATGAAACAATCTCCCTTCCTGCGGGTTCAGCAGCTGCCGCGGGCGGCGGGTCCTGAGCTCCGGGCCTCCCGGGACCTGAAGTCCGTCGACTATCAAAAGTGAAAGTATTTTTGCAGCATTTTCTCTACACACAACAGATTTGTTTACTTTGGAACGGATCTTTGGAAGAATAAGTTCAAACAGGTTACCCGTTTTCAGGTGGAAGCCCGTCTGTCTCTCTGTAGGATACGTAGAACATTGCTTGTTTCAGTCGCCGCCAGACCCCTCCCTCACCTCTCTCTCAGGTACATCATGTCTGTATCGGTGGTGCTTCCTGCTCTCGTTCACCGCTTTAACGATTCATCTCCTTCACTGCCAGTTTCCAACCTGCTCCCACCTTCCTGTGCTCGAGCCCCGTTTCGTCCCTTTGCTTTCTCGCCATCTCTGTTTACATTTACACGATGACCTTGCATTTCCTTTAGGAGACCCCAAAGTGCTTTGCAGGCATAAATCTCTTTGAAGTGCAGCCACAAATGGCAACTGAAATGCAGGCAGGGAGTTTAAAAGCAAGCTATACAGTGCAAAGAGAATTGGGTTTATTTCAATTGCAGTATTAGAAGCACCAAGCACATAATTGGAATAAACACAATTTTTCTATTCAGTTCTTGTGAATGTTACTGGTCATGCGAATTATTCAACTTCAATACCAGGGTATTAAATTTATCTGTTGCATTAATCTACTGACCAACAATATTGTAAGTGGGTTTGATTATCTACTTCTGTTTATTCCCCTCTTTTACCCAATCCATCAGATGAACCTTTACTCGCCGCCCTCAACCCAAGAGAGAGAAATAGTTATGAGTTTTTAATTATCATATGTACCGAGGTGGAGTCATGAAATTATTTCTTGTCCTTAACCTGAGGTTGCATCTATATCGCTCCTCATGAGTTTCCCTCCCTAAACTGCGAGCCACAAAACTTCTCTTCCTGACTCCAATGTTAGCAAATATTCCCCGCTCAAGGAATGTTGCCATTCCATCCCCCATGTCCAGATTTGTAATCAGCCTTCCCAACTCCCAACAAAGTGGGATACTGAATCTCAGACTCAGACCATTTTGCCTAGCTCCAGCCCTCTGTTGTGTCGGTGGGCAAAGCTGCGATAGTCAAGTAGGCTTGGGTTGGGTCCGCAGTTGGTCGGGCAGGATCTGCGGAGAGAGGACCTGAATTGGCATTCCGTGTCTCGGGTGGGAATTTATCCCTGACCCTGTCAGTCCTGCTGCACATTAAAACATTTTCCGTTATTGATCTTGTTGAAGTCCCAAATTCACGGAAGTCTGCAGATGCTGGAATCTGCAATCCTGCATCATTTTGTCCTGATTCTGGGTCTCGACCCAAGACTCTTATTATCCACGAATGCTTCTTTATCCTTGTAATTCTACCAGAAGTTTATTTCTCATGCAGTTATCCTGGTCATTGGCGAAGATCTCCATCATGCCATGCTGGAAGATGCCGACACAGGAGTAGGTGGTGCTCAGGTCGATGCCAATGGCTGTTGACATTATTTTTATTTTACCTTTTCCTTTCTCTTTCGCCGAGCAGGGGTGGTACCGCTGTCCCAGAAGACCCCTCTCCCATTGTCGCCCATCCTCGCTGGGCGCTCACACTGAGCATTCCAGCGCCATGCCAGGATTTTCCCGCCGAATAGACGTAGTGTCAATTGCTGCCGAGGTGTCACATTCACCAGAACGTGGTGACAGACTAGCCAATGGAGAATGGTGTTACCTTGTTGCCATGCGAACCGGCTGGTGGCAACATTCCATATCATAAAGGGCAGCAATTTGTTGCAGGCGGAGCAGCAGGAACCAGCACGTCTGCTTCTCGGCAATCCGTGTTTCCAATTGTGTAGGAAGGAACTGCAGATATTGGTTGAAGTCGAAGGTAGACACAAAATGCTGGAGTAACTGAGTGGGACAGGCAGCATCTCCGCAGACAAGGAATGGGTGAAGTTTCAGGTCTATCTTGTGAAAGAATGGAGCAACTGGGCTTGTTAAAATTATTAAGCGATTGGACAGGCTCAGAACGCGGTGGAGGCCGATTCACTTGATACATTTAAAAGAGAGTTAGATAGAGCTCTTAGGAAGAGCGGAATCAAGGGGTATGGAGAGGAGGCAGGAACGGGGTACTGATTGTGGATGATCAGCCATGATCACATTGAATGGCGGTGCTGGCTCGAAGGGCCGAATGGCTTAATTCTTCACCTAGTGGCTGTATCTTTGTATAAGCGTTTCAAATTAGACTCTTGATCAGTCAGGGCGGCAGGCAGTTGTGGGGAGAAGGCAGGAGAACTCGGTTGAGAAGGGAAGATAGATCAGCCATGGTTGAATGGCGGATTAGACTTGATGGCGCAATTGTGCTATTATCACTTATGAACTATCTCAGACACAAGTAAGTCAGTGGCCCACACACCATCACTGGAGAAAGTAGATGGGTGATGTTTCAGAACCGACCCTTCTCCAGAGATGCTGCCCGACCCGCTGAGTTGGTCCTTTGGTGTAAACCAGCACCTGCAGTTCTTTGAAGATAGACACCAAGAGCTGGAATAACGCAGCGGGTCAGGTAGCATCTCTGGTGAAAAGTAATAGGTGACGTTTTGGGTTGACATCCTTCTTCAGACTGAGAATCAGTCGATAGGGGAACGAGAGATATTGGCGGTACTTAAGGCAAATTAATGGAAGATATGCAAGGAAAGGTGGAGCCCACAGTGGTGTATTGGTGGCTGTGGGATTGGTGATAACGAGTTTTATAGACGGCGTGGGTGATTATGAGTGATATAGACAGTGTGGGTGATAATGAATTATACAGATAGTGGAGAGGTGATAACAAATTATTTTTGCCCGATCAGACAAATTACAACCTTTACATGCGTTTTAGCGCATTTCCACGAGTATTTTCTGGAACGATAGGTGATGGATCTTCAGAAGTTCTCGTAGGCCCCCCTCGGTCATGACTGACCATGGGTGATGCATCCTAGTAGTTGGCCGCTTGCTCCAAACCTCGGCTGGAGCAGCGTAGCTTGTGGCTGAAGAGACCAATGCAGGAGTGACAGTCTCCGTAGCAAAGATCACATTTGTGTGTGGTCTCTGGTTTATTTAAGTTGCTGCACTTGTCTGCCGCTGCATTCATCAGTTTCTCTTCCTTGTAACGAAGCTGGGGAAGGCCGATGGTTCTCCTCCCAGATGTTAGCTATCCATAGAGGATGTGTTTTGGAATCCGGCCATCCTCCATGCGGTGGACATGGCCCAGCTACCGCAGTCTGCACACCCTGAGTAGAGTGTACATACTGAGAAGGCCAGCGAGAGACAGAGTCTCGGCGTTGGACGCTCTGTCTTGCCAGGATATGCCCAGGATACGGCGGATGCTTCTCGGGTGGTAGGTGTTGAGTCTTCTCTCCTGTCATATGTAGTCCATCTCTCACTGTTGTACAGAAGCGTGCTGTTGACACAGGCATTGTAGACTGCTATCTTTGTCTTCACTGTCAGCTTTGGGTTGGTCCACACTCGAGTTGTGTGGCGAGCGATATTTGTAGCTCCCTTCCCGACCCTCTTATCAATCTCTGTCCAAGGAGAGGTTGTTGGTGATGGTGGAGCCGAGGTTCTGAACAAGTACGGCATCAAGTTCATAGTCGTCTATGGTGATGACAGGTGGTGCCTCTGTATCCTGCCCCAAGACGTTTGTCTTCTTCAGGCTGATGGTCAGCCCGAAGTCCTTGCATGCCCGATAGAATCAGTGACTGTAGTTCCTGCTGGCTGTGGGACACAATTGCGGCATCGTTGGCAAATAATACGTCTCTGATAAGAGCTTCATGTACTTTTGTCATTGCTCTGAGGTTCGGTGAAGTTGAAGAGCCTGCCATCTGATCTAGTACGCAGGTAGATCCCCTCTGTTGCAGTGCCGAAGGCATGTTTCTGGAGCAGAGCGTAGAAAATCCCAAAGAATGTGGGAGCGAGGACACGGCCTTGTTTGACGCCATTGCGGATGTCGAAGGGCTCCAAGAAGCTTCCACTGAACTGCACTGTCCCCTTTGTGTTGATGTGGAAGGATTCTATCATGCTTTGCAGTTTTGGTGGGCAGCCGATCTTTGGCAGGGCCTTAAATTGGCCATCTCTGCTGACGAGGTTGAACACCTTGGTGAGGTCACTGAATTCAATGTACTGGGGCATCCGCTGTTCTCTGCACTTCTCCTGAAGCTGGCAAAGGGAGAAGATCATGTCCACTGTTGACCTTCCAGCTCGGAAACCCCACTGTGACTCTGGGTAGACATGTTCAACCAACTTCTCAAGGCGGATCAAGATGACCCAAGCAAAGGCCTTGCCGATGATGACAAAGAGGGAGATGCCTCTAGTTGTTGCAGTCGCTTCCCTTGTTCTTGTAGAGGGTAATGATTGTGGCATACCTCATGTCCTGCGGTACAGCTCCTTGCCGAAACTGGCAGAGGACTTCATGCAAAGGATGCAGTAAGGTAGTCTTGCAATGCTTGATCAGGTCAGGGGGAATTCCATCGCTGCCTGGGACCTTGCCTGAGGCCAGGCTGTCAATGGCGTTATTAAGCTCTTCTACCGTCGGCTCTGCGTCTAACTCATCCATGGTTGGCAGGCACTCAATGGCTGAGGGGGACACTGTTCTCTCCCGAGTAGAGGTCAGAGTAGTGTTCCACCCATCTCTCAATCTGCTGGCATTCGTCTATGATTACGTCCCCAGTGGAGGATTTGAAGGGGGTTGTCTTGCTCTGGAGTGATCCTAATGCCTTTTTAATGCCATCGTACATTCCCCTGATGTTCCCTGTAATGGCAACGATAGGTGATGGATCTTCAGAAGTCCTAGTCACTGTATAAATAAATAACACTAGTACAGAGTACAGATACTGACCACATATGAAGAGCTTGCATGGTTTATTGTTTGGTTTATATGCATGTTTTATTTAGAATAAAGTTTATTTGGGGGCAAATGGCAGCCAACTAATGAAGGTCTAGGCACGGAGACACAATATGCTGGAGTAACTCAGTGGGACAGGCGCACCAAAGATCTTTGGGGAGCATCCCTGGAGAGAAGAAATGGCGCATGCCAATCAGAAGGTCAAGGGGCGGGACATCGTGATCTCAACCGGCCAATCAAGGGGGGCAGACCAATCACGCGGTAGGGGGCGGACATCGTGATCTGAATCAACCAATCAGGGGGGGCAGACTAGTGTGATCTGAGCCGACCAATCACGCGTCAGGGGGCGGGCCATCGTGATCTAAATCGACCAATCAGGGAGGGGGGCAGACCCGTGAACTAGGCCGACCAATCACGCGTCAGGGGGTGGGCCATCGTAATCTAAACCGACCAATTACGCGCCGGGGGCGGCTCATCGTGATCTGAATAGACCAATCACGCGTCAGGGTCGGGCCATCATGATCTGAATCGACCAATCACGCGACAGGGGCGGGCCATCGTGATCTGAATCGACCAGTCAGAGGGGCAGGCCAGTGTGATCTGGGCCGACCAATCATGCATCAGGGGGCGGGCCGATGAGGTCAGAGAGAACAAAGGATTTTGTGAATGGAGCTTTCACTGGAGAGCGCGCATGAGCGACATAAACACAGTGTTTACACAACGCGTGGACCCCTTCAATATCTCTCTGCATTTCCGTCTATATCTCTCGTTTTCCTTTCGAAACGCCACCTGTTTCTTTTCTCCACAGATGCTGTCTGACCCGCTGAGTTACTGCAGCTTTTTTTGTCTATCTACTCTGAGGATCGATGGTGAAATTCACCACTGTCTTCAGCGCGCCTGCACAATCTTTGGCCGTCTGAGGAGAGGGCAATTTGAAGATCAGGACTTCAAAGCTGCACAAAACTCGCGGCTGGCTGTGCAACGATGGTCGCTGCCTTCTTTTACGCTCATGAGACACAGACCACCTCCTGGTGCAGACAGTTCAAAGCACGAGAGAGAGAGAGCAGCGATAATAACCGTATTACAATTACAACATGGAAACAGGCTTTCTCGGCCCTTCCAGTCCGTGCCGAACATTTATTTTCCCCTAGTCCCATCTACCTGCACTCAGACCATACCCCTCCATTCCCTTCTGGTCTATATACCTATCCACTTTACTTTTAAATGTTAAAATCAATCCTGCCTCCACCACTTCTGCTGGAAGATCATTCCACACAGCCACCACTCTGAGTAAAGAAGTTCCCCCTCATGTTACCCCTAAACTTCTGTCCCTTAATTCTCATGTCATGCCCTCTTGTTTGAATCTTCCCTACCCTCAATGGGAAATGCTTATCCACGTCAACTCTGTCTATCCCTCCCATCATTTTAAAGACCTCAATCAAATCCCCCCCCCCTTAACCTTCTGCGCTCCAAAGAATAAAGACCTAACTTGTTCAACCTTTCTCTGTAACTTAGTTGCTGGAACCCAGGCAACATTCTAATAAATCTCCTCTGTACTCTCTCTATTTTGTTGACATCCTTCCTATAATTAGGCAACCAAAATTGTACACCGTACTCCAGAATTGGTCTCACCAATGCCTTGTACAATTTTAACATTACTTCCCTACTCCTATATTCAATGCTCTGATTTATAAAGGCCAGCACACCAAAAGCTTTCTTTACCACCCTATCTACATGCGATTCCACCTTCATGGAACTATGCACAGTTATTCCTAGATCCCTCTGTTCCACAGCATTCCTCAATTCCCTACCATTTACCATGTACGTCCTATTTTGATTTGTCCTGCCAAGATGTAGCACCCAACACTTATCAGCATTAAACTCCATCTGCCATCTTTCAGCCCACTCTTCCACATGGCCCAAATCTCTCTGTAGACTTTGAAAATCTACTTCATTATCCACAACACCACCTATCTTAGTATCATCTGCATACTTACTTATCCAATTTTCCACCCCATCATTCAGATCATTGATGTACATGACAAATAACAGTGGACCCAACACAGATCCCTGAGGCACGCCACTGCTCACCGGCTTCCAACCTGACAAACAGCCATCCACCATTACTCTCTGGCATCTCCCATTCAGCCACTGTTGAATCCATCTTGCTACTCCGCCATTAACACCCAAAGATTGAACCTGCTTAACCAACCTTCCATGGGGAACCTTGTCAAAGGCCTTACTGAAATCCATATAGACAACATCCACTGCTTTACCCTCATCAATTTCCCTAGTAACCTCTTCAAAACATTCAACAAGGTTTGTCAAACTTGACCTTCCAGGCACAAATCCATGTTGACTGTTCTTGATCAGACCCTGTTTATCCAGATGCTTATATATATTATCTCTAAGTATACTTTCCATTAATTTGCCCACCACTGACGTCAAACTAACAGGTCTATAATTGCTAGGTTTATTCTTTGAACCCTTTTTAAACAATGGAACAACATGCGCAGTTTCTACACTAACTTCCCTCAATGTCCTAGGGAATATCCTGTCTGGACCTGGAGACTTATCCACTTTTATATTTTTCAAAAGTGTCAGTACTTCCTCCTCTTTGAATCTCATAGTTTCCATAGCTACTCTACTTTTTTCCCTTACCTCACAGAGTTCAATATCCTTCTCCTTGGTGAATACCGAAGAAAATACATTGTTCAATATCTCCCCTATCTCTTTTGGCTCTGCAGATAGCTGTCCATTCTGGCTCTCTAATGGTACAATTTTATCCCTCGTTATCCTTTTGCTATTAATATAGCTGTAGAAACCCTTTGGATTTACTTTCACCTTTCTTGCCAAAGCAACCTCATATTTTCTTTTAGCTTTTCTTATTTCTTTCTTAAGATTCTTTTTACATTCTTTATACTCATCTAGCATCTCATTTACTCCATGCCTCCTATAATATTGTAGATATCTCTCTTTTTTCGAACCGTGTCCAATTTCCCTTGAAAACCATAGCTCTTTCCGATTTTTACTATTTCTTTTCAACCGAACAGGGACATAAAGATTCTGTACTCTTACAATTTCCCCTTTCAATGTCCTCCATTTCTCTTCTACATCCTTCCCATAAAACAAAATGTCCCAATTCACTCCTTTTAAATCATTACGCATTCCCTCAAAGTTAGCCTTTCTCCAATCAAAAATCTCAACCCTAGGTCCAGTTCTGACTCTCTCCATAATTATATTGAAACTAATGGTATTGTGATCACTGATCCTGAAGTGCTCACCAATGCATACCTCCGTCACCTGACCTGCCTCATTTCCTAACAGGAGGTCCAGCACTGCCCCTTCTCTGGTCGATACCTCTACGTATTGCTGCAAAAAACTATCCTGCACACATTTAACAAACTCCAAACCATCCAGCCCATTTTCAGAATGCGTTTCCCAGTCTATTTTTGGAAAATTGAAATCTCCCACAATCTTGGTGTATGTGCAACATTGTCCGTAGTGTGTGCAAGAGAGCGTGTATATGCCAGGATCGCTGGTGGGCCGAAGGGCCTGTTTCGCGCAGCTTGCTAAACTAAACTAAAATGATCAACAGACAAAGTGAACCTTTGCATACTGCAATTAATGTTAGAGGGTCATAAAATATCCTTTAAACAATACACGCAAAAATAGATTACCCCGTAGACTGCTGCATGAGAGACAGGTACACTGTTGTGGATTAAAATAAGGGCGGAGTGAGGTCTCCGTCCATCCTGATCCAGGGCTGTGAACGGAGATGCGGGCGGCCTGTTCCATTGCCCAACAGGCGCAACGTCTCCTCGGGTTACACCTGAGGCTTCCTTCACGCCGGGACCCGTCCCTTTCTGTCCTGCCTTAGTCTTTTCCAA
Organism: Raja brachyura; assembly: GCA_963514005.1. Next base: position 34,987,913 of record OY740805.1, read on the forward strand.
GCCCCTTGCTCAGCTTTCGTCCATGCTGGGCTCTGCAGTCGGGTCACGACCCATGACCCGTGCTGTTGCTACGCTGACCCGAGTGGATTACACGCAATGAACTGCAGGAAAGCACATACAGCGTAGCGGACTCGTTAAAACCCGCCGGAATGGTCAATTTCTGCGCAGTAAATAATTATGGAAATCGGGATATGCTTGAGATGCATTTAGCCTACTTCAGAATTCCAAAAGTGAGGAGAAATGACGGTATATAGTACCTTCATTTAGGTATGTTACAAAACTTACCTTTAGCAGTGCTGCAGTTCTGCCGCTGGCCGTGTGCGCGACTTTGGCGCCTTTAAGGGGGGGGGGTGTGGCGGGGTTAAAATGCGTTTTTCCCCATGCAATCCGGAGCTTTCTGTTGTCGGACTGCGATCTATTTTTGGAGATGCGTTCCGACTGCCGGTAAGTCCGTTTTTTTAAATAAATAGCCCGACTACTTAATCACTGCAGTAAAATAAAAATTAGCTCCTAATGCCGTGAACGCCGACAACGGGGACCGATTTTACGTAGGGGACAGGTAAGTGAAAGCTGTTTATTTTTACATATAAACTTGCTTTTTTTATGGGATTTTAATCAATATTTCATGTTGCGAAACGGTGATTTAGCCCCCATACGAACCGGCAGAAAATTTCCTGCCGATATTGGGTTTAAATTCACCAAAACCGCAACATTCCAATACATCGCGTTCCAGAAAATCCCACTCGCAAGCTGTTTAAAATGCCCATTAATCTACAGGCATTAAACACTGAATTCCTTCAATTTGGCCAATAAATTAATGACAATTAGATCATGTTATATTGTGAATTATTATGTGACTGTTAATTCGACACTTAGGCTTTAAATTTTTTTAAATTTTTTCTTAAGAAATGGATAGATGTTTAGATCTAGTAATTGAATTTTGTAATTGGCTACAATTGGGTAACTAACTAATTATATGCTTTAATTTCAGGTCATCCAAGTAAGATTGTTTCATATTTGTTTCAGAATACTTCAATCTATAATAACTGAAAATGTCTTTAAGTTCTCTTAATTTTTAAGGAAGTTATGGGCTTTTGACTGTCCTCGATCATACCTTTTGTGTTAAGTCAATGGAAAAGCAATAGGGAATAAGATGCTAATTTCCGAGTATGAAAATGGCCCTAACCTTTTTACTACTGAAGATATGAAAGTGAATTAGGTGTCAAATTAAACTTATTTTTATGCTTTATCTGATGGGATAAATTGCAGACTTGATTTTTAAAAGCTCAAAATTTTGTAACATTGCTACTTCATTTCGCTTCACGTTTAGAATTCTGAAGTTGGGTACATGTCTCTCACACTTACCCCGACTGACACAATTTTGTACAGCGCAAAAATCAAACATTTTGGCGGTTTTTAACAGGTCGGAAAGTATTCGTTTCTTGTATTAATAACACGTTCCTGAAGTGACGGATGTCCTCCAGATCAATTGAGCGGCTCCGTGCGTCAAGCCCTTTGATCCAGTGACCTTACGTGTAACCCCCCTATACACTAATCCCAGACCCTTCCCTCGTGTGAAGGTAGACACAAATGCTGGAGAAACTCAGCGGGTGAGCCAGCATCTCTGGAGAGAAGGAATGGGCGACGTTTCGGGTCGAGACCCATCTTGTTCTCCCTCATATGAGATTCGTTGGAAGTGGCCAGGACACCTTCACACTGGACACTTGCAGCCAAAGAACATTCATTGCCCGGGACGGCAGCGCGCGCAGTGGGCACTCGCGGTACTGCAGGGGTTCTGCAACTCCACGTGGATGAAAACAAAGATACTTTAGTGAAAACATTTTGAACCAGAAAGTGCGGGAGTTACCAAAATGGCTGCGAAACGCCCGGTGGAGAGTTGGACCGAGGAGGTAGTTTGTCCCATCTGCCAGTGTTTCTTCACCGATCCGGTGTCACTGGAGTGCGGGCACAACTTCTGCCGCTCCTGCATCACACGGAGTTGGGACAGGGAGGGGAGAAACTCCTGCCTGGAATGTAGAGAGGAGTCTACAGAGCGCACACTCAGGGTGAATCGGGCCTTGGCGAGACTGTCTGTTAAAGCTCGAACAATGAGCCTAAATCTCAAAGCGAAGAAAAGTAAACTTCAGTGCGAGGAACATCAGGAAGAACTGAAGCTGTTTTGTAAAACTGACCAGAAACTGATCTGTTTGATTTGCACAACTGCGGGGCAACACGAGTCTCACAACTTAATGCTGATAGAAGAAGCAATTGAATTCTACAAGGTAAAACCAAATCACTTTTGATCATATCATTGTGTAATCTTTTCTTTATTGTCTGACATTTTTATTTTCTGATCTGAAATCTAATCTCAGGAACAGGTGAAATCTTCTTTCGAATCTCTCAAAGAAAAGGAATCAGAGATCCAGAAAATGGAGCAGGAACAGAAAGACAGCATTTCTGGAGTTCAGGTTTGTACTGCCGATTTAATGTTTTTGTGTAGATTTGATCCCTGTGATGTGTGCAATAATTTGGCACCTCTATGGAGCTCAGTAGTCGAGGGCCGGAACTTTTGGCAGAGGTTGAGCAGCCAAGGACTTTACTCTCTGGAGCACAGCAGTCTGAAGAATGGTCTGTGGCAGGTGTATAATATCATGAAACGGAATGATACGTTGGATGGTCAGTCTTTTACCCTTAGTAGGGGGGGTCGAGAATATGGGGGTATAGGTTATAGGTGAAAGGGAAAAGATTTAAAACAAACATGAAGGACAACTTTGGTAGTGGGTTCATGCAACAAACTTCATGGATGAAGAAAGGAATGACTGCATTTTGTACTGTTATTGAAAATGGAGACCTAAGAAGTTTTCAAGATTTGAAGGATAGATTCGGAACCAAGACTTGTTTAGATACCTCCAACTGAGAGATTATTACAATAAAAAGGTAAAAAGGGAGGCGCTAGAAGAAAATAATCCAGTGATAGAAGTGATAGTTAATGCGTATCATCAAAAAACATTAAAGATTATTTCTAAACTTTATCATAGTTTAATGGAATGTCAAGCTAAAACTACATTTTATGTAAAATGTAAGTGGGAAAAGGAATTGAACATTACAATCTCAGAAGAAGAATGGCATCATATGTGTGTAACACTACAGACATCCACTAATTCACAAAATTGGAGAGAATTTAATTGGAAACATTTGATTTGTTTCTTTATTACACCTAGCATAAAAAGCAAGCAAATTCTAAGGCAGCAAACATGCTGGAGGCAATGTGGTCAAACAGATGAAAATCATGCACATATCTTCTGGAGTTGTCCAAAAATAGAACCATTTTGGGACAGAGTGAATTCAGAATTAACAGAGGTATTGGGATATATAGTCTCCAAGAAGTGATCCATTTTATACCTGGGTAATATAAATACAGTGGTGCTGAAGGAAGACCATTACTTGGTTAAAATCCTACTCACAGCTGGCAGAAAGGCCATTACAAGAAAGTGGCTTGCAGCGGACACACCCAGACTTAGACAATGGTTAGACACAGTACAGGCAATATTTCTCTTGGAGAAAATGACATATTCTCTAAGAGTGAAAGAAGACAAGTTTAACAGAAAATGGGGAACATGGATTATGTATAGAAATAAAGGCATCAACACTGTATAATTTTATTGACAATAATGTAAGTTATTGGAAAATGTTTTAATATGAAAATAGTTCTATATACTGCATCATTAATTGTAAACTGAACCCCCCGCTACACTGTTGTACGTTTCATTGTATTGTTGTATGTTTCGTTGTTATATTTGTGTTTTATTTGTGTATACATAAAAGCAATAAAAACTAAAGTGGAAAAAAAAAGATATTCAAACAAATTTGTGGAGAGAAAAGTTTGAGAACTGTCTTGGCCAAATGTGGACAAGTGGAAATAGCGCAGATGGGGCGTCTTGGTCAGTATCTAACACCCGTTGCTGTATGACTCTATGAAGTCTGTCATTCTAAGTGGTGCTGCTGTCTGCTGGTTCTAGTGACCTGGTTCTGTCCACTGAGGGTTAATGGACACATGAAATGGAATAGGTTGCAGGGAATTGTACTGGGGAAATGGGAATTATGTGCTTGTATATTTCAGAATTATCAAGACGAGCTCTTGATAACAAATGTAAAGCACTTTGGTCAACGAGAGTTGTTTTTTAAATGTGCTATATAAATAAATTTGACTTGACTTGAATTGCCAAGGTAATGACAGCAATTAAGGGATTAACTACGTAAATTCGATTAGTGTAGATACGTACAGAGCCCAGCATGGACATGTTGGGCCGAATGGCATATTTCACTCAAGAGTGACATAATATATTGATTCTCATCTTTCATCTGACAGGAAGAGTCACACAACCTTCAGTCACTGATCACATCCCAGTTTGCTGAACTGCACCAGATTCTCACTGTGAAAGAGCAGCGCTTACTCGGAGATGTCCGGGAAGAAGAGGAAAATATTGTAAAAACAATGGAGAAAAATCTTCAAGAGTTACAAAATAATTTAAATTCCATTCAGGAGGAACTCTCTAAATTACAGGAACAGACAGACCACAAGGACGGCGTGATATTTCTTAAGGTAAGGGGTTACACTACATTTTGGTGAAGTGAAAGTGCACAAAATGGTGGGTTAAATTTCTGAAATAAATGCTGCATTTACCAGTAATTCAGTACTGGGTCATTATTCCGTCTGTTCCATCTACTCACCACATCTGACAATAATGCCCCAAATTCCAGGAATCCTCATTTATCCCATTTCAACTTACATTTATCTGCAGTATTGTCTTCAGGCCTCCCTGTGAGTTCCACGTTTTGTTTACTGCATTTCTTGTGGAATTTATTAATGGCCATCAATACGTTTCAGATTTTATTTTCTTCTCCCCTTAAGTAGTGATAATATTTCCACCCCCCACCCATTTAAATCCGCTGCTGATCTTAAAATGTTCCAACCCTTTATCTCTGACATCTTACAATAATAGACAAAAGGTGCAGGAGTAGTTCATTCGGCCCTTCAAGCCAGCACCGCCATTCAATATGATCATGGCTGATCATCCACAATCAATATCCTGGTCCTGCCTTCTTGCCATATCCCCTGACTCCGCGATCTTTAAGAGCTCCATCTAATTCTCTCTTGAAAGCTTCCAGAGAATTGGCCAACACTGCCTTCTGAGGCAGATAATTCTACAACTCTCTGGGTGAAAAAGTTTTTCCTCATCTAAGTTCTAAATGGCCTGACCCTTATTCTTGAACTGTGGCCCATGATTCTGGATTCCCCTAACATCGGGAACGTTTCCTGCCTCTCGCCTGTCAAATCCCTTAATAATCTTTTATGTTTCAATAAGATTTCCTCTCATCCTTCTAAATTCCAGATTATACAAGCCCAGCTGATCCATTCTATCAATTTATGACAGTCCCGCCTGGGAATTAACCTTGTGTACCTACGCTGCACACCCTCAATAGCAAGAATGTCCTTCCTCAAATTTGGAGACCAAAACTGCTCACAATATTTCAGATTTAAGGGCCTGTCCCACCAGCATGCAACTCGATGCGATTAGCGCGACCTAACGTGGTCGCTTGAGCCGTCCGGCGTCGCGGGGCCGGTCCCACTTCGATCGCAGGAGCCGTGCGGAATTGTGCGGAGTTCGTCCCGACGCCGCGCGGGGCTCCGAAAAACCGACAATGTCCAAAAATCCCGCGCGGCAACGGTTTGTCGGCTCGCAGTCGCCGCGACATTTACACACCGCCCGGACATCGTGCCTCCATGAAACTATTTGTAAGTGCCTCCGTGACCCTCTATGTGTGTGGCTCCGTGGCCCTGTATGTGTGTGTGTCTCGGTGCCCCTCTCTGTGTGCCCCTCTAAGTCCTGGCGAACTTACCTTGGACTTGCTTCAAGTTCGCCTCGCTTTGCGCCGCGTTGCGCCACTCACCCAACCTCCGCGCGGCCCCTACTGCCGGTTTAGTTGCGCTTGCCGCATGCAGGCGCATGCTGGTGGGACCGGCCCTGTACAGGGGTTCACCCGACCTCCGCGCGGCCCCCGCTGCCGGTTTGATCGCGTTCATCGCATATAGTTGCGTGCTGGTGGGACAGGCCCTTAAGTCTCACTATGGCCCTGTACAACTGCAGAAGGACCTCTTTGCTCATATACTCAAATCCTCTTGTTTTGAAGGCAAAATTGCCATTAGCTTTCTTCACTGCCTGCTGGACCTGTATGCTCACTTTCAGTGACTGATGAACAAGGACCCCCCCCCCAGATCTCTTTGTACTTCCCTTTTTCCAACTTGACACCATTCAGATAATCTGCCTTCCTGTTTTTCCCACCTAAGTGGATAACGTCACATTTATCCTCATTAAACTGCATCTGCCATGCATCTGTCCACACACCCAACCTGCCAAGTCACCCTGCATCCTCATAGCATCCTCCACATAGTTCATACTGCCACCCAGCTTTGTGTCATCTGCAAATTTGCTCATGTAACTTTGAATCCCTTCATCAAAATCATTGATGTATATTGTAAATAGCTGCAGTCCCAGCACTGAACCTTGCGGTACCCCACTAGTCACTGTCTGCCATTCTGAAAGGGACCCGTTAATCCATGCTCTTTGTTTCCTGTCTACCAACCAATATACTATCCATGGCAGTACCCTAACCCCAATACCATGTGCTATAATTTTGCCCACTAATCTCCTATGTGGGACCTTATCAAATGCTTTCTGAAAGTCCAGGTAGACTACATCTACGGGCTCTACCTTGTCCATTTTCCTAGTTACACCCTCAAAAAATTCCAGAAGATTAGTCACCCCTTGGTATATCCATGTTCACTCGGACCGATCCTGTTACTGCTATCCAAATGTGCCACTATTTCATCTTTTATAATTGACTCCAGCATCTTCCCCATCACTGATAACTGGTCTATAATTCACTGTTTTCTCTCTCCCGTCTTTCTTAAAAAGTGGGATAACATTAGCTACCCTCCAATCCACAGGAACTGATCCTGAATCTATATAACATTGGAAAGTGATCACCAATGCGTCCATGATTTCTAGAGCCACTTCCTTAAGTACCCTGGGATGCAGACCATCAGGCCCTGGGATTTATCAGCCTTCTGTCCCATCAGTCTACCCAACACCGTTTCATAATGCAGAGAGCATTATAAACAGTTGCCGCAAAAAAAGATTTTGTGTGGATGTGATATATCTGGGTACTGAAGGCGCTTCTGGTCCATAGTGTGCAATAGTCACCAAAATACACTGCATCTTTAGACAGGAAAAATATAAAACATGAATATTCCACTGAATAGGCCTTAGTCATGGGGCTGTACAACATGGAAACAGGTCCTTCGGCCCAGCTTGGCCGTGCCGTCCAAGTTGGCGTCTTGGGGTAGTCCTATTTGCCTGCATGTGGCCCATAGCCCTCTAAACCCTTCCCATCCATTTATCTGTCGTTAATAACCTCAAGAAAATATTAAGTCTACGTGAGCCTGCTTCCGTTTCCTGGGTCCAACTCAGAGAGAAGTCTCCCCCCTTTCCAGGGTTAATCGCTCCACTGCTTATAATGCTCTCTGCATTATGAAGTTCTCGACAGTGAACCCCATGGGCAATCACTACCAAAGTGTCTGCCCACAGTACACTTCTCGTACTTGTCTCCCGTACTAAATCACCCCAACCGCCCCACTCCCCTCCCCCAACATTCCCTCCCAACTCCAGTCTCGTCCCGACCCCCCGGAAACTGAAGGGAGCGACAATCAACTGCCACGGATACAAATAATGTCATACACAAGAAAGGGCAGATGCTGGTTGACAAAAAGTGACCACACAGTGCTGGAGTAACACAAAGACGCAGCAGAATTTTGGAAACGTCATCCCGCCACCCATTCCTTCTCTCCAGAAATGCTGCCTGTCCCGTTGAGTTCCCACGGTAGACTCACGAGTCACCGGTCAACTCACGGGCCACTACGTTCTTACAACGAGTTTAAAAGTTTAAAAATTTTACTTCAAGAATAAATTTGACTCGTGGAAATCTTTCATCATGTTGAAAGATTTTCACGAGGTAACAAGTTTCCCGAGTACCAGCCATTAGCGTTATGAGTTCCGACATTCCCGCCACGTTAATTCTAAGTGATTACCACGCGTTTGATTTGTTTTAAACTCGGGATTACTCGTGGGTGGATTCGCACCGTGAGACAGGGGTTTAACTGAGCCTCAAGCTCATCCGCTTTATTTCTTATACTTCGTGCTTTCATATATAATACTTTTAATCCTTTACTCCCCTCACCTTTCACATTGATTCCCATTTCACTTGGCCTTACTCTCTTACCCCTTCCTGGGCTTTCTGCCCCGTTAATTCTGGTGTCTTAACTTTTCTAATACTCTCTTTCCCTTATAGCTCCATTTTGTATCCTCTCTTCTCCAGATAAAATGCCCAGTGTTACTTGTAAGTTTCATACTCGCCGTTATTTTCATCATCATTCCTAATGCTTTCCCCCGTGTTCGATGTCACTACGGCAATATCCATTTTCAGTCTGTGTGACAGCGGCAAAGAGTTGGGAAATGTGAATTTTCAGAGGGGTGTATCAACTTGGTGAAATATCTGCCGTCGGGATCATGAGGATCCATCTCAGTCTATTGAGATTTGTGTTTTATTTATTTCAGGAGGAAGCTGGTCGCAAGAGGAGGTAGGACATGCTTTTGACTGAAACAATGTATGTTTTTATAGTACAGCTCAAAAAAACTGCAAATGCTCAGTTTATAACCAGCTGTTAAATATGTGCAGGGTTACTGATGAAACCAAACGAATGTTGGTGGTACGTGGCTCGTTGCCCATTGAAAAGTATGATCGCATCATTTTCTACAAAGTGGCATTGAGAGAAACATCTGATATCATCAAACGAGGTAAAACTAATACCTTTCCCATTGTTCTTTTTAAAGATCTTTCTGCAATACCTTTGTGAAGATGAATGGTATTAATAAACTTTGCGGGAAGCATCACAGAGACAGAGCAAAATGTTTTTGCTCTTGAACAAATCCTTGTTCCTGGATGAATGGGTTTGCTGTGCTGGGTGAAATTGCGTAGACTAGGCCTGTGTTCTCGAGAGTTCAGGTGTGTTAGAGGAGATCTCTGAAACACAAAGTCCTTACATGGCTCAGCGGGCTGGATGCAGGGAGGATGTTTCCCCTGTCTGATGGATCTAGAGCCAGTGGGGACCCTCTCAGAATGTGGGCTGGACCATTTAGAGAGAAGGAGACATGACTGCACGCAGAGACTGGGTAACCTTTGGAATTCCCTGCACCGGTGGCTGTGGATAATCAGTCATTCAGTGCTCTTGCAGCCAGAGAGCCATGGTGCTACATCACGGAGTCAGGCCCTCCGGCCCATTGCGTCAATGTTCTCCTTTTTTCCCCCATCCACACAAATCCCATTTGCCCACATTAAAACCATGTTATTCAACACCTCAATTGTTAAATTGCAATGCCTCTTAGATGTAGTGATTACATCTGATTCCACCACCTTCTCTGGAATAATATTCCAAATATCAACCACTATCTGTGTGTGAAGAAAACTCACCACTCAGATCCACTTTAAAACTCCATCCTCTTGTTTTAAACCCATGCCCTCCAGTTTTCATATCCCTGTATGAACTGAAGGTTCCGAAGATCTAGCCTCTATGCTGCTGCAGACTTTGATCCCCTTCCTCGCTATCCATAACATTTTCCGTACTCCACAAACTTACTAGTCACACCTCCAACATTCATATCTAAGCCATGAAAACATTAAATAAACAGTAACGGTTGCACTACCGAACTCTGTTGTACACCACCCGTCACCAGACCTCCAAGCAGAACAAACACCCTTCCACCGCTACCTTCTAACTCAAACCACCAAGCCAATTTTGGATCCATTTAACCAGCTCGCTTGGATCCCACTTTACTTCACTTTCTGGACCAGCCTTACATGCGGAACTCCCTCAGTGAAGTTCATATATTGGTCCACAATGAGATCAGAGTGTTCTGAGCTGTACAGACGCATCAAATCCACCCTCCACTAAAAAAAAACAGGTAAACAGTAGCAGATCGCATCGCCCATCCAGTCCACTCCCGTTCAGTGCGATCACGGCAACTCCATCCCAGATCTCTACATCCTCTTTAACCACCTGTAATCACCACTCTCACCAGTCTCCTCATCTTCCAATCTGACTCTCCCTTGCCATCCACTAGCAAGATATTTGAATACCCGCCATTTCTTCATCCCCGCTTTCCGCATTTGTTTTCCCCGTCAGCACGGACCATCTTCTGTTCCCGATATTACGCAGAATTTCCCCTCTCCGTTCTGGTGAAAAACTCATGGAAAGATGTTTGATGTTTTTGTGGGTAAAACCCTGGTCAAAGTTTCAGTTGTCCGCCCACCTGCGCCTGAGGCCGAGCGGCTTCTCCTCCGACCCCCGGGGACTCTCTGATTCTCTGCTTCTCTCCACCAGTCTCCGTCACTCTGGATGTGGAAACAGCTCATCCGCGGCTCGAGGTGTCTGAGGATCGGAAGAGGGTGAGATGTACCGGGACCGAGAGGAGTCTCCCTGACACGGGGAAGAGGTTTACAGACTGGACATGTGTGCTGGGATCAGAGGGATTCACATCGGGGAGACATTACTGGGAGGTGGAGGTGGCGGACAGTCGGGGCTGGAGTCTGGGAGTCGCCGCAGAGTCTGTGGAGAGGAAAGGAGAGGACCACCTGACCCCGGAGGCTGGAGTCTGGAGCATCGGGTGGTGGAGGGGTGGCAAGTTTGATGCATTCACCTCCCCTCTATCCCCTCTCCCTTCCCGTCCCATTCCCGGGAGGGTGGGAATCTATCTCAGTTACGAGTCTGGGATAGTTTCATTTTACGACGCGGACACCAAGTCCCATCTCCACACCTTCACTGGGAATAAATTCACGGAGAAACTTTATCCTTACTTCTGGACTTGGGAAGAAAACTGGCTGAGAATCTGCTCTGGTTCCGCTTCGAGTGTAAAAGGGTCGGATCCCGGGGCCGACGTCAGGAGCGGGGCTCAGTGGCTGTGGGGCACAAACCCGGTGGACAACACTTCGGCTCTTCATGGGTCTCATTTAATCCCCAAATTCCGTGTCGTGAAACCTCAGTGAGCGCGGAAATAAAACCCCGGGGAATGTAAATGTAGGAAGAATTAAATAAACAGCAACTGAAATCAGAGCTATCTGTCGATCCGTTCATTTTAACGCGTTAACCGCGTCCGGCAACGGAACAGAAATACTTTTGTGAAAATATAAAAATTGAAAATATCGCCCTTCCTGCGGGTTCAGCAGCCGCGGGCGGCGGGTCCTGAGCTCCGGGCTCCCCCGGGCCCGGAAGTCCGCTGACTGTGAGTTTATAGCGTGTTTGCAGCATTTGCTCTTCACACAACAGATTTGTTTACTTCGGAACGGATCTTTGGATGAATGGGTCCAAACCGAATTCCTGGTTCCAGGTGGGAGCCCATTGTGCTCAGGCTCTGCCTGTCTCTCTGTAGGATACGTAGATCATTCCTTGTTTCAGTCGCCGCCAGACTCCTCCCTCACCTCTCTCTCAGGTACATCATGTCTGTATCGGTGCTGCTTCCTGCTCTCGTTCACCGCTTTAACGCTTCATCTCCCTCACTGCCAGTTTCCAACCAGCTCCCACTTTCCTCTGCTCGAGCTCCGATGCTTCTCTTCACTTCTCTCCGACACTCACCGTCTCGGTCTCCGTTTCAGGGAAATCCAGAGTGGCCAAAATCCATTCCAGGCCCGCGGACACCATCGGCTACTTCGGCTATCAATGTTACAAAATTTTGAGATTTTAAAAATCGTCTGTAATTTACCCCATCAGATAAAGCATAAAAAGAAGTTTAATTTGACACCTAATTCACTTTCATATCTTCAGTATTAAAAAAGTGATGGCCATTTTCATACTCGGAAATTAGCAACTTGTTTCCTCTTACTTTTCTATTGACTTAACACAAAAGTTGTGATCGAGGACAGTCAAAAGCGCATAACTTTCTTAAAAATTAAGAGAACTGAAATAAATTTTCAGTTATTATAGATTGAAGTATTCTGAAACAAATAAGAAACAATCTTACTTGGATTACCTGAAATTAAAGCATATAATTAGTTAGTTACCCAATTGTAGCTAATTACAAAATTGAATTACTAGATCTAAACATCTATCCATTTCTTAAGAAAACATTTTAAAGCCTAAGTGTCCAATTAACATTCACACAATAAAACATGATTTTTAAATCTAATTGTCATTAATTTATAGGCTACATTGAAGGAATTTAGTGTTTGTAAATAAGCGATTCACACACTTTTGAAGTGTATAGCATCCTTTAATGACGGGACAGGGTATAACACATCAGCAAGCACTGGTTACATTCCTTTACTGAACTATATCCGGGGGGGGGGGGGTGGGTGGGAGCGTTATGATTGATGTTAACTAAGGTGGGGTTATTGGTACTGAGGTAGCTATATTATTGGTTGCACGCATAAACCATCTACATCCTTCCCCATAGAAAATCAAAACAGATCAGAAGTCATGACAACAGAATTAAACAAAATCGCCATAACGAACAGATGGCTTACTAATCCGCCCCAAGCGGGTACGGATTTTCCCCCCTTCCCCCGAAAGGTCAGAAGAAACAGGGGCTGCAAAACAACCAGGGAACCAGAGAAGGCAGTGGGGTGGGAGAAGCAGGAAAGTCAGAACCGCGACCGGCAACAGGCGACCCGCGCAGAGGGAAAGGAGATGGGGATCGAGGCATGCAGGGAACACAAACTGGGACGGCAGCCGGCTGTTGGTATGAGAGTGGCGGGGCATAGGGGCCCGGAAACTGCAGCTTCGGCTCATTCACGGCAAGCAGGTAGGTGTTGACGGCTTCTTCGGTAAATAGTTCCTTGAAAGTCAACCAGGTACGAACGAGGTGAATCGGCCACCCCAACTACGGTGGCCAGACGGGAGTAGCCACTGGCGGTCTGCAGGCGAACAACCTGACCAGGCAACAGAGGATCAAGTGGTTTGCACGACCGATCGTGGGAACGCCGCTGGCTGTCATGTTTCTCCTGAATGCGCCTCTGCACGGAAGCAGGCTCCAGCACCCGAGGTTGCAGCTGGCGCAGAGCAATCAGGATGGTAGGTCTGGTTGTTCTGGACATCAGACACTGAGCAGGGGACCCCATGGCCGGATCCCTGGAAACGTTCCTGAGGTTCAGAAGATCCAAATACAAATCAGAGTTAGACAGTCTCGTCTGTTCCATCAGAAGCTTGGCGCTGCGGACGGCCCATTCAGCAAGGCCGTTGCTCTGTGGGTACTCTGGGCTGCTGGTGAAATGCACGAAATTCCACTTATCAGCAAAAACTTTGAACTCTCAGCTGGTAAACTGCCTGCCATTGTCAGTCTGCAACCGGACAGGAGACCCAAAAGTGGAGAAGTATTTCCGCAGCTTACGGATTACCATCTCCGACGTGAGGGATGTCAGCAAATCCACCTCGAACGAGTCGACCAGGACAAGGTAGTGGTTCCCACGCCACTCGAAGATGTCGGCAGCCAGCGAGGACCAGGCCAAGGCAGGAGCAGGTTGTTGCAGCAGGGGCTGTCGCTGCTGGTGTGGAGCAAGACTGTTGCACGTGGAGCAGGCAGAAACGCGGTCCCAGATATACTTGGCCATTCCAGGCCAATAGAATTGGCATTGAGCATGGGCGAGTGTTGCATCGATCCCGGGGTGTCCGCTTATGGGCTACGCAGTAGTACAAATCAAACAGGGAAGACGGGACTACAACTTTATGTCCCTTGACGATAACGCCATTCTGGAGCACCAGTTCATCGTGGACCAGGAAGAAAGGCTGTGTTTCAGTCGGCGCGCTGGAGTGCTTTGTTGGCCACCCTGATTTAATCACAAGGGCAAGCTGCTGCAAAACTGGATCGGCAGCGGTGTGCTCGGCCAGAAGCTGTAACTGCTTGGTGGGGATAAAGTCAACGCCCAGTACGAGCAAGTCCTCTGTTTCGTAGGGGTGGCGGGCACAGGAAGTCCGCGGGGCACGGGATAGGGTGTCCGCAATGTGCGTCTCGGTGCCCTTCTTGTAGACGATATTGAAGTCGAAATGCTGGAGCTGCAGCATCATACGCTGCAGCCTGGGAGGGGCAGCATGAATCGGTTTGTTCAGAAGTGTCACCAGTGGCTGGTGGTCGGTTTCGACCGTGAATTTGCTGCCAAACAGGAAGTCTCTGAACTTGGAGCAGGCGAATACCACCGCGAGCAGCTCCTTCTCGATCTGAGCATACCGCTGCTCGGTGTCTGTCATGGTGCGGGAGGCATAGGAAACAGGATGTAATGATCCATCGACAGACTGTAGGCAGGCTGCGCCTAGACCGAACTTGGAAGCGTTGCAGGTGACAGTGATGGGGTGACTCACGTCGAAGAACCTCAAAGTCGGTGTGTTAATCAATCTCGACTTGAGACAGTCGAAAGCCTGCTGGTGCTGTGAGAGCCAGGCCCAAGCGATATCCTTTTTTGTCAGGTGCCGCAGGGGTGCACTCAGCTCACTGAGATTTGGTATGAACTTCCCTGGTCGGTTTTAGTCTGTTAGAGGTGAAAACATGTCCAACGTACGTGACTTCTGAGACTCGAAACCTGCACTTCTTGGGGTTCAGTTTCAGGTTGGCCTGTCGCGCCCAATCCAGGAGACAGGATGTAACGATCCATCGACAGACTGAAGGCAGGCCGCGCCTAGACCAACTTGGAAGCGTCGCAGGTGACAGTGATGGGATGACTCACGTAGCAGAACCTCAAAGTCGGTGTGTTAATCAATCTGGACTTGAGACAGTCGAAAGCCGGCTGGTGCTGTGGGAGCCAGGCCCAAGCGATATCCTGTTTTGTCAGCTGCCGCAGGGGTGCACTCAGCTCACTGGGATTTGGTATGAACTTCCCAATGTAATTCACCATGCCCAGGAAGCGTTGCAGACCAGGCACGTCGGTGGGAGCTACCATCTCGGAGATGGCAGCAGCCTTCAAGGGATCGGGTTTTAGTCCGTTAGAGGTGAAAACATGTCCAACATACGTGACTTCTGAGACTCAAAGCCTGCACTTCTTGGGGTTCAGTTTCAGGTTGGCCTGTTGCGCCCAATCCAGCACACGGCGGAGGTTCAGGTCGTGCTCGGCAATGTCCTTCCCATAGACCAGGATATCATCCACGATGACGGCACATGGCAGGTCTCAGAATACCTGCTCCATCGTTCGCTGGAACACTTCGCTAGCATAATTGATGCCAAATGGCATTCGCAGAAACTTGAATTTGCCAAACGGTGTGGAGAAAGTCGTCAGGCCAGAGGACGCTTTGTCCAATGGAATCTGCCAAAACGAGTTCTTAGTGTCGAGGACCGAAAAGACGGTGGCCAGCCCGACCCGAGCCTCCACGCCGTCAACAGACCGCATGGGGTAGTGGGGTCGCCTGATGGCAAGGTTTAAGTCCTTTGGGTTGATGCACACGTGTATTTCATTCTTGTCTTTCTTTAGTGTGGCAACCATGGTGGAGACCCACTCGGTGGGCTCGCTAACTGCTTCTGGCACCCATATTTCGACCATGTTGTTAAGCATCGCCTCGACCTTGTCTTTCATGGTGTGAGACACCCTGTGAGGTGCGCGGACCATGGGCGGCACATTTGGGTCAATGGAAATATGGTAAGTCAGTGGTAACTTTCCCAGGTCATCATTGAACAACATATATATGACAGTAAAACTCTTGAATCTACTCACGCAGCTGAGTGTGGCCTCTCCAGTGAGTAGGACTTCTGGAGTGAGCGGAACTTCTGGAGTGAGCGGGACTGCTGGAATGAGCATGAATTCCGGAGTGAGCAGGACCTATGGACCGAGCATAGTGCGGGCCAATAACTCAATCCATTCAATTTCAAGTCAAGCACAGTGCAGGGCCAGCAACTCAATCCATTCCATTTCAAGTCGAGCACAGTGCAGAGCCAACAACTCAATCCATTCAATTTCAAGTCAAGAACAGTGCAGGGCAATTCCATTTCAAGTCAAGAACAGTGCAGGGCCAACAACTGAATCCATTTCAATTTAAGTCAAGCACAGTGCAGGGCAGACAATTCAATTCATTTTAAGTCAAGCACAGTGCAGGGCTGACAATTCAATTAATTTCAAGCAGGGCTAATAATTCAGTTCACTCACGGGGCAGGCACAGTTCAATTCACTCACTGGGAGAGGCACAGTTCAATTCACTCAGAGGGCAGGCACAGCTCAGTTCACTCATGGGGCAGGCACAGCTCAATTCACTCAAGGGACAGGCACAGCTCAGTTCAGTTCACATGCAGCGTAGAATCAAAGTTCTGGACTCAACTCTCACTCACGGTCTCCCAGACTGACTGACTCACGTCCGGCTTCGAGAAGACCAATCAGCTGATCTCACGATTTTTTAAACATTCAGAACTTTTTTATTATTTCACCGATCGGAAAAAAACCTTGGGGCGTTTGGAGGAGAGAACGGTGAGTAAGATGGCAAAAAAAAATCATAGCTATATCGGGTAGCGTTTTTTCTAAAATGTATTTACAACGTAGACAGGATGTGGTCAATGTGAGACTTTTACTAATAGTATAGATATGTACTGAGGCGGAGTAATGAAATTCTTTCTTGTCCTTAATGTGAGGTTGCATCTATATCACCCCTCATGACTTTCCCTCCCTAAACTGTGCGTCACACAACTTCTGTTCCTGACTCCAATGTCAGCAAATAATCCTCGCTCTGTGGTGGGGACTGGCAGGAGTCCAGCCAAAAACTAGGCAGACACAAGTGTGTGCTCTGGACGTGTTTATTCTTCTGCATGCAGCTCCTCAGCTGACACGGGCATTGCCAGGCCTTAAATAACAACTCAGATAACGACCCCTTGACTCACGCCTCCCCCACCAAGACGCTGCCCTCGAGAGCCGATGGTTCGTCGTGACCTTGGGTTGCTATCGGATGACGTCAATGTGGCCACATGAATTCTTTCCTGTAGCCACTTCCCCTTCAACTCCATCTTCATACTTCCAATTTGTCAATCCCCCCCACCCCCACTATTTAGTTTAAACACAGACTTTTAGCCCTAGCAAACCTGCCTGCCAGAATGTCGGTCCCCCTCCAGTTAAGGTGTAACCCGTCCCTTTTGTACAGGTCACCTCCTAGCCCAGAAGAGATCCCAGTGGTCTAGAAATCTAAATCCTTGCTCCCTGCTCCAGCCCCTCAGCCACACATTCAGATCCCCTATCTCCCTGTTCGTGTCCTCACTAGCACGAGGTACTGGAAGGAATCCAGAGATAACCACACTAGAAGTCTGGCATTTCAGTCTTCTTCCCAACTCTCCGAAGTCAAGTCAAAGTCAAAAGAGTTTATTGTCATGTGTCCCTGACAGGACAATGAAATTCTTTCTTTGCATAGCACAACAGAACATAGTATGCATTGACTACAATTATATACGTAAATACACAGTTGGAGAATGTTGGTGAACCTCCTTCCTCATGTTGGAGAACCTCCTTCCTCTTCTTCCAGATGTCGTTTGTGCCTACCTGCACAACTACTGTTCACCTCTCTCGACTCGTGACATCTTGAACCCTGGCACCAGGGAGGCAACAGACCGTCCCCGCAGAGGCGGAGGAAATGCTGCCAATTGGGCTTTCGAATCTGAGTGTTCCGTGTTCCACTCTCACTGATTCCACGGTGGCGCAGCGGTAGAGTTGCTGCCTTGCAGCGCCAGAGACCCGGGTTAGATCCGACTACGGGTGCTGTCTGTGCGGAGTTTGTACCTTCTCCCCGAGAAAACATTTTCCGATTTTTCGGTTTTCTCCCACATTCCCAAAGACGTACAGGTATATAGGCTAATTGGCTTGGTGTATATGTAAAATTGCCCCTAGTGTGTGCGGGAGCGTGTTAATGAGTGGGGATCGCTGGTCGGTGCGGACTCGGTGGGCCGAAGGGCCTGTTTTCGCGACGTATCTCTAAACTAAACTAAAGTAAACTAAAATAAACTGATAATTGCAGACAACGTAAACCTTTGCGTACTGCAATGACTGTTAGAGGGTCATATAATATCCTTTATAAACAATACATGCAAAAATAGATTACCCCGAAGACTGCTGCACGAGAGACAGGTGCACTGTTGTGGATTAAAATAAGGGCGGAGGGAGGTTTCCGTCCATCCTGATCCCGGGCTGTGAACGGAGATGCGGGCGGCGGGTTCCACTGCCCAACAGCTGCAACGTCTCCTCAAGTTACACCCGAGGCTTCCTTAGCGCCGGCCCCGTCCTTTTCTGTCTTGCCTTAGTAATTTCCAAGCCCTTCCTCATCTTTCGTCTTTATTCAGGCCAGTTTAATGTCCAACTGACCCCTCCCTCGTGTGAGATGACTTGGAAGCAGCCAGGCCACTGAACACTGAAGTGTTAAAGAAGGAACTGCAGATGCTGGAGAATCGAGGGTTACACAAAAAAATTGGAGAAGGGTCTGAAGAAAGGTCTCGACCCGAAACGTCGCCTATCTCCTTCGCTCCTTGGATGCTGCTGCACCCGCTGAGTTTCTCCAGCGTTTTGTGTAACCCACTGAACACTGAATACTTGCAGCCAAATAACGTCCATTGCCCGAGACGGCAGCGTGCGCAGTGAACACTCGCGCAACTGCAGGGGTTCAGCAGCTCAACTTCAGTGAAGACATTTTGAACCAGGAAGTGGCGAAATGGCTTCAAAAGACGCGGTCGAGAGTTGGACCGAGGAGGCAGTTTGTCCCATCTGCCTGGATTTCTTCACCGATCCGGTTACACTGGAATGTGGGCACAACTTCTGCCGCTCCTGTATCACACAGAGTTGGGACAGGGAGGAGAGAAACACCTGCCCGGAATGTAGAGCGGAGTTTGAAGAGCCTATCATCAGGATTAGTTGGGCCTTGACGAGACTGTCTGATAAAGCTCGAAAACTGAGCCTGAATCGAAAAGATGAACGTAAACTTCAGTGCGAGGAACATCAGGAAGAACTGAAGCTGTTTTGTGAAACTGACAAGAAACTGATCTGTGTGATTTGTGCAGCTTCGCAGGAACACAAGTCTCACGGCTTCACGGTGATAGCAGAAGCTGTAGAAATCTATAAGGTAAAAGAAAACCGATTTTGATCACTTCATCGTTTAATTCCCTGTTTATTGTCTGACATTTTATTCCCTGATCTAAACCCAGAATCAGGTGAAATCTTCATTCGAATCTCTCACGAAAAAGAAATCAGAGACCGAGCAAATGGAGCAGCAACAGAAACTAAAGATATCTGGAGTTCGGGTGAGTCTTTCCGGTTTCCATTACCCGATCGTGTTCATTCATTACCTGTGATGCGAATAACACAGGGGCCGCAGAGTGTTTTTGTAAGGGGGGGTGGGGGCGTTAGCGGATCGACCGAGCGGGAGACAGGGTGTGTGGAGGGGCAACCCCCCCCCCCCCCCCCCCACGGTAAGGACTTTTTGAAATTTCATGTATTAAAAATTGTACATTTTAAAAGTTTATACTTTTATACATTGTGAAAGTATGATTTCAATGTATTTTGTTTGAATATTTTTTAAGATAATGTAGGACCTACCCGAGGGATAGGAGCAGGTGATTATGGGCGGTGTGACGGCGGGACTGCCCCGGGAGCCAGGCTCAGCATCAACGACACAGTACCCCATGACCCGAGGGACTGCAGAGCGCCCCGGGTGGGTGGGGTACGCCGTGGTGGGGGGTAGAGAGGGCTGTTGGGGCTGGAGGGTGGTGTTGGGCAAGAGGGGTTGTGTTGCGTTGGAGATGTTGGCATGCAGGGAGGTGTGGAGTTGGCACCAATATTGCTGCTGGAGTCGATGGATGCAGTGGATGGCGGCCATTTGGCCCATTGAGCCTAGCTCGTGTCTTTGAACAAGAATCCACCTGGGTCCCTTTTGCCTTGTGCAAGAAGGAACTGCAGATGTTGGTTTATACCGAAAATGGAAACAGAATGTTGGAGTAACTCAGTGATAGCATCTCTGAAGAAGGGCCCCGACCCAAAACGATACGTCGCCCATTCATTTTCTCCAGAGATGCTGCCATACTGAGTTACTCCAGCATTTTGTATTTATTGCCCCTATTGTCTTGCCCTTCCTCCCAGACTTTTACAAGGTTTCCCCTTCACTGCCAGGCCCAGCCCTCTTAGTGAAGGGTCTCCTACTTCCCTCTCCTGCAACGTAATAGCCCGAGGGTCTACACATGACTGAGACCTTTCATTGCTCACCCATTCTGGCTTCCCGATGAACTCTTCGCATCTTTCCTAGTGTGAGACCAGAGTTGACCCTGGAATCTATCCTGGGCTAGCCGGTGTTTGACATGGCAGCTCTATGTGTTTTTTGTACCTGATTCCTCTATAATTAGGAGCAGGAAGGTTGGGTTGGGGTCCATTAGTCCGACCCCTCCAACTCGTGACGTCAGACCCCGGCCCCTCCTCCCGTCTCTCGCTTCTACACGCCTCCAACACCTTCGCCCAACACCTCCGCTTAGCCCATATTAACCAACCTGATCTCCCGGTTGCCCAGCACCAAATCCCCCTCCCATTCTGAATCTGATCTTTCTGTCCTGGGCCTCCTTCAGTGCCAGAGTGAGGCCCAGCGCAAATTGGAGGAAAAAACACCCTATATTTCACTTGGGTAGTTTACACCCCAGCGGTATGAACATTGACTTCTCTAATTTAACCCGCTAAGTTTCTCCAGCATTTTGGGTCTACTTGATATTGGGCAGGCAATAACTTTACTTCTTGGGGTGCAGGGAGATTACAGAGATGTTACGGTATGGTTACGGTATTGTGGTCACGAGGGAAATAGTTATGGCCAAGGCACAGAATCTATTACCCTTATAAAGGGAGTCGACAGCCAGGGCAGGTTAAAGGTGAGAGGGGAAAGACTTAATACGAAGCTGAGGACATTTTCACACATAGTGTAGTGGGAAAATTGAACGAGCTGCCAGAGGAGATACAGTAGTTGAGTTTGAAACCATAGCAATTATTAAAATACATTTGGACAGATACCTTCTTAGGCAAGATTTGGGGGGCTCTGGGCCACGTGGAAATATTTAGATGTGGCATATTGGTCGGCACTGGCACGCTGGGCCGTTCGGCCTGCTTCTGTGGTGTATAACTCTGACACGAAGTAGTGCTTCTGTCTCCGTGTTTTGGTGACCTGGCTCTTTCCTGGTATCGGGTTCTCAATGTGCAGTTCACGTATTCTCCCTGTGACCCCGTCAGATTCCTATCATATTCCAAAGACATGCCGTTTAGATGGTCAATTGGCAACTGTAAATTATCCTGGTGAAAGTTAGTGGTGGGCAAAAGAGTGGGAACTAATGGGCACGGGAAGGGCATTGACAGCAGGGCATTTAATTGGGAGAATGTGAATGATGGGATCATCATATTACTCTCACAACAAATAGGAAATCACCTTGACAAGCTCTTGAATTACCAAGGCAGAAACGTGCAAAGTGAAATGCAGGTAAAATGGACCGACAGATATGTACAAAGGCCAGCTTGAACATGGTTGACCGAAGGCCTATTTCAGTGCCCCATGAAATCGCTGAGAGAAATGGTCACCTTCTATGTCTTAAGGCAAGACAATTCCACAATGTGATATATTAATCTTCATCTTTCATTTGACAGGAAGAGTCACACAACCTTCAGTCTGACTTCAAAGCCTGGTTTGCGAAACTGCACCAGATCCTCTCCGAGAAAGAAAATCGCTTACTCAGAGATCTCCAGGAAGAAACGAAGAATATTGTAAATGAAATGACAATAAAGCTGACGGAGATTCAAAACAATTTAAATGATGTTCAGCGGGAGCTCGTAGAGTTACAGGAAAGAATGGATCAAAAAGACAGCGTGCTATTTCTGAAGGTGAGGAGCCACATTACAGGTTTGTTTAAAGGAAAATGCACAGTAGCAAAACTTTGGGACGTTGTTCTGAAGTAACGCAGCTTTTTGTGCATCTGTGATCGACATAGAATTCCGCCCCTCTCTACATCATGGACATTCAGCCCCTCCACTGCTGTCAGTTTTCCTGCTCCCCCCAAGCCTCTCCCCACCTACTCACAACATCCACCAGCAGTGGCCACAGTTCCCACATCTCTCGTGTTTATCCATCTATATCCACCTCCCCATGAAATCACCTCCTGTCGTAGAGGGCTCGATGTTATCTTGACTGAATCTCTATTGGAACTTTTGAAAGACCACCTGAGATTTTATCTTCAATTCACTTTCTTATCATTATCTGATATTTCAATGTTTAATCTTGCACTAAATATTGTAGCTTTTATCCTTTATCGGCTTGTTTTATTCATGTACAGTCTTTTCTTTGACCGGATAGCATGCACACAAACACTTTTTGACGTACCACGGTACACGTGACAATAATAAGTTCATAAGTTCAGAGGTGATAGGAGCAATATTAGCCCATCAAGTCTACTCCAGCAATCAACCATGGCTGATCTACCTGTCCTAACCCCATTCTCCTGCCTTCTCCCCAAAGCCCCTGACTCCGTACTAATCAAGATTATATTAAATTCCGTTAATTTTCCTTTAATTAGCCCAAAAAACTCACAAAGTGTGCAGTCCTTCTGGTAAGTTTGATTAACATCGGTTTTTTCACCAACACTCCTTACACAATCTCCCTTGGTTCTTTGTTCATTCGTGTAATACCTTCTCTCCGTGTCAGCAGGGGTCCGAGTTGGGAAACGGGAATTTTCCGTTGGTCCTAAAGTTCTATGGAATTGTTTCTGTTGTGATGTGAACCATCTGTCCCAATTAATTCAGAAAATAAATCAATGCAGGAGCAACTAAGCGGATTAGGCAACACCTGTGGGGGATTTGGATGGGTGACATTTCGGGTCGGGACCCTTCATCAGATTGTTGTTGGGAGGAGTGTGGAGCTGTAAAAGCGATGGAGTTCGACAAATCCTCATGACTGGCAAATGTTACTGGCGAGGAAGGTTTGCCTGGCATTTGGGTGGACATAGGCCAGAGATGAAAAGTATAGAAAAAGGGGTCAGGTAAGAAAAGAGGAGTGATATGTTAAGCCAGATGGAGGATTTGAGGAGTAAGGGATCTGGGGGAATGGATAAGAGAGCGGGTTGGCGTTTCTTGTAAGTCGATGAATTCAGATTTGTGTTTTATTCATTTCAGGATGAAGCTGGTCGGAAGAGCAGGTAGGACATGCTCTTGACTGAAACTCTGTGTGGATGTGTAATGCAAGAAAAATTACATGCTCAATTTATAACCATGTGTTTACTATTTGCAGTGAGAGTGTTGATACCGTATTGTTGTCAGTGACAGATGCTGCCCCGGCCTTTGAAACGTTCTATCACCCCTCTGTGTTTGGCACAATGTTAAGAGAAATATCTGATGCCATTCAGCGGAGTAGCTTACAACCTGACGGTATGAATATAGAATTCTCTGTTTTGTTAACTAACTGTTTTGTTAACTAATCCTCCCCCCCCCCCCCCTCACACACACACACCTTCCAACTCCCTCCCCCACCCCATCCTCTTGCAGCTTCTCAAACCCCACCCCCCCCATATTTTCCCTGTACCTCACCTGGACTCGTATCTATTTCTCCCCTCCACCACAACCTCCACGTACATCCCTACCTCTGGCTTCACGATTCTCACCCCTTCCATCCTTATCTCACATCTTTTCATCTTCGGCATTCATCCAACAATTGGCCTATCGAAACAATCCTCTCGCTGGTATCCGCCTCTCACTTGTGTTGGGTGGCGATGGAATCCCACCACTAGCCACAACTTCCCATCCCCACCCCTTTCTGCTTTCCGCAGACCATTCCCTCTGTACCTCGCTGTTTGACTCATCCCTTCCCAACCAAACCACCCCCTTTCTAGGAACTTCCCCCTGCAACCGCAGGAGATGCAACACCTGCCTCATTAATTCCTCCCTCCGACTCCATCCAAAGGCCCCAACAGTCTTTTCAGGTGAGGCAAAGGTTCACTTGCACTGTCTCCAACCTCATCTACTGTATCCGCTGTATCAGGTGTCCTGTATATCGGCGAGACTAATTGTAGGTTTGGTGACCGTTTTGCTACACACATCCGCTCAGCCCACCTAATCATACCTGATCACCTGGTTGCTCAGCACTTTAATGCCCCTGTCCCACTTAGGAAACTTGAACGGAAACCTAGGGAGACTTTGCGCCCCACCCTACGTTCCAGTGCGGTTCCCGGAGGTTTTTGTCAGTCTCCCTAATGGTCGAAAGTGGTGTCTGTTTTAAAAATCAGTCATTTTTTTTGTCGAAGCCTGTTGCAATGCTAGTTGAAGGTGGTTGCCGGAGGTCAAAAACCTTCGGGAACCTCCGGGAACCGCACGGAAACCTTGGGTGGGGCGCAAAGTCTCCAGAGGTTTCCGTTCAGGTTTCCTAAGTGGGACAGGGGCATGACTCTCCCAATCCCAATCTGACCTTTCTGTCCTCAGCCTCCTCCATTATCAGAGTGAAACCAAGTGCAAATTGGAGGAACAGCACCGCAGATTTCATTTGGGCAGCTTACACCCCAGCGGGATGAATATTGACTTCTCTAACTTCAAGTAACACTTTCTTTCACTCACTCTTCATCACTCCCCTTCACAGCTCTCCGATCAGTTTGACTGTTTCCAATTGCATTTTATTTCTGTTTGCTTTGATGTTACCTTCTCCCAGCTAACAGCGACCTACATTTTCCTTGATCGCCATGCCCTTTGTCTCTTTTTCACACCTTACAATTCTTTATCTCTTTATCTCTCTCTGACTTCAGTTTGATAAAGGGTCTTGACCCGAAAAGCCACCCATTCTTTCTCTGCAGAGATTTTGTTAAATCAAACTGACATTGATTAATTTCTCCTAATTTATCAGACACATCTGAGTAACATGTAGATGCAGAGCTTGTGTGTAATTATGGGCTGAGGGGGAATTGTCGTTTTATTTCAGTAGCAAACGCTGGGAAGCTTCACTGTCACACAGGCAGCAGGAGATGTGAGATCCCTGAACACATCCGACAGTCGCACCCCTCCCTCTGTATCACCGCCTCACAAGAAAACAGGAGCACATCACCTGGCCCCTCATGTCCGCCCTCGTTCAGTATGACCACGGCGACTCCACCACAACTCTATCTCCCATTTAACCATTTACAGCCCAGTTAGTCTAACATCGGTAGTGGGGAAACTGCTAGAGTCAGTTATTAAAGATGGGCTAGCAGCACATTTGGAAAGTGGTGAAATCATTGGACAAAGTCAGCATGGATTTACGAAAGGTAAATCATGTTTGACGAATCTTGTGGAATTTTTCGAGGATGTAACTAGTAGCGTGGATAGGGGAGAACCAGTGGATGTGGTGTATCTGGACTTCCAGAAGGCTTTCGGCAAGGTCCCACATAAGAGATTAGTATATAAACTTAAAGCATACGGCATTGGGAGTTCAGTATTGATGTGGATAGAGAACTGGCTGGCAAACAGGAAGCAAAGAGTAGGAGTAAACGGGTCATTTTCACAATGGCAGGCAGTGACTAGTGGGGTACCGCAAGGCTCAGTGCTGGGACCCCAGCTATTTACAATATACATTAATGATCTGGATGAGGGAATTGAACGCAATATCTCCAAGTTTGCGGATGACACTAAGCTGGGGGGCAGTGTTAGCTGTGAGGAGGATGCTAGGAGACTGCAAGGTGACTTGGATAGGCTGGGTGAGTGGGCAAATGTTTGGCAGATGCAGTATAATGTGGATAAATGTGAGGTTATCCACTTTGGTGGCAAAAATAGGAAAGCAGACTATTATCTAAATGGAGGCCGATTAGGAAAAGGGGAGATGCAGCGCGACCTGGGTGTTATGGTACACCAGTCATTGAAAGTAGGCATGCAGGTACAGCAGGCAGTGAAGAAAGCGAATGGTATGTTAGCTTTCATAGCAAAAGGATTTGAGTATAGGAGCAGGGAGGTTCTACTTCAGTTGTATAGGGTCATGGTGAGGCCACACCTGGAGTATTGCGTACAGTTCTGGTCTCCAAATCTGAGGAAGGACAGTATTGCCATAGAGGGAGTGCAGAGAAGGTCCACCAGACTGATTCCTGGGATGTCAGGACTTTCTTATGAACAAAGACTGCATAGACTCGGTTTATACTCTCTAGAATTTAGGAGATTGAGAGGCGATCTTATAGAAACTTACAAAATTCTTAAGGGGTTGGATAGGTTAGATGCAGGAAGATTGTTCCCGATGTTGGGGAGGTCCAGGACAAGGGGTCACAGCTTAAGGATAAGGGGGAAATCCTTTAGGACCGAGATGAGAAGGACTTTTTTCACACAGAGAGTGGTGGGTCTCTGGAACTCTCTGCCACAGAGGGTAGTTGAGGCCAGTTCATTGGCTATATTTAAGAGGGAGTTAGATGTGGCCCTTGTGGCTAAGGGGATCAGAGGGTATGGAGAGAAGGCAGGTACGGCACACTGAGTTGGATGATCAGCCATGATCATATTGAATGGCGGTGCAGGCTCGAAGGGCCGAATGGCCTACTCCTGCACCTAATTTCTATGTTTCTATGTTTCTATGTTAACCATCTCGAATCACCACTCGCAGCATTCTCCTCTTATAACAATCTACACCCCCTCCCCTACCCCCCCCCCCCCCCCCCCCCGCACCACCACCGATTACCAGCAAGATATCCGAATTCTGAAGAAGGGTCCCGAACTTATGAATATACCTTCTCATTTCTCAACGACAACCACAATCTCTGGTTCACCCCCTTCAGAAATTCCGGTCCCGGGGCCGCGCTGCCCGAGTCTCCCCCAGACGCCCGGGGGCTCTCTGATTTTCTGCTTCTCCCCCCAGTCTCCGTCACCCTGGATGTGGAAACAGCGCATCCGCGGCTCGAGGTGTCTGAAGATCGGAAGAGGGTGAGATGGACAGGGACCCTGAGGAGTCTCCCTGACACCGGGAAGAGGTTTATAGGCAGTCCGTGTGTGCTGGGATCGCAGGGATTCACATCGGGGAGACATTACTGGGAGGTGGAGGTGGAGGTGGCGGGGAGTAAGTGGTGGAGTCTGGGAGTCGCCGCAGAGTCTGTGGAGAGGAAGAGACGGGTCACACTGACCCCGGAGACTGGAGTCTGGAGCATCGGGCAGTTGGGTGACGAGTTTGATGCACTCACCTCCCCTCCATCCCCTCTCCCCGCCCGTCCCATCCCCGGGAGGGTGGGAGTTTATCTCAGTTACGAGTCCGGGACAGTTACTTTTTACGACGCGGACACCAAGTCCCGTCTCCACACCTTCACTGGGAATAAATTCACGGAGAAACTTTATCCTTTCTTCTGGACTTGGGATGAAAACCAGTGGCTGGGAATCTGCTCCGGTTCCGCTCCGGGTGTGTAAAAGGGTCGGGTCCCGGGACCGGCGTCAGGAGCGGGGCTCAGGGGCTGTGGGGCAGAAACCCGGTGGACAACAGGTCGGCGCTGAACGGCTCCCATTTAATCCCCAAATTCTGCGTCGCAAAACCCCAGTGAGCGCGGAAATAAAACCAGGGGGAATGTAAATGTGGGAAGAGTGAAATAAACAGCAACTGAAATCAGAGCTGTCTGTCGATCCGTTCATTTTAACGCGTTAACCGCGTTCGGCAACGGAACAGAAATTACTTTTGTGAAAATATAAAGATTGAAACAATCTCCCTTCCCGCGGGTTCAGCAGCAGCCGCGGGCGGCAAGTCCTGAGCTCCGGGCTCCCCCGGGTCCTAAAGACCGCCGACTAAAATAATTTATAGCGTGTTTGCAGCATTTGCTCTCCACACAACGGATTCGTTTTCTTCGGAACGGATCTTTGGAAGAATGGGTTGAAACCGAATTCCCGGTTCCAGGTGGGAGCCCGTTGTACTCAGGCTCTGCCTGTCTCACTGTAGGATACGTAGATCATTCCTTGTTTCAGTCGCCGCCAGACCCCACCCTCACCTCTCTCTCAGCTACATCATGTCTGTATCGGTGCTGCTTCCTGCTCTCGTTCACCGCTTTAACGCTTCATCTCCCTCACTGCCAGTTTCCAACCAACTCCCACTTTCCTCTGCTCGAGCCTCGACTGGTCCCTTCGCTTTCTCGCCGTCTCTGTCTCCGTTTCAGAAAAAAACGCGAGTGACCAAAGTCCATTCTAAACCTGCGGACGCCTTCGGCTAATTTGTCCATCCACTACCCCTGTGTAAATTCTGTAAAGGCTTGTTCTTTTTTTACGCACGATTTAAAATACAAGAAGCCAATTGTCCATCAAGCCTGAGGATCACGAGTCGAAACGTAAAATATCTATGTCCCTCCACAGATGCTGCATGACCCGTTGAATCATCCGACAATTCGTTTTTTGTTCAAGATTCTTGTATCTCCTGGCTCTTGTGTCTCAACCCTGTGCCGCCACTCACAGTATTCCCATCGGCCCCACTGCCTGCACTCATTTATCGCGCTCGTACAATCACCTCCCCTCACCCTACCCTATTCCCCCTTCCCTCCACCCCCACACTAACCTACATTGGGGTCACATCAAGCAGCCAATTCACCGAGAGCCCCTCACGCCGTCGGGAAGTGGCAGGAAACAGGAGCACCCGCGGGAAAAGCGCGTGGTGACGGGTTGAATGAACAAAGTCCACACATGCAGAACCCACGTCGTTGGATCTCGCTGGCGGCTGCTGCATTCACTGGAACACTCCGCCAGCCACAGGAGCATTTGTGATGGGACAGTGCAGATAATTTATCGACTAAATAATATGCACGCCACCCAAACAAATCGTTATCGATTTATTTTCCAGATAAAAATGTGACATAAATGTGAGGTTATCCACTTTGGTGACAAAAACAAGGGGACAGATTATTATCTCAATCGGGTTAAGTTAGGTAAGGGGGAGGTACAACGAGGTCTGGGCGACTCCTTGTACACCGGTCACTAGAAGTTAGCGTGCAGGCAGTGAAGAAAGCTAATGGAATGTTGGCCTTCATAATTTCAGGATTTCAGTACAGGAGTAGAGAGGTTCTTCTGCAGTTGTATAGGGCTCTGGTAAGACCACATCTGGAGTATTGTGTACAGTTTTGGTCTCCTAATTTGAGGGAGGACATCCTTGTGATAGAGGCAGTGCAGCGTAGGTTCACAAGATTGATCCCTTGGATGGAGGGACTGTCATATGAGGAAAGATTGAAAAGACTAGGCTTGCATTTACTGGAGTTTAGAAGGATGAGGGGGAATCTTATAGAAACATAAAATTATAAAAGGACTGGACAGGCTAGATAGATGAAAAATGTTCCCAATGTTTGGCGAGTGCAGAACCAGGGGCCACAGTCTTAGAATAAAGGGGAGGCCATTTAAGACTGACATGAGAAAAAAACGTTTTCACACAGAGAGTTGTGAATTTGTGGAATTCCCTGCCACAGAGGTGCAGTGGAGGCCAAATCACTGGATGGTTTTAAGAAAGAGTTGGATAGAGCTCCAGCGGCTACTGGAATCAAGGGATATGGGGAGAAGGCAGGCACGGGTTATTGATTGGGGATGGTCAGCCATGATCACAATGATTGGCGGTGCTGGCTCGAAGGGCTGAATGGCCTCCTCCGACACCTATTTTCTATGTCTATGTTACTTTCTTTGCAGAATTTTCAAAATGTCTCTGTGCGTGAGGCCACCATCAGTACTAGGCGGTCACGGACAACATGGGGGACGAGCACAAACGGCGGAGGATGAGAAACACCCCGCCCGCCCCAATCCGCCCCCTCCCACCTCCGGCACTCACCCTCATCACCCGCCCCCACCTGCAGCAGTGTCTCCAGTCCCAAACTGGTTTAGGTTCATCACTTTCACTTGTACAGCATTTTGTTTTGCATACTATCCAGTCAAATTAGATAATACCAAAGATAAATAGATTGGGAAAAGGGACAGTTACAATGTGCAGTATATAGTTCTCTGCATTGCAGCGTCACAACTGGCTAACATTTATACAATATCCTCTCATCTTTTTTCAGAGACCATAGTGTACCAACACTCAATGATGGAATAACGTTTAGTACAAGGTTAAGCTAGCAAAGTCCGATCACAGTTAAAGTGAGAGATGTTGAGGTGGGAGTAAAGATTTAAGAGTGTGGGGCGATTGTAATATGTGATTATAGATCTGCATTGCATGCAAATAACGCGTGCGATGCAGGGAAAACAACGCCATACACCTCTGCACATCGATGGAGCTGATGTGGAAAGGGTCAGCAGTGTGAAGTTCCTAGGACTCCACCGTCAGATGACCTGACATCCACGACCAACACCACAGCACTGGTCAAGAGAGCCCAGCAGCGACTACACCCTCTCCGAAGACAACGGGAAGCAGGTCTCCCCACTGCACACCTATGAACTTTTTATAGGGGGACAATCGAGAGCACATTAACCTATGGCATCACTTCCTGGTACGGGAGCTGCAAAGCATACGAACAGCACCAACTAGACAGGATTGTGAAGACCGCCAGCAGGGTTATTGGTGCTCCACTCCCTTTCCTGCTGGACATATACAGGAAAAGATGTATCAACAGAGCCATCTCCATCATCAAGGAACCCTACCACCCATCGCATCACATATTCTCCATCCTGCCATCTGGGAAGAGGTACAGGAGCATCAGCTGCAAAACCAGCAGGATGCTCCTCAGCTTCTTCCCGCAGGCTATAAGACTGATAAACAGACTTTGCCCCCTGCCAAAGTATTGCGCGCCAACCACCAACCCACCAACCTGGACACAATGAAGCAGAGCCCTTGTCGTGCCGCTGCCGATTGGAACTCATGATGATATATGGATTTTATTTTTATTTCTATTTATTTTTTACCGCACATTGAATGGACACTGGTTGAGCAACGATTTTTCGTTTCCTCTGGCTATGTAAGTACACAGGAAAATGATAATAAAGATTTTCAATTTCAATTTCAATTTCAAATAGAAGACTCGGTTGGGCGCCATCTCGGAAGCATTAGCGGCAGGAATGACCTGCACGGGCGTAGGAAATGCTGCCAATTGGGCTTTCGAATCTGAGTGCTCCGTGTTCCACTCTCACTGATTCCATGGTGGTGCAACGGTAGAGTTGCTGCCTTGCAGCACCAAAGACCCGCGTTCAATCCCGACTATGGGTGGTCTCTGTACAGAGTCTCTACGTTCTCCCCGTGACCGCGCGTATTTTCTCCGAAATCTTCGTTTCCTACTACGCTCCAATGACACACATGTAAGCATGTAGGTTAATTAGCTTGGTGGATGTGTAAAATTGCCCTCAGTGGGTGTAGGATAGTGTTAATATGCGGGAAACGCTGGTCGGTGCGGACTCGGTGGGGCGAAGAACCTGTTTTTGCGCTGTATCTCTAAACTAAAATAAACTGATCTGCAGCCAAAGTGAACCTTTGCATACTGCAATGAATGTTAGAGGGTCATATAATATCATTTAAACAATATGCGCAAAAATAGATTACACCGAAGCCTGCTGCATGAGAGACAGTTGCACTGTTGTGGATTAAAATAAGGGCGGAGGGAGGTTTCCGTCCATCCTGATCCCGGGCTGTGAACGGAGATGCGGGCGGCGGGTTCCACTGCCCAACAGGTGCAACGCTTCCTCAAGTTACACCCGAGGCTTCCTTAGCGCCAGACCCGTCCTTTTCTGTCCTGCCTTAGTCATTTCCAATGCCCTTGCTCAGCGTTCGTCTTTATTCAGGTCAGTGTAATGTCCAACTGACCCTTCCCTGTGTGAGATGACTTGGAAGCGGCCAGGCCACATTCACACTGAACACTTGCAGCTAAATAACGTTCATTGCCTTAGACGCCAGCGTGGGGGTGGAAGATTACAACCTTCACGTGTCCGCCCTGTTTCGACTAATGCAATCAACTCGACGTGCACAAACGGAAGATCAAATAGAACAAGTTGTCCAACAACTTTAGGCTGTACACGCCACACGAAAGGAGAAGAAGAAGAAGAAGGCAGTGTGCGCAGTGAACACTCGCGCAACAGCAGGGGTTCAGCAGCTCAACGCCAGTGAAAATATTTTGAACCAGGAAGTTGCGCGAGTTAAAATGGCTTCGAAAGACGTGGTCGACAGTTGGACCGAGGAGGCAGTTTGTTCCATCTGCCAGGATTTCTTCACCGATCCGGTTACACTGGAATGTGGGCACAACTTCTGCCGCTCCTGTATCACACGGTTGTGGGACAGGGAGGAGAAAAACTTCTGCCCGGAATGTAGAGCGGAGTTTGAAGAGCGCACCCTCATGGTTAGTTGGGCCTTGACGAGACTGGCTGACAAAGCTCGAAAACTGAGCCTGAATCGGAGAGAGAAACGTAAACCTAAATGCGAGGAACATCAGGAAGAACTGAAGCTGTTTTGTGAAACTGACAAGAAAGTGGTCTGTGTGATTTGTGCAGCTGGGCGGGAACACAAGTCTCACAGCTTCACGCTGGTAGAAGAGGCTGTAGAAATTTATAAGGTAAAAGCAAACCGATGTTGATCACTTCGTCGTTTAATTTCCTTGGTCTGACATTTTATTCTCTGATCTTAACCCAAATCCCAGAATCAGGTGAAATCTTTATTGGAAGCCCTCACGAGAAAGGAATCAGAGATCGAGCAAATGGAGCAACAACAGAAACGAAAGATATCTGGAGTTCGGGTGAGGCTTTCCGGTTTCGATTTCCGGATCTTGTTTACATTCTTCACCTATGTTGCGAATAACACAGGGGCCGGTGGGGGGGGGGGGGGGGGGGAGGGGGGGGGGGGGGGTGAGCGATCACTGATCACCGGCCTCGGGGGTGCTCGGCGATAGGGCGGATCGATCGAGCGGGGGAGAGGGGCAACCCCCCCACCAACTTTTTGAAATGTAATGTATTCAAATCATATCTTAGTGCATTGTAGAGGTATGATTTCAATGTTCTTTTTGGAAGTATTTTGTAAGATAATGCAGGGCCTATATGAGAGATAGGAGCAGGTGATTATGGACATTGTGACGGCGGGACAGTCCCGGGAGCGGGGCTCAGCGTCAGTGAGACGGGGTGGCACACATAGTACCCCATGACCCGAGGAAGATTGGGTTGTTCCGCTGCGTTCTCCATTATTCCGAACACTTCACCTCGTGTCACCAGAACCCCGGGTCCCTCCTCCCGTCTCTCGCTTCTACACGGCTCCGTGTGTGAGTGTGGGAAGCCTCCACTCTCCCAACACCTTCGCCCAACACCTTCGCCCAACACCTCCGCTCAGCCCGTATTAACCAACCTGATCTCCCGGTTGCCCAGCACCAAATCCCCCTCCCATTCTGAATCTGACCTTTCTGTCCTGAACCTCCTCCATTGCCAGAGTGAGGCCCAGCGCAAATTGGAGGAACAACATCTCATATTTCACTTGGGTTTTTTACACCCCAGCGGTATGAACATTGACTTTTCTAATTCCACCCGCTGAGTTTCTCCAGCATTTTTGATTTACTTGAGATTGGGCCGACAATAACTTTACTTCTTGGGGCGCAAGGAGATTACAGAGATGTTACGGTATTGTTACGGTATTGTGGTCACGAGGGAAATAGTTATGGGCAAGGCACAGAATCTATTACCCTTATCAAGGGAGTGTACACACCTGGCAGGTTAAAGGTGAGAGGGGAAAGACTTAATACGAAGCTGAGGACAACATTTTCACGCATAGTGTAGTGGGAAAATTGAACGAGCTGCCAGAGGAGATACAGTAGTTGAGTTTGAAACCATAGCAATAATTAAAATACATTTGGGCAGACACATTGTTAGGCAAGGTTTGGGGGGCTCTGGGCCACGTGGAAATGTTAAGAATATTTAGATATTTAGTGGTGTATAAGTCTATGACACGAAGTAGTGCGTCTGTTTCCTGGTTTTGGTGACCTGGCTCTATCCTGATATCGGGTTCTCACTGCATTTCACGCATTCTCCCTGTGACCCCGTCAGATTCCTTTCATATCCCAAAGACACGCCGTTTAGATGGTCAATCAGCGACTGTAAATTATCCTGGTGAAAGTTAGTGGTGGGAAAAAGAGTGGGAACTAATGGGCACGAGAAGGCCATTGACAGCAGGGCATTTAATTGGGAGAAATAATTGATGGGATTATCATATTCCACAAACAACAAATAATAAATTACCTTGGCAAGCTCTTCAATTGCCAAGGCAAAAAAGTGAAATGCAGGTGAAATGGACCGACAGATATATATGAAGGCCAGCCTGGACAGGGTTGACCGAAGGCTTATTTCAGTGCTCCGTGAAATCGCTGCGTGAAATGGTCACCTTCTATGTCTTAAGGCAAGACAATTGCACAACATGATATATTAATCTTCATCTTTATTTGACAGGAAGAGTCACACTACCTTATGTCTCACTTCAAAGCCTGGTTTGCTGAACTGCACCAGATCCTCTCCGAGAAAGAAAATTGCTTACGCAGAGATATTCAGAAAAAAAAGAAGAAGATTGTAAATGAAATGAAAATAAATCTGACGGAGATTCAAAACAATTTAAATGATGTTCAGCGGGAGATCGTAGAGTTACAGGACAGAATGGATCAAAATGACAGCGTGCTAATTCTGAAGGTGAGGCGCCACATTACACATTTGTTTAAAGGAAAACGCACAGTAACAAAACGTTGGGACGTTGTTCTGAACTAACGCAGCTTTTTGTGCATCTGTGATCGACATAGAATTCCGCCCCTCTCTACATCATGGACATTCAGCCCCTCCACTGCTGTCAGTTTTCCTGCTCCGCACAAGCCTCTCCCCACCTACTCACAACATCCACCAGCAGTGCCCACAGTTCCCACATCTCTCGTGTTTATCCACCTCTGCATGAAATTACCTCTCCTGTGGTAGGGGGTTCTATGTTATCTTGACTGAATCTCTATTGGAACTTTTGAAAGACCACCTGATATTTTATCTTCAATTTACTCTCTTATCATTATCTGACATTTCAATGTTTAATCTTGCACTAAAACTTGTACCCTTTATTTTTTATCTCTACAGTGTGGGCGGCTTGTTTTTATTCATGTAGTCTTTTCTTTGACAGGATAGCATGAAAACAAACGCTTTTCACCGTACCTCGGTACATGTGACAATAATAAGTTCATAAGTTCATAAGTGATAGGAGCAGAATTAGCCCATCAAGACTACTCCGCCATTCAATCGTGGCTGATCTACCTGTCCTAACCCCATTCTCCTGCCTTCTCCCCATACCTCTAACACCCGTACCAATCAAGATCCATTAATTTTCCTTTAATTAGCCAAAAAACCTCATGAAGTGCGCAGTCTTTCCGGTAAATTTGATCCTCAGATTAACAGCAGCTTTTTCACTAATGCTCCCTACACATTCTCCCTTGGTTCTTTGTTCATTCGTGAAATATCCTCAATCCGTGTAAGCAGGGGTCAGAATTGGTAAGAAGAGAGGAGTGATATGTTAAGCCAGATGGAGGATTAGAGGAGTAAGGGATCTGGGGGAATGGGTAAGAGGGCGGTATAGTGCAAAAAGTGGAAGCTCATTTGGTTGGGCACATGTTAAGAAGGGGGTAAAGGGGGGGAGGGGGGGGAGAGATGGTGTTACCTAAAATTGGAGATTTCAATGTTCATTCTGCTGTGTTGTAAACTACCTGAGCAGAATTGAGGTGCAGAGCCTCCATTTTGCACGTGACCTCACTCTGTCAATGGAGGCGGCCCAGGACTGGAAGAAAAATATGGAAATGAGGAGTTGAAATGTTGAGCAACCGGGATGTTCCGCATTTCTAGGTCTCTTAGTCTACGATTGGTCTCTATGATGAACAGGAAGGAGCCGAACGAAGCATCTCCAATCTACACCCTTGTGAAAATTCTGCCTGCTACACCGTGTTTCAGCACTTTGCTTTTTATAAATATACATCAGCCGGCATTTTGCATTTCTTGTATCTCAATTAATTCAGATCTGTGTTTATTTATTTCAGGATGAATCTGGTTGGAAGAGCAGGTAGGACATGCTCTTGACTGAAACTCTGTGTGGATGTGTAATGTAACAAAAGATACATGCTCAATTTATAACCATGTGTTTACTATTTGCAGTGCGTGCATTGATACCAAATCGTTGTCAGTGACAGATGCTGCCCCGGCCTTTGAAACGTTCTACCACCACTTTGTGTTTAGCACAATGATAAGAGAAATATCTGATGCCATTAAGCGGAGTAGCTTACAAACTGTCGGTAAAAATATAGAATTTTCTGGGGTTTTTTACACACACACACACACACACACACACACACACACACACACACACACACACACACACACACACACACACACACACACACGCACACACACACACACACACACACATGCACACACACCTTAGAAACATAGAAACAAAGAAAATAGGTGCAGGAGGTGGCCATTCATCCCTTCAAGCCAGCACCACCATTCGTTGTGATCATGGCTGATTGTCCCCTATCAATAACCCGTACCTGCCTTCTCCCATATCCCTCGACTTCACTAGCCCCTAGAGCTCTATCTAACTCTCTCTTAAATCCATCCAGTGACTTGGCCTCTACTGCCCTCTGTGGCAGGGAATTCCATAAATTCACAACTCTCTGGGTGACAAAGTTTTTTCTCACCTCAGTCTTAAATGACCTTCCCTTTATTCTAAGACCGTGGCCCCTGGTTCTGGACTCGCCCAACATTGGGAATGTTTTTCCCGCATCTAGCTTGTCCAGTCCTTTTATAATTTTATATGTTTCTATAAGATCCCCCCCCCCCCTCATCCTTCTAAACTCCAGTGAATACAAGCCTAGTCTTTTCAATCTTTCCTCATATGACAGTCTCACCATCCTAGGGATCAATCTCGTGAACGTACGCTGCACTGCCTCAATCACAAGGATGTCCTTCGTCAAATTAGGAGACCTCTTTACTCTTGTACTGAAATTCTCTTGTTATGAAGGCCAACATTCCATTAGCTTTCTTCACTGCTTGCTGTACCTGTAAGCCAACTCTCAGTGACCGGTATACAAGGACGCCCAGGTCTCGCTGCACCTCCCCTTTACCTAACCTAACTCCATTGAGATAATAATCTTCCCCCTTATTTTTGCCGCCAAAGTGGATTACCTCACATTTATCTACATATACTGCATCTGCCACACATCTGCCCACTCATTGAACCTGTCCAGATCACCCTGCAACCTCCTAACATCCTCTTCACAGTTCACACTGCCACCCAGCTTTGTGTCATCCGCAAACTTGCTTGTGTTGTTCCTAATTCTCCATCCCTCTCCCACCCCATCCTCCTGCAGCTTCTTGACCACCCCCCACCCCCCACCAGCTTTTCCCTGTACCTCACCTGGATTCGTACCCATTTCTCTCCCCCACCCCAATCTCCATGGACATCCCTACCTCTGGCTTCACAATTCCCACCCCTTCTATCCTTACCTCACACCTTTTGTCTTTTAATGTCTGGCATTAAACCAACAAGTGGCCGATCAAAACAATCCTCTTGCTGGTATCCGCCTCTCACTTGGGTGGCGATGGAATCCCACCATTAGCCCCAACTTCCCATCTCACCGCTTTCTGCAGACTATTCCCTCCGCAATTCGCTCGTCCTTTCCCACCCAAACTACCCCCTCTCCAGGTACTTGCCCCTGCAACCGGAGGAGATGCAACACCTGTCCGTATACCTCCGTCCAAAGACACCGACAGTCATTCAGGTGAGGCAGAGGTTCACTCGCAACTGCTCCATCCTCATCTACTGTATCCACAGTATCAGGTGTGGACTCCTATCTATTGCATCCGCACCTCTAGGTGTCAGCTGCTCTACATCGGTGAGACCAAGCGCAGGCTTGGCGATCGCTTCGCCCAACAACTCCGCACAGTTTGCATTAACCAACCCGATCTCCCGGTGGCTCAGCACTTCAACTCCCCCTCACATTCCAAATCCGGCCTTTCTGTCTTCGGCCTCCTCCATGGCCAGAGTGAGTCCCACCGCAAATTGGGGGAGCAGCACCTCATATTTCACTTGGGTCTATTACACCCCAGCGGTATGAACATTGACTTCTCCAACTTCAGGTGGTCCCTGCTTTCTCCTTCTTACCCCTCCCCTTTCCAGCTCTCCCACAGCCCACTGTCTCCGCCTCTATCTTTCTTCTTCCCGCCCCCACCCCCACATCGGTCTGAAGAATGGCCTTGACCCGAAATGTCACCTATACCATTGCTCCATAGATGTTGCCTCGCCCGCTGAGTTTCTCCAGCATTTTTGTCTACCTTAGATTTATTCTCTTCATTTATCAGACACATCTGAGTAACGTGTAGATGCAGAGCTTGTGTGTAATTATGGGCTGAGGGGGAATTGTCGTTTTATTCCAGTAGCAAACGCAGCTGCTGGGAAGGTTCAATTCCACACATACAGCTGGAGATGGGAGATCCCTGAACACAACCGGCAGCCGCACCCATCCCTCTGTATCACCGCCTCTCAAGAAAACAGGAGCGGGTCATCTGGCCCCTCATGTCCGCCCTCGTTCAGTGTGATCATGGCGATTCCACCACAACTCTACCTCCTCTTTAACCACCTCTCGTTACCACTCGCATCATTCTCCTCCACCTACAATCTCCCCCAGCACCACCCGCCCCAATACCATCTACCAGCAAGATGTCGGAATAATTCTGAATGTCTGAACGAGGATCCCGAGCTTTTGAATACACCTCCTCATTTGTCAACCATTTTCAATGTCCGAACTTGTCCCGTACCTCACCCCCCCCCCCTGAACTTCCCGCCAAAATACCACGGCCGCCCCCTCAAGTTCCCCAATGGCCATGAAATTCCCCTCTCCAACCGGGAGAAAAACTGCGGGAAAGATGTCTGATGACCATCCGTTATTGTTGTGGGTGAAACCCCGGCGCAAGGTGCCAGTTGTCCGCCCGCCTGTGCCTGAGGCCGAGCGGCTTCTCTCCCGGTCCCAGGGCGGCGCTGCCCGAGTCTCCCCCCGACCCCCGGGGACTCTCTGATTCTCTGCTTCTCCCCCCAGGCTCCGTCACCCTGGATGAGGAAACGGCGCATCCGCAGCTCGAGGTGTCTGAGGATCGGAAGAGGGTGAGACTGACCCGGACCCGGAGGAGTCTCCCTGACACCGGGAAGAGGTTCACAGACAGTCCATGTGTGCTGGGATCGGAGGGATTCACATCGGGGAGACATTACTGGGAGGTGGACGTGGCGGGGAGTCAGTGGTGGAGTCTAGGAGTCGCCGCAGAGTCTGTGGAGAGGAAAGGAGGGGATGAACTGATCCCGGAGACTGGAGTCTGGAGCATCAGGTGGTGGGGGGGAGACAGGTTTGATGCACTCACCAGCCCTACAACCCCTCTCCCCGCCCGTCCCATCCCAGGGAGGGTGGGGGTTTATCTCAGTTACGAGTCCGGGACAGTTTCATTTTACGACGCGGACACCAAGTCCCATCTCCACACCTTCACTGGGAACAAATTCACGGAGAAACTGTATGCTTACTTCGCGACTTGCCATGAAAATCAGTGGCTGAGAATCTGCTCCGGTTCCGCTCTGTGTAAAAGGGTCGGGTCCCGGGACCGGCGTCAGGAGCGGGGCTCAGGGGCTGTGGGGCAGAAACCCGGTGGACAACAGGTCGGCGCTGAACGGCTCCCATTTAATCCCCAAATTCCGCGTCGGAAAACCTCAGTGAGCGCGGAAATAAAACCAGGGGGAATGTAAATGTGGGAAGAGTGAAATAAACAGCAACTGAAATCAGAGCTGTCTGTCGATCCGTTCATTTTAACGCGTTAACCGCGTCCATCAACGGAACAGAAATTACTTTTGTGAAAATATAAAGATTGAAATAATCTCCCTTCCCGCGGGTTCAGCAGCAGCCGCGGGCGGCAAGTCCTGAGCTCCGGGCTCCCTCGAGTCCTAAAGTCCGCCAACTAACATAATGTATAGCGTGTTTGCAGCATTTGCTCTCCACACAACAGCTTCGTTTGTTTCGGAACGGATCTTTGGATGAAAGGGTTCAAACCGAATTCCCGTTTCCAGGTTGGAGCCCGTTGTGCTCAGGCTCTGCCTGTCTCACTGTAGGATACGTAGATCATTCCTTGTTTCAGTCGCCGCTTGACCCCTCCCTCAACTCTCTCTCAGGTACATCATGTCTGTATCGGTGGTTATACAAAAAGCTGGAGAAACTCAGCGGGTGCAGCAGCATCTAAGGAACGAAGGAGAAAGGCGACGTTTCGGGTCGAGACCCTTCCTCAGACTGGTCCGTGTCTGTATCAGTGCTGCTTCCTGCTCTCGTTCACCGCTTTAACGCTTCATCTCCCTCACTGCCAG
Organism: Raja brachyura; assembly: GCA_963514005.1. The sequence continues at coordinate 35,028,276 of OY740805.1, forward strand.
TTTCCAACCAGCTCCCACTTTCATCAGCTCCCACTTTCCCCGACTCTTCCCTTTGCTTTCTCTCCGCTTCTGTCTCCGTTTCAGAGAAAACCACGAGTGACCAAAGTCCATTCCAAGCCAACGGACGCAATCATCTACTTCGTCTAACCACTACCCCTGTTTGCGCATCGGAAATGCAATATTCCCTCCAAGATTGAGTGCGTACAGCAACAACCCGCTTATATTTACACAATGTCCTCGCGTCTCTTTTAAGAGACCCCAAAGTGCTTTACTGGTGGAATTCTCTTTGAAATGCAGCCAGGAATGGCAATTGAAATGCAGGAGTCAATTTGCAGACAGGAACATTCACAGACAGAGTTTTAAAGCAAGCTATACTGCCCAAAGCGATTTGTGTTTATTTCAATTGGAGTATTAGAAGCACCAAGCACATAATTCAAATAAACACAATCTTTCTGTTCGGTTCTTGTGAATGTCACTAGTCGTGCGAATTATCCAAATTCAACAACAGGGTATTAAATGTATATGTTGTATTAATCTACAAACCTACAATATTGTAAGTGGGTTTGATTTCAATGAACCAACCCTTTTTTACATGTTTTCCTCTCTGATTATCGTTGATGCGGGTTGCAAAATCGAGTCCGGACCTCTGCTGTGCGGGTGGACAAAGTTGAGACAGCCAAGTGGGCTTGGGATGGGTCCGCAGTTGTTGAGGCAGGATCTGCGGAGAAAGGACGTTATTTCACATTCCGAGTCTCTGGTCGAAATTTGCCCTGACTCTGTCAGTCCTGTTGAACATAAAAAAATACTGTTATTGATGCTGTTGTGAATATGAGGTATTGTTCCTACAGTTTGTTTATGGCCTCACTCTGGCAACGGAGAAGGCCCCAGGACAGAAAGTTCAACGTGGGAATGGGAAGAGGAGTTAAAGTGGTTGGCAACCGGCAGCCCTTGGCGGACCGAGTGCAAGTGTTCAGCCAAATGGTCGGCGACTCTGGACTTTCACACGAATGTGCACCAGGCATCACCAGGAATATAGGATGCAGTAGATGAGGTGACAATGAACCTCTGTCTCATTTGGAATGGCGGCTGGGATACCAGGATGAAGGTGAGGGGGAAGGTCCTATCAATGCAGTTAGTTCAGTTGTTCAGTTTAGTTTATTGTTACGTGTACCGAGCTACAGTGAAAAGCTCTTGTTGCGTGCTGTCTAGTTAGCAGAATATTAGGCCATTTCCAGTGTACAGATACATGATAAGGGAAGAACGTTTAGTGCAAAGTAAAGCCAGCAAAGTCCGATCAAGTACAGTCCGAGGGTCACCAAAGAGGTAGATATTAGTTCAGCCTGCTCTCTGGTTGTAGCAGGAGAATTCAGTTGCCTGATAACAGCTGGGAAGAAACGGTCCTTGAATCTAGAGGTGTGCATCTTACTAGTATCTTGGACAGTTGTATCAACTCCTGTATTTCATACCCTCATGGACCCAGCAAATGTGCCAAACCCACTCTTCACCACCCTGCCCATCCCTGGTACAATTTTCATGGAGCTGTGTGTCTGCATTCCAATGTCTCTCCACTCTGCTAAAAACAACACAGGGCGTAACTTTTTAAAGTGTATAATCTGCCCTGGCCTGTTTTACCAACTTGCATCAACTTTATCCGCGTTAAATACATCAGCCTTTAATCCGCCCATTGGCCCTGTTCATGACAATTTTATTCCATCCCTGATAAATGTATTCACTCTCCACAATGTAACCATGGAAACGTAGACACATAGAAAATGAGTGGAGTAGTAGGCTATCCAGCCGTTCGAGCTAACACTGCCATTTAATATGATCTTGGCTGATCACCCAAAATCAGTACCCGTTCCTGATTTCTCCCCATATCCTTTGATTAGGTTAACCCTAAGAGCTATAACACTCTCTTGAATACATCCCGTGAATTGGCCTCTACTGGCTACAGTGGCAGAGAATACCACAGATTCACAACTCTCGGGTAAAAAGGTTCTCCCTCATCTCATTCCAATGTGGCCTACCTCTTATTCTTTAACTGTGACCTCTGGTTCTGGACTCCCCTGCCATCGGGAACATTTTTCCTGCGTCTAGCCTGTCCAATGCCTTAAGAATGTTTTATGTTTCCATAAGATCCCCTCTCATCCTTCTAAATTCCAGTGAATATAAGCCCAGTCGATTCATTCACGATCATCCGTAGACAAACACTATTCTACACACTAGGGACAATTGTTTTAACAAACTTACTAAACATTAGAACTGAGATGAGGCAAACATTTTTCACCCAGACTTGTGAATTTGTAGATTCTCTGCCTCAGAAGCAATGGAGGTCGATTCACTGGATGCATTCAAAAGAGAGTTCGATAGAGCTCTTAGGGCTAGAAGAATCAATGGATATGGGGAGAAGGCAGGAACGGGGTACTGATTGTGGATGATCAGCCATGATCGCATTAAATGGCGCTGCTGGTTCTAAGGACCGAATAGCCTAATCCTACACCTATTGTCTATGTGTCTATGCAACCATGCCACCTACATACACATCCAAATCGTTTACATTAAAAAATGGTCGACAGTTGAGCCAGCACCGAGCCCTGCGGCAAACCAACTGCTGTCTGTGTCCATTCTGAGGAGCAACCGTCTACCATCGCCTTCAGGTGAATTTTGTATCATTGGCTTGTTTAAAGCGTGAAAATGCGCACCTCCAGATTCGGGGACTGTTTCTTCCCAGCTGTCATCAGGCAACTGAATCATCCTAAATCAATCCCTCATCCTGAACACAGGATCCCCCCAGGGTTGCGTCCTTAGCCCCCTCACTGTACTTCCTGTACACACATGACTGTGTGTCCAGGTTCAGCTTCAACTCTATAATCAAGTTTGTGGATGACACTGTGGTGGTGGGCTTGATCTCCGATAACGATGAGAGGGTCTTCCGGGAGGAGGTGGCTGATCTGGCACTCTGGTGTCAGGCCAACAGCCTCCTCTTGAATGTCACAAAAACTGAGGAGATGATTGTGGACTTTAGAAGGGCACAACATCGGAGGACGTGCACGCCACTGGAGATATATGGAATTACTGTGGATAGGGTGAGCTGCTATAAATACCTGTGTGTCCACATCACAGAGGGTCTGACATGGAAAGCACACACTGCGCACTGGTGAGTAAGGCATTGCAGCGCCTTTACGGACATAGGCAGCTGAGGACATTCAGAGTCTCTCTGAGGATCCTTCAGTGCTTCTACTCTGGGGCTGTAGAAAGCATCTTGTCCGGCAACTTCACTATCTGGTTTGGGAACAGCTATGCCCAGGACAAGAAGGCTCTGCAGAGAATAGTGCGATCGGCCGAACGCACTATGGGAACTACACTCGCCCCCCTGCTGTCATGCTGTGAAAACAGAGAGGATAAGACTGAGTTTCTTTCCCCATGTCATCAGGACTGTAAACTCTTATCTAACTAGGAACTAATTTACTGTTGTGTTGTGTCTTTTTAAATTTTTTTTCTAACGTAAATACTGATTCTGTTCTATTCTGTTCGGTAGTTTTTGCACAATCCGCAGGCATTGCCAGTTTAATTTCACTAGACATCTTGTATATGTATGTGGCAAATAAACTTGATTTGAATTGACATCCTACCAAAACCAGAGAGCAGTGCTGAACCTCGATCTATCTCATTGGTGAGCCTCGGTCTATACTTGGTCGGACTTTAACCTTGCACTAAACCTTATTCCCTTATCACCTAGCTCTACACTGTAATGGCTCGATTGTAATAATGCATTGTCGTTCCGCTGACTGGATTGTTTGCAAAAAAACCTTTTCACTGTACCTCGAGACACGTGACAATAATGAAAACTCCACTAAGCTATTTGGCCCTATGTAGATTATTGCATAATCCGTGAAGGGCACACATTAATAGTTGAAATGTAGAGGAATTGAGGTGTCTAGGGAACTCACACAGAACAAGCATCGGAGCCAGCTTAGATCAGTCAATAGACAACAGACAATAGACAATAGGTGCAGGAGTTGGCCATTCGGCCCTTCGAGCCAGCACCGCCATTCAATGTGATCATGGATGATCATCCACAATGAGTACCCCGTTCCTGCCTTCTCCCCATATCCTCCGACTCCGCTATCTTTAAGAGCTCTATCGAACTCTCTCTTGAAAGCATCCGGAGAATTGGCCTCCACTGCCTTCTGAGGCAGAGAAATCCACTGATTCACAACTCTCTGTTTGAAAAAAGTTTTCTTCGTCTCCTTCTAAAGGGCTCACCCCTTATTCTTAAAGTGTGTCACCTGGTTCTGGACGGCCCCAACATCGGGAACATGTTTCCTGCCTCTCGTTCACCGCTTAAACGCTTCATCTCCCTCACTGCCCGTTTCCAACCAGCTCCCACTTTCCTCTGCTCGAGCCCCGACTCTTCCCTCCGCTTTCTCACCGAGTCTGTCACCGTTTCAGAGAAAACATGAGTGGCCAAAATCCATTCCAAGCCTATGGACGCCAGCGGCTGCCTTGTCTATCCACAACCTCTGTTTGCTCATCGAAACTTGTATATTTCCTCCAAGATCGAGTGCGTACAGCAACAACCTGCGTACATTTAAACAATGCCCTCGCATATCTTTTAGGAGACACCATGTGTTTAATTGACGTGAATCGCTTTAAAGTGCAGCCTCGAACTGCAACGGAAATGCAGCAGTCAACTTGCAGTCAGAAACATTCACAAATAGAGTTTAAACGCAAGCTGTACTGTCCAAACCGATTTGTGTTTATTTCAATTGGAGTATTAGAAGCATCAAGCACATCATTCGAATAATCACAATCTTTCTATTCGGTTCATATGAATGTTGCTGGTCTTGCGAATTATCCAGCTATAACAACAGGGTGTTAAATGTATCTGTTGTATTAATCTACTGACCTACAATATTGTAAGTGGGTTTGATTTCAATCAACCAACACATTTTACATGTTTTCCTCTCTGATTATCTACCTCTGTTTCTTCCCATCTTTCACCCAATCTATCAGTTGAAACTTTAATCGCCGCCTTCAGCCCAAGAGAGAAATAGCCATGAAGTGTTAATTGTCATCTGTACCGAGGCAGAGTAATGAAATTCTTACTTGTCCTTAATCTGAGTTTGTATCTATATCACTCCTCACAACTTTCCCCACTTAAACTGCGGGACACACTTCTGTTCCTGACTGCAATGTTAGTAAATAATCTTCGCTCCTCATTCAAGGAATGTTGCCATTCCATCCCCCATGTCCGTAATCTTCCAGATTTGTAATCAGCCTTCCCAACTCCCAACAAGGTGCGTTGTAAAATGTCTGACTCAGACCTTTTTGCCTGAGCCCAGACCTCTGCTGTGTGGGTGGACAAAGCTGAGATAGTCAAGTGGGCTTGGGATGGTTCCGGAATTGGTCAGGCATGATCTGCGGGGAGAGGACATGAGTTACAATTCCGAGTCTCTTGTCGAAATTTGGCCTGACCCTGTCAGTCCTGCTTCATATAAATTAATTACTGTTATTGATGTTGTTGGGTATATGAGATACTGTTCCTCTAGTTTGTCTATGGCCTCACTCCGGCAAGGGAGAAGGCCCAGGACAGAAAGGTCAACGTGGGAATGGGAAGAGGAGTTAAAATGGTTGGCATCCGGCAGCCCTTGGCGGACCGAGTGCAAGTGTTCAGTCAAATGGTCGGCGACTCTGGACTTTCACACGAATGTGCACCAGGCGTCACCAGGAATATAGGATGCAGTAGGTGAGGTGACAGTGAACAGTCTCATTTGGAAGAACGGCTGGGATCCCTGGATGGAGTTGAGGGGGAAGGTAATATAAATGCAGTCAGTTCAGCTCTTCAGTTTAGTTTATTGTCACGTGTACCGAGCTACCGTGAAATGCTCTTGTTGCGTGCTGTCTAGTTAGCAGAAAATTAGGCCATTTCTAGTGTACAGATACATGATAAGGGAAGAACGTTTAGTGCAAAGTAAAGCCAGCAAAGTCCGATAAAGTACAGTCCGAGTGTCACCAAGAGGTAGATATTAGTCCAGCCTGCTCTCTGGTTGTAGCAGGAGAATTCAGTTGCCTGATAACAGCTGGGAAGAAGCTGTCCCTGAATTTGGAGGTGTGCATCTTACTAGTGTCTTGTACAGTTGTATCAACTCCTGCCCTGCCCATCCCTGGTACAATTTTCATGGAGCTGTGTGTCAGCATTCCAATGTCTGTCCACTCTGCTAAAAATAACACAGGACGTAACTTTTTAAAGTGTATAATCTGCCCTGGCCTGTTTTACCAACTTGCATCAACTTTATCCGCGTTAAAAGTACCCAGTTCCTGCTTTCTCCCCATATCCTTTGATTCGGTTAACCCCAAGAGCTATATCTAACTCTCTCTTGAATACATCCCGTGAATTAGCCTCTACTGGCTACAGTGGCAGATCATTCCGAGTCTCCCTGACCCTGTCCATCCTGCTGCACATTAAAAAAAAATACTGTTATTGATGTTGTTGGTAATATGAGGTGCTGTTCCTCCAGTTTGTGTGAGGCCTCACTCTGGCAACGGAGAAGGCCCAGGACAATAGTTCAACGTGGGGATGGGAAGACGAGTTAAAATGGTTGGCATCTGGCAGCCCTTGGCGGACCGAGTGGAAGTGTTCAGCCAAATGATCGGTGATTCTGGACTTTCACACGAATGTGCATCAGGCGTCAGCAGGAATACAGGATGCAGTAGATGAGGTGACCGTGAACCTCTGTCTCATTGGAAGGGCGGCTGGGATCCCTGGATGGAGGTGAGGGGGAAGGTACTATCAATGCAGTTAGTTCCGTTGTTTAGTTTAGTTTATTGTCACATGTACCAAGCTACAGTGAAAAGCTCTCGTTGCGAGTGATCCAGTTTGCAGAAAATCAAGCTACATCCAGTATATAGATACATGATAAGGAAAGAACGTTTAGTGCAAAGTAAAGCCAGCAAAGTCCGATCAAGTACAGTACGAGGGTCAACAAAGAGGTAGATAGTAGTTCGGCCTGCTCACTGGTTGTGGAAGTATGATTCAGTTGCCTGATGTCAGCTGGGAAGAAACTATCCCTGAATCTGGAGGTGTGGCTCTTACTAGGGTACAGTTGTATCAAATCCAGTATTTCATTACCTCACGGATCCAGCAAATGTGCCAAACGCCTTCGTCACCACCCTGACCATCCCTGATGCGAATTGGAAGCTGTGTGTCTGCATTCCAATGTCTCTCTAGTCTGCTACAACACAGGGCGTAACTTGTTATTTTGTATAATCTGCCCTTGCCTGTTTTACCAACGTGCATCATTTTTATCCGAGTTAAATAAATCATTAAAATCTTCTCCCATCCCAGGTAAATGTATTCACTCTCCAAAATATCACCATAGAAGCGTAGAAACATAGAAAATAGGTACAGGAGTACCCCTTCGAGCGAGCGCCATTCAATTTGATCATGGCTGATCATCCAATATAAGCACCTTGTTCCTGCCTTCTCCCCCATATCCATTGATTCCATGAACCCTAAGAGCTATTTCTGACTCTCTCTTGAATATACTCAGTGAATTGGTCTCCACTGCCTTCGATGGCAGAGAATTCCACAGATTCGCAACTCTACGGGTGAAAAAGTTATGCGTCATCTTAGTCCTATATGACGTACCCCTTATTCTTAAAACCCCGTGGTTCTGGATTACCCCAACATCGGGAACATTTTTTCTGCATCCAACCTGTCCAATCCTCTGAAAAAAATAATACGTTTCCATAAGATCCCCTCTCATTCTTCAAAATCCAATGAATATGAGCACTGTGGGACGATTCTCGATAACACATTCACTAACACTCCCCTACATACCAGGGACAATTGTTTTAACCAATATTAGTCTCGTCTCAAACTGACTAGCCATTAGAACTGAGATGAGGACAAACCTTTTCACCCTGTGAGTTGGGTGAATTTGTGGAATTCTCTGCCTCAGAAAGCAATGGAGGACGATTCACTGGATAGAGCCCTAAGGGCTAGAGGAATCAAGGGATATGGGGAGAAGGCAGGAACGGGGTACTGATTGTGGATGATCAGCCATGATCATATCGAATGGCGGTGCTGGCTCCAAGAGCCGAATGGCCTACCCCTACACATATTTACTATGTATCTATGTAACCATGCCACCTATGTAACCATGTCACCATGGCACGCAATCAACCATTACCAGAACCTACATACACATCCAAGTCGTTTACATTAATAAATGGTCAACAGTTGAGCCAGCACCGAGCCCTGCTGCAAACCATCTTCCGTCTGTCTCCATTCTGAAGAGCAACCCTCTACCATCGCCCTCGGATTCCGACCTTCGGGCGAATTGGCTTGTTGAAAGCGTGAAAACGCACATCTCCATTTCCAGGAACAGTTTCTTCCCATCTGTCATCAGGCAACCGAATCATCCTACCACAACCAGAGAGCACTGCTGAACTACTATCCACCTCATTGGTAGATCTGCATCACACAACAGTCTGTCTGTCTTTTCGTATTTTTTTGTTATTTTCAGTGTGTTTTAGAAGTATGGGTTAATCTTCTCTGTGGTGGTTTATGTGGGGGGTGGGGGTGGGAATCGGGGGAAACTTTTTTTCAATCTCTTTCCTTGCCCGAGATCCGATTGTTTTCCGGTCATATCTCCGGTCGCTCTGCGGCCTAACATCATGGAGCTGTCAGCCTTCATTATGATTATGATTATGATTCTGATACACTGTAATGGCTCGACTGTAATCATGCATTGTCCTTCCGCTGACTGGAGTGCACTCAACAAAAGCGTTTCACTGTACCAGATTTTAAAACCAAGCTCTAAAGTCCATACAGTTTGGGGTTTATTTCATTGACACACTGAAAGCACCAAGGCACGAAATTTGAATAAACAAAACCTCTCTATTAGGTTCTTGTGAATTTTACTGGTCGTGCGAATTATCCAAATTCAACAAATGGGGATTAAATATATTGATTGCATTAATCTATTAATATATCAATTTGTATCAATTGAGGATGTTTACCCTCAAAGAGGATCCGCTCATAGCATCCACAATACTTGTTGATCAATTTATTTCGACCAGAAGTTCACTTCTCGCTCGTGCATTGAGTGTCTCTCCACTATTCCACCTTATGCATGTGCCGCATCTGTACAATCATGTGTCCAGTGAATCCTGGACATCAATAACGATGAACCAATCATTATCAATTATTACATTAAACAAATCGCATGCTTATAGAACTTCAAAATAGCAGAATATGGTTTAAAAATATGCAGCACGCAAGAAGGTTTCGACAAATGTTATGCACGCAACCTCATGCATGTCAGGAAGTTCAGTTATCTGCAGAGCCGCTTTCAACTAATGCCTAGCTGTCTAAATGTTTACGAAAGAACTGCAGATGCTGGAAAAATCGAAGCTAGACAAAAATGCTGGAGAAACTCAGCGGGTGAGCAGCATCTATGGAGCGAGGTAGTAGGTGACGTTTACGGTCGAGACCCTTCTTCAGACTGTCTCACCCGCTGAGTTTCTCCAGCAGGGTGCACAAAAGGCTGGAGAAACTCAGCGGGTGCAGCAGCATCTAAGGAGCGAAGGAGATAGGCGACGTTTCGGGTCGAGACCCTTCTTCAGACTGGTTAGGGATCAGGGAAACGAGATATATAGACGGTGATGTGGAGAGATAAAGAACAATGAATGAAAGATATGCAAAAAAGTATCGATGATAAAGGAAACAGGCCATTGTAAGCTGTTTGTAGTGTGAAAATGAGAAGCTAGTGCGACTTGGGTGGGGGAGAGATGGAGAGAGAAGGAATGCCAGGGCCCGAGGGCTGAGGGAGAAGTGGGAAGGGGAGGAGACAGCAAGGGTTAACAAAATTGAGAAAAATCAATGTTTAAGCCCAGAGGATGCAGACTCCCCAAGCGGAATATGAGGTGCTGTCCCTCCAACTTGCGACGTTGCTCACTCTGGTCGTGGAGGAGGCCCAGGACCGAGAGGTCGGATATGGAATGGGAGGGGGAGTTGAAGTGCTGAGCCGGGAGGTCGGGTTGGTGATTGCGGACCGAGCGGAGGAGTTCGGCGAAACGATCGCCAAGCCTCCGCTTGGTCTCACCGATATAGATCAGCTGGCACCTGGAGCAACGGATGCAGTAGATGAGGTTGGAGGAGGTGCAGGTGAACCTCTGTCGGACCTGGAAGGATTGCTTGGGTCCCTGAAAGGAGTGGAGGGGGGGAGGTGAAGGGACAAGTGTAGCATCTCTTGCGGTTGCAAGGGAAAGTGCCCGGGGAAGGGGTGGAGCGGGAGGGAAGGGAAGAATTGACAAGGGAGTTGCGGAGGGAGCGGTCTTTGCGGAAGGCAGACAGGGGGGGGGGGGGGGGGGGGAGATGGGTGTGGGGTCACGTGGAGAGTGGCGAAACTGGTGGAGGACTATGTGTTGTATGTACTGGCTGGTGGGGTGAAAGGTGAGGACCAGGGGGACTCTGCCCTTGTTGTGAGTGGGGGAATGGGGAGAGAGGGCAGTGTTGCGGGGTATGGAGGAGACTCTGGTGCGAGCCTCATCTATAGTGGGGGAGGGGAATCCCCGTTCTCTGAAGAAGTTTCTGAAGAAGGGTCTCGACCCGAAACGTCGCCTATCTCCTTCGCCCCTTAGATGCTGCTGCACCAGCTGAGTTTCTCCAGCTTTTTGTGTAACCCTCGATTCTCCAGCATTTGCAGTTCCTTCTTTAACAAGTTTCTCCAGCATTTGTGTCTACCTCCGCGAGCTGTCTAAATGTCTGCGCGGCGCAGGGTCCCCACCTGCTGGTAAAACCTGATACTGCGGAATCGGTGGATATACTAACCCATTGCCCGTGGGGATGGTGTATCTGGGGCAGAGAGAATGAACAGATTCCGATGCTGGAGGCCGGCATCGACATGGGAGCAGTGGCGGTGACTGAAACACAATCCGGCATGACGAGAGAAACGAACAGGAGCGACCGGAAGAGCTACCTGGTTGTCTAACTTGAGTAATACACTGTGCTATTATTTACATTGTTTTTCATCAACTTCACGAGTTTATACAATACTGTTCTTAATAAACAAAACTTACCCTGATTATTAAGGAATTGATGTAAGTAGGTGATCAATTTCTCAGGGTGTAGATGTCGCTGCAAGATCAGCATTCATTGCACATCACAAATTGCCCTCTGAGTAGATCGCTCGGAAAATGCCAAGGGCATTTGATCTTCATCCGCTTTGAACGAGTTGGATCTTAAACAAAATAAGTGTGTAGCGGTCATCGTATTTCAGATAGTTTATTTCTTTCAAGAATTTGAGGTGATTAACTGTAATTAAGGTGGAAGAAAATACTTAAAATTGTGCCCCTGGATTGTGCCACTGGATTCCTCGTTCGATAACTAATTCGGTGCCTCGCCACCTCACCCCAACCTCCAGTTGATGCCTCGAGTTCGCCAGTTCCTATTGGATTGCGGCCCTTGAGTTAATAACCATGTTTAAAGCCGGGATTATTGCCGTCATGATTTTACACACCTTTATAAAATCACCCCTCATCCTACTGCGTCCCAGCCTCTCCCTCTAGAGAGGCCTTCGGGCCCAGGCAACATCATCATTAATATTGTCTACATCCTTTCTAATGTATCCACATTCTTCACACAGCAGAGTGAAATAAACTGAACATATTACTCTAAACTGACCATCCTTAATATGAAATGATGCACGGCTTCTCCAAATAGAGATGCATCTGAAGACTGCAGCGTGAGAGACGAGTGTACTGATGTGGATTATAATATGTTTACTTCCACCCTGTTCCCGGGCTGTGATCGGAGATGCGGGCGGCGGGTTCCACTGCCCAACAGGTGCAACGCCTCCTCAGTTACACCTCCTCAGCACCGGACCCCGACCCTTCCGTCATGACGATCCCAGGCCAATCTCTACTCTTTAGTCTATATTCAAGCCGGTGTAATGTCTAACTGACCCATCCCTTGTGTGATTAGTTGGGCCAGGAAATCTTCACACTGAACCCTTGCAGCTAATTAACAACACGTAGCGCAAAAAAAAAAATGGAACCAGGAAGTACAGAAAGTTAAAATGGCTTCGAAATACCCGGTCGAGTGTTTAACCGATGAGGCTGTTTCTTCCATCTGCCTGGATTTCTTCACCGATCCGGTGGTACTGGAGTGTGGGCACAACCTCTGCCGCTCCTGTATCACACAGGGTGGGGAGAAACTCCTGCCCAGAATATAGAGAGGGGTTGCAGATCGCACCCTCGAAGTTAATCGGGCCTTGGCGAGACTGTCTGAGAAAGCTCGAACGCTGAGCCTGAATACGGAATAGAAGGAAAGTAAAAATCACTGCGAGATACATCAGGAAAGACTGAAGCTATTTTGTGAAACTGATCTGTGTGATTTGTGCAGCTGCGCTGGACCACAAGTCTCACAGCTTCATGCTGGTAGATGAAGCTGTTGAAATCTGCAAGGTAAAATCAAATCGATTTTGATCACATCATTGTCTAATCTTTTCTTTATTGTCTGACATTTTTATTCTCTGATCTGAAACCCAACCTCAGGATCAGGTGAAATCTTCATTCGAATCTCTCACAGAAATGAAATTAGAGATCCAGGAAATGGAGCAGGATCAGAAAGAGAGCATTTCTGGAGTTCAGGTGCGGCTTTGTACTATCGATTTAATTATTTTTGGGTAGATGTGATCTCTATGATGCGTGTAATAAGTGAGCAACTCTGTAGAGCTCTTTGGTCGATAACTCGAGACCTTGGGAGCGGTTGAGCAGTCAAGGACTTTACTCCCTGGGGCACAGGAGTCTGAAGAATGATCTATTGCATGTGTATAATATCAGGAAACGAAATGATAGAATGGATGCTCAGTCTTTTACCCTTAGTAGGGGGAACGAACATTCGAGGGCAATGGTTTAATGTGAGAGAGAAAATACTTAATCCGAAAATTATGGACAACTTTGGTTGTGGGTATATGGAACGGGCTGCCTAGGGAGGTAGTTGAATCAGGTACCATTAACAAGATTTAAAATATATTTGAACGAATTCGTGGAGAGCAAAGTTTTAGAACCAGCTGGGCCAAATGCACACTAGTGGAAATGGTACAGATGGGGCGTCATTCTAAATGGTATTGCTGTCTGCTAGTTCTGGAGACCTGGTTCTCTCCAGTGAGGGTTATTGGACACATGAAATTGAATAGGTTGCAGGGAATTGTACTGAGGAAATTGAAATTATGTGCTTGTACATTACTTTCACCAAATATTTCAGATTTATTAAGACGAGCTCTTGAATTACATAGAAACATAGAAAATAGGTGCAGGAGGAAGCCATTCGGCCCTCCGAGCCAGCACCGCCATTCATTTTGATCTCGGCTGATCGTCCCCTATCAATAACCCGTGCCTGCCTTCTCCCCATATCCCTTAACTCCACTAGCCCCTAGAGTTCTATCTAATTGCCAAAGTAATGAAAGCTTCGGATTAAATACAGACAAATTGAATTAGTGTAGATACGTACAGAGCCCAGCGTGGACATATTTGGTCGAAGGGCCTATTTCTGCACCCCAGGACCCGACATTCACTTGCCAAATGTCACCTTCCATGTCATGAGGAAACACAGCAGAGTGACATATTGATTCTTATCTTTCATCTGACAGGAAGCGTCACGCAATCTTCAGTCACAGACCACATCCCAGTTTGCTGAACTGCACCAGATTCTCATTGAGAAAGAGCAGCGCTTACTCGGAGATGTCCGGGAAGAAGATTGTAAAAACAATGGAGAAAAATCTTCAAGAGATTCAAGAGAATTTAAATTCCATTCAGGAGGAACTTTCGAAGTTACAGGAACAGAGAGATCACAAGGACGGTGTGATATTTCTGAAGGTGAGGGGGTACACTACAATTTGGCGAAGTGAATGTGCACAGTCTCAAAATTGTGGGTTAAATTTCTGAAAGAAATGCTGCATTTACCAGTAATTCAGAACTGGGTCAATGTTCCGTCTGTTCCATCTACTCACCGCATTCGACAATAATGCTCCAAATTCCAGGAATCCTCGTGTATTTATCCCAGTTCAATTTAAGTTTACCTGCAATATTGTCTTCAGGCGGCCTGTGAGTTAAATCTGGCTCTGCCTCCGGAGGCTCGAGGTCGGTCGCAGTTGGAGGCCGCCAGCTCCGCCATTAGGCCTCAGCGCAGACGGAGACGAGGGACACGACAAGAAAAGTCGCGTCCCCCCAGAAGGAAGAGACTAAAACACGCCCCCCCCCCCCTCCCCACACACACATACACGACCTAATAACTCAAATTAACAAGCTACAACAGGACAAGAAAACAAAAAGAAAAAACAGACCAGGTGCTGGAAAATCGAGGGTACACAAAAAGCTGGAGAAACTCAGCGGGTGCAGCAGCATCTGTGGAGCGAAGGAGATAGGCAACGTTTCGGGCCGAAACCTTTCTTCAGACTGATGGGTGGGTGGGGGGAGGTGGGGGGAAGAAAGGAAAAAGGAGGAGGAGGTGCCCGAGGGAGAGGTGGGAAGGGGAGGAGACAGTGTGGAGAAGTTAAAATGGCTGCGAAAGACCAGGTGGAGAGTTGGACCGCGGAGGTAGTTTGTCCCATCTGCCTGGATTTCTTCACCGATCCGGTGTCACTGGAGTGTGGCCACTACTTCTGCCGCTCCTGTATCACACAGAGTTGGGACAGGGAGGGGAGAAACTCCTGCCCGGAATGTAGAGAGAAGTTTACAGTCCGCGCCCTCAGGGTGAATCGGGCCTTGGCGAGACTGTCTGAGAAAGCTCGAACACTGAGTCTGAATCGGACAGAGAAGGAAAGTAAACTTCAGTGCGAGGAACATCAGGAAGAACTGAAACTTTTGTGAAACGGACAAGAAGCTGATCTGCCTGGTTTGTTGAGATGCGCGGGAACACAGAGATCACCGCTTCATGCCGGTTAAAGAAGCTGGTCAAATATACAAGGTAAATGCAAACTGATTTTAATCACATCATTTTAATTCCTGCTTTATTGTTCAACAATTTAACTATCTGATTTTCAAACACAATCCCAGGATCAGGTGAAATCTTCCGTCCAGCCTCTCACAAAAAAAAAATCAGAGATCCAGCGAATGGAGCAGCAAAAGAAACAGAAGATTTCTGGAGTTCTGGTGAGGCTTTCCAGTTTCGATTTATTGATCTTGTGTAGATTTGATTCCTGTGATGCGTGTAATAATAGGGCAGGGCAGTGACACAAGTTGTGCTGCTGTCTCCCGGTTCTGG
Organism: Raja brachyura; assembly: GCA_963514005.1. The sequence continues at coordinate 35,043,550 of OY740805.1, forward strand.
TGAGCGGGTTCGATCCTGACCTCGGGTGCTGCCCGTGTGGTTCACGCCTTCTCCCTGTGACCACGTCCCCAATACACGCTGGTTCAACGATCCTGGAAGCAAAGAAAATATGTGCAGGAGTAGACTATTCGGCCCTTCGAGCCAGCACCGGCATTCAAGCCTAGTACGAAAAGTGTGATCCTGGTGCGAAAAGTGTGATCCTGGTGCGAAAAGTGGGAGCCTGGTGCGAAAAGTGCGGATCTGGTGCGCAAGGAGGAAGCATGGTACTTAAAGTGCGAGTATGGTGCGAAAAGTGCTATTCTGGTGCAAAAAATGCGAGTCTGATGCGAAGGCTGCGAGCATGGTGCAAAAACTGAGATCCTGGTGCGAAGACTGCGATCCTGGTGCGAAAGATGCGAGCCTGGTGAGAAATCTTCGCGCCTGGTGCTAAAGGTGCGAGCCTGGTGCGAAAAGTGCGAGCTGGGGCGAAAAGTGCGAGCTGGGGCGAAACGTGCGAGCTGGTGCTAAATGTGCCAGCCTGGTGCGAAACGTGCGAGCCTGGTGCGAAACGTGCGAGCCTGGTGCGAAACGTGCGAGCCAGCTGCGAAAACTACGAGCCTGGTGCGAAAAATACAAGCTTGGTGTGAAAGCTGCGAACCTCGTCCGCAAACTAGGAGCCGGGCGCACAAGCTGCGAGCCTGGTGAGATAAGAGCGAGCCGCGGTAAATGGGGAATTAGGGGAGGGCACTAATATACGGGGAATTAGAGGAGCGCAGCATCAAATGGTAAATTATGGGGAGGACACCAGTAAATGGGGATAAAGGGGATGGCACCAGTAAATGGGAAATTTGGGGACGGCGTCAGTAAACAGTGGCGCAGAGGTAGAGTTGCTGTCTCGCAGGTTCAGAGACCCGGGTTCGATTCTGACCACGGCCGCCGTCTGCACGGTTTGTGCGTTCTCCCCGTGACCGCGTGGATTTTTTCCGACATCTTCGGTTTCCTCCCAAACTCCAAAGACGCACAGGTTTGTAGATATACAGGTTGAAATGTAACTTGTCCCCAGTGTGTGTAGGACATCGTTAATGTGTGGGGGTGGCTGGTCAGTGCGGACTCGCACTGTTCCTTTTCCAAACCCTTTTCTCCAGAGATGTTGTCTGTCACGCTGGGTTACTCCAGGGTTCTGTGTCTATCTTCGGTTACAACCAGCATCTGCAGCTCCTTCCTTCGCGAAGTTGTTCTTAAGTCTGGACATTTGAGGGGTTTGAGGGTTGAGGGGTTTAGAGTGGTTTAGAGGGGCTGTGAAGGGGTTTAGAGGGGTTTAGAGGGGCTTGGATATGGCTAGAGGGATTTAGAGGGGCGTAGAGTGGTTTAGATGCGGTTTAGAGGGCCTGGGAGGGATTTACAGGGCTTTAGAGGGATTTAGATGGGTTTAGAGGGGTTCATAGGGCTCTAGACGGCTTTAGAGGAGCTTAGATGGGATTGGAGTGGTTTGGAGGGGGTTAGAGGGGTTCTTGAGTGGTGTAGAGAGGCTTAGAGATCTTTAGAGAGGTTTAGATGGATTTAAAGGGGTTCAGATGGGTTTACAGGGGTTTACTGGGGTTAACATGTGTTCAGAGGGTTTTATTGGGGTTTATAAACATATAACCATATAACAATTACAGCACGGAAACAGGCCCTCTCGGCCCTTCCAGTCCGTGCCGACCATTTATTTTCCCCTAGTCCCATCTACCTGCACTCAGACCATACACCTCCATTTCCCTTCCCGTCCATATACCTATCCACTTTACTTTTAAATGTTAAAATCGATCCTGCCTCCACCACTTCTGCAGGAAGATCATTCCACACAGCCACCTCTCTGGGTAAAGAAGTTCCCCCTCATGTTACCCCTAAACCTCTGTCCCTTAATTCTCATGTCATGCCCTCTTGTTTGAATCTTCCCTACCCTCAATGGGAAAAGCTTATCCACGTCAACTCTGTCTATCCCTTTCATCATTTTAAAAACCTCAATCAAGTCCCCCCTTAACCTTCTGCGCTCCAAAGAATAAAGACCTAACTTGTTCAACCTTTCTCTGTAACTTAGTTGCTGGAACCCAGGCAACATTCTAGTAAATCTCCTCTGTACTCTTTCTATTTTGTTGACATCCTTCCTATAATTAGGCGACCAAAATTGCACACCATAGTCCAGAATTGGTCTTACCAATGCTTTGTACAATTTTAACATTACTTCCCTACTCCTATATTCAATGCTCTGATTTATAAAAACCAGCACACCAAAAGCTTTCTTTACCACCCTCTCTGCATGCGGTTTCACCTTCAGAGAACTATGCACAGTTATTCCTTGATCCCTCTGTTCTACAGCATTCCTCAATTCCCTACCATTTACCATGTACGTCCTATTTTGATTTGCCCTGCCAAGATGTAGCACTTCACACTTATCAGCATTAAACTCCATCTGCCATCTTTCAGCCCACTCTTCCAAATGTCCCAAATCTCTCTATAGACTTTGAAAATCTACTTCATTATCCACAACACCACCTATCTTAGTATCATCTGCATACTTACTTATCCAATTTTCCACCCCATCATCCAGATCATTGATGTACATGACAAACAACAGTGGTCCCAACACAGATACCTGAGGCACCCCACTGGTCACCGGCTTCCAGGTTTAGAGGTGCTTAGAGAGGTTTATGGTGCGAGCCTGGAAAAATGCGAACCGCCAGCGTAAAATGTGAGCCTGGTTCCAAAAGTGCGAGCCGGTTGTGAACACAGCGAGCCTGGTGCGAACACTACAATCCAGTGCGAAAACTGCGAGCCTGGCACAAAAACTGCGAGCCTGGCACAAAAACTGCGAGCCGTGTGCCAATACTGCGAGCCTGGTGCCAAAACAGCGAACTTGGTACGAAATCTGCGAGCCTGGTGCGAAAAGTGCGAGGCGCCTGCGAAAAATGCAAGCCTGATGCGAAAAGTGCGAACTTACTGAGAAAACTGCGAGCGTGGCGCAAAAAGTGCGAGCCTGGTGCGAAAAGCACGAGACGGCTGCGAAAAATGCGAGGCTGGTCCGAAATGTGCTATCTGGTGCGAAATGTGCGAGCCTGATGCTAAAGGTGAGAGCCTGGAGCGAAAAGTGCGAGCCTGCTGCGAAAACTGCGAGGATGCTGCGAAAAGTGCGAGCCTCAGTAAATATGAAATTAGGGGAGGGCACTAATAAATAGGGTATTAGGGGAGCGCGGCATTAAATGGTGATTAGGGGAGGACACCAGTAAACGGGGATTAGGGGATCGCACCAGTAAAAGGGAAGTTAGGGGAGGGCGCCAGCGTACAACGGTGGGGCGGTAGAGTTGCTGCCTCACAGGTTCAAAGACCCGGGTTCGATTCCGACCACGGCCGTCGTCTGCCTGGTTTGTACGTTCTCTCCCTGACCGTGTGGATTTTCACCGACATCTTCGGTTTCCTCTCAAACTCTAAAGACGCACAGGTTTGTAGATATACATGTTTAAATGTAAATTGTCCACAGCGTGTGTAGGACATCGATAATGTGTGGGGATCGCTGGTCAGTGCGGACCCGCACTGTTCCTTTTCGAGACCCTTTTGTCCAGATATGCTGTATGTCATGGTAGGTTACTCCAGCTTTTTGTGTCTATCTTAATAATATTAGTAATGTATTTTATTGTCATTGCACATAGGTGCAACGAGATTTGGTATGCAGCTTCCATCTGATGTCATACCTTAATCAACTAAAAATTTAGAAAACAGTAAAACAGTAAAACAGTATAAAGTGCAAATCTGTGCCGGGTCGATGTGCGACGTGATCATCCGAGGGAGACAGTTCATGGGGGGGGGGGGGGGGGGGGGCACTCAGCAGGGCTGGTTCAGAGCAGCTATAGGTCTGGGAATAAAGCTGTTACTAAGGCTGGAGGTGCGGGAGTAGAAGGCCTTGCAACGTCTGCCGGAAGGTAGAAGTTCGAACATACTATTGCAAGGGTGTGAGGAGTCTTTGTGAATGCTGACGGCCTTCCTGAGGCACCGTGTATAATAGATGCCCTCCATGGCTGGTAGCTGTGTCCAAATTATCTTCTGCGCTCTGTGGACGACGCGCTGAAGAGCTCTCCTCTCCGCCTCCATGCAGTTGAGATACCACACAGTGATGCCATATGTTAATATTCTCTCTGTGGTGCAGCGGTAGAAGGTCGTCAGCAGCAATCATCTTCGGTTGAAACCAGCATCTGCAGCTTCTTACTGTGCGAAGCTGTTCCTAAGTCTGGACATTTGAGGGGTTTAGATGGGTTTAGAGAGGTTTAGGGGGCATTAGAGCGTGTTTGAGGGGTTTAGAGGGGTTTAGAGGGGTTTATATGTGTTCAGACGGGATTAGAGGGGTTTAGACGGGTTTAGAAGGGTTTAGAGGACGTTAGAGGGCTTTAGAGGACTTTAGAGGGGTTAAGAGGGGTTTAGACGGGTTTAGAGGTGTTTAGCGGGGATTAATGTGCGGGCCTGGTGCGCAAAGTGTGAGTCTGGTTCGTAAAGCGGGAGCCGCTGGCGAAATATTCTAGCCTGGTTCGAAAAGTGCGAGCTGGCTGCGAAAAAAAGCGAGCCTGGTGCGAACACTGCAATCCGGGTGCGAAAAGTGCGAGCATGCCGCAAATTATACTAGCATGATGCGCAAAACTGCGTGCCTGGTGCTAAATCCGCGACCTTGGTGCGAAAAGTGCGAGCCTTATGCGAAACGTGCGAGGCGCCTGCGAGAAATGCGCGATTGGTGAGAAAAGTGCGAGCCTGCTCTGAAAAGAGCGAGCCTGGTACGAACAGTGCGATCCTGGTGCGAAAACTGCGGCACTGGCTCAAAAAGTACGAGCCTCGAGCGAAAAGTGCGAGCCTTTGGCCCAATGTGGGAGCCTGGTGCGCAAAACTTTGAACCTTTTGCGAAAATTGCGAGACTGGTGCGAAAATTGCGAGACTGGTGCGAAAAGTGCGAACCTGCTGCGAAAAGAGCGAGTCTGGTGCGACGTCTGAGATCCTGGTGTGCAAACTGCGAGCGTGGCGCAAAAAGTGCGAGTCTGTTGCGAAAAATGCGAGCCTGGTGCGAAAAGTACGAGCCGGCTGCGAAAAATGCAAGCCTGGTCCGAAAAGTGCGAGCTGGTGCTAAAGGTAGAACCTGGTGCGAAAAGAGCGAGCCTCAGTAAATAGGGAATTAGGGGAGGGCACCAATAAACGGGGATTTAGTGGATGGCACCAGTAAATGGGAAATTAGGGGAGGGCGCCTGTAAACAGCGGTGGAGCGGTAGAGTTGCTGCCTCACAGGTTCAGGGACGCGGGTTAGATTCCGACCACGGTCGCCGTCTGCACGTTCTCCCCGTGACCATGTAGATTTTCTCCAGAGATGCTGCCTGCCCCGCTGTTACACCGTCTTTTTGTGACCACATATGATATATCAGCGTTTCTGAGCTCAAGCTATCCAGAACGGTAACACAACGGTAGACACTGCCTTACAGCGCCAGAGACGCGGGTTCAATCCCGAACAAGGGTGCTGTCTGTACGGAGTTTGTACGTTCTCCCCCTGACCGCGTGGATTTTCTCCGACATCTTCGGCTTCCTCCCAAACTCGAAAGACGCACAGGTTTGTAGATATACAGGTTTAAATGTAAATTGTCCCCTATGTGTGTTGGACATCGTTAATGTGTGGGGGTCGCTGGTCAGTGCGGACTCGCACAATTCCTTTTCGAGACCCTATTCTCCAGAGATGCTGTCTGTCACGCTGGGTTACTCCAGGGTTTTGTGTCTATCTTCGGTTGAAACCAGCATCTGCAGCTCCTTCCTGTGCGAAGCTGTTCTTAAGTCTGGAGATTTGTTGGGGTTTAGAGGCATTTAGATGGGTTTAGTGGGCTTTAGATGGGGTTAGATGGGTTTGGAGGAGGTTAGAGGGGTTTAGACGGGGTTTGAGGGGGTTTAGAGCGGTTTAAAGGGGTTTACAGGGGTTTAGATGGGCTGCCAGGGGTTGAGAGGGGGTTTGAGGGGGTTAGAGGGGTTTAGAAGGGTTAACCGTGGTTCACAGGGGTTACCAGGGGTTTAGAGGGGGTTAGAAGGGGTTAGAGGGAGTTGGAGGGGTTTCGAGAGGTTTAGAGGGCTTTAGATTAATTTAGAGGGGATTAGAGGGGTTAGAGTGTGATAGAGGGGTTTCGATGGTTTTTGAGGGGTTTGGAGGGGTTTGGAGGGGTTTCATAGAAACATAGAAAATAGGTACAGGAGTAGGCCATTCGGCCCTTCGAGCCTGCACCGCCATTCAATATGATCATGGCTGATCATCCAACTCAGTATCCTGTACCTGCCTTCTCTCCATACCCCCTGATCCCTTTAGCCACAAGGGCCACATCTAACCAGATATATTGGCTGGTCTGATATATTAGATATAGCCAATGAACTTGCCTCAACTACATTATGTGGCAGATAATTCCACAGATTCACCACTCTCTGTGTGAAAAATGATTTGCTCATCTCGGTCCTAAAATACTTCCCTCTTATCCTTAAACTGTGACCCCAAGTTCTGGACTTCCCCAACATCGGGAACAATCTTCCTGCATCTAGCCTGTCCAACCCCTTAATAATTGTGTAAGTCTCTATAAGATCCCCCCTCAATCGTCTAAATTCCAGCGACTACAATCCGAGTGTATCCAGTCTTTCATCATATGCAAGACCTGCCATCCCAGGAATCAGTCTGGTGAACCTTCTCTGTACTCCCTCTATGGCAAAAATGTTTTTTCTCGGATTAGGAGACCAAAACTGTACGCAATACTCCAGGTGTGGCCTCACCAAGACCCTGTACAACTGCAGTAGAACCTCCCTGCTCTAGTACTCAAATCCGTTTGCTATGAATGCCAAAATACCATTCGCTTTCTGCACTGCCTGCTGCACCTGCATGCCTACTTTCAATGACTGGTGAACCATCACACCCAGGTATCGTTGCATCTCCCCGTTTCCTAATCGGCTACCATTCAGATAATAGTCTACATTCCTGTTTTTGCCACCAAAGTGGTTAACCTCACATTTATCTACATTATACTGCATCTGCCATGCATATGCCCACTCACCCAACCTATCAAAGTCACCTTACAGCCTCCTAGCATCCTCCTCACAGCTAACACTGCCCCCCAACTTGGAGATGTTGCAATCAATTCCGTAATCCAGATAATTAATATAGTGTTTCGATAGTTTCGAGGGGTTTAGAGGGGTTTAGAAGGGTTTCGATGTGTTTAGAATGGTTTCGAGGGGTTTCCAGTGGTTTCGAGGCGTTTCGAGTGGTTTCGTGGGGTTTCGAGGCGTTTACAAGGGTTTAGAGAGGTTTCGAGGGGTTTCGATGGGTTTTGAGGCGTTTACAAGGGTTTAGAGAGGTTTCGAGGGGTTTCGAGGCGTTTACAAGGGTTTAGAGAGGTTTCGAGGGGATTAGAGGGATTTAGAGAGGGTTAGAGGGGGGTTAGGGTGGTTTAGAGGGCGTTAGAGTGGGTTAGAGAGGGTTAGATGGGGTCAGAGGGGTTTATAGAGGTTTATGAAATGAAATTAATTGAATTGCTACCTTTATTGTCATTCATACCTTTCGGTCTGAACGAAATTTCGTGCCTGCAGTCAAACATATAATAAAAATAACAGAAACACACAATAAACGTTAGGGGGCGCCGTCCTGTATGGTATGGCTGCCCAGCCTGCAGATGTTTGTCTCCAGGGTTAGGGGGAAACTACTTTTCCTGGTCCCTACCTGTGAGCTTTTCTCCGGGTTGCACTTTCGACCAGTCCTCGCGGCCTACCAGCGGTCCTGGAGCGGAGTTTCCTGAGGGGACCGCCCAGAACCTCGGCTTCGGCAGCGGCGGAGCGTCATCGCGGAGCGGAGCGGGTGATGCCTTGCCTGGGCCACCGCGCTGGAACTCCAGTGAGCTGCAGACCGGCGCCAAAAAACATCGCGGAGCTGCGGGTCTGCGGGTCTGCGGAGCGGCGGCGGTGGCTTTAACATCGGGAGCCAGTGGGGGAGCCCCATTTCGAGGGGTTTCGAGTGGTTTCGAAGGTAGTTCGAGGGGTTTTGAGAGATTTTGAGGGGTTTTGAGGGGTTTCGAGGGGTGTCGAGAGGTTTTGAGGGGTTTCGAGGGGTTGAAGGGGTTTCGAGGAAAGAGGTTTCGAGGAGTGTAGAGAGGTTTCGAGGGGTTTCGAGGGGTATCGAGGGGTTTCGAGCGGTTTAGAGGGGTTTAGAGAGGTTTCGAGAGGTTTCGAGGGTTTCTAGATGTTTAAAGCGGTTGAGAGGAGGTTAGAGAGGTCGGGAGGGGTAGAGAGGGGTTTGGAGGGACTGTGAGGGATTTATAGGGGATTAGAAGTGGTTAGAGGGGTTTACAGGGGTTTGCAGGGGTTAATAAGGGTTCAGAGGGGGTTAGAAGGGATTAGAGGGTATTAGAGATGTGTATAGTGGTTTAGAGGGGTTTGGATAAGTTTAGAAGAATTTAGAGGGGGTTAGAGCGGGATAGAGGGGTTTAGTGGGGTTGGGTTTCGAGAGGTTTCGAGGGGAGGGGTTTCGAGGGGTTTCGATGGATTTAGATGGTCTTAGAGGGGTTCGAGGGGTTTAGAGGGATTTTGAGGGGTTTAGAAGGGTTTCGAGGGCTTTCGAGGGGTTTCAAGGGGATTAAAGAGGTTTATAGGGGGTTAGAGTGGGTTAGAGAGGGTTAGATGGGATCAGAGGAGTTTAGAGGGGTTTAGAGAGGTTTAGATCGGGATAGAGGAGGTTAGAGGGGTCAGAGAGGGCTTAGAGGGGTTTAGATGGTTTTTCAGGGGTTTAGAGAGGTTTCGAGTGGTGTACATGGGTTTAGAGCGGGTTAGAGGGGGTTAGCGGGGGTTAGATGGGTTCAGAGGTGTTTCGAGGGATGTTTAGGGGTTTCGAGGGATTTCGAAGGGCCCCGAGGGTTTATAGGGGTTTAGAGGGGCTTGGAGAGGTTTAGAGGGGTTTCGAAGGGTTTCGAGCGGGTTTCGAAGGTTTTGAGTGGTTTCGAGGCGTATCGAGGCGTTTCAAGGTGTTTGGGGGGGGGTTAGAGGGGTGTACAGTGTTTTCGAGGTGTTTAGAGGGGGTTATAGCGGGTTAGGGTATGTTTAATGCGTTCAGAGGTGTTTCTAGAGGTTTCTAAGGGTTTCGAGGGGTTTCGAAGGCCACCGAGGGGTTATAGGGGTTTTTAGAGGGTGTTACATGGGGTTTAGAGGGGTTTCGAGGGGGTTTGGAGGGGTTTCGAGTGGTTTTGAGGGTTTTCGATGCATTTCGAGGGGTTTCGATGGGTTTAGAGGGGTTTCGAGTGCTTTAGGTTTCGAGTGGTTTCGAGGGTTCGAGGGCGTTTCGAGGCGTTTGGAGGTGTTTAGAGGGGTTTCGATGGGTTTCTTTTAAAAAATAATAATTTTATTTATTAGAGGTAAATACATCAATGTACACATATATACTGTTAAAATCATTGTACCCCATAATTTTATGGATTTTAAAGAAAAAGAATAGAGAGAAAGAGAGTGAAATGTGAAAAGTGTTGTGATAGTGAAAGAGCGTGCCAAAGGGGAGAAGAAACCCTTGGTCAAAGAATTAGAAAAGGGGGTTAAAAGATAGACCCTAAAAAAAGAAAAGGAAAAAGAAAAAAAGAAGAAAAAAGCCAGTTACTATATCACGCAAAAGGAATCCACCAACTCGATAGTTTTTCATCTCCCCCTACCAAGGCCCGAGGTACTCCTGCACCCTATCTTTGTAGTAATTCTATAAATGCAGACCACGTCTGATAGAAACGTTCTGATTTTCTTTCCAGGCAGAGTCTCATATCTTCCAGATGTAGTGTTTCAAACATAGTTGAAATCCACATATTTAATGTTGGTATAGGAGCATTTTTCCAAAATTTTAGGATTCGTTTTTTTCCTATTATTAAGCCGTAATCAAATAAATTCTTTTGATACACATTTAATTCTGAACTACCTTCTGTCATTCCGAAAATAATCCATTCTGGCTTTGGTGTCATTTTTATTTTAAACAGTTTTGTGAAAATTTCAAAGATTTCAATCCAAAACCTTTGCATTTTTGTACAAAAGATGAATGAGTGCGCTACAGTAACTTCTTGACACTGGCATTTATCACAAATTGGTGAAACGTTAGGGAAAAATTTATTTAATTTAGTTTTTGAGTAGTATAATCTGTGTATTATTTTAAATTGTATTAAAGTGTGTCTTACGTTAATTGAGCATTTGTGCACATTTAATAAGTATTCTTTCCACCTTTCGTTGGAAATTTTAATGCTTAGTTCATTTTCCCATTCACCTGTTGTAGATGTTATGTGTATACCCCTTTAACAGTAGTGACGTAGCCCTTGCTAACCACTCCCCTATAATCGAGTATAACTGTGTCCTCCCATCCCTAGCTCTCTCTCTAGTGATCGTGACAGACCACGTACAGCTAGGGCAGTGATGTGTGCTTAGATAATAAAAGTTATAGTAAAGAATTCTCTGTGTGCGTGCATGTTATTTACATGGTGTCAGAAGTGGGATGTTGCGGAGGTTCAGGAGGTCAAGGTAAATGTCAGACGAGACAGGCGACAACGCTCCAGTAATCCTTTAGCACTGCGGACCGCGCGCTCAGCCAGGCCGTTGCTTTGAGGGTACTCCGGACTGCTAGTGTAGTGTCGAAAGTTCCAGCGGTCAGCAAAAGCACGAAACTCAGCGCTAGTGAATTGACTGCCGTTGTCCGACTGCAGGCTTGCCGGGGACCCAAAAGTAGCGATTTTGTAGCTGCAGGGGAGCTTTCCCAGCTTGGTATCGAAACGGTCTGGGTATTCGGCCGGCGGGTCCAGGGGTGACTGCACCATGTGGATGTCACGATGGAAGTTGACCAACCTGAGGTCTTGGCAGGCCCGGATGCCGAGCAGGGGGGCACATTTGCTGTCCAGTAGAAAGAAAGAGAGAGGCCGAGTGGCCTTCAGTACCTTGCAGTGGAGAGTGGCCTTCCCCACAGGAACAAGCAAGCCTCCCCCATAGGCACGAAGAACAGAGCGTTCAGTGCTAACAAGCTCATTATTCCTTATCTTTTTGAATATAACGTTTGCAGTGGCCCCCGTGTCGACCTTAGCAGAGAAAGTGGTGCCATTCACAGTAACTTGCACGGTCGGGTCCGTTATCAGCGCAGGTGCACCTCGCAGCGAAAACACGCTCAGCTCGCTCTGGGAAGAGCCCGAATCAGACAATGGGAGTTCGGCCTGCTGTTGATGGGAACCAGACATAGTATCATCCCGTACCAGGTAGTTTGAGGGCTTGTGCTGTGGCAGCGCAGGCTTCCCACGGGAACGACATGCCGCTGAGAAATAGTTTTGCTTGTGGCAAAAGTTGCAAGTCTTTCCCAACGCAGGGCACACATTGAAACGATGCGACGCAAAGTTGCAATTCGGACAGCGCTGACGAGGTCTTGAGCTGGGCGCAGGGCTCACCCTCTGTCGCTGCGGGGCAGGGGTCTGGCGGCTGGCGAAACTGGCCGCGCAGAACTCATGGTCGGGCGGTGACACGGCGGAGGAGACAGCCTCCGCCAGGCGAGAGGCATGCAGAGCTTCGTTAAAAGTCAAATCGGGCTTGCAGAGGAGCTCAGATCGCAGCTTCTCGTCTCGGAGACCATACACCAAAACATCGCGGGTCAAAGTCTCAGGGGTTACAGCATTCAGGCTGCAGCGGCGAGCCAGGTGCCGCAACATGGCGACGATATTGTCCACAGACTTACCATGTTGTTGTCGGCGGCCGAAAAATTTGAAATGCTCCAGGATGCAGTTGGTGGGAATGTCACACATTTCAGTAAACTTAGCAATCAGACATACCGGGTCCTGAGCGTTCTCGTTGTGCGCATAGACGAACGACTCCGATCGTTCCAGAGCCTCCGGTCCGGCCAGGTTGAGTAGGAGGGAGGCTTTGACCGAAGGAGCAACCGCAAGGTGAGGGATTGTAACATAGTGCTCAAAATCACGTCGGAAGACGTTCCAACGGTGAGCAATGTCATCATCGAAGATCAGTGTGTCAGGCTTACGACAGGAGGAAGCCATCGCGATTCGGGGAGGGGGTACTGGGACGCCGCGTCCCGTGCCCGCCTTGCCTAGTCCACCGTCCCCTGGGCCTCTCCCGGTAGTTCTTCCCGCGGTTGTCCCTGGTTCTCCGGCTTTCTCGCCTCCCGTTTCTCCTTCCTCCCCACCACGTTCGTCGCCCCGGGGCTCTCATGTTAAGTGCTCGCCGCCCACACCGGCCCCTCTCGTTCCCGTGGGGGGAGGAGGTGATGGCGAGGTGCGGACCCGATCTGGCCACCTTGTAAAGCCGCCAGACCGTTATGGCGATTATGTGTAATTCGGTGTTCCTTCATTACTGTGGTGGACTTTTCCCTAGCGCATGAGATGTGGTCGCTTGTCACAGTTCTTTATTTGTTTTGTGGAGGAAGGATGTAGATGGTATGTGTATACCCCTTTAACAGTAGTGACGTAGCCCTTGCTAACTACTTCCCTATAATCGAGTATAACTTTGTCCTCCCCATCCCTAGCTCTCTCTCGAGTGATCGTGACAGACCACGTACAGCTAGGGCAGAGATGTGTGCTTAGATAATAAAAGTTATAGTAAAGAATTCTCTGTGTGCATGCATGTTCTTTACAGCTCTAATACCTTCCGTTGTTGGTCTTACTGCATATATATAATATTATATATATGTGAAGTTAAATTTGCTGATTCCGCCTTTGTATTCATTACTTCATCTAGTAAGTAATGGCATTTTGTGAAATTCATGTGCATGTTTTTTCAAATAATCACATATTTGGAAAATTTAAAATACTGATTGTTACCCAGATTGTATTTTAGTTGTAATTGTTTAAATTATAATAATTTTCCCATATCAAACATATCTCCCAAAGTTTTAATTCCTGCTCTTTCCCATTGTCTAAATGCTTTGTCTATAATTGAGGGTTTAAACAGCGGGGGTTTAGCAATAGGAGATAGGAGAGATAAGTTTCTTAATTTTAAATTGTATTTTATTTAGAAACATAGAAAATAGGTGCAGGAGTAGGCCATTCGGCCCTTCGAGCCTGCACCGCCATTCAATGTGATCATGGCTGATCATCCAACTCAGTATCCCGTACCTGCCTTCTCTCCATACCCCCTGATCCCTTTAGCCACAAGTGCCACATCTAACGCCCTCTTAAATATAGCCAATGAACTGGCCTCAACTACCTTCTGTGGCAGAGAATTCCAGAGACTCACCACTCTCTGTGTAAAGAATGTTTTCCTCATTTCGGTCCTAAAGGAATTCCCCCTTATCCTTAGACTGTGACCCCTTGTTCTGGACTCCCCCAACATCGGGAACAATCTTCCAGCATCTAGCTTGTCCAACCCCTTAAGAATTTTGTAGGTTTCTATAAGATCCCCCCTCAATCTTCTAAATTCCATCGAGTACAAACCGAGTCTATCCAATCTTTCCTCATATGAAAGTCCTGACATCCCAGGAATCAGTCTGGTGATTTGTTTCCAAATTCTAATTGTACTATGTATTATTGGGTTTTTGTTGTAGTTTGTATTATTCACCGTCTTTGGTGAAAGAAGGATCGCACCAATATTAAAAGGGGAGCAGTCCTCGTTCTCCATAATGATCCATTCTGGTTGATGAAGAGAATTATCCAACAATTGAATCATATTTCTAATATTTACCGACCAATAATAATACATAAAATTAGGGAGTGCTAATCCCCCTACTACTTTGGGTTTATTCAGGTGTGGTCTTTGTATTCTACGGGTCTTATAATCCCAAATAAAATTTGTTATATCTGAGTCCAATTTTTTTTAGTAGATATAGTGGAATTGATTGGAACAAGTATAGAATTTGTGATAGAAAAATCATTTTTATGGCGTTTATTCAACCTATTAAGGACATCGGAAGCGTTTTCCAGAATTTAATTAAATTATGTAGTTTCTTAAGTACAGGGTTATAGTTTGCTTTAACCATGTCTTGATATCTTCTAGTAATTTCAATACCCACGTATTTAAATTTTTCCACAGCTATTTTAAAAGGAAATTGTACGAGATGTGTAGAATCTTTCGGTTTTATTGACATGATTTCACTTGTATTCCAATTTATTCTATAACCTGAAAATGAACCGAAATCCTCAATTAAATTTAAAATGTTGGGTATAGTGATATGAGGCTTTGTGATGTACAAAAGTACGTCATCAGCGTATAATGATATTTTATTGTTTGAATATTTTGTCTTATATCCGTGGATATTTGGATGAGTTCTAATTTTTTCCGCTAGTGGTTCAATTATGAGGGCAAATAACAATGGTGATAATGAACAACCTCGTCTATTACCCCTTGACAATTGAAATTTCGTGGATAAAATATTATTAGTTAATATTCTGGCCGTTGGCTTATTATATATTAATTTAATCCATTGAATGAAATTCTCTCCCAGTTGAAATTTTTGCAATACCTTAACCATATACTTCCAATTCAACCTGATCGATTGCTTTCTCTGCATCCAGCGAAATAATTGCGAGATTTGGATCTTTAGTTTGGTGTAAGTGCATTATGTTAAGCAGGCGTCTCAAATTATTGAATGAATGTCTCTTAGGGATCAACCCCGTTTGACCCCGATGTATTCGTTTAATGGCGTACTTACTTAATCTTCTTGCAAATATTTTTGTTAATATTTTTTGAACTGTATTTAACAACGTGATAGCTCTATAAGATCCAGGTTCTTCCTCATCTTTATCTTTCTTAAGTATTAGTGCAATCGTAGATTCTGCTAATATATCAGGTAATATTTGTTCTCTGAAAGCGTGTGTGTACATTTTCTGTAGACGAGGACTACATATATCATAAAAACTTTTGTAGAATTCATTACTAAATCCGTCGGGACCTGGTATTTTCCCATTTTTTAATGAGAATATTGTTTCTTCTATTTCCTTATTTGAGATTTGTGCTCCAAATTCCTCTTGTTCCTGCAATTCTAGTTTGGGAAGATTGCAATTATCCAGAAACTCAGTGACTGTGTTGATGTCCGTTGTCGTTTTGGATGTATACAAATTCTCATAAAATTGCACAAATCTTTTATTAATTTCATTCGGTAATGTTAATACTTCCCCTCTGTCTGATTTAATCTTTGAAATCGTGTGTTCCTTTTCTCGTTTTTTTAATTGGCGTGCGAGAAGTTTATGAGGCTTCTCCCCAAATTCAAACTGTTCCTGTCTTGTAATTTGGAGTAATCTTATAACTTTCTCTGATAGTAATTTATTTAATTTGAATTTTAGTATTAATATTTTATTATGTTTATCCATGGATGGGTCTTTAGCATTATCTATATCCAATTGTCTAATTTGTTCCTCTAGCTGCCGTTGTTCAATCTATTTTTTTTTAATTCTGAAAAGCTTGGTATGAGATTATAACACCCTGAATAAAAGCTTTGAAAGATTCCCATAATCAAGTAGGTGGTGTGCCTGGCGTATCATTTATTTCGAAAAAAAGATCCATTTGCTGTTTTAGATATATACTCCCTTGCGGGTCTTTTAAAATTTGGGGGTTATACCTCCAGAACGATGTATTCTTAGACATACCTTCTATTTTTTTTGTAAAGTTAGAGGGGAATGATCTGAAATCGTATTTGTATGGTATTTTGGGTTAAGAGTATACGGAATTAATTTTGTGTCTACCAGGAAATAATCTATACGTGAATAAGTCTTGTGTACCGATGAATAAAAGGAATATTCCTTGCCTGTCGGATTTGCGATCCTCCAAACATCGGTTATTTTTGTATTTTTTATATATGTGTTTAAATGTTCACTAGTTTTAGATTTCGTATTACCTCGTTGTTTTTGACTGGATTTATCTAAATAAGGATCTAAGACACAGTTAAAGTCTCCCCCAATTATAACATTCTGGTAATTATACTCTGCAATTATATTCAAAATTTTATTTTTAAAATGCGGATTATCAAAGTTAGGCGCATATATATTTACCAATGTGATTGAGATTGCATGGATCTCACCGGTAACTATCAAATATCTCCCATCCTTATCTGTTACGGTATTTTTCTGTTTAAATGGTATACCTTTGCGAATCATGATGGACGTGCCTCTGGATTTTAACGTGTATGACAAATGAAAAGTTTGACCTATCCAGTTGGCCCTCAATCTAACTTGATCATGAACTTTAAGATGCGTTTCTTGGAGGAAGATAACATCTGATTTAAATGCCTTCAGCTGTGCTAAAATCTTAAAAATTTAAACCACGGAAATTGCTCTGTTCAGATTATATTGTAAAGCTCTGTATTCAATGTTTATCTTTTTCTGCTTATTTGGAACCCAGTATGTCCTTGAATTATCATTCCTCGATAAGCCGTCGAGTCAAAACACAGGGAGAGTTCCATCTTCTGTTGAACAAAGGTTTCGATGGGGTTAGAGGGGTTTCTTGGGGTTTCGAGCGGTTTCGAGGAGTTTGGAGGGGTTTCGAGGGGTTTCGAGGGGTTTCGAGGAAAGAGATTTCGAGGAGTGTAGAGCGGTTTAGAGAGGTTTCGATGGGTTTCGTGGGGTTTCATAGACATAGAAACATAGAAATTAGGTGCAGGAGTAGGCTATTCAGCCCTTCGAGCCTGCACCGCCATTCAATATGATCATGGCTGATCATCCAACTCAGTATCCCGTACCTGCCTTCTCTCCATACCCTCTGATCCCCTTAGCCACAAGGGCCACATCTAACTCCCTCTTCGAGGGCTTTCGAGCGGTTTCGAGGGGTTTCGAGGGGTTTGGAGGGATTTAGAGGGGCTGAAAGGGGTTCAGATGGGGTTCGAGTGCTTTAGATGGGTTTACAGGGGTTGAGAGCGGTTTATAGATGTTTAGAGTGGTTTAGAGCGGTTGAGAGGAGGTTAGAGGGGTCAGGAGGGGTAGCGAGGGGTTTAGAGGGACTGTGAGGGGCTGAGAGATTTATAGCGGATTAGAGGTGGTTAGATGGGATTAGATGGGTATAGATAGGTTTACAGGCGTTAACAGGGGGTTCAGGTGGGGTTAGAAGGGGTTAGAGGGGGTTAGAGGGGTTTGTAGTGGTTTCGAGGGGGTTGGATGAGTTTAGAGGGGTTAGAGGGTTTAGAGGGGGGTAGAGAGGGGTTCAGAGGGGCTGGGTGAATATCACCCATTCTGGAGGTTTTACTTTTATGATGCCATTTAAACTTCACTTGGATTTCAAACACGTCAATGTAAAAGTAATTGGGAATGGGGAGCATTGGAACAAAAAATTGCCCTCAGTACTAATTAACTGTAATGTAATAATGTATGCATGTTGGGAGGTGCAATCAAAACAAAGATCTTTTTATCATTGTTGTGTTGTGAATACCACAGAAAATATTATGTACTTTCAAGATCACAGTTAATAGAATAATATTGCTTAAATATATATTTATTGGACTTTGCATTTCGGAAAAGTCCCAGCTGAGAGGAAGACAGTAAAATACTGAAAATATTGGGGGTGAAAATGACTTCAGGACAGTTTGTTACGAAAATGAAAGAAATTGTATCAGAATATTTATAGAGCTGAGTGAGTTTAATTTAATGGATGGGAATTGTGTTCAACCAATTGATTACCTCCTTGACAAAGTAACTAGCATGTTAGATAACAAGGAAGCCATTAAATGTAGCAAATTTTATTATCCATAATTTGGTATGTGAAGTGCCCCATAACGGATTACTGCATTAGATGAGCACATGTGGACTTGAACGTAATAGATTAAGTCCAGGGGGTCAGACATGGAGCTTTATGTGTGGGCCAGATATATTGTCAGTTCCAAGGGGCTAGGAGAATGGCCAAGTTTGCATCCAGAGTCAAGGTCTGGAATAGTACTAGGTGTGTAGTCAAAGCTGGGACCAGGGGAGTGTTCAGCACTGGGAAGATAAGCAGGTAAGCAGCCATGATCAGGGTAGAATATGGGGCCAGGTGTAAGACTGGACTCAGGGACAGGAATGAGAGAAGGTATGTAACTGGAGTCAGGGCCAGGAATAGTACCAGGTGTGCAGTGAGACCCAGATTGGTCAACTTGGGCCAAGTGCTTGAGTATAATCTGATTTCCATACATGAATACAGTGAGATCATTCATGTGAGGTTATCCACTTTGGTGGCAAAAACATGAGGGTAGACTATTATCTGAATGGTGGCAGATTAGGAAAGGGGGAGATGCAACGAGACCTGGGTGTCATGGTACACCAGTCATTGAAAGTAGGCATGCAGGTGCAGCAGGCAGTGAAGAAAGCAAATGGTATGTTAGCATTCATAGCGAAAGGATTTGAGTATAGGAGCAGGGAGGATCTACTGCAGTTGTACAGGGTTTTGGTGAGGCCACACCTGGAGTATTGCGCACAGTTTTGGTCTCCAAATCTGAGGAAAGACATCCTTGCCATAGAGGGGGTACAGAGAAGATTCACCAGAATGATTCCTGGGATGTCAGGACTTTAATATGACGAAAGATTGGATAGATTCGGCTTGTACTCGCTGGAATTTAGAAGATTGAGGGGGGATCTTATAGAAACTTACAAAAATCTTAAGGGGTTGGACAAGCTAGATGCTGGAAGATTGTTCCCGATGTTGGGGGAGTCCAGAACAAGGGGTCACAGTCTAAGGATAAGGGGGAATTCCTTTCGGACCGAAATGAGGAAAACATTCTTTACACAGAGAGTGGTGAGTCTCTGGAATTCTCTGCCACAGAAGGTAGTTGAGGCCAGTTCATTGGCTATATTTAAGAGGGCGTTAGATGTGGCACTTGTGGCTAAAGGGATCAGGGGGTATGGAGAGAAGGCAGGTACGGGATACTGAGTTGGATGATCAGCCATGATCACATTGAATGGCGGTGCAGGCTCGAAGGGCCGAATGGCCTACTCCTGCACCTATTTTCTATATTTCTATGTGCTGCACCTGTTGATCAGAGCCTGAGCTCTACTGTAGAATGTAATTAGGAATGTAATTTACTCTAACCTTATTCATAGCTAATCCAATTTAAAGCATATATATTTCATTCAAGTGTAAGTTAAAAGATGTGCTACAGTATGCACCATATTGCACAATATCACGCTGAAAAATGCAAAAGTTCCGTACCAATGGGATCGAAGTTCCGTAAAAGAGAGGAGCGTGGGGGTGTAGTGATTGGGGGCGAGGAGATAGATGGAGGGTTCGGAGGAGAGGTATTGGGGGGGAAGATGAAACGGGAGGAGAGGCCAGTGATGGAAGAAACGGGAGGAGAGGCCAGTGATGGGAAGTGATGGAGGGGGGGGGGGGGGTGAGGTAGGTGGATGGGGGGGTTGGGGGCGAGGGTGGAAGTCTGTGGGGTGAATGTCCGTCACATTTGAGGGGGAGGGGGTGAGAGAGGGAGGGGGGGTGTAAGAGAGGTAGGGGGAGAGACGAGGGGTGTGAGAGAGTGTGTGTGTGTGAGAGAGAGACAGGGAGAGAGGGGGAGCTGTGTGAGAGGGTCGTTGTGGCTCCCGGTACCTGTCCAGGAATGTTCCGTTTGCAGACGAAAGCGCTGCTGGCCTTGAAGAAGCAGAGTTCAGGAGCTCAGAGCAGCCAGGGAGGCATCAAACGCTGTCGGTGACCTTCTCCTCGCTGAATTACGCTCAACATCTCCGCTCAGTCCGTCTACCAAGCGCAGGCTTGGCGAATGCTTCGCCCAACACCTCCGCTCAGTCCGTCTTAACCCACCTGATCTCCCGGTGGCTCAGCACTTCAACTCCCCCTCCCATGCCCAATCCTGACCATTCTGTCCTGGGTCTCCTCCATTGTCAGAGTGAGGCCCAGCACCAATTGGAGGAACAGCGCCTCATATTTCACTTGGGTAGATTACACCCCAGCAGTATGAACATTGACTTCTCTAACTTCAGATTGCCCTTGCTTTCCCTCTGTCCATCTCCTCTCCCTTCCCAGTTCTCCCACTAGTCTTACTGTCTCCGACAACATTCTATCTGTCCAGTCCCCTCCCTTGACATCAGTCTGAAGAAGGGTCTTCAAAACGTCGCCTAATCCTTCTCTCCAGAGATGCTGCCTGTCCCGCTGAGTTAGTGCACTCTGTGACTGAAAGGTCACCTATCCATGTTCTCCACAGATGCTGTCTGTCATAAACAGGCCCTACGGCCCAACTCGCCCACAGCGGCCAACAATGTCCCAGCTACGCTAGTTCCACTTGCCCGCGCTTGGTCCATATCCCTTCAAATCTGTCATATCCATGTACCTGTCCAACTGTTTCTTATACGATGGGATAGTCCCAATCTCAACTACCTCCTCTGGCAGCTTGTTCCAAACAACCACTGTGTGAAAAAGTTACCCCTCGGATTCGTAATAAATCTTTCCCCCTTCACCTTCAACCAAGGGACTCTGTGCATCAACCCGATGTATTCCTCTCATAATTTTGTACACCTCTATAAGATCACCCTCATCCTCCTGCGCTCCATGGAATAGAGACCCATCCGACTCAATCTCTTTCTATAGCTCACACCCGCTTGTCCTGGCAACATCTCTGGCCGCTTTCCAGGTTGACAATAGACAATAGGTGTAGGAATAGGCCATTCGGCTCTTCGAGCCGCATAAAAGATTTCTGTGTGTGCCCCCCTACCCCAAACCCCCTCCCGCCCGCAGCGGCCCCTCTCCCCTCTCCCCGCCCCACGCTAACAGGTGTTCCGCCTCCGCCCCCCCCCCCCCCCCCCCCCGCTCAGCGCTGTCCGACCAGCCGCTGATCGACAGAGCCACGGCCACAGTGGAGGCCAAGATGCTGGTGAAGACGGGAGCCATCAGTGTCATCAAAGCCGAGCACAAGAACTCCGGCTTCAAGCGCTCACGCACCCTGGCGGGGAAGCTCAAGGTGAGAGAGTGCGTGTGGTAGTGGTGGAGGCTTTACAGCCTACTCCCCCCCCCCCCCCCCCCCCCCCGCCCATCCCCCTCCCATTCCCACAGGACACGGAGAAGGGGCAGATCTCGTCATTCCGGCCGTTTCAACGCAGTATTTCTGCAGAGCACAACACCCAAGAGGTCGGTTCCGGGGGAGGGTGGGAGGGAGAGGGGGCGGGGGGGCTGCGCGCGGAGTTACAGACTGGGGGTGGAGGAGGTTGGTCGAGGGAGACAGAGAGCTGCTGTTAACCACATTCTGCTCTCTGGTGCTGGACTCAAGCCGTAATAAGTGGGTTAACATACGATGAGCGTTTGACGGCACTGGGCCTGTACTCACTGGAGTTTAGAAGGATGAGAGGCTACCTCATTGAAACTTACCGAATAGTGAAAAGCCTGGATAGAGTGGATGTGGAGAAGATCTTTCCACTAGTGGGACAGTCGAGGACCAGAGGTTACAGCCTCAGAATAAAAGGATGTTCTTTTTGGAAGGAGATGAGGAGGAATTTCTTTAGTCAGAGGGTGGTGAATCTGTGGGATTCTTTGCCACAGAAGGTTTCTTTGCCACAGAAGAAGCCGTCAGTGCATGTTTTTAAGGCAGAGATAGATAGACTCTTGATTGGTGCGGGTGGCAGTGGATATGGGGAGAAGGCAGGAGAATGGGGTTAGGAGGGAGAGATAGATCAGCCATGATTGAATGGCGGAGTGGACGTGATAGGCCGAATGGCCTAATTCTGCACCTATCATTTCAGGCAGTATGAGAGACGGTTCCAAAGCTGGCCAGTCTCTTGTTTGTTGCGTCCACAGTCACGACGAGCCCCCCATTGTCGCCGCTGCTGACCAGTGTCTCTTCATTCCACAGCTGTCCGAGCGGCCGCAGCGGAAGGCCGTCTACGAAAGGTACGGAGATAATCTTATCGAGACATAGCCCTGAAACAGGCCCTTCGGCCCATCGAGTCCGCACCGACCAGCGATCGCCCGCTCACATCGTTGTTTAGTTCACAGATACAGCGCGGAAACAGGCCCTTCGGCCCACCGAGTCCGTGCCGACCAGCGATCGCCCGTTCACACAGTAGTTTAGTTCAGAGATACAGCGCGGAAACAGACTTACTGGGACAGCGGGAGACACTGGGAACAATAGACAACAGGTGCAGGAGGAGGCCATTCGAGCCAGCACCGCCATTCAATGTGATCATGGCGGATCATCCCCAATCAGTACCCCCGTTCCTGCCTTCTCCCCATATCCCCTAACTCCTCTATCTTTAAGAGCTCTCTCTAGCTCTTTCTTGAAAGCATCCAGAGAACCTGCCTCCACCGCTCTCTGAGGCAGAGAATTCCACACTCACAACTCTCTGTGAGAAAATGTTTTTTCCTCATCTCCGTGCTAAATGGCTTACCAATTATTCTTAAACTGTGGCCCCTGGTTCTGGACTCCTCCAACATCGGGAAAATGTTTCCTGCCTCTAGCGTGTCCAATCCCTTAATAATCTTACACGTTTCAATAAGATCCCATTTCATCCACCTAAACTCCAGAGTATACAAGCCCAGCTGCTCCATTCTCTCATCATATGACAGTCCCGCCATCCCGGGAATTAACCTTGTCAACTAACGGTGCATTCCCTCAATAGCAAGAATGCCCTTCCGCAAATTAGCGGAACCAAAACTGCACACAATACTTCAGGTGTAGTCTCACTAGGGCCCTAAACGGCATACCTGTTTACTCCTATATCCAACTCCTCTTGTTATAAAGGCCAACATGCCATTCGCATTTTTCACTGCCTGCTGTACCTGCATGCTTACTTTCATTGACTGATGAACAAGAACCCCCAGATCACCGTTGTACTTCCCCTTTTCCCAACTTGACTCCATTTATATAGTAATCTGCCTACCTGTTTCAGCTACCAGTGGATAACCTCACATTTATCCACATTAAACTGCATCTGACATGCATCTGCCCACTCACCCAAGTCACCCTGCATTCTCATATCATTTTCCTCACAGTTCACACTGCCACCCAGCTTTGCGTCATCTGCAAATTTGCTAATGTTACTTTGAATCCCTTCATCTAAATCATTGATGTATATTGTAAATAGCTGCCGTCCCAGCACCGAGCCTTGCGGTATCCCACATTGGTCACTGCCTGCCATTCTGAAAAGGATCCACTTTGTTTCCTGTCTGCCAACCAATTTCGCACCCATGTCAGCACTCTACCCCCAATTCCATGTGCCCTAATTCTGCCCACTAATCTCCTTTGTGGGACCTTATCACAAGTTTCAATCTTTATATTTTCACAATAGTATTTCTGTTCCGTTGACGGACGCAGTTAACACGTTAAAATGAACGGATCGACAGACAGCTCTGATTTCAATTGCTATTTATTTAACTCTTCCCACATTTACATCCCCCCTGGTTTTATTGACCTGAGAGCACGCAACAAAAGGGTTTCTCAGTACGTGACGATAAACTAAACACAACTAAACTATTTCCGCGCTCACATGGGTTTTGCGACGCGGAATTTGGGGATTAAAATAGAAGCCCCGCTCCTTTCACTGGTCCCGGGACCCGACCCTTTTACTCACCCGGAGAGAAATCTGCGCAGATACCCAGCCACTGGTTTGGTCCCCAAGGCCCGAAGAAAGGATAAAGTTTCTCCGTAAATTTATTCCCAAAGAAGGAGTGGAGATGGGACTTGGTGTCTGCGTCGTAAAATGAAACTGCCCCGGACTCGTAACTGAGATAAACTCCCACCCTCCCGGGGATGGGACGGGCGGGGAGATTGGATGGAGGGGAGGTGAGTGAATCAAAGTTGTCACCATCCCGCCTAATCCTCCAGACTCCCGTCTCCGGGGTCAGTTGGACCCGTTTCTTCCTCTCCACAGACTTTGCGGCGACTCCCAGACTCCAGCCCCGACTCCCCGCCACGTCCACCTCCCAGTAATGCCTCCCCGATGTGAATCCCTCCGATCCCAGCACACACGCCCGGACTGTAAATCTCTTCCCGGTGTCAGGGAGGCTTCTCCGAGTCGCCGTCAGTCTCACCCTCTTCCGATCCTCAGACACCTCGAGCCCCGGATGCGCTGTTTCCACATCCAGGGTAACGGAGACTGGGGGGAGAAGCAGAGAATCAGAGAGTCCCCGGGGTTCAGGGGGAGACTCGGGCAGCGCGGCCCCGGGACCGGGGGAGAAGCCGCTCGGCCTCAGGCACAGGCGGGCGGACATCTGAATTAATTATTGGGGTTTTACCCCCTCCTCATCAATATCGGATGGACAACAGTTATCATTACCGGAGTTTTAACCGGGATGGAGAGTGGACTTTCTCTGGTTATCGGGAACGGGATAGGGCGGAGCGTGCGGACAGGGAGAACGAGTGAAGAAAGTGCGTGAGAGATTGCGGGTGGGGATGGAGAAATAAGGTGGGTATTCCCACACCTTGCCAGTAGATGGCGAGCGAGAGTTAGATTGGAGGATGAGGAGATAGACAAAAAGCTGGAGAAACTCAGTGGATGAGGCAGCATATATGGAGCGAAGGGAATAGGCAACGTTTCGGGTCGAAACCCTTCTTCAGACTCATCTTGGAAGCTGAGGAGACAGGTGTGAGTCGCAATCAGAGGTGGTTAAAGAGGAGGTTGAAACGTGGGGTGGAATTGCCGTGATCAGGCAGAACGGGAGTGGACTATAACTGAATTCGTGAGTGGAGAGTGAAACAGAGGGAGGGCTGGCTTGGACCCTGGAAGGAAGCACAGGTTGAATAATTAAGAGTTAGGTAGATGTGTGGAGACTTTGGGTTGTAATGTCACTGGAAGTGAAGGGATTCAGGGTGGATTTCATTACCTGGTGCTGGGACCGCAGCTATTTACAACATACATCAATGATTTGGATGAAGGAATTCAAAGCAACATTAGCAAATTTGCAGATGACACAAAGCTGGGTGGCAGTGCGAACTGTGAGGAGGATGCTATGCGAATGCAGGGTGACTTGGACAGGTTGGTGGAGTGGGCAGATGCATGGCAGATGAAGTTTAATGCGGATAAATGTGAGGTTATCCACTTTGGTAGCAAAAACAGGAAGGCAGTTTATTATCTAAATGGCGTCACGTTGAGAAAAGGGGAAGTACAACGGGATCTGGGGGTCCTTGTACATCAGTCTATGAAAGTAAGCATGCAGGTGCAGCAGGCACTGAAGAAAGCGAATGGCATGTTGGCCTTTATAACAGGAGGAGCCGAGTATAGGAGCAAAGAGGCGCTTCTGCAGTTGTACAGAGCCCTAGTGAGACCACACCTGGAGTGTTGTGTGCAGCGTAGATTTACAAGGGACTGTCATATGCTGAGAGAATGGAGCAGCTGGGCTCTTAAAAATAGCGGAGTCAGGGGATATGGGCAGAAGGCAGGAACGGGGTACTGATTGGGATGATCAGCCACGATCACATTGAATGGCGGTGCTGGCTCAAATGGCTGCACCTATTGTCTATTGTCTATTGATTTGATGGGCGTGTACAACCAAGTCCACACTGGTTTCATTGTGAACAAAAATATGAAATTCACTGAGGGACTAGACAATGGGCCGCATGTAAGGCTGGTCCAGAAAGCGAAGGTAGGTGGGATCCGAGCAAGCTGGTAAAATGGATCCCAAATTGGCTTGGTGCTTTGAGGTAGAAGGTAAAGGTGGAAGGATGGTTGTTCTGCTTGGAGGTCTGGTGACTGCTGGAGTGCAGCAGAGATCAGTGCTGCAACCGTTGCTGTTTATTTTATATTTTCATGGCTTGGATCTGGATGTAAGGGTGGTCCTTAGAACATTTCTGGAGAACGGGAGATGTTGTGGATAGCGAGGAAGGTGATTAAATTCTGTAGCAGTATATAAGATAGATCATCGAAACCTTATTCTCATGCAGGGATATCAGAACTGTAGGGCGCGGGTTTAACACGAGAAGATAGAGGTTTAAAGTAGATCTGGCTAGTAGGATTTCTTCACACAGATAGTGGTTGATACTATTAATATTTTTCTGGAGGAGATGGCGGAATCACATATAATCATTGCATCTAAGAGGCGATTTAACAGACGAGGTGTAGAATAATATGGTTCTAATGTGGGTAACTGGGATTAGAATGGCTGGGAATAAAGTGGACATGGACGTGATGGGCCGAAGGGCCTGACTCTGTAATGTACAACCATGGCTCTCTGGCTCCAAGAGCATTGAATGACTGATTATCCACAGCCACGGGTGCAGGGAATTCCAAAGATTGCCCACTCTCTGCGTGTAGTAATGTATCCTTGTCTCTGTCCTAAATGGTCCAGCCCAAGTGCTGAGAGGGTTTCCGCTGGCTCCTCACCCCTCAGACAGGACAGACTTCGTCCCTGCATCCAGCCCACTGAGCCCTGTAAGGACTGTGTTTCACTGAGATCTACATGTATAAAATCACGGGAAGCAATGGACCATATAGCGCACAGAGCCTCTTGTCCATGTGTCGGTGAATCGGGGACCAGAGGACGTAGGTTTAAGGTGAAGGAAAAGATTTAATAGGAATGAAGAAGGATAACATTTTCACACAAACAAGCTGCCAGAAGAGGTAGTTGAGGCAGGAACTATTTAAACGTGTATGTAAATTGGACAAGTTTGGAGGGATGCCAGCCATACGTGGGCGGGTGGGACTAATGTAGGAATTTTGGCTGGTGTGGACAAGTTGGGCCGAGGGCCTGTTTCTATACTGTATCAATCTATGACTCCTTCCCCCCTAATGTACGTGAAGTCTAGAGTACATAGGTCCACGCAATTTCATCCCACACCGCATATATCATCACGGAAAAAGTATTGTCAATCTTTGCTGCAATCCCTCTGTGCGGCATATACCCTTCTATCCGTACGCATGAGAACAAGAAATTCGGCCCCACTGCTCGGGCCCGTCACTCCATTCAATGTGATAATGACTGGTCCGAACTGGCACCGATTCCTGTTCTGTGTGAGTTCCCCATAATCTTAAATTTTCCATCTTCCAAATATTTATTTCATTTACATTACACATATCTCACAAACCAGCCTTCTGCCAGCACAGAGGACACAGCATTTCAGATATCCACTGCCCTCTGATAGCTGCGACTTCCACACACCGCATTGTAGGCCGCTCGGGAAGGTTGGATCACATGAATATTAAATTTGCCTGAAGAACGGAGTCGATCGATGTTGCATCTGCAGTTCCTTCTTTAACACTTTGCAAGGTTGCATGGTTGGGCAGTTAGTAGATGAAACTGAAATTGGTGACATCGTGGAGAATCAAGAAGGTGATCTGAGAGTAAATTTGATCTTAATGAACTGGCCAAATGGGCTGTGGAACGGCAGGTGGAGTTTATCCATATACAGATGAGCTGATGCACTTTGCTGAGAGAATTCACGGCAGTACACACACACACAGTAAATTGGGGGGCTTTACAGAACTGGGAGCGTGTGGGGTGCTTCTGTTTCTGTGGTGCTTTGCTCTCTGACTCTGGGATGCTTTCCCTCGAGTCAATTACTAGCATGAATGTTCACATCAAAGTATTGCATAAACATGTTGTAAAAAAAGAACAATGAAAAATGTATTTATTTTACCTCGCTTGATGATATCAGATGTTTCTCTCAATACCATGCTGAAAAAGATGTGATCAAACGTTTCAATCGGCCACGAACCATCTACAACCAACATTGGTTTGGCTTCACCAGTAAACCTGCAAATGTTGAACAGCTGGTTATAAACTGAGCATTAGCAATTTTTGAGCTGTTCTATTAAAAACATACACTGTTTCAGTCAAAAGCATGTCCTACCTGCTCTTGCGACCAGCTTCCTCCTGAAATAAATAAAACATAAATCTCAATTGACCGAGATGCATCGTCATGATCACCACAGTGGGTATTTCGCCAAATTACTACAGAAAACCCTCTTAAAATTCCCATTTCCCAACTGTTTCCCGTGTCACACAGACAGAAAATGGATATTGTCGTAGAGATATCAAACAGGGGGGAAAACGTTTTGAAGGTCGATTAAAATAACGGAGAGTATGCAACTTACGAGTAAGACCGGGAAGGTCGTGAGATTTTGGAGATTTTATCAGAGGTAATGGGATGGAATATTTTCAGTTAGTGGCGGGTTTAAATGGGTGGAGGGTATAAATAATATTACTACTTGTGGGGAGACCAAAAATTGAAGCTAAATGCGTCTTCTTTAAATTCCATTAGAAATGCAGTAAAGACAACGTGGAACTCACAGAACGCCATGAAGTCAATGTTGGAGATAACTTTAAGTTGAAGTGGGATAAATACACGAGGATTCCTGGAAGTCTGGGCATTATTTCGGCATGTGGTGAGCAGTTGAGAGGGTTGTTGAAAGGAGCAGCAACATGGGGAGAAGAAGATGGGCCGGACGGCATTTTATTCCATGGTGAACACCGAGGGACAATAAAAGCAGTGCAAATTACCCCAAGGCGAGTACCCACTGCTGATGGGAACCGGATACCGATGAAAAATCTGATGTGTGAGTCACGTTCTAGATTTCATTATTAATCCCCACAATGTGGTCATAGCTGATCTAGCCCAGGACAGCACTCTTCCTCATTCCCTCCTCCCCTTCGTTTTCAGTTGCTGGATATTTCCAAAAAATGTATTGCCCTCTAGTTTAAATACCTCCAACGAGTTCAGTCCCTCAAAGACTTTGGGTTGGGGATGACCAGATATTCATTGCTCTCTTTCTAGTGGTGAACCTTAGGGTCAGCTATAAGTTGAGAAAAGGGGAAGTACAACGGGACCTGGGAATCCTTGTTCATCAGTCAATGAAAGTAAGCATGCAGGTACAGAAGGTAGTGAAGAAAGCGAGTGGCATGTTGGCCTCCATAACAAGAGGAGTTGAGTATAGGAGCAAAGAGGTCATTATGCTGTTGTACAGGGCCCTAGTGAGACCACACCAGAGATAGTGTGCAGTTTTGGTTCACAAATTTGAGGAAGGACATTCTTGCAATTCAGTCAGTGCAGCGTAGGTCCACAAGGTTAATTCCCTGGATAGCGGGACTGTCATATGGTGAGAAAATGGAGCGGCTGGGCTTGTATACTCTGGAATTTAGAAGGATGAGTGGGAATCTCATTGAAACATATAAGATTATTAAGGGTTAGGACACACTAGAGGCAGGAAGCAAATTCCCGATATTGGGGGGGGGAGGGGGTCCAGAACCAGGGGCCACAGTTTAAGAATAAGGGCTAAACCATTTAGAACGGAGATGAGGAAACACTTTTTCACACAGAGAGTTGTGAGTCTGTGAAATTCTCGGCGATGGAAGCCGGTTCCCTGCATACTTCCAAGCGAGAGCTAGAAAGGGCTCTTAAAGATAGCAGTCAGGGGATATTGGGAGAAGGCAGGAATGGGGTACTGATTGGGGATGATCAGCCATGATCACATTGAATGACGGTGCTGGTTCGAAGGGCCGAATAGCCTACTCCTGCACCTATTGTCTATAGTATCATCCGTGGTTGTTCTGAATTGCAAAGAATACAAACATCACATGCTTAGCCTCTACTGATAAAACAATGCTACGATCCCAGGAATTGGCCTGGTGATTAAATTTGTGCTGCCTCCAATGCCAGGACAACCTCTCTTCGTTAAGGTCACCAGATCTATGTACATTGCTCCAGGTGTGGTCTCACCAACACCATGAACAATTGAGATAAAAAAATCTCCCTATTTCTAAATTCCAAACCCTTTACGCAAAAGGTCAAAGTGCCAAAATCTCAAAGATTATATGGGAGGCCATTCAGTTTGGGCACAATATCAGCCCAGCGCTGGAACAGACGAAACATTGAACTCTTACAGTATTACTGGTGAATGCAGAATTTATTTCAGAAATGTAACCCGTCATTTTGTAACTGTGCACATTCACTTCGCCAAACTGTAGTGTAACCCCTCACCTTCAGAAATATCAAGTTGTCCTCGTGGCCCATCTGTCCCTGTAACATTAATAGTTCCTCCTGAATGGAATTTAAATTCTCTTGAATCGCTTGAAGATTTTTCTCCATTCTTTTTACAATCTTCTCTTCTTCTTCCCGGATATCTCTGAGTAAACGCTGCTCTTTCTCAGTGAGAATCTGGTGCAGTTCAGCAAACTGGGATATGGTCTGTGACTGACGGTTGAGTGACTCTTCCTGTCAGATGAAAGATGAGAATCAATATATTATGTCACTCTGCCGTGTTTCCTCGTGACATTTGGCTCGTCAATGTCGAGTCCTGGAACGCAGAAGTAGGCCATTCGGCACTGCATGTATCTGCACTAATCCCATTTACCTGCATTTCACTCGTAGGTTTCATTACCTTGGCAATTCAACAGCTTGTCTTAATAATTCTGAAATATTTGGTGAAAGTAATGTACTATCACATAATTCCCATTTCCCCAATTCCATTCCCTGCACGCTATTACATTTCATGTGTCCATTAACCTTCACTGGACAGAACCAGGTACCAGAACTAGGAGAACTATGTTATCCCACTTTTTAAGGAAGACGGGAGAGAGAAAACAGGGAATTACAGGCCAGTTAGCCTGACATCGGTGGTGGGGAAGATGCTGGAGTCAATCATAAAAGATGAAATAGCGGCACATTTGGAGTAGCAGTAACAGGATCGGTCTGAGTCAGAATGGATTGACGAAGGTGAAATCATGCTTGACTCATCTTCTGGAATTTTTTGAGAATGTAACTAGGAAAATGGACAAGGGAGAGCCAGTTGATGTAATGTACCTGGACTTTCAGAAAGCATTTGATAAGGTCCCACATGGGAGATTAGCAGGCAAAGTTAGGGAACATGGTATTGGGGGTAGTGCTGACATGGGAAAAGGGGGAGTACAACTGGATCTGGGGGTCCTTGTTCATCAGTCAATGAAATGAAGCATGCAGGTACAGCAGGCATGAAGAAAGTGAATGACATGTTGGCCTTCATAACAAGAGGATTTGAGTACAGGAACAAAGAGGTCCTGCAGTTTTACAGGGCCCTTGTGAGACCACATCTGGAGTATGGTGTGCAGTTTTGGTCTCCAAATTTGAGGAAGGACATTCTTGCTATTGAGAGAATGCAGCGTAGGTTCACAAGGTTAATTCCCGGGATGGTGGGACTGTCATATGTTGAGAAAATGGAGCGGCTGGGCTTGTCCACTCTGGAGTTTAGAAGGATGAGAGAGTATCTTATCGAAACACGTAAGTTTATTAACGTTTTGGACACGCTAGGGGCAGGAAACAAATTCCCGATGTTGGGGGATTCCAGACCAGGTGTCGCAGTTTAAGAATAAGGGCTAAGCCATTAGAACGGAGACGAGGAAGTTCTTTTTCACACAGGGTGTTATGAGTCTGTAGAATTCTCTTCCTCAGAGGGCGGTGGAAGCCGGTTCTCTGGATACTTTTAAGAGCGAGCTAGAAAGCGTTCTTAAAGATAGCGGAGTGAGGGGATATGGGGAGAAGGCAGGAACGGGGTACTGATTGTGGATCACAGCCATGATCACATTGAATGGCGGTGCTGGCTCGAAGGGCCGAATGGCCTACTCCTGCATCTATTGTCTATTGAGACAGCAGAATGACAGACTTCATAGAGTCATACAGCAAGGGGTGTTAGATACGGACCAAGACGCCCCATCTGCGCTATTTCCACTTGTCCGCATTTGACCCAGATAGTTCTAAAACCTTTCTATCCACGAATTTGTTCAAATATATTTTAAATGTTGTTATGGTACATGACTCAACTACCTCGTCTAGCATATCGTTCCACATACCCACTACCATGTGTGTGAAAACAATGTTGCCCTTCAAGTTCATATTCAAGCTTTTCCCGCTCAAATTAAACCTATGCCTTTGCATTTTCAACCCCCCTATTCAGGGTATAAGTGTGCCCACACCATCATTATCATGTACATCTCCATATGTTCACCTCCCTGAATCATACGCTCCAAGGAATAAAATCCATGCCTGCCGAACCTCAGGCCCTCGACTCCTGAGGTGTAGAGGGCTGCGCTATTTACTACACGCATCACCTGGATCAAATCTGCACAAGATCAGTAAATCGAAACTGGAAAGCCTCACCTGAACATTAGAAATTCCCCATTTCTGCCGCTGCTCCATTTGCTCGATCACTGATTTATTTTCTGTGAGAGATTCGATGGAAGATTTAACCAGATCCTGGGGTTGGGTGTCAGATCAGAGAATACAAATGTCAGACAATAAAGACGGAAGTAAACAATCATGTGATCAAAATCGCTTTGCTTTTACCTTGTAGAATTCAATTGCTTCATCAACCGGCATGAAGCTGTGAGACTTGTGTTCCCGCCCAGCTGCACAAATCACACAGATCAGTTTCTTGTCTGTTTCACAGAACAGCTTCAGTTCTTCCTGATGTTTCTCGCAAAGACGTTTACTTTGCTTCTCTGTCCGATTCTGGCTCAGTGTTCGAGCTTTCTCTGACAATCTAACCAAGGCCCGATTTACTTTGAGGGTGCGGTCTGTAATCTCCTCTCTACATTCCGGGCAGGAGTTTCTCCCCTCCCTGTCCCAACTCTGTGTGATGCAGGAGCGGCAGAAGTTGTGCCCGCACTCCAGTGACACCGGATCGGTGAAGAAATCCAGGCAGATGGAACAAACTGCCTCCTCGGTCCAACTCTCGACCGGGTCTTTCGAAGCCATTTTAATTCCTGCCCTTCCTGGTTCAAAGTCTTTTTCACTGTGCGCGCTGCCGTCTCTGGGAATTAATCTTATTTGGCTGCAAGTGTTCAGTGTTCAAAGTCCTGGCCACTCCCAACTAATCTCACACGAGGGAGGGGTCAGTTAGACATTAAACCGGCCTGAATATAGACGAAAGCGGAGAGATTGTCCTGGGATTGTCCAAGGCGGGACCGAAAGGACAGGGACCAGCGCTAAGGAGGTGCAACTGAGGAGACGTTGCACCTGTTGGGCAGTGAAACCCGCCGCCCGCATCTCCGTTCACAGCCCGGGATCAGGATGAAAGTAAACATATTTTAATCCACATCAGTACACTCGTCTCTCACGCTCAAGCCGTCAGGCGCACCTATATTTGGAGAAACCGTGCATCATTTCATATTAAGGATGGTCAGTTTGGAGTAATATGTCCAGTTTTGTTCACTCTGCTGTGTGAAGAATGTGGATAAATTGGAAATGGTGTAGACAATATTTATGAGTATGTTGCCTGGGCCTGAGGGCCTCACTATCGGGAGAGGGTGGGCAGACTAGGACCTTATTCATTGGAACGCAGTAGGATGAGGAGTGATCTTATAGGGGTGTGTAAGATCATGACGGGAATAATCCCGCTTTTGAGCATGGTTATTAACTCAAGGGCCGTAATCCAATAGGAACTGGTGAACTCGAGGCTTCAACTGGAGGTTGGGGTGCGGTGGCGAGGCACCAATTTAGTTATCGAACGAGGAATCCAGTGGCACAATTTTAAGTATTTTCCCCCCACCTTAAATACAGTTCATCATCTCAAATTCTTGAAAAAAAACGTTGTGAAATACGATGACCGCAACACTCTTATTTTGATTAAGATCCAAGTCGTTCAAAGTGGTTGAAGATTAAATGTCCTTGGAATTGTCCGAGTGATCACTCAGAGGGCAATTAGTGATGTGCAATAAATGCTGATCTTGCAGCGACATCTACACCCTGGGAAATTGATCACCCACTTACATGGATTCCTTAATAATCAGGTTAAGTTTTGTTTATTAAGAACAGTATTGTATTAACTCGTGAAGTTGATGAAAAACAATGTAAATAATAGCACAGTGTATTACTCAAGTTAGACAACCAGGTAGCTCTTGCGGTTGCTCCTGTTCGTTTCTCACGTCATGCCGGATTGTGTCTCAGTCACCGCCGCTGCTCGCACGTCGATGCCGGCCTCCAGCATCGGAATCTGTTCATTCTCTCTGCCCCAGATACACCATCCCCACGGGCAATGGGTTAATATATCGGCCGATTCCGCAGTATCGGGGTTTACCAGCCGGTGGGGATCCTGCGCCGCGCAGACATTTAGACAGCTCGGAGGTAGACACAAATGCTGGAGAAACTCAGCGGGCGAGGCAGCCTGAAGGAGGGTCTCGACCCGAAACGTCACTCATTCCTTCGCTCCATAGATGCTGCTCACCCGCTGAGTTTCTCCAGCATTTTTATCTAGCTTCGATTTTTCCAGCATCTGCAGTTCTTTCTTAAACATGTG
Organism: Raja brachyura; assembly: GCA_963514005.1. The sequence continues at coordinate 35,077,638 of OY740805.1, forward strand.
GACAGCTCGGCGTCAGTTGAAAGCGGCACTGCAGCGAACTTCCTGACATGCATGAGGTTGCGTGCATGAAATTGTTACTAAACCTTCTCCACTAGCCCCTGGAGCTCCATCCAACTCCCTCTTAAATCCATCCAGTGATTTGGCCTCCACTGCCCTCTGTGGCAGAGAATTCCATAAATTCACAACTTTCTGGGTAAAAATCTTTTTTTCTCAGCTCAGTCTTAAATGACCTCCCCTTTATTCTAAGACTGTGGGCCCTGGTTCTGGACTCACCCAACATTGGGAACATGTTTCCCGCATCTAGCTAGTCCAGTCCTTTTTATAAGTTTATATGTTTCTATAAGATCCCCCTCATCCTTCTAAACTCCAGTGAATACAAGCCTAGTCTTTTCAATCTTTCCTCATATGGCAGTCCCGCCATCCCAGGGATCAATCTTGTGAACCTATGCTGCACTGTGTCAATCACAAGGATGTCCTTCCTCAAATTAGGAGACCAAAACTGTACACAATACTCCAGATGTGGTTCCACCAGAGCCCTATACAACTGCAGAAGAACCTCTTTAATCCTATCCTGAAATCCTCTTGTTATGAAGGCCAACATTCCACACCAACTTTCAGTGACTGGTGTACAATGACACCCTGGTCTCGCTGCATCTCCCCCTTACCTAACCTAACCCCATTGAGACAATAATCTGCACCCTCGTTTTTGCCGCCAAAGTGGATAACCTCACATTTATCTATATTATACTGCATCTGCCACGCATCTGCCCACTCACTCAATCTGTCCAGGTCCTCGTGCAATATCCTAACATCCTCTTCACAGTTCACACTGCCACCCAGCTTTGTGTCATCAGCAAACTTGCTAGTGTTGCTCCTAATTCCCTCTTCCAAATAATTAATATATATGGTAAACAATTGCGGCCCCAACACTGAGCCTTGCGGCACTCCACTCGCCACTGCCTGCAATTCTGAAAGGACCCGTTCACTCCTACTCTTTCCTCCCAGTCTGACTTTTATTTTATTTCTATCCATGTCAACACCCTACCCCCAATACCATGTGCTGTAATTTTAGTCACCAGTCTCCCGTGCGGGACCTTATCAAGGGCTTTCTGAAAGTCTAGATACATTATATCCACTGGCAGCCCTTCATCCATTTTACTTGTCACATCCTCAAAAAATTCCAGAAGATTAGTCAAGCATGATTTCCCTTTCATAAATCCATGTTGCCTTGGACTAATCCTCTTACTGCTATCCAAATGCCCCATTATTAACTCTTTAATAATTGACTCCAGCATCTTTCCCACCACCGAAGTCAGGCTAACTGGTCTGTAATTCCCCGTTTTCTCTCTCGCTGCTTTCTTGAAAAGTGGGATAACATTAGCTATCCTCCAATCCACAGGAACTGATCCTGAATCTATTGAACATGATCACCAATGCGTCCACTATTTCTAGAGCCACCTCCCTGAGGACCCTGGGATGCAAACCATCAGGCCCAGGGGATTTATCGTCCTTCAGTCCCATTAGCCTACCCAATACTATTTCTCACCTAATGAAAATTTCTTTCAGTTCCTCTACCCCCTTAGATCCTCTGTCCTCTAGTACATTTGGGAGATTGTTTGTGTTCTCCTTAGTGAAGACGGATCCAAAGTACCTATTCAACTCTTCTGCCATTTCCTTGTTGCCCATAATTATTTCACCCGTGTCTGCCTTCAAGGGTCCCACATTTGACTTTGCTACTCTTTTTCCCTTAACATATCTAAAGAAGCTTTTACTGTCCTTCTTTATATTCCTGGCCAGTTTCCCCTCGTACTTCATCTTTTCAGCCTGTATTGCCTGTTTTGTTTCCTTCTGTTGTCCTATGAAAGTTTCCCAATCCTCCGACTTCCGGCTACTCTTTGCTGTGTTATACATCTTTTCTTTTAGTTTTATTCTATCCCTAACTTCTCTTGTCAGCCACGGTGGCCTCCTACTCCCCTTAGAATCTTTCTTCCTTTCTGGAATGAAATGATCCTGCGTCTTCTGGATTATGCCCAGAAATTCCTGCCATTGCTGTTCCACGGTCATTCCTGCTAGGATCCCTTTCCAGTCTACTTTGGCCAGCTCCCCTCTCAAGCCTTCATAGTCCACTTTGTTTAACTGCATCACTGCCGCTTCCGATTTAACGTTCTCCTTCCCAAATTGCAGATTAAAACTAATCATATTATGATCACTACTTCCAATCAGTTCCTTTACCTCAAGTTCTCTTATCATATCTGGTTCATTGGGCAACATTAAATCCAGAATTGCCATTTCTCTGGTCGGCTCCATTACAAACTGCTCTAACAATTTATCTCGGAGGCATTCTACAAACTCTCTTTCTTGGGGTCCTGAACCAACCTGATTTTCCCAGTCTACCTGCATTTTGAAATTCCCCATCACCACAGTGGCATTACCTTTGTTGCATGCCAGTTTTAACTCCTGCTGCAACTTGCACCCTGCATCCAGGCTACTATTTGGGGGTATGTAAATAACACCAATTAGTGTCTTCTTGCCTTTATAATTCCTCAACTCAATCCACAGTGACTCTACCTCGTCAGTCCGTATGTCTTCCCCTGCAAGGGACTGAATTCCATCCCTCACCAGCAGAGCTACCCCCCCCCCCCCACCCTGTCCTTTCTATAGGATGTATAACCCCGAATATTAAGTTCCTAGGCCCGATCCTCCTGCAGCCATGTCTCAGTAATCCCCACAATTTCATATCTACCGACCTGTAACTGAGCCTCAAGCTCATCTACTTTATTTCTTATACATCGTGCATTCATATACAATACTTGTAATTCCTTACGCATCTCACCTTTCACATCGATCCCTATTCTTGATATGCTGCATATTTTTATACCATATTCTGCTATTTTGAAGTTCTACAAGCATGCGATTTGTTTAATGTAATATTTGATAATGCTTGGTTCATTGTTGTTGATGTCCAGAATTCACTGGGACACAAGAGTCTGCAGATCCGCACATGTATGAGGTGGAATAATGGAGAGATCCTCAATGCAGGAGCGAGAAGTGAACTTCTGGTAGAATTAAATTGATCAACAAGCATTTGTGGAAGCTATGAGTGGATCCTCTTTGAAGGCAAAGACCCCCAAAACATGATGAATTGATACATAAATACATTTATGCAATAGATACATTTAATGCCCTTTTGTTGAATTTGGATAATTCGCACGACCAGTAAAATACACAAGAACCTAATAGAAAGGTTTTATTTATTCGAATTACGTGCCAAGAGAATCTAGAGTGAAGAGTCTTTATTGTCATGTGGCCCAGATAGGACAATGAAATTCTTGCTTGCTGCAGCACAGCAGAATATATAAACATAATACAAAACAGGAGATAAAAGTTCAGTGTATCTATGTACCATAGACTATATATGTACACAATAAATAAACAGAAAAAGTGCAATAGACTGTTATTGCTCAGAGCTTGTTTGGTGTTGTGTTTAATAGTCTGATGGCTGTGGGGAAGAAGCTGTTCTTGAACCTGGATATTCCAGATTTCAAGCTCCTGTTCAAGCTCATTGCCTTCTTCCTGATGGCAATGGATAGATGAGTGCGTGGCCAGGATGGTGTGGGCTTCTCACTTGAACATTAAAATCTAATGGATTTTAGCTGTCAGGTGGCTCCTTGCTGCCTAATTGTTTGCCTCACCTTCTTAAAAAAGAGTTTGTGTTCACAAAATGAATTTTGGTTGTCAGGTGGCTGCTTGCTGCCCAATTGTTTGCCTCTCCTTTTAAAAAAAAGTTTGTGTTCACAAAATGGATTTTAGTCGGCTGGTGGCTGTGGCCCAATTGTTTGCCTCGCCTTTTTGAAGAGTTTGTGTTCTCAAAATGGATTTTGGTTGTCAGGCGGTTGTGGCCAGATTGTTTGCCTCGCCTTTTTAAAGGGTTTGTGTTCACAAAATGGATTGTGGTTCTCAGGTGGCTGCAGCCCAATTGTTTGCCTGGACTCTTTAAAGAGTTTGTGTTCACAAAATGGATTTTGGTTGTGAGGTGGCCGCTGCCCAATTGTTTGCCTCGCCTGTTCAGAGTTTGTGTTCACAATGGATTTTGGTTGTCTGGTGGTTGTGGCCAAATTTTTTGCCTTGGCTTGGCTTTTAAAATCGTTTAAAACAGTTGCATTCCAGCCCAAGAATCCATTCGGCCCACATTGTCTATACTAGCCCTCTGGAAACCAGTACCTTTGGCCCGCAACACCCATACTAGTGCAACAGAAAGCCCCCCCCCACCCCCCCACTGGCGAGCAATATTGGAATTGGTGGAGGGGTGGAATATTGCGTTGGTGACCATCCCTCCCGTGTGATGCTGGGACCCAACGGGTCCCACTGAGTCTAGGAATACAGATAAATGTGAGGTTATCCACTTTGGCAGCAAAAACAAGGGAGCAGATTATTATCTCAATGGGGTTAGGTTAAGTAAGGGGGAGGTACAGTGAGACCTGGGTGTCCTTGTACACCAGTCACTAAAAGTTGGCGTACAGGTGTGAAGAAAGCTAATGGAATGTTGGCCTTCATAACAAGAGGATTTCAGTGTAGGAATAAAGAGGTTCTCCAGCAGTTGTATAGGGCTCTGGTGACACCACATCTGGAGTATTGTGTACAGTTTTGGTCTCCTAATGTGAGGAAGGACATCCTTGTGATTGAAGCAGTGCAGCGTAGGTTCACGAGATTGATCCCTGGGATGGTGGGACTGTTATATGAGAAAAGACTAGGCTTGTATTCACTGGAGTTTAAAAGGATGAGGGGTGGGTCTTATAGAAACATAAAATTATATAAGGACTGGACAAGCTAGATGCAGGAAAAATGTTCCCAATGTTGGGTGAGTCCAGATCCAGGGGCCACAGTCTTAGAATAAAGGGGAGGCCATTTAAGACTGAGGTGAGAAAAAACTGAGAGTCGTGAATTTATGGAATTCCCTGCCACAGAGGGCAGTGGAGGCCAAATCACTGGATGGATTTAAGAGGGAGTTGGATAGAGCTCTAGGGGCTAGTGGAGTCAAGGGATATGAGGAGAAGGCAGGCACGGGTTATTGATAGCGGACGATCAGCCATGATCACAATGAATGGCGGTGCTGGCTCAAAGGGCCGAATGGCCTCCTCCTGCACCTATTTTCTTTCTTTCTATGTTTCTATGTTTCTAATAATTGCATCTGTGTTCTCGGATCAGGGGAGAGCTTCAGAGATGTGCACGCCCAGGAATTTGAATCCTTTGACCTTTTCAACCATCGACCTGTTGATATAAACAGGACTGTGTGTCCCCATCCTACTCCTTCCAAAGTTCACAATCAGTTCCTTGGCCCAGCGATCACCCTGCGCACTTACACTATCCTGAATACAACTTTATGGAAGCCAATTAGCAAACAAACCTGCCTGGCCCACTGAGTTACTCCAGCACTCTGTGAAACGTTACCTATCCAAGTTCTCCACAAATGCTGGCTGACCCGCTGAGTCCAGGAAGGCAATTGACTTTACGGAAGCCAATTAGCAAACAAACCTGCCTGACCCGCTGAGTACTCCAGTACTCATAGGAACACAGAAACATAGAAAATAGGTGCAGGAGTAGGCCATTTGGCCCTTCGAGCCTGCACTGCCATTCATTATAGTTATGGCTGATCATTCAACTCGGTATCCTGTACCTACCTTCTCTCCATACCCCCTGATCCCTTTAGCCACAAGGGCCACATCTAACTCCCTCTTAAATATAGCCAATGAACTGGTCTCAACTACCTTCTGTGGCAGATCTTCATGGGCTCGGCGTTCTTGCCCCCGTCGGTGAGGCAGAGGCAGAAGTAGGGGTAGAAGGTCTCGGAGAAGGTGTGGGCGAAGGTGTACAGGTGCGTCATGCTGCCGGCATCGTAGAAGGACACCTGGCCGCCCTTGTGGTCCAGATAGACGCCGACAGTCAGGGGTCCCTGCTACAGGGTGAGGAGGGTGGGGGGCTCGGTGACAACCTGGTACCCCTCGCCTCTCCACAGGCTCATCCTCCAGTAGCCTTCCCGGGCCCAGCGCTCCACCCTGCCCTTAATCTGGCATGATCGCCGCACCACTACGAGGTCCCACTCCGTCTTGCCGCCAAACGCCACCTCCCAGTAGTGGCAGCCGGACGCGAAGCCCTGCGCCGCCAGCACGCCGGCACACCGGTCAAATCTCCACCGGGACTCGGGCAGGGACTGCCGCTCCGCCCCCATCTGGGATGTTCCGGCATCTAGCTTGTCCAATCCTTTTAAAAGTTTATATATTTCTATGCGATCTTCCCCTCATCCTTCTAAACTCCAGTGAATACAAGCCTAGCATTTTCAATCATTCCTCATATGACAGTCCCACCATCCCAGGGATCAATCTCGTGAACCTACGCTGCACTGCGTCAATCACAAGGATGTCCTTCCTCAAATTAGGAGACCAAAACTGCACACAATACTCCAGATGTGGTCTCACCAGAGCCCTATACAACTGCAAGAGAACCTCTCTGCTCCTATACTGAAATCCTCTTGTTATGAAGGCCAACATTCCATTAGCTTTCTTCACTGCCTGCTGTACCTGGAAGCCAACTTTCAGTGAGCGGTGTACAAGGACACCTAGGTCTCATTGTACCTCCCCCTTACCTAACCTAACCCCATTGAGATAATAATCTTCCCCCTTGTTTTTACCACCAAAGTGAATAACCACACATTTATCTATATTACTATATTACAGCCCTCCCGTTGTGTCCCAGCATCAATCTCGGCTGGTTTCCCGAGGGCTTGATCTCTCTTTCTTTCACTCTCACCCTGTGTGTGTGTCTCTCTCTCCCTCTGTGTGTGTGTCTCTCTCTCTCTCTCCCTCTGTGTGTCTCTCCCTCTGTCCCTCTCCCTCTCCCTTTCCCTCTCTCTCTCTCTCCCTCTCTCCCTCTCCCTCTCCCTCTCTCTCCCTCTCCCTCTCCCTCTCTCTCTATTTTCTCACTCAGTCTCTGCAGCCTCACCTTTGCCAGGCAACCACAGATGACCTTTCACCCCCAGAGGGTTAACAACCTCCTCCTCCCTTTAACCACAACATCCCAGTGTGAGATGTATTTCGGTGCTCACAATCACGATGCCAGACACAAAGTCGTGGAAACAAGAAATGCGTTTATTTACGAGTCTGCAGAGCCGGGTGCCTCTCCAAACCGAGACACACCGAGCCCTAGGAATACCCTCCCCTTATGTAACACAATTTCGCTGAATCATCCTCCGTTTCTGGCTCCTTCCAACCAGAGCGCTGAGGTGCACAGTCTTCCTGTAACGCCCAGGGTGCCTCCCAGATCATACATTGCATGTTCATGGTAATTAGCAGCTTCCCGATCAGGGGCATATATGTGATATTAATTTACCTCATTAAGCAAGCATAGTATTTATCCTCATGACTCATTATTCCCCCTTAGCCTAGTAGCCGGTTTCATGAGGTTACAGCTGCCTGTGCAAACTCCTCCTGTCTTTGTGCACTGCGTTATCAGTGCTTTCTCAAGGACAGTGGTGGTTTAATCATCCTGTGAGGGATAAGATGATTAAACCACTATCATTGTGAGGGGCCGAGTGGTTGTAACCACCGACCTTGTGATGGGCCGAATAGTTGGAATCACCAACCTTGTGATTCGACCAAACTGTTACCGTCCTTCAGAGCTGTTGATAACATTGTAGAATAACAAGATGAGGTAAGGAATGTAGCTGACAACACAGAAACTAGTCTAGGTCAAAGGCTATTAAGTAGGTTAGGGCAAAAGCGACTGAGCATGCTTAATGAAATAAATGAATATTAACTTTACCTCCCTCATGACAAAGAACCTAATTTAAATGTACATGCGATGTATGATGTGGGAGAAGAGGGAATGATTGATGATGCACGGAGGGAGGGTTGGAAGATTGTGAACCTCGGCACCCTGATTGGAAGGGGTCAGAAGGGGAGGCGTCCAATCAATAAAGACTGTATAATGAATTGTATAAAAATAGACGTTTGCTCGGTGTGTCTCAACTTGGAGAGGCACCCGATTCTGCAGACTCGCAAATAAAGCATTTTTTGTTTCCGCGAGTTAGTCTCTGAGTAGTGATTGTCAGCACAAACTATATCTCACAATCCAGTCCCTCACACCAGCGCCAGACAGAAACAAACGTCTGTCCACGCCGACTTCAAGACAGATTAGACGTTCCCTTTGGAAGGATTTCATCCTCTTTTAAAATTATTTTAAGTTGTTTCACTGCCCACAACAAAAATGGCGGAGGGAAGCGTCGATAATGGGAACGAATGGGCAGAGCTGCCCCTAACAAAGATGGCCGCCCTCCCCTGGGGACCGGGACATTAGTGCCCCTAACAAAGATGGCCGCCTCCCCGGGTACCGGGACATTAGTGCCCCTAACAAAGATGGCCTCCCTCCCCTGGGTACCGGGACATTAGTGCCCCTAACAAAGATGGCCGCCCTCCATCAAGGTTGCCGACTTTGAAGAAGTTCTCCTCCTCCTGCGAAATCTTCATCAGTTCAGTGACATTAGTGCCTGTACCAAAGATGGCCGCCCTCCATGAGGCGTGCCCGCTACAAAGATGGCCGTCCCGCCGTTTCCGGTGACGGCATCCGGGGGAGCGGAGGAGCAGCGATGGCGGTTTTGCCCGGAGCGCTGAGCGAGGAGGAGGAGGCGATGCACAGAAAGTAGAGCAAGATGAGGAAGAAGGAGGAGTGGAGAGGGTGGGGAGAGACACGGGGAGACAGTGGAGGAGGGTGGGGAGAGAGACACGGGGAGACAGTGGAGAGTGGAGAGAGAGAGAGAGGGAGAGAGAGGGAGGATGTTGTGGAGAGAGAGGGGGAGGGAAGGTGAGAGAAGGAGGGACACGAGGAGAGAATGTGGAGAAGGGGGAGAGAGGGTGACGGGAGGTTTGGGAGGTTGGTGGAGGAGAGGGAATGGATGGGGAGAGGGGTGGGGGGTGAGAAAGACATGGGGTGGGGAAAGGAGAAATGGGAGGGGGGGGAAAGAGATTGAGTTATGTAGGTGGGGGTGGGGGGGAGGGGTGGGGGGAGGCAAGGGATGCAGTGAAGGAGTGTGTGAAGGGAAGAGGGAGAAAGGGCAGGGGAAGGGTAGGGTTAAAAGGGGGGGGCAAAGGAGGAAGGAGGGAAGGGATGGATGGAATATGGGTGGATGGGGAGAGAAGGGATTGGTGACAAGGAGGAGGGGTGGAGGGGAGGAAGGTTGGAGGAAGAGATGGACTCGGATGGAGGAGTGAGAGACAGAAGGGATTTGGAGGGGTGGGGTGGGGGGGGTGGTGAGGGGAGGTGAGTGCAGATACTGGGTGGGGGTGTGGGCTGCGGAGGGGCTGATGTGACCACGTTACTTTCAGAAGCGGAGGCGATATTGGGAGGCCATGCCCCAGACGAAGGGTGATGCATAGAAACATAGAAAATAGGTGCAGGGGGACGCCATTCGGCCCTTCGAGCCAGCACTGCCATTCATTGTGATCATGGCTGATCGTCTGCAATCAATAAACCGTGCCTGCCTTCTCCCCATATCCCTTGATTCCACTAGCCCCTAGAGCTCTATCCAACTCTCTCTGAAATCAATCCAGCGATTTGGCCTCCACTGCCCTCTGTGGCAGGGAATTCCATAAATTCACAACTCTCAGGGTGAAAAAGTTTTTTCTCACCTCAGTCTTAAATGACCTCCCGTTTATTCTGAGACTGTGTCCCCTGATTCTGCACCAGCCCAACATTGGGAACATTTTTCCTGCATCTAGCACCTTGCATCTAGGATGCAGTAGGACGGGGCGCGGGGACGAGGCGGGGGGGGCTCGGGGACGGGCCGCCGCTCACAGACGTCCCCACACCCAGACCCCTGGGGGCCCGGTGGCCCAGGGCCGCGACAGGGGGGCACTGTCGGGGATGAGTACCGGCACCTCGGTCACTGAGGGAATAGGTGTGCTGGGGGGGGGGAGATGAGGGGAGGGGGATGCAGGCGAGGAAATTGGCGTACAAAGAGTGAACTGTAGAGGGAGACACGAGAGACTGCAGGTCAAAAGTGATAGCAGCAGAATTAGGCCATTCAGTCCATCAAGTCTACTCTGCCCAACCCTCTCATTGTCCCCGAATCCCGACACTCTCCCCCTCCGACCCACCTCCTTGCAGCAGGGACACAGTGACAGGGTGCAGAGCCTGGTGAGTGTTAGTCCAGACCCCCACCCTGAACCCCCTCCCTGCCCCCACCGAACCCCCACCGCTCTTGAAGCCCCTGCTGCCGCCCACCCCCACAGGGCTACGACCCCACGGAGACGGAGAGGTTCGAGCCCAGGCGGCCGATGAAGGGCCGCAGCTCGAGCGAAATCCTGGAGTGCAGGAAGAAGATGGTGGCCAGTGGGGACCGGAGTGGAGGGGGGTAAAGAGGGGGCGAGGAGGGAAAGGGAGAGAGTGAGAGGGAGATGGAGATGAGGTGGAGGGGGAGGGGTGATGAAGGGGCGAGACTGGAGAGAGGGAGATGGGATGAGGAGGAGGAGGAGGAGGAGGAGGAAGGAGAAAAGGGGAGATGGTGAGTGAGGAAGAGTGAGATGGGGAGGAGGGGGGACAGGTGATGTGGAGGAAGAAGGAGAGAGTGGGGGAGGGTGAGGGAGTGAAGTGCGAGGGGATGAGGAGGAAGAGGGAAAGAGAGTGGGAGATGGGGGGGATTGGAGGGTGAGGGAGGGAAGAGAGGATGGGGAGGAGAGAGGGAGGGTGAGATGGGGTGGAGGGTGAGGAAGGGGGAGAGGGGAGAGAGGATAATGAGGAGAGAGAGGGTGGGGGAGTGGGATGGGGCAAAGGGGGAGGATGAGTGGGGAGGAGGGTGAGGGGCGGGTGGAGGTCACCGTGTCCCCCTCCCCTGGGGGTCGGGGTTAACGTCAAACGGGCCGCTGTGTCCACAGGACCGGGTGCGGAGGAGCATGGAGCAGAAGGTGAAGATGCAGAAGCAGCAGAAGATGGCGGCTTCTAACTCCTCCCTCCCTCAGCCCTCACCCGCTTCAACAAGTAACCCCATCCGCAGCACCCCCACCCCTGCCCTGTACCCGGGACCCCCGGTAGCGGTCAGCTGCCCCACACCACGGCCGGCGCAGCGGGTAGAGCTGCTGCCTCACAGCGCCAGAGACCCTGGTTCCATCCCCACCTTGGGGGCTGTTTGTACAGAACTTGTACGTTCTCCCCGGGACCGCGTGGGTTTTCCCCCGGGTGCTCCGGTTTCCCCCACACACCCCAAAGCCGTGTAGGTTAACCGGCCCTAGGCGGAGAACTCGGAGAGCCACGGGGGGGGGGGGGGGGGGGTTCAAGACTTTATTAAACGTCAAGTTAAAGGTGAAGAGTTACAAACGTGACCGGAGCAACAGCGGGTAATGTGCGCGCTGATGGGTCACAGACTGGACCCTGCGATGTTGTAATGAGGTGTTGCATTTTGTGACGTCGAGCAAGGGCAGGACCTACACAGTGAACGGTAGCCCCCTGGGGAGTGTTGCAGAGCAGAGGGATCCAGGAGTACAGGTGCATGGTTCCTTGAATGTCGTGTCGCAGGGAGATAAGGGTTTTGGCACATTGGCCCCCATCAGTCAGAGTATTGAGTATAGAAGTTGGGAGGTCATGTTGCAGTTGTATAAGACATTGGTGAGACCTCATTAAGTTCTGGACACCTCCCCTCCCTCTCACCGTCATTGTCCTCGCCCTCTGCCTCCCCCTTCCTCTCCCACACAACCCCATGCCCCATTCGCTGGTCTGTGGGGAACAACATTAATACATCGGGAACATTGAATGCCCTCAGTGACGCAGCTTCCACAGTGCTCTGGAGGTGAGGATTACAAACATTCTCCACCCTGTCTCAGTGTGGACATTTCTCCCCTTGATCGGAGACTGACCACTGACAACGGACCACTCTGCTGGAGGGACACAGTCTGTCCAGCCCCGTGGGCTTTGTGTAAGAGTCAGTCACCTCCCACTGATGTTCACAAACTCTGGAGACTCCGCTCCCAGTCGACTCAGTCGCAGCTCGTCGGCACATCCCCCATCCCTGGGACCGGCCCATCAACCTTTGTCATAGGTACATCCTGTCCCTGGTAGAAGTAAGACAGCCCGTGACCTCTGCACTTTAACCCCACATTCCCGTGACCTCTGTCAACAATGTGGTGTCTCTGGTCGATAGGGTGGTGAAGAAGAGAGAGAGAGCAGGTTTTATCCCTGAAGCTCTCGAGATGTGATCCTTCCCTTCCTCGGCAACATGCCCTTCGACGCAACTCTTCCATGCTAACCAGGGCGCCCCATGATTTCTCCGTCCCAAGTTAATAGGTTATAGACAATAGGTGCAGGAGTAGGCCATTTGGCCCATCGTAGCAGCACCGAATGGCCTAGTCCTGCACCTGTTGTCTATAAGCGTGAACCCTCAGCCTTGTGACGGGCGAGGTGGGGGGGGGCTTCTCAGGAAGCACAATGTTCCCGATGTTGGAGGAGTCCAGATCAAGGGGCCACAGTTCAAGAATAAGGGGGAAGCCATTTAGAATGGAGATGAGGAAAAACGTTTTCATCCAGAGAGTTGAGAATCTGTAGCATTTCCTGCCTCAGAAGGCAGTGGAGGCCGGTTCTCTGGATTCTTCAAAGAGAGAGTTAGATAGAGCTCTTACAGATAGCGGAGGCAGGGGATATGGGGAGAAGGCAGGAACGAGGTACTGATTGTGGATGATCAGCCATGATCACAGTGAATGGCGGTGCTGGCTCGATGGGCCGAATGGCCTACTCCTGCACCTATTGTCTATTGTCTAATGGGGTTGAGAGGGAGAGATAGATCAGCCATGAATTAATGGTGAAGTTAGTAAACTCGATGGGATGAGTGGCCTAATTTTACTCTTATCACTTATGACCCTGTGAGCTATTAATAAAAATACAGACGCTAAAAAACCCTTTCAGCGACTGATGGTTGGCGTTTCTGGGGGAGAGAGAGAGAGAGAGAAAGAGGATCTCTCTGTCTCTCTCTCTCTCTCTGTCTCTCTCTCTCTGTTTTCCCCCCCTCTCTGTTTCCCTCTCTCTCTCTCTCTCCCTCTCCCTGTCTCCCTCTCCCTCTGTCTCCCTCTCCCTCTGTCTCCCTCTCCCTCCCTCTGTCTCCCTCTCCCTCCCTCTGTCTCCCTCTCCCACTGTCTCCCTCTCCCTCTCTCGCTTGTCTGTCTGTCTGTCTCTGTCTGTCTCGCCTCTGTCTCGCTCTCTGTGTGTGTCTGTTTCTCTCTCACAAACTCTCTGTCTGTCTGGCTGGCTGTCTGTCTCGCCTCTGTCTCGCTCTCTCTGTGTGTCTGTTTCTCTCTCACAAACTCTGTCTGTCTGTCTCTCTCTCTCACACAAACTCACTCTCTCTCTCTCTCTCTCTCTCTCTCTCTCTTTCCCTGTCTCTCTCACTCTCTCCCTTCCTCCCGGACGTTTCTGACGGACGATGTCAGAAGTGAAAGTAACCCCGAGTGTTTGAGTGCCTTTGTCCGCCGCTTCGCTCGGGGGCCGCCGCTGCCTCCCCAGGGCTGCCAGGTACCGTACTGCAAAGGGAAGCGTGGGCCGGGGTGCGGTGGGCTAGCGGGGGGGGGGGGGGGGGGGGGTCGCGGGCCGAATGCGCCCACGAGTGCAGATTGGAGACCCGCTGGGGAATATCGTAGCGGGGTGGGGCAGCGCCGGGTGAAGTTTCGACCCGACTCGTCCCGAATCACACACAGGTCAATTGCCTGCGATCTCTCTCTGCTTCACGGCCAGCGGGGAGAGAGAGTATAGAAACAGGCCCTTCGGCCCAACACGTCCAGGGTACATGTTCCCAATGTTTGGGGAGTCCAGAACCAGGGGCCACAGTTCAAGAATAAGGGGTAAGCCATTTAGAACGGAGATGAGGAAACACTTTTTCACCCAGAGGGTTGTGAGTCTGTGAAATTCTCTGCCTCAGAGGGCGGTGGAGGCAGGTTCTCTGGATACTTTGAAGAGAGAGCAAGAGGAGTCGGGATAAGGGGAGAAGGCAGGAACGGGGTACTGATTGTGGATGATCAGCCATGATCACATTGGATGGCGGTACTGGCTCGAAGGGCCGAATGGCCTACTGCACCTACTGTCTATTGTCTGCTGAATTGTACTACTGAAACATAAGCTCCCAAGCGATCTATACTAAATGCTTTTGTGGCTTTGTGGCCTCCTTATCTACCTATGACGATGAACTTTGTAACTGCACACCTTAATCATTCTGCTCTACAACCCTCCCCATCTCCCTGGAATGCCACAGTCAATAAATGATTTACCTGCACTCCCAGATCCATCTGCTCTGCAACATTCCCCATGGCCCTGCCATTCACTGATTACGTCCTGCCCTGGTTTGACTTCTCAAAATGAAACACCTTGCACTTGTCTGCATTATAGACAATAGGTGCCGGAGGAGGCTATTCGGCCCTTTGAGCCAGCACCGCCATATGGCTGATCATCCCCAATCACTAACCCGTCCCTGCCTTCTCGCCATATCCCCTGACTCCGCTATCTTTAAGAGCTCTATCTAGCTCTCTTGAAAGCATCCAGAGAATTGGTCTCCACTCTGCCATGACTTGCGGATGGCCAGCTTGGACAACAACCCAACCAGGACATCTTCGGCTCGACCCTCTCCCCTACGCACAGGGTGTCCAGAGATAGGGGTGGTGGATGTGTGGTGCAGCCAGAAGGCAAAGAGCAACCCCTTTAGAAATTGGGACAGGGGCTGCAACTTCACACACTCCATGAAAGGGTTCAGAGAACATTTACGATAATGTTGCCAGGACTAGAGAGTGTGAGCTATAGGGAGAGGTTGAGTAGGCTGGGTCTCTATTCCATGGAGCGCAGGAGGATGAGGAGGGGAGATCTTATAGAGGTGTACAAAATCATGAGAGGAATAGATCGGGAAGATACACAGATTCTCTTCCCCAGAGTAGGAGAATCGAGGACCAGAGGACACAGGTTCGAGGTGAAGGGGAAAAGAATTAATAGGAATCCGAGGGAAAACGTTTTCCACACAGAAGGTGGTGGGTGCATGGAACAAGCTGCAGGAAGATGTAGTTGAGGCTGGAACTATCCCATCGTTTAAGAAACAGTTGGATAGGTACTGGATAGGATAGTTTGGAAGGATATGGACCAAGTGCAGACTGGTGGGGCTAGTGTAGCTGGGACATTGTTGGCCGATTTGGGCCGAAGGGCCTGTTTCCACACTGTATCATGATGTGACCCGTGGTACACAGACTCTTCCAGCCCGCAACAGGGGCAGGCGGCTGGCGAGTCTGTGAACCACGAGGGAAACAGGTTGCAGGGGACTCCTCAGTGCAGTACCCTCCCCCCCAGATCCCCGATGTAGAGGGGGAGAAGCCGTGCGTAGAGGGACCCCCACGGTGGGGGTGGGGGGGGGGGGGGGGAAGGGTTGTTTTTTACTAGGAACCCCACACTACAATAACTGATGTGTCTCTTAAAGATAGCGGAGTCAGGGGATATGGGGAGAAGGCAGGAACGGGGTACTGATTGTGGATGATCAGCCATGATCACTTTGAATGGCTGTGCTGGCTCGAAGGGCCGAATGGTCTACTCCTGCACCTATTGTCTATTGTCTATGGTTAATTTTACTCCCTAATGATAACGCTCTTCCCTGCAGGCATGCTGGAGGTCGGGCAAGGACAAGCAGACAATATCTTGGACTCTGGTTCTGATCCTCTGCCAGGCAATCCACTACGCCTGTGCTGGTGAGTTGCCAAGACTTGTTCGAACATCTCTGCTCCTCTCTTTGTGTCACCCCCTCTCAGTTGGTCACCTCCTCTGTCTCCCCCTCTCACCTCTCCTCCCCCAGCCATCTTTGTTGCCTCCCGCAGCCGCCTTGAAGGCACTGGAGACCATCCTTGCATCCGACTTTTGCAGCTTCCTCCTGGTCCCGCCGAGCAACAAGCCTCCGGGTGTCTGGAAATCCTAGAGAGATACAATAGACAATAGGTGCAGGAGTAGGCCATTCAACCCTTCAAGGCAGCACTGCCATTCAATGTGATTGTGGCTGATCATTCACAATCATTTCCTGCCTTCTCCCCATATCCCGTGCCTCCGCTATATTAAAGAGCCCTATCTAGCTTTCTCTTGAAAGTATCCAGAGAACCGACCTCCGCCGCTCTCTGAGGCAGAGAATTCCACAGACTCACAACTCTCTGGCTGAAAAAGTGTTTCCCCATCTCCGTTCCAAATGGCTTACCCCTTATTCTTAAAGTGTGGCCCCTGGTTCTGGAATCCTCCAACATCGGGAACATGTTTCCTGCCTCCATCTTGTCCCCTCTCATCCTTCTAAATTCCGGAGGGAAATAGTGTGGGAACAGGCCCTTCGGCCCAACTTGCCAACACCGGCCAGCAATGTCCCAGCTACACTAGTACCACTTACCTGCGCTTGGTCCATACCCCTCCAAACCTGTCCTATCCATGTACTTTTCCAACTGTTTCTTAAAAGTTGGGATGGTCCCAGCCTCAACTACCTCCTCTGGCAGCTTGTTCCATACACCCACCACCCACTGTGTGGAAAAGTGAGCCCTCGGATTACTATTAAATATTTTCCCCTTCACCTTGAACCTATGTCCTCTGGTCCTCGATTCCCCTACTCTGGGCAAAAGACGTCTTCCCGATCTATTCCTCACATGATTTTATATGGTTGTGTTTGCTATCCAAGCAGATAAGATACATATAGTCCATCTGGACCAAGCGCAGGCAGATGGAACTAGTGTAGCTGCGACATTGTTGGCCGGTGTGTGCAAGTCGGGCAAAGGTCCTGTTTCCACACTGAATCATAATCATAACCGTACTTTATTAGCCAAGTATGTTTTGCAACATAAGAGGAATTTGATTTGCAATACAGTCATACCAATAAAAAGCAACTGAATACACAAAATACATTTTAACATAAACAGCCACCACAGTGACTCCTCCACATTCCATTTGAGGTAGGTGGGAGGTGGGGGGGGGGTTCTCAGCTCCCCCACGCCGGGCGATCGGAACCCAGGCCGGGGCTAGTCGAACGTCGTGCGGCTTTTAGAGCTTCCTGACGCCGGTCTCTTACCCGAGACTGATATTTTAATTACCAGACGCATGATATGGAGAAGAGCAGATTTGTATTTTTACTTGACTTCATCCCCCCATTTTATAAAACGGATGATGCACTGGTCTATTTCGTGATTCGGTAGGAATTGTGTGCACGCAATTTGGAATGGTCTAAAACTTAGAAACAGAGACACAGAAACATAGAAAATAGGTGCTGGAGGAGGCCATTTGGCCCTTCGAGCCAGCACCGCCATTCATTGCGATCATGGCTGATCGTCCCCAATCAATAACCCGTGCCTGCCTTCTCCCCCAAATCCTTTGATTCCACTAGCCCCTAGAGCTCTAACTCTCTCTTATATCCATCCAGTGACTTGCCTCCACTGCCCTCTGTGACAGGGAATTCCACCAATTCACAACTCTCTGGGTGAGAACGTTTTTTCTCACGTCCGTCTTAAATGGCCTCCCCTTTATTCTAAAATTGTGGCCCCTGGTTCTGGACTCGCCCAACATTGGGAGCATTTTTCCTGCATCTAGTTTGTCCAGTCCGTTTATAATTTTATCTGTTTCAATAAGATTTCCCCTCATCCTTGTAAACTCCAGTGAATACAACAAAAGTCTTTTCAATCTTTCCTCATATGACAGTCCCGCCATCCCAGGGATCAATCTCATGAACCTACGCTACATTGCCTCAATCACAAGGATGTCCTTCCTCAAATTAGGAGACCAAAGCTGTACACAATACACCAGATGCGGTCTTACCAGAGCCCTATACAACTGCAAAAGAACCTCTCTACTCCTATACCGAATTCCTTTTGTAATGAAGGCCAACATTTCATTAGATTTCTTCACTGTCTGCTGTACCTGCACGCTACCTTTCAGTGACCAGTGTACAATGACACCCAGGTGTCGCTGTACCTCCCTCTCACCTAACCTAACCCCATTGAGATAATAATCTACCCCCTTGTTTTTGCCACCAAAGTGGATAACCTCACATTTATCTATTATACTGCATCTGCCACGCATCTGCCCACTCACTCAACCCGTCCAGGTCATCCTGCAACCTCCTAACATCCTTTTCACAGATCCCACTGCCACCCAGCTTTGTGTCATCCGCAAACTTGCTCGTGTTGCTCATAATTCCCTCCTCCAAATCATTAATATATACAATAAATGGTTGCGGCCCCAACACCGAGCCTTGCGGCACTCCACTCGACATACTGAAAAGGACCCATTCACTCCTACTCTTTGCTTCCTGTCTGCCAACCAAATTTCTCTCAACACCCTACCCCCAATACCATGTGCTCTAAGTTTAGTGCGGGACAGTACATTGGCCATCAAGCTGCCTAAATCTGCCAGAGTCCCGGAATTGATCCTTAATATGGGTGCTCTCTGTATGGAGTTTGCTCCTTTTTCCTTTGATCGCATGGGTTTTCTCCGGGTGCTCTTTTTTCCTTCCACATTCCAAAGGTGTGCAGGAACCTATTTCAGATCCAACCCAAAACATAATATTTTCCTTTTGTCCAGAGATTCTGTCTAACCTGTTGAGTTACTCCAGCTTTTTGTGTACATCTTCAGTTTAAACCAGCATCTGCAGTTCCTTCCTACACACACGACACTATACGATAGAACTTTATTAATCCCAGGGGGGAAATACTGTGTGCGTGTATGTGGGTATATATATTATACACACACACACATATATATATACACTAGACTAAGTGGGAACCGTTGAGTCCCAGCATCACACGGGAGGGCTGGTCACCAACACAATATTCCACCTCTCCACCAATTCCAATATTGCTCGCCGGAGGGGGGGGGGGGGGGGAGAGGGGGATTTATGTTGCGCTAGTATGGGTGTTGTGGGCCGAAGGTACTGGTTTCCAGAGGGCCAGCAGCCACCCGACAACCAAAATCCATTTTGTGAACATAGACTTTTAAAAAATGAGAGGCAAACAATTGGGCAGCAAGCAGCCAAATGACAACCAAACTTCATTTTGTGAACACAAAATCTTCAAAAAGGCGAGGCAAACAATTGGGCCGCAGCCACCCAACAACCAAAATCCATTTTGTGAACACAAACTCTTCAAAAAGGCGAGGCAACCAATTTGGCCGCAGCCACCTGACAACCAATATCCATTTTGTGAACACAAACTTTTTTTTTTTTAAAAAGGCGAGGCAAACAATTGGGCAGCAAGCAGCCACCTGACAACCAAAATGCATTTGGTGAACACAATTTAAAAAAAAAAAAAGGCAAGGCAAACAATTGGGCAGCAAGCAGCCACCTGACAACCAAAATTCATTTTGTGAACACAAACTTAAAATAAAAAAGCAATGCAAATAATTGGGCAGCAGGCAGCCACCTGACAAGCAAAATTCATTTTGTGAACACAAACTTAAAAAAAAGTTAAACAATTTGGCAGCTGCCACATCAAGGGGACTCGCCGTAGAGTGGACGTCCGTTCAGTGTTATTCCCAGCTCAGAGAGCCGTGACCCCCTCACTTCCTGGGTCTGACAGAGACTGAGTGAGGCACGACACGTCCGGGTTTTATCGTCCCTCCCCTCTCCCCCTACCGGCAGCAGAGAGAACAGAGAGAATGGGAATTTAAAAAAAACATTAATATCTCTTATAAGTAATCTAAGATATAGTTATGCTAGACCAAGCAAAGACCCGTTGGGTCTGGTCCCAGAACGTGCTTCAGACCCCAAGTACGCGGAGGGGAGGGTGGAGTGGATGGGCGTGATGCCGAGTGAGGCTGCGGGCCAGGCGTACGCCCGTCGAGACGCTGCGTACGCCGTCATGACGCTGCGTACGTCCATGAAGACGCCTTGTACGGCCATCGCGACGCATCATACACCCTCAGGCCGTTGATGCACTGGCTCTGAGGGAGGAGGGGGGGAGCAGCAAAAATCGCCAGCGAAAGAAGAAAAATGGGGCATTTTTGGAGGAGACCGGGCTGCAGCAGCCGTTATGGTGGCTGGCCAGCAAAAGGCCACAAAATGAGTGAGTGACGGGGGGGTGGGGGTTCGTGAAGGATTTTATTTTAAAATATGTACAAAAAAATGTCTAAATGTAATGAGGATCCCTGAATG
The DNA here is from genome assembly GCA_963514005.1 of Raja brachyura. The sequence goes on from OY740805.1 coordinate 35,097,799, forward strand.
TAAAAGTGTATTGTCTTGTGAAATGGAAAAACTCTTGACTTACTCGGCTAATGTGTGAGATAGAACTAGTGTACGGGTGGTTGGCGTGGACTCGGTGGGCCGAAGGGCCTGTTTCCACGCTGTATTTTTAAATTAATCTAATGAAGGGTCTTTACCCTAAATATCACCCAATTTTTACTATCCAGAGTTGCTGGCTGCTCCATGGAGTTCCCCCGCACAATTAAAGCGTGGAATAGTCTTCACCCTACCATAGTTACCCAAGCAGACGCAACTAAATTTAAGGTACCTCTTTTTTCCCCAAAGAACCCTTTTTCTTTACCATATAACCATATAACAATTACAGCACGGAAACAGGCCCTCTCGGTCCGTACCGAACATTTATTTTCCCTTAGTCCCATCTACCTGCACTCAGACCATACCCCTCCATTCTGTTCCCGTCTATATACGTACCCACTTTACTTTTAAATGTTAAAATCGATCCTGCCTCTACCACTTCTGCTGGAAGCTCATTCCACACAGCCACCACTCTCTGAGTAAAGAAGTTCCCCCTCATGTTACCCCTAAACTTCTGTCCCTTAATTCTCATGTCATGCCCTCTTGTTTGAATCTTCCCTACCTTCAATGGGAAAAGCTTATCCACATCAACTCTGTCTATCCCTTTCATCATTTTAAAGACCTCAATCAAGTCCCCCCTTAACCTTCTGCGCTCCAAAGAATAAAGACCTAACTTGTTCAACCTTTTTCTGTAAGTTAGTTGCTGGAACCCAGGCAACATTCTAGTAAATCTCCTCTGTACTCTCTCTATTTTGTTGACATCCTTCCTATAATTAGGCGACCAAAATTGTACACCATACTCCAGAATTGGTCTCACCAATGCCTTGTACAATTTTAACATTACTTCCCTACTCCTATATTCAATGCTCTGATTTATAAAGGCCAGCACACCAAAAGCTTTCTTTACCACCTTATCTACATGCGATTCCACCTTCAGGGAACTATGCACAGTTATTCCTAGATCCCTCTGTTCCACATCATTCCTTAATTCCCTACCATTTACCATGTATGTCCTATTTTGATTTGTCCTGCCAAGATGTAACACCTCATACTTATCAGCATTAAACTCCATCTGCCATCTTTCAGCCCACTCTTCCAAATGGCCCAAATCTCTCTGTAGACTTTGAAAATCTACTTCATTATCCACAACACCACCTATCTTAGTATCATCTGCATACTTACTTATCCAATTTTCCACCCCATCATCCAGATCATTGATGTACATGACAAACAACAGTGGACCCAACACAGATCCCTGAGGCACCCCACTGGTCACCAGCTTTCAACCTGACAAACAGCCATCCACCATTACTTTCTGGCATCCCCCATTCAGCCACTGTTGAATCCATCTTGCTACTCCGCCATTAACACCCAAAGATTTGCTTAAGTCCAAGTCAAGAGTCAAGAGAGTTTTATTGTCATGTGTCCCAGATAGGACAATGAAATTCTTGCTTGCTGCAGCACAACAGAATATGTAAACATAATACAGAACAGGAGATAAAAGTTCAGTGTGTTTATATACCATAGACCATATATATACACAATAAATAAACAGATAAAATGTAATAGGCTGTTATTGTTCTGCCCTCCACCACCTCCAGTTTAAATTTCATTTTGAATATTTATGGAGGACCAGGAAACCAGAAGCAAGAGTTACTTCAGGGAGTTACTCCAGATCCGGGGCCAGGGAGTGATTCTGCGGTGGTTTTCAGCGGTCGCGGTGAGGCGGTGACCGTCAGCAATGGCAGCCAGATCTCCCACAATTCAAAGTGAGGGAGAAAGTGCCCAGTGCCGACCAGTTGCCGTGGCAGTGCGCATGTGCAGGGCGGCTGAAGATGTGCTGGCCGTGGTTGTGCGCATGTGCAAGGCGGCCTGCCATGCCGGCGGATGACGAGCGAGCGGAGACCCGGGCTGAGACGGAGAGTGACAGACAAAGAGAGATAGAGATAAAGAAGAGGGCCCACGCAGAGTTGAACAGCAGGTGGCCTAGATTTCGAGGCCCTAGGCTTCTGCCTATGAAGCCTAATGGTAAATCCGGCTCTGCGAGATCTCGATGCCCTAAGCTTAAACTTGTCAAGCTTATACGTAGTGATGCAGCTTCCACAGTGCTCTGGAGGTGAGGATTACAAACATTCTTCACCCCGTCTCAGTGTGGACATTTCTCCCCTAGATCGGAGACTGACCCCTGACCACAGACCACTCTGTCACAGTCTGTCCAGTCCCCTGGGCTTTGTGTAAGAGTCAGTCACCTCCCTGTCATGCTCACAAACTCTTGAGACTCCGCTCCCAGTCGACTCAGTCGCAGCTCGTCGGCACATCCCCCATCCCTGGGACCAGCCCACCAACCTTTGTCATAGGTACATCCTGTCCCAGGTAAGAAGATTAAACTTGACAGGCCGTGACCACTGCACTTGAACCCCACAGCCCATGACCTCCGTCAGCAATGTGGTGTCATTGGTCGATAGGCTGGTGAAGAAGGCTTCATGGTGGATTGGCCTTCATTAGTCAGCGTATTGAGTTTGGAAACTGGGAGATTACATTGCAGTTGTGCAAGATGTTGGTGAGGCCACACTTACAGTATTGTGTTTTGTTTTGGTCACCCTGCTGTAGGAACAATGTTATTAAGCTGGAATGAGTGCATTGAAGATTTACGAGGATTTCGGAATGCATTTTGAACCAGAAAGTGGAGAAGTTAAAATGGCTTCGAAAGACCAGGTCAAGAGTTTAACTGAGGAGGTAGTATGTCCCATCTGCCTGGATTTCTTCACCGATCCGGTTATACTGGAGTGTGGGCACAACTTCTGCCGCTCCTGTATCACACAGAGTTGGGACAAGGAGGGGATAAACTCCTGCGCGGAATGTAGGGAGCAGTTTACAGACCGCACCCTCAGGGTGAATCGGGCCTTGGCGAGACTGTCTGAGAAATTTCGAACACTGAGCCTGAATCAGACAGAGAAGGAAAGTAACCGTCAGTGCGAGGAACATCAGGAAGAACTGAAGCTGTTTTGTGAAACTGACAAGAAGCTGATCTGTGTGATTTGTGCAGCCGGGCGGGAACACAAGTCTCACAGCTTCACGCTGATAGCAGAAGCTTCAAAATTCTACAAGGTAAAGAAAATCGATGTTGATCGCACCATTGTTTATTTCCATCTTTATCGTCTAACACTTTTATTCTCTGATTCCCAAACACAATCCCAGGATCAGGTTAAAGCTTCCATCCGGTCTCTCACAAAAAAGAAATCAAAGATCCAGCGAATGAAGCAGCAACAGAAACAGAAGATTTCTGGAGTTCTGGTGAGTTTTGATTTCCTGATCTTGTGTAGATTAGATCCCTGTGATGCGTGTAATAATAGGGCAGCGCAGTGACACAAGTTGTACTGTTGTCGCCGAGTTCTGGTGACCGGGTTCGATCCTGACCTCGGGTGCTGCCCGTGTGATTCACGCCTTCTCCCTGTGACCGCGTCGGATTCCTTCCACGTCCCCAATACAATAGACAATAGACATTATGTGCAGGAGTAGGCCATTTGGCCCTTTGAGCCATTCAATGTGATCATGGCTGACCATCCCCAATCAGTACCCTGTTCCTGCCTTCTCCCCATATCCCCTGACTCTGCTATTTTTATTAGCCCTATCTAGCTCTCTCTTGAAAGCATGCAGAGAACCTGCTTCCACCGCCCTCTGAGGCAGAGAATTCCACAGACTCACCACTTTCTGTGAGAAAAAACCCTCTAAACCCCTACAAACCCCTCTGAACCACCTGAACCACTTAACCCCTCTACACCCCTCTGAACTCCTCTAAACACCTCTAACCCCCTCCAAACCCCTCTGAACCCTTCTAAACACATCTGAAACCCACTAAACACGTCTGAACCAATTTAAACCCCTCCAATCCACTCTAAACCCATCCAACCCCCTCCGAAACCATCTCTAAACCACTTAAAACCCCTTGAAACACCTTGAAACCCCTCGAAACCCATCTGAACGCCTCTGGAACCCTCTAAGCCCCTCTAAAACCATCTGAACACTCTAAACCCCTCTAAATCCCTCCAAACAGCTCCAAACACCTAAGAACCACTTTGAACCCCTCCACATAGAAACATAGAAAATAGGTGCAGTAGGAGGCCATTCGGCCCTTCGAGCCAGCACCACCATTCAATATGATCATGGCTGATCGTCCTCTATCAATAACCCGTGCCTGCCTTCTCCCCATATCCTTTGACTCCACTAGCCCCGAGAGCTCTATCTAACTCTCTCTTAAATCCATCCAGTGACTTGGCCCCCACTGCCCTCTGTGGCAGGGAATTCCACAAATTCACAACTCTCTGGGTGAAAAAGGTTTTTCCCCACCTCAGCCTTAAATGGCCTCCCCTTTATTCTAAGACTGTGGCCTCTGGTTCTGGACTCACCCAACATTGGGAACATTTTTCCTGCATTTAGCTTGTCCAGTCCTTTTATAATTTTATATGTTTCTATCAGATATACCCCTCATCCTTCTAAATTCCAGTGAATACAAGCCTAGTCTTTTCAATCTTTCCTCATATGACAGTCCCGCCATCCCAGGGATCAATCTCGTGCACCTACGCTACACTGCCTCAATCACAAGGATGTCCTTCCTCAAATTAGGAGACCAAAACTGTACGCAATACACCAGATGTGGTCTTACCAGAGCCCTCTACAGCTGCAGAAGAACCTCTCCACTCCTATACTGAAGGCCTCTTGTTATGAAGGCCAACATTCCATTAGATTTCTTCACTGCCTGCTGTACCTGCACGCCAACTTTCAGTGACCGGTGTACAAGGACACCCAGGTCTCCATATAACCATATAAAAATTACAGCACGGAAACAGACCCTCTCGGCCCTTCCAGTCCATGCCGAACATTTATTTTCCCCTAGTCCCATCTACCTGCACTCAGACCAGACGCCTCCATTCCCTCCCGTTCATATACCTATCCACTTTACTTTTAAATGTTAAAATTGATCCTGCCTCCACTACTTCTGCTGGAAGCTCATTCCACACAGCCACCACTCTCTGAGTAAAGAAGTTCCCCCTCATGTTACCCCTAAACTTCTGTCCCTTACATGACTTCTCCTGTCATGCCGTCTTGTTTGAATCTTCCCTACCCTCAATGCGAAAAGCTTATCCACGTAATTAGGCGACCAAAATTGTACACCATATTCCAGAATTGGTCTTACCAATGCCTTGTACAATTTTAACATTACTTCCCTACTCCTATATTCAATGCTCTGATTTATAAAGGCCAGCACACCAAAAGCTTTCTTTACCAACCTATCTACGTGCGATTCCACCTTCAGGGAACTATGCACAGTTATTCCTAGATCCCTCTGTTCCACAGCATTCCCCAATTCCCTACCATTCACCATGTACATCCTATTTTGATTTGTCCTGCCAAGATGTAGCACCTCACACTTATCAGCATTAAACTCCATCTGCCATCTTTCAGCCCACTCTTCCAAATGGCCCAAATCTCTCTGTAGACTTTGAAAATCTACTTCATTATCCACAACACCACCTATCTTAGTATCATCTGCATACTTACTTATCCAACTTTCCACCCCATCATCCAGATCATTGATGTACATGACAAACAACAGTGGACCCAACACAGATCCCTGAGACACCCCACTGGTCACCGGCTTCCAATCTGACAAACAGCCATCCACCATTACTCTCTGGCATCTCCCATTCAGCCACTGTTGAATCCATCTTGCTACTCCACCATTAACACCCAAAGATTGAACCTTCTTAACCAACCTTCCATGGGGAACCTTGTCAAAGGCCTTATTGAAGTCCATATAGACCACATCCACTGCTTTACCCTCATCAATTTCCCTGGTAACCTCTTCAAAAAATTCAAGAAGGTTTGTCAAACATGACCTACCAGGCATAAATCCATGTTGACTGTTCCTGATCAGACCCTGTTTATCCAAATGCTTATATATATTATCTCTAAGTATCCTTTCCATTAATTTGCCCATCACTGACGTCAAACTAACAGGTCTATAATTGCTAGGTTTATTCTTTGAACCCTGTTTAAACAATGGAACAACATGCGCAGTACGCCAATCCTCCGGCACTATTCCCGTTTCTAATGACATTTGAAATATTTCTGTCATAGCCCCTGCTATTTCTACACAAACTTCCCTCAATGTCCTAGGGATATCCTGTCAGGACCTGGAGACTTATCCACTTTTATATTTTTCAAAAGTGTCAGTACTTCCTCCTCTTTGAATCTCATAGTTTCCATAGCTACTCTACTTTTTTCCCTTACCTCACAGAGTTCAATATCTTTCTCCTTCGTGAATACCGAAGAAAATAAATTGTTCAATATCGCCCCCATCTCTTTTGGCTCTGCAGATAGCTGTCCATTCTGGCTCTCTAATGGTCCAATTTTATCCCTCGTTATCCTTTTGCTATTAATGTAGCTGTTGGATCCCTTTGGATTTTCTTTCACCTTTCTTGCCAAAGCGACCTCATATCTTCTTTTAGCTTTTCTAATTTCTTTCTTAAGATTCTTTATACACTCTTTATACTCATCTAGCACCTCATTTACTCCATGCCTCCTATAATTATTGTAGTTATCTCTCTTTTTTTGAACCAAGTGTCCAATTTCCCTTGAAAACCATGGCTCTTTCCGATTTTTACTATTTCCTTTCAGCCGAACAGGGACATAAAGATTCTGTACTCTTACAATTTCCGCTTTAAATGTCCTCCATTTCTCTTCTACATCCTTCCCATAAAACAAAATGTCCCAATTCACTCCTTTTAAATCATTACGCATTCCCTCAAAGTTAGCCTTTCTCCAATCAAAAATCTCAACCCTAGGTCCAGTTCTGATTCTCTTTATAATTATATTGATATCTCGCTGTACCTCCCCCTCACCTAGCCTAACCCCATTGAGATAATAATCTACCCCCTTTTTTTTGCCACCAAAGTGGATAACCTCACATTTATCTATATTATAGTGCATCTACCACACATCTGCCCACTCACTCAACCTGTCCAGGTCATCCTGCAACCTCCTAACATCCTCTTCACAATTCACACTGCCACCCATCTTTGTGTCATCCGCAAACCTGCTAGTGTTGCTCATAATTCCCTCTTCCAAATCATTAATATATATGGTAAATAGTTGCGGCCCCAACACCGAGCCTTGCGGCACTCCACTCGCCACTGCCTGCCAGTCTGAAAAGGACCCGTTCACTCCTACTCTTTGCTTCCGGTCTGCCAACCAATTTTCTATCCATGTTAACACCCTACCCCCAATACCATGTGCTCTAAATTTAGTTACCAATCTCCCGTGTGGTACCTTATCAAAGGCTTTCTGAAAGTCTAGATACACTACATCCACTGGCACCCCTTCATCCATTTTACTTGTCACATCCTCACAAAATTCCAGAAGATTAGTCAAGCATGATTTCCCTTTCATAAATCCATGTTGACTTGGACTAATCCTTTTACTGCTATCCAAATGCTCCATTATTACCTCTTTAATAATTGACTCCAGCATCTTTCCCACCACCGAAGTCAGGCTAACTGGTCTGTAATTCCCCGTTTTCTCTCTCGCTGCTTTCTTGAAAAATGGGATAACATTAGCTATCCTCCAATCCACAGGAACTGATCCTGAGTCTATTGAACATTGGAAAATGATCACCAATGTGTCGACTATTTCTAGAGCCACCTCCCTGAGGACCCTGGGATGCAGACCATCAGGCCCAGGGGATTTATCATTCTTCAGTCCCATTAGCCTTCCCAATACTATTTCTCACCTAATGAAAATTTATTTCAGTTCCTCTACCCCCTTTGATCCCCTGACCTCCAGTACATCTGGGAGATTGTTTGTGTTTCCTTAGTGAAGACGGATCCGAAGTACCTATTCAACTCTTCTGCCATTTCCTTGTTGCCCATAATAATTTCACCCGTGTCTGCCTTCAAGGGACCCACATTTGACTTTGCTACTCTTTTTCCCTTAACATATCTAAAGAAGCTTTTACTGTCCTTCTTTATATTCCTGGACAGCTTCCCCTCGCACTTCATCTTTTCAGCCCGTATTGCCCGTTTTGTTTCCTTCTGTTGTCCTATGAAAGTTTCCCAATCCTCCGACTTCCGGCTACTCTTTGCTGTGTTATACATCTTTTCTTTTATTTTTATTCTATCCCTAACTTCTCTTGTCAGCCACGGTTGCCTCCTACTCCCCTTAGAATCTTTCTTCCTTTTTGGAATGAAATGATCCTGCGTCTTCTGGATTATGCCCAGAAATTCCTGCCATTGCTGTTCCACCGCCATTCCTGCTCTGATCCCTTTCCGGTCTACTTTGGCCAGCTCCTCTCTCATGCCTTCATAGTCCCCTTTGTTCAACTGCATCACTGCCACTTCCGATTTAACATTCTCTTTCTCAAATTGCAGATTAAAACTAATCATATTATGATCACTACCTCCAAGCGGTTCCAACCCCGCTAACCCAATCTGGACCCCTCTAAACCCGTCTAAACCCTTCTAACATCCCATAAGCCATTCTAAACCCCTCTAACCCACTCTGGACCTCTCTAATTACCTCTAAACACCTCTGAACCACTCTAGACCACTCTAAACACCCCCAAACCCATCTAACCCCCTATGAATGCCTCTAAACAAATATTTCCCCATCTAAACCTGTCTGAATTGCTCCAAACACCTCTGAAGCCCTCTAAACCCATCTAAAGCCATCTAAACTCTTCTAAACACCTGTGAACGCCTCTGAACCCATCTAAATCCCTCCAAACCCCTCTAAAGCCCTTTTAACCCCTTCATACCCCTCTGGACACCTCTAAACCCCTCTAAACACCTCTAAACACATAAACCCCTCTGAACCCATCTAAACCTTTCTAAGACATAGAACATTGGTGCAGGAATAGGCCATTCGGTCCTTCGAGCCAGCACCGCCATTCAATATAATCATGGCTGATCATCCAAAATCAGCACCCCATTCCTGCTTTTTCCCCCATATTCCTTGATTCCGTTAGTCCTAAAAGCTAAATCTGACTCGCTCTTGAAAACATCGAGTGAATTGCCCCCCACTGCCTTCTGTGGCAGAGAATTCCAGAGATTCACAACTCTCTGGGCGAAAACGTTTTTCCTCGTCTCAGTCCTAAATGGCCTCTCCCTAAGGACAATGAAGACCCAGCGTGGGGGGGGGGGGGGGACAAAATGGAGAGCGGCGTGCTTTGTAACTTTGTCAGTGCCGCAGGTGACTGCTATTTGTATACATTGTATATGCAAGCAAAAAATCTCATTGTGCCTAGTCGCATGTGACAATAAAGTATTCCTATTCCTGCTGAATTACTCCAGCTTTCGGTGTCTATCTTCGGTTTAAACCAGCATCTGCAGTTCCTTCGTACGTCATTCTGATAATGAGCTGCCTTCTTGTTCTTGCCAACAAAGTGGATAACCTCACATTTATCCACATTGTACTGCATCTGCCATGCATCTGCCCACTCACACAACATATGCAAGTCAGCCTGCAGCCTCATAGCATCCTCCTCGCAACTCACACTGCCGCCCAGCTTTGTGTCATCCGCAAACTTGGAGATGTTACATTTAATTCCCTCGTCAAATTCGTGAACATATGTTGTAAATTACTGGGGTCCAAGCACTGAGCATTGCGGCACCCTACTATTCAATTGGCGACTGTTAATTATCCTTGCAAAAGTAGGTGGTGGATGGATAAATGGAAATTCATGGGCACGTGAAAAGGAATAGGCAGCAGGGAATTGTATTGCGGGTAGAGTATTGATGGGTTATAAGATTACACTCACAACATTTCAGAAGCATTTAGAAAAGTTATTGAATTGCCAAAGCAAATAAAAATGTACTGGACAAATGTCACGGTCAAAGTCATGAGGAAACACAATCAGTGACATTATATATTGATCTTCACCTTTCATTTCACAGGAACAGTCACACAACCTTCAGTCCGAGATCACATCCCAGTATGCTGAACTGCACCAGATTCTCATTGAGAAAGAGCAGCGCGCACTGGCAGATATCCGGGAGGAAGAGAAGAAGATTCTAAATACAATGGAGAAAAATCTTGGAAAGATTCAAGAGAATTTAAATTCCATTCAGGAGGAACTCTTAAAGTTGCAGCAACAGATGGATCAAAAAGACAGTGTGGTGTTTCTGAAGGTGAGGGGTTACACAACAGTTTGACAAAGTGAAAGTGCACAGTCACAAATTGGTGGATGACATTTCAGAAATAAATGCTGCATTTATCAGTAATTCAGAACTAGGTAAAAAACCATATAACAATTACAGCACGGAAACAGGCCCTCTCTGCCCTTCCAGTCCGTGCCGACCATTTATTTTCCCCTAGTCCCATCTACCTGCACTCAGACCATACCCCTCCATTCCCTTCCCGTCCATATACCTATCCACTTTACTTTTAAATGTTAAAATCGATCCTACCTCCACCACTTCTGCTGGAAGCTCATTCCACACAGCCACCACTCTCTGAGTAAAGAAGTTCCCCCTCATGTTACCCCTAAACTTCTGTCCCTTAATTCTCATGTCATGCCCTCTTGTTTGAATCTTCCCTACCCTCAATGGGAAAAGCTTATCCACATCAACGCTGTCTATCCCTTTCATTATTTTAAAGAACTCAATCAAGTCCCCCTTTAACCTTCTGCGCTGCAAAGAATAAAGACCTAACTTGTTCAACCTTTCTCTGTAACTTAGTTGCTGGAACCCAGGCAACATTCTAGTAAATCTCCTCTGTACTCTCTCTATTTTGTTGACATCCTTCCTATAATTAGGCGACCAAAATTGTACACCATATTCCAGAATTGGTCTTACCAATGGCTTGTGCAATTTTAACATTACTTCCCTACTCCTATATTCAATGCTCTGATTTATAAAGGCCAGCACACCAAAAGCTTTCTTTACCACTCTATCTACATGCAATTCCACCTTCGGGGAACTATGCACAGTTATTCCTAGATCCCTCTGTTCCACAGCATTCCTCAATTCCCAAATGTTTCATCTGTTTCAGCTGTTGTTGTTCCCAAACTAATTGGCCTCCCATGTAATCTATGGGATCTCAAGAATACCTGGCTGGAATGTAGAGAGGTGTTTGTATTCTGTAGCGTTTAGAACAATGACAGGTGATCCTATATCTGATCCCAAGGACCACGAATGGACAGAGGGCAGTGAATATCTGGGAGTCTCCAACCAAGAGACTCTGAGAGGTTTAGCATGTTAGACGTATTTAAACCAGAGGAGGATCAATTTTGAAAATTCGGTGAATTATAATCAAAGGGAATGGGGCAAAGAGGAGGAGTTCAGTCCTGGGCTAGATCAGCCATGACCACATTGTGGGGATTAACATTGAAATCTAGAATGTGGTGCACACATCAGATTGATCATCGATATCCGGTTCCCATCAGCAGTGGGTGGTCACCTTGGGGGAATTTGCTCTGTTTGTTTTGTCCACCTTGTTTCACCATAGAATGACATCCCCTTCTACATAGTCAGGCCATTCCGCCCATCCTATCCAGTCAAGTTTTCTGCTCCACTCATCATCCCTCCCATCTACTCTCCACACCCGGTAACAATACCCCGAATTCCAAGAGCCCTAATTTGTTTATCCCACTTGCATTTAAATTTATCTCTGCTGTTAAATTTATTTCTGCTATCCTTCCAATGCAAGTGAGGTCCATGTTCTCATGACTGCATTCCTTTCGGTATTTATTGAAGACCACGTTACATTTCAACTTTACTTATTAGCCTCCCCTTCGATTTGAGATATTATTTCATCCCCACCCATTTATATCAACTGATAATATTCAATTCTGTCTCATAATTCCTGACATCTTCTCCAGATGAAATCCCACGACCTGCCCAGACTTTTCATTAAGTTCCATCCTCTCATTTATGGCGTCATTCTCATGAACATTCCTTGTGTTTTCCCCCATCATTCTACATCTCGGCGGCAATATCCGCTTTCTGCCGGCATGACAATGGAGATAAGAGTTGGGAAATGGGAATTATCAGAGGGTTACAGAAATTTGATGAAATTCCCGCTGTTGGGATGAGGGCGGTCCATCTCAGCAAATTGAGATTTGTGTTTTATTTCTTTCAGGAGGAAGCTGGTCATAAGCGAAGGTAGGACATTGTCGTGATGGAAACAGTGTAAGTATTTGTGGAACAACTCAAAACATTTCTATTACTCAGTTTATAACCAGCTGTTAAATATTTCCAGGGTTTGTGATGAAGCCAAACCACTGTCGGTGGTAGATGAAGCCTTGCTGATTGAAAAGTTTCATTGCTCTGTTTCGTTCAACACGACATCCAAAGAAATGTCTGAGGACTTCAAGCGAGGTAAAGATTATACCTTTTCCATTATTCTTGTTTCTGACATCTTTAAGCCGTACACCTGATACATAACACCTTATTTGCCAGCCTCGCACAGCCCGGTTTGAACTTCCCCACAAGATCCATAAACACAACTGCCCTGTCCCACTGAAATGATTTCCACGTACCTTGACTCCATCCTATCCCCCCTGGTTCAATCAGTTCTGACCTATGTCCAAGATACCTCACATGCCTTTCTCCCTTTAATGACTTCTGCTTTCAGAGCCCGCACCCCCTTATCTTTACCATGGACGGTCAGTCACTCTACAACTCCATCCCCCACCAGGAAAGCCTAAAAGTCCACCCTTTCTTCCTTGACTGCAGAACCATCCAATTTCCCTCTACTAACACTGCTCCGGCGGAGCTGGTTCTCACTCTTAATAACCTCCTTCGAATCCTCCCACTTCCTCCAAGTCCAAGGCCCTATCCCTGAACTCCTATCTCCATTACATTGATGTCTGCATCGGTGCTACCTCCTGCACCCATGCAGAACTCATGGACTTCATCAACTTTACCACCAATGTCCATCCTGCAATCAAATTTACTTGGACCATCACCGACACCTCCCTCCTCTTTCTTAATCTCACAGTCTCCATCACAGTAAATAGACTATTGACTGACGCCTATTACAAAGCCACTGTCTCCCACAACTATCTCGACTACACTTTTCTCTATCCTGCTTCATGCAAAGGCTCCATCCCCTACTCCCAATTCCTCCATCCACGCCGTATCTGTGCCCAAGATGAAATATTCCATACCAGGAAATCCAAGATGTCCTCATTCTTTAGAGAACGGGGGTTCCCCTCTCCCAACATAGATGAGGCCCACACTCGTGTCTCCTCGATACCCCGCAGCTCTGCCCTTGCTCTCCTAGTCGCAACTTAGACAGAGTCCCCCTTGTCCTTACCTTTCACCCCATCAGCTGCCACACACAGCACATAATCCTCCAAAATTTCTGCCACCTCCAACGGGATCCCACCACTAGCCACATTTTCCCATCTCCTCCCCTTTCTACCCTCCAAAGGTAACCAAAGACCATCCCCTCTGCGACTCCTTCGTTAACTCATCCCTTCCCACGTAAGCCACCCCCTCCCCAGTACGTTCCCCTGAAACTGCAGAAGATGCAACACTGGTCCCCACACCTTGACTCTTGACTTTGTCCAGGAACCCCAACAGTCCTTTCAGGTTAGGCAGAGATTCACTTGCATCTCCTCCAACCTCATCTACTGTATCCGTTGTTCAAGGTGTGGACTCTTATACATTGATGTGACCAAACACAGACTGGGCGATCTTTTCGCTGAACACCTTCGCTCAGTCTACCTGAGCCTACCTGATCTCTCGGTTGCTGAACACTTTAATTCTCCTTCCCATTCCCACACAGACCTTTCTGTCCTAGGTTTCCTCCATTGTCAGAGTGAGGTTAAACGCAAATTGGAGGAACAGCATCTCATATTTCCCAATGGTACGAAATGTTGATTTCTCTAACTTCAGGTAGCAGCGGCATTCTCTCTCTCTCTATCCCTCCACCACCCAAGTCACATTAGTTTCTCGTTTTCACCTAACAAACAGCTAACAATGGCCTGCTTCTGACATCATCGTTATTTTTTGCATATCTTCCATTCATTGTTCTTTATCTCTTTACATCATCGCCTCTATTTCTTGATTCCCTTGGCCCTAACCAGTCTGAAGAAGGGTCTTGAACCAAAACGTCACACACTCCTTCTCTCCAGAGATCCTGCCGGTCCCCCGAGTTACTCCAGCACTTTGAGTCTATGTTCGGTTTAAACCAGCATCTGCAGTTCATTCCTATACATCTTTAAGTAATACCTAGATGCAAAGATTAATCATATTTTTGACTGAAGAGAAATTGGAGATTTGATCTACCGCTAAACTCATCAGCTGGGAAGCATCATTGAGTCAGAGGTTTGGACTTTCCTGCCTTGGGTAAAATACTGCACCTATTCGCCTTATCTGGGCACCTTATATAGATCTTATACACATCTATAAAAGCATTCTGATGTGCTCTAAAGAAAAATATCCTTGCTCATCCAACATCTCCTTATAACCCAGCCCTTGGCTTGAGACTTGATGAAATTATCGTAAATCCTTTTGCACCCTCTCTAACTTGCTAACCTTATTGTGTCAAACACTGTATTTAATATCCTGACATATGAAAGCATGAGTGACAAACGTATTCTTCACCACCCTGCATGGCACTGTGTACCTGCAGCCCTAGATCTCTCAGTTCTATAAAGTTCCCCGTTTACTGTGTAAGTCCTGCCCTGGTTTGTCTCAGCAAAGTGCATCACCTCACCTTCACATGAATAAATCCCACCTGCCGTTCGTGAGCCCATTGGCCCAGTTCACAGGGATCCCATTTACTCTCAGATAACTTCCTTCACTCTCCACAATGGCGCCAATTTTGGTTCCATCTGCAAACTGACTAACTGTGCAACCTACATATACACCCAATTGTTTATATAAATAAGGAACAACAGTGGACTCTGTCTCCAGTTTGAAAAACAACCCTCTACCAACATCCTCCGTCTGTGACCTTCAGGTAAATATTGTATTCCATCGGCTAGTTCACCCCGGATTCCATGAGATCCAACCTTCCAGAGCGGCCTCTCATGCGGTGTGCAGAAGTTGCATCTCTCAGAGGGCAGCGAATATCTGGAATGTTGTGCCCAAGATGGTGGTGAAAAGCTCAGTGATTAGATATCTGCAAATTGGCTAAAAATAACTATTTGATAAATGGGAAAAATAAGATTATGGGGAACTCACACAGAAGAGGAACTGGTGCCAGCTTAGATCAGCGATTGTCACATTGAATGGAGGGGCAAGCCTGAGGAGCGGATCCTAATCCTGCTCCTGTTTTCTTATGTTCCTATGCTCCTGTGTACCGATGAATTGACAGACTTGTCACAGAGGAAATGCAGCAAAGATTAACAATACTTTTTCGTGGGACAATGATTTTGCTGTGCGGGGTGAGATTGAGTAGACTAGGCCTGTGTACTTGAGCGTTTGGATGTATTAGAGGAGATCTCAGTGAAACACAAAATTCTTACAGGGCTCAGTGTGCCGGATGCAGGAAGGATGCTTCCCCTGTCTGAGGGGTCTAGAGAACAGGCACCCTCTCAGAATGTGGGCTGCACCATGTCGGACAGAGATAAGGAGACATTACTGCACGCAGAGACTGGGGAACCTTTGGAATTCCCTACACCGGTGGCTGTGGTGTAGGGCCATTCCGTGCTCTTGGAGCCGAGAGCCAATAGACAATAGGTGCAGGAGGAGGCCATTCGGCCCGAGCCAGCACCGGAATTCAATGTGATCATGGCTGATCATCCCCAATCAGTAACCCGTTCCTGCCATCTCCCCATTTCCCCTGACTCCGCTATCTTTAACATAGAAACATAGAAAATAGGTGCAGGAGTAGGCCTTTTGGCCCTACGAAGCTGCACCGCCATTCAATATGATCATTGGCTGATCATCCAACTCAGTATCCTGTACCTGCCTTCTCTCCATACCCCCTGATTCCTTTAGCCACAAGGCCCACATCTAACTGCCTCTTAAATATAACCAATGAACTGGCATCAACTACCTTCTGTGGCAGAGAATTCCGCAGATTCACCACTCTGTGTGAAAAATGATTTTCTCTTCTCGGTCCTAAAAGACTTCCCCCTTATCCTTAAACTGTGACCCCTTGTTCTGGATATCCCCAACATCGGGAACAATCTTCCTGCATCTAGCCTGTCCAACCCCTTAAGAATTTTGTATGTTTCTATAAGATCCCCCCTCAATCTTCTACATTCTAGCGAGTACAAGCCGAGTCTATCCAGTCTCTCCTTGTATGGAAGTCCTGCCATCCCAGGAATCAGACTGGTGAACCTTCTCTGTACTCCCTCTATGGCAAGAATGTCTTTCCTCAGATTAGGAGACCAAAACTCCATGCAATACTCCAGGTGTGGCCTCACCGAGACCCTGTATAACTGCAGTAGAACCTCCCTGCTCTTATACTCAAATCCTTTTGCTATGAATGCTAACATACCATTCGATTCTTCACTGCCTGCTGCACCTGCATGCCTACTTTCAATGACTGGTGTCCCATGACACCCAGGCCTCGTTGTATCTCCCCTTTTCCTAATCGGTGACCATTCAGATAATAGACTATCCTGTTTTTGCCACCAAAGTGGATAACCTCACATTTATCCACATTATACTGCATCTGCCATGCATTTGCCCACTCACCCAATCTATCCAAGTCACCTTGCAGCCTCCAAGCATCCTCCTCACAGCGAACACTGCCCCCCAGCTTCGTGTTATACGCAAACTTGGAGATGTTGCATTCAATTCCCTCATCCAGATAATTAATATATATTGTAAATAGCTGGAGTCCCAGCACTGAGCATTGCGATACCCCACTAGTCACTGCCTGCCATTCTGAAAATGACCCGTTTACTCCTACCCTGTGCTTCCTGTCTGCCAGCCACTTCTCCATCTACATCAATACTGAACCCCCAATACCGTGTGCTTTACGTTTGCATACTAATCTCTTTTGTGGGACCTTGTCGAAAGCCTTCTGAAAGTCCAGATATAACACATCCACTGGTTCTCCCTTATCCACTCTACTAGTTACATCCTCGAAAAATTCTATAAGATTTTTCAGACATGATTTACCTTTCATAGATCCATGCTGGCTTTGTGCAATGATTTCACCAGTTTCCAAATGTGCTGCTATCGCATCTTTAATAACTGACTCTAGCATTTTCCCCACTACCGATGTTAGACTAACTGGTGTGTAATTCCCCGTTTTCTCTCTCCCTCCCTTTTTAAAAAGTGGGGTTACATTAGCTGCCCTCCAATCCTCAGGAACTACTCCAGAATCCAAAGAGTTTTGAAAAATTATCTCTAATGCGTCCACTATTTCTGGGGCTACTTCCTTAAGTACTCTGGGATGCAGCCTATCTGGCCCTGGGGATTTATCGGCCTTTAATCCATTCAATTTACCCAACACCACTTCCCGGCTAACCTGGATTTCACTCCGTTCCTCCATCTCATTTGACCCCCGGTCCACTGCTATTTCCGGCAGATTATTTATGTCTTCCTTAGTGAAGACAGAACCAAAGTAGTTATTCAATTGGTCTGCCATGTCCTTGTTCCCCATGATCAATTCAGCTACATTTGTTTTAACTAATCTTTTTCTCTTCACATATCTATAAAAGCTTTTGCAGTCAGTTGTTATATTCCCTGCCAGTTTTCTTTCATAATCTATTTTCCATTTCCTAATTAAGCCCTTTGTCCTCCTCTGCTGGACTCTGAATTTCTCCCAGCCCTCTGGTAGGCTGCTTTTTCTGGCTAATTTGTATGCTTCATCTTTTGTTTTGACACTATCCCTGATTTCCCTTGTTATCCACGGATTCCCTGATTTATTATTTTGCCAAACTGGGATGAACAATTGTTGTAGTTCATCCATGCAGTCTTTAATTGCCTTCCATTGCATATCCACCGTCAACCATTTAAGAATCACTTGCCAGTCTATCTTGGCCAATTCACGCCTCATACCTTCAAAGTTACCTTTCTTGAAGTTCAGAACCGTTGTTTCTGAATTAACAATGTCACTCTCCATCCTAATGTAGAACTCAACCATATTATGGTCACTCTTGCCCAAGGGGCCATGCACAACAAGACTGCTCACTAACCCGTCCTCATTACTCAATACCCAGTCTAGAATAGCCTGCTCTCTCGTTGGTTCATCTACATGTTGGTTTAGAAAACTATCCCGCATACATTCCAAGAAATCCTCTTTCTCTGCCCCCCTGCCAATATGATTCATCCAATCTATATGTAGATGGAAGTCACTCATCATAACTGTTTTACCTTTGTTGCACGCATTTCTAATTTCCTGTTTGATGCCATCCCCAACTCCACTACTACTGTTAGGTGGCCTGTACACAACTACCACTAGCATTTTCTGCCTATTAGCGTTTCGCAGCTCTACCCATATCGATTCCACATCCTCCAAGCTAATGTCCTTCCTTTCTATTGCGTTAATCTCCTCTCTAACCAGCAACGCTACCCCACCTCCTTTTCCTTTCTGTCTATCACTCCTGAATATTGAATATCCCTGGATGTTCAGCTCCCAGCCTGGGTCACCCTGGAGCTATGTCTCCGTGATCCCAACTATATCATATTCATTAATAACTATCTACACATTCAATCATCCACTCATCCTACCGCTACCTTCTACCTCCAACCACCACGTCAATTTTGGATCCGTTTTACTAACTTGCCTTTGATCCCATCTGCCTTCACTTTCTGGACCAGGCTTACATGCGCAACATTGTTAAGTCCCTCAGTGAAGTTCATATATTGGTTCAAAATCAGATCAGTGTGTTCTTTGTTGTACACACCCATCAAATCCATCTGTGAATCCCCTCCCTTTCAGCGATCCTACAACCACAAGTCTCCACACATTCTATCCAACACCCGATCATTCAACCTCTGCTTCCTTCCATGGTCCAAGCCACCCCTCCCTCTCTCTCCCCCTCCACTCAAAGAAACAGGGGCAGGTCATCTGGCCCCTCATGTCTCCCCCCATTCACCATGATCATGGCGACTCCACCCCACACCTCTACCTCCTCTTTAACAACCTCAAATTACCACTCTCCTCAATATCCTCTTGCCCTGCTCTGCTTCCATATCTGAATAGCCCGCTTCATTCCTCCATCCCCACCGCAATCTCGCAATCCTCCTCAATCTCCAGACTCGTCCACCCTCCCCCACCTCACGAAACTCCCCTCTTCATCCGGAATAAAAACTCCTGGAGATGTCTGTTGTCCAATGTGGTTGGGGTGAAATGCCCCCGGGCAAGGTTTCAGTTGTCCGCCCGCCTGTGCCTGAGGCCGAGCGGCTTCTCCCCCGGTCCCGGGGCCGCGCTGCCTGAGTCTCTCCCCGACCCACAGGGACTCTATGATTCTCTGCTTCTCCCCCCAGCCTCCGTCACCCTGGATGTGGAAACAGCGCATCCGGAGCTCGAGGTGTCTGAGGATCGGAAGAGTGTGAGACTGACGGGGACCTGGAGGAGTCTCCCTGACACTGGGAAGAGGTTTACAGACTGGCCGTGTGTGCTGGGATCGGAGGGATTCACATCGGGGAGACATTACTGGGAGGTGGAGGTTGCAGGGAATCTGTTCTGGAGTCTGGGAGTCGCAGCAGAGTCTGTGGAGAGGAAGAGAGTGGTCACACAGACCCCGGAGACTGGAGTCTGGAGCATCTGGCACTGGGATGACAAGTTTGATGCACTCCCCTCCCCTCCATCCCCTCTCCTCGCCTATCCAATCCCCGGGAGGGTGGGAATTTATCTCAGTTACGAGTCCGGGACAGTTTCATTTTACGATGCGGACACCAAGTCCCATTTCCACACCGTCACTGGGAATAAATTCACGGAGAAACTTTATCCTTTCTTCTGGACTTTCCATGAAAACGAGTGGATTAGAATCTGCTCCCGTTCTGCTCCGGGTGTGTAAAAGGGTCGGGTCCCGGGACCGGCGTCAGGAGTGGGGCTCAGGGGCTGTGGGGCAGAAACCCGGTGGACAACAGGTCGGCGCTGAATGGCTCCCATTTAATCCCCAAATTCCGCATCGTGAAACCCCAGTGAGCGCGGAAATAAAACCAGGGGGAATGTAAATGTGGGAAGAGTGAAATAAACAGCAACTGAAATCAGAGCTGTCTGTCGTTCCATTGATTTTAACGCGTTAACCACGTACGGCAACGTTTTGTGAAAATACTTTTGTGAAAATATAACGATTGAAAACAATCGCCCTTCCCGCGGCTTCAGCAGCAGCCCCGGGCTGCGGGTCCTGAGCTGCGGGCTCCCCCGGGTCCTAAAGTCCGCCGACTCTTGTCCCTTCCCACCCAAACCACCCCCTCCCTGGTACTTTCCCTTGCAACCGCAGGAAATGCTACACTTGTCGCTTTACTTCCCCCTGGACTCCATCCAAGGACACAAGCAGTCTCTCCAGGTGAGGCAGAGGTTCACCTGCACCTCCTCCAACCTCATCTATTGCATCCGCTGTTCCAGGTGTCAACTGCTCTACATTGGTGAGACCAAGGGCAGGCTTGGCGATGGCTTTGCCCAACATCTCCGGTCAGTTCGCAATATATTTTTTTTAAATTTCAAAATAGACTTTATTCCAGTAATAAATATATACAGTACATGAACCGTGCGGAAAATTCATCCGACATTTTCGGAGGCTATACAAATTGTTCAATACAGTTTATACATTTTTCAAATTCCACAAATCTGTCCCCCACCCGTGCCACTCATGTGGCCCACTGGCGTGGGCTACTTTCCCTTATTTTGTGGGGTGTTTCCACCATACCGTGCCCCCCCATGTCCAGCAGCGGTAGGACTCTAGATTGTGGCCCTCCCCCACCGAGCCTTGGCGTTGGCTGCACAGAGCTTCAGTGTGTCCCTCAGCACGTACTCCTGCAGTCTGCAGTGGGCCAGTCGGCAACATTCACTGACGGACAACTCGCTCTGCTGGGTGGTGAACAATGCTCGTGCAGACCAAAGAGCGTCTTTCACCGAGTTGATGACCTTCCAGTAGCACTTGATGTCAGTCTCTGAATGTGTCCCTGGGAACAGTCCGTAAATCACAGAGTCCTCTGTGACGGGGCCGTTCGGGATAAAACGTTCCAGGGACCCTTGCATACTTCTCCAGACTTTTTTTGCAAAACCACACTCTGCAAAGAGGTGGGCAACCGTCTCCTCTCCATAGCAGCCGTCCCAAGGGCAGTGTGTGCTGCAAGTGAGGCTGGGCCGGATTTACTGACGCCTAGGGCCTCAAAATCCTTGGGGCCTCCGGTCAAGGTGTTTTTTCCCCCAGAGTAAATAAAATCCAGAAAAAAAAAAATTTGGAGCGCTATCAGCGTTTCCACTTTGACGGAAATTACCCGAAATTCTGGTTCCGGCCCGCTGGAAGTTTTGGGGGAAACAATTGAGACCGTCCGCGCCTGCGCAGTTGGGGGAAGCCGGTGACGCAGTAGCGACGCAAAATGATTCTTTCTCTCTGCACGTGTGCAGTGGGCCCGGGCGGGTTCAGATCTCCATTTGCACTCCACACAATCACCTCGATGATTCGTGTCTACTCCAGGTAAATAGTGGAATATTGCATTGCAGGAGTGCCCCTTTCTCCGGGCCGGGCGTGGAGGGCTGCAGTGTTTGCGGCGCGGAGTCGGAGCCTCGCTGCATGAGAGGGAGAGAGGGGGGAGGGAGGTAGAGAGAGGGGGGAATGTGAGAGGGGGAAATGGGTTGAGACAGATGGGGTAGCGAGAGAGAGGGGAGGGGGGGAGAGAGAGTGGGGGATGAGAAAGGGGAGGGGCAGGTTGAGACAGAGGGGAGAGAGGGCAGGGGGGAGAGAGAGAGGGGGGAGGGAGAGAGAGGGGGAGGCGGAGGGAGGGGGAAAGTTGGGGTTGGGACTGGGAGGGAGGGGGAGAGTGAGGGGGGAGGTGAGAGGGGGAAAGGGGGGTGTTAGACAGAGGGGGAAAGAGAGGGAGGGGAGGGGAGAGAGGGGGAGGGGAGAGAGAGAGGGGGGATGTGAGAGGGGGAAAGGGGTTGACAGAGGGGGAGGTAGAGGGATGGGAGGGGAGGGGGAGAGAGGGAATGGTGAGGGGGAGAGAGAGACGGAGAGGGGGAGAGAGGGGGAGGGGGAAGAAGGAGGGGGATTATCTTTAGTGAGATTGCAAATTTAAGGTAGGTTTTAGAGCAATTATATTTTCTCCTCCATATGAATAATATCAAACAATTGGAACTGCTTTATTTTCCTTGATAACAATACTGAACAATATGAATTCCATAGTTTGCGCCTTTCATTTTGCATCATATTTTTAATGTGCACACACTAACACAGTCGAACAGTAACGCAATCAAATCAACACGCAAACATTTTCTAAAAAAAGGTTTTATTTACTGTAAAAACAGTTCATACAGTATTTTATTTGCAGTGTTTGCATGCTCCTTTATAACATTTTCCATAATATTTTACAGTACAACTTGATTATTAAAACATGGGCAGCTTCAATTCTTGAAACTTCATTACAACAATGACCCCCAATCATCCCATTCCAACCACTCATTACTCTTGACTCAACCAAAATTATTTCTGAAATATTGGTCATAAATCTGGTGCACAAATGCTCAGAAATAAGGCTCAGAATGCACCAGGGAGCATCTAAAACCCCAGAGCTTCCAGGGCCCTTAAGCAGGCCCTGGACCCCGGCCGCAAGGGTCTTCAATCTTGTGATATGCGTTGCGTGCACTTATTTCACATACATTTTTTGTAATTCTGCCATGCCA
The DNA here is from genome assembly GCA_963514005.1 of Raja brachyura. The sequence continues at coordinate 35,120,617 of OY740805.1, forward strand.
CCCCAAACAAACAAATCAAACAAACTTTATTGTTATTTAAAAATACATCGATATATGCAATTCCAAACGAAATTCCGTTGCATTTGGCTCCCTGTGCAACACGATAATGAACAGAAGGATAAAATGGATAAAAGGATAAATAGACAATGGTGGCAGCCCATTACATGGCATTCAGGAGTCTGATGGCTCGTGGGAAGAAGCTGTTGCAGAACCTTGATGTTCTGCTCCTTATGCTACGATATCTTTTGCCCGAGGGCAGCAGAGTGAACAGTCCGTGATGGAGACGTGTGGGGTCCTTTATAATACTGCTGGCCTTAGACATGCAACGTTTGGTCGCAATATCCCCGATTGAGGGGAGAGAGGTCCCGATGATTTTTTCCGCTGTCCTCGCCACTCTCTGCACGGACCTCCAGTCGGAGGCTTTACAGTCCCCAAACCAGACAGAGATACAGCTGGTCAAAATACTCTCTATGGTGCCCCTGTAGAAAGTGGTGAGGACGGGATGGGGGAGGTGAGCGCTTCTCATCTGGCGCAGAAAGTGCAACCACTGCTGCGCTCTCTTAACTGTTGATGAGATGTTATTTGACCAGGTCAGACTGTTAGTGATCTGCACCCCCAGGAACTTAGTGCTACTGACCACCTCCACATCGCTGTCATTGACGTGAAGTGGTATGGGAATGTGCCGGTTTTTCTTGAAGTCGACGATGACCTCCTTTGTTTTTTCGACATTCAGGATCTGGTTGTTCATATTGCACCAGTCCACCAGTTGTTTCACCTCCCTGTAAGCCAGCTCATTGTCATCCCGGATGAGGCCCACCACTGTTGTGTCATCTGCGTACTTCATGATGTGGTTTGTACTAAACCTGGCACAACAGTTGTGGGTCAACAGGGTAAACATCAGTGGACTCAGGACACAGCCCTGAGGGGAGCCGGTGCTCAGAGAGATGATGTTAGAGGTGTTGTTTCCAACCCTCACTGACTGGGGCCTGTCAGTGAGGAAGTCCAGTAGCCAGTTACACATGGGAGTGTTGAGGCCCAATGGACCCAGTTTGCTTATCAGGTGCTGAGGGATGATTGTGTTGAATGCTGAACTAAAGTGCACGAACAGCATTCGCACATAAGTGTTCTTCTCCTCTAGATGTTCCAGGCTCAGATTGAGTATGGAGGATATAGCATCCTCTGTGGAGCGGTTTGACCTGTAAGCAAACTGATATGGGTCAAGTGTGGAGGGGAGTCTGGAGGTGATATGGTCCCTGACCAGCCTCTCGAAGCACTTCATCATTATGGGGGTGAGTGCTACAGGGCGGTAATCGTTGAGACATTGTATTTTTGTTTTTTTTGGCACTGGTATGATGGTGGCAGTCTTGAAACACGATGGGACGACAGCCTGGTTCAGCGAGGTGTTGAAGATGTCCTTAAGGACATGCGCCAGCTGTCAGCACATTCCCTGAACGCCCGCCCTGGTATGTTATCAGGGCCTGCCGCCTTTCGTGCGTTCACTCCTTTTTAGGGTGCTCCGGCCATCCACTATATCAAGACTGAGTGGCTGTTCATCACAGTGAGAAATACCTTTTCTCGCAGGTGTGTTATTTAATGCCTCGAACCGTCCAAAATAGTTATTGAGTTCATTGAGGAACTCCATGTTTTCATCACAGGGTGGTGGAGCAGTCTTATAGTCAGTGATTGTTTTGATTCCCTGCCACATGCGCCTGTGTAATATTTTTGACACTGTCATAGGTCTTTCTTACATATGCTGTCACAATGCACTCTAGTCTCTAAACAACACTTCAGTAGTTTTCCTTGCCCTCCATTTCAGAATAATAGTGTTTTAAGCCGATAACTAGACACTAGCACTGGCAATAAATAAAAAGCTCAGCTTTCCATCCCTTATCTTATTGGTCACGCTCGGCTGCACATCTGGTGGACTCTTCCTCTAGTCGTGGGGGTGGGGGATTGGGAGGGGCCTCACACATGGAAAAGTCTAGGGCCTCTTTTCATCTAAATGCAGCCCTGGTGCTTTCCCATGGGGGTGGAGGTGGAGAGAGAGAGAACAAGCAAGAGAGAAAGGGACACAACTGCCTGTCTGTCAGCAGATATTTTCCTTCCAAAATCAACTTTATTCCGAATGGAAATATAGTCAAGAGTATTTTATGGTCATGTGTCCCAGGTAGAACAATGAAATTCTTACTTGCAGCAGCACAACAGAATATGTAAAAGACAGTACATGGTAAACAATGTAAAAAATGAGAAAAAAGGTCAGTGTGTGCACACACACATGTACACAGAAAATGAAACAAACAATAATAGTGCAATAATAGTTTCTATATAGTTCAGAGCCCATTTGAGGTTGTAGTGTTTAATAGCATGGCTGGAAAACAGCCATTAGACTATTAAAGAAGGTAGACAAAAATGCTGGAGAAACTCAGCGGGTGCGGTAGCATCTATGGAGCGAAGGAAATAGACAACGTTTCCGGCCGCAACCCTTCTTCGGACTTCGGCCCGAAACGTTTCCTATTTAATTCGCTCCATAGATGCTGCCGCACCCGCTGAGTTTCTCCAGCATTTTTGTCTACCTTCGATTTTCCAGCATCTGCAGTTCCTTCTTGAACAGACTATTAAAGAAGCTGTTTCTGAACCTGGACGTTACAGTTTTCAGGCTCCTGGACCTTCTTCCCGATGGCAGAGGTGGAATGAGAGTGTGACCAGGGTGGTGTGAATCTTTGATGATGCTGGCTGCCTTTGAGCAGCGAACCCGGAAAATCCCTTCGATGGTGGGGAGGTTAGAACCCGTGATGGACTGGGCAATGTTCACAGCATTTGGCCGTCTTCCTCACTCCTGGGCATTTCAAGTTGCACACAAGTAGGAGTTCAAGAGAACAATTCACAAAATTCTTTAGGAACAAATTAATCTACACAGAAGCAAATTAAACTACAAACCTGCGCGCCTTTGTAATATGGGAAACGGGAGAAACCGGCGCACCCGGATAAAACGCACGCAGGTGACGTGTTGAGATAACGACTCCTCTAGTATCTTTGGTCCGAATGAAATCGGAGTCTGTGGCAACTTCAAGGAAGTAATTCCACCGCAACATCAGTGATCCTCCAACATATATAGGGTTTGCATGCATTAATTCTACTTTTTATTTTTTAATCAGGGGAGAGCGCGAACGCAGTCCCCCACTACCACAAATTTTGCAGTCGAGTATCCCGCATTTGGGGACATCGCAGGCGTCAGCACACCCTAAGTGCAATGGGATAGCCTCATCCTGGGAGCACAGCCTTTTTGATCACGGTTTCTCCCCTGCCAGGTAAGTATGCTAAAATATTGTCGCTCTCTCACAGACAACCTCTACTATTACTCTTTAAAGACAGTACGAGCCAAAATGTTAAAATCTTATATTGTGCCTGATTGCCGAAAATAGGAAAAAGAACATTTTATTTCTCGTTATACCTCTGATCTTTTTCACATTTGCTTTTCCTTGCTGCTAGCTTCATTTGCATTCCTTCCTTAAAAGGAAGCAGCCTTTTCCGAATTGCTGCCGACTTGCAGTTACTGAGCATCGCCTCTCGGTGGCACTGCTCCACCGCCGACGTTTCATTCATTGAAGTAGGATACAAAATGCTGGAGTAACTCAGCTGGTCAGGCAACATCTCTGGAGAGAAGGAATAGGCGAAGTTTCGGGTCGAGACCCGTCTTCAGACTGAGAGTCAGGGGAAAGGGAAACGAGAGATATAGTCGGTACATAGATCAAATGAATGAAAGATTCGCAAAAGCGGGAGGAATCACAGAGGGGGCGCAGCGAGAGAGGGTGATGCAGACCTCTCCTTGGATAGAAGAGGATGTTGCTGCGAATCCAATCCATCGCTCCTGCCCACTTCGTGCCTCTGCACCCCACCAGGACACACAGGACCAAGGCCCTCAACGCCACCAGTAACTCAAAGTCACAGACTGTGCAACAGGTCTCACCCTGTAATAACAAGGATCTGCATCGTAGAACAAAGAACTGCAGATAAAATGTGTTAGAGGGAACTGCAGATGTTGATTTAAACCGAAGATAGACACAAAATGCTCGAGTAACTCAGCGGGTCAGGCAGCATAGCATCTCTGGTGAAATGGAATAGGTGACATTTCGGGTCGAGACCCTTCATCCGACTGAGAGTCGGGGAAGAGGAAACATGAGGTATGGGAAGGTGCAGAACAAGCAGAGCCTATATCCATGACTCAGGATAAGTGGAGCCCATGGTGGACTGGGGACGCGGTGATATCCAAGGAATACAAACGGTGAAATTCGCAAGAGGGTTTGGGGGGAGACGGAGAGAGAGGGGATGCAAGTTTACTTTAAGTTAGAGAAATCAATGTTAATACCGTTAGGTTGTAAGTTGTCCAAGAGAAATATGAGGTGCTGTTCCTCCAATTTGCAGAGCGTCATCCGAGATGTCTTGGCATCTTAAGGGAACGGTGGTTCACCTCTTCTGTCATAGATGAGGACCCTCGCATGTATCTCCTCGGTATCCCAAAGCCCTGCTCCAGCTCCCGCTCCCCTCCCCCCGGTGCAGGAGTAGGCCATTCGATCCTTCGAGCCTGCACCGCCATTCAATATGATCATGGCTGATCATCCATGGCCTCAACTACCTTCTATGGCAGAGAATTCCAGAGATTCACCACTCTCTGTGTGAAAAATGTTTTTCTCATCTTGGTCCTAAAAGATTTCCCCCTTATCCTTAAACTGTCACCCCTTGTCCTGGACTTCCCCAACATCGGGAACGATCTTCCTGCATCTAGCCTGTCCAACCCCTTAAGAATTTTGTACGTTTCTATAAAATCCCCCCTCAAACGTCTAAATTCTAGCGCATACAAGCCAAGTCTATCCAGTCTTTCTTCATTTGGGAGTCCTGACATCCCAGGAATCAGTCTGGTGAACCTTCTCTGTACTCCCGCTATGGCAAGAATGTCTTTCCTCACATTTGGAGACCAAAACTGTATGCAATACTCCAGGTGTGGTCTCACCAAGACCCTGTACAACTACAGTAGAACCTCCCTGTTCCTATACTCAAATCCTTTTGCTATGAATGCTAACATACCATTCGCTTTCTTCATTGCTTTCTGCACCTGTATGCCTGCTTTCAATGACTGGTGTACCATGACACCCAGGTCTTGTTGCATCTCCCCTTTTCCTAATCGGCAACCATTCACATAATAAGTCTACTTTCCTGTTTTTGCCACCAAAGTGGATAACCTCACGTTTATCCACATTATACTGCATCTGCCATGCATTTGCCCACTCACCTAGCCTATCCAAGTCACCTTGCAGCCTCCTAACATCCTCCTCACAGCTAACACTGCCCCCCAGCTTCGTGTCATCCACAAACTTGGAGATGTTGCATTCAATTCCCTCGTCCAAATCATTAATATATATTGTAAATAGCTGGGGGCCCAGCACTGAGCCTTGCGGTACCCCACTAGTCACTGCTGCCATTCTGAAAAGGACCCGCTTACTCCTACTCTTTGCTTCCTGTTTGCCAACCAGTTCCCTATCCACATCAATACTGAACCCCCAATACCGTCTGCTTTAAGATTGTATACTAATCTCTTATGTGGGACCTTGTCGAAAGCCTTCTGAAAGTCCAGATATAACACATCCACTGGTTCTCCCTTATCCACTCTACTAGTTACATCCTCGAAAAAATCTATAAGATTCGTCAGACATGATTTACCTTTCATAAATCCATGCTGACTTTGTCCAATGATTTCACCACTTTCCAAATGTGCTGCTATCCCATCTTTAATAACTGACTCTAGGAGTTTCCCCACTTTTTGCTAACTCCATAAACTTTCTGCCAACTCCAAACAAATCCATGCCCACGAAACTAGACTAAACAAACAGAGGCATGAATCGAAGAGGCTGAGACAATTAGCATGGCTATGAAAAATGTGCTGATTAAATCTATGAAAAAACAGAAAGTCATGCAAGAAAAACGGACTGATTCGGAAGGACGGTCTAGACGGAATAACATTTGAATCTACGGCGTACCTGAAGAGAAACAAGGCAAATCCATGTCTGAATTTGTGGAGCAACTTTTGAAAACTGAAATTGCAATAACAACGGACACCAACGTACGGATCCAGCGTGCACACGGAGCTTTGGCTCGCAAACCGGAACGTAATGCACCACCCAGGTCCATAGAGGTAAATTTCCCGAAGTTTAATACCAAAGAAATGATATTGAAAAAGGCCTGGGGATAGAAGATAATGATTGACGGGCGACGTCTATCATTTGACCACGGCTATGCAACGGAGGTTGTCCAGAAGCGCAAGGCATATAAGGGAATAAAGAGGGCCCTGAAGAAGAGAGGTGTCCGCTTCCAGACCCCGCTGGACAAGATGCGCATTCACTGGGACTCAGGAATATGCACATATCATAGTGCACAGGATGCAGTGCAGAAGCTGAGGAGGAGAGGCTGCTCCATGGAGACACCAGATTACAGCGATGAGGAGCCGGCGGACCCAGAGATGGAGCATCTTCTCCAGGCCATGATATGGCAGAGAGTTGGAAAGAGGCGCGAAGATGGGAGTGAGACAGCAAGAGAGCGACTACAGGAGTCTGAGCAGACCCCATCCAACTAGCTTTTATTATGTCACAATTTCTTTTGTTCTAGAAAATAAGTGCTATCGGATGACGTTGGACGATACTAGGATGCGTGAAATGGAATGTTTCACCTCTAGTGAGGGGCCCTCTGGGAGGAGGCTTTCCCCTCTACCTACCAACGGGGACTCAGGGTGGCAAGGAATCACCCTTACTTGGAAGCCAAGTTTTCTCTTTTTTTAATTTTCTTTATTTAACACATGTTGTCCAGATGTTCAGACCTGCACAGTTCCAAGTTATCTGGAGATTAATGAATGCAATACAGGATTAGGTAAATCAAATGTCACGTAATACTATCAAATTGGTGTCACTCAATGTAAATGGGATGAATAGTCCAGTTAAAACGAGCAAGGTCCTGGCTAAACTGAAAAAAGAAAAGGCTCAGGTACTATTTTTACAAGAAACCCGCCTGCCTCACCAAGAAGATGACAAGTTAAAACGCTTTAGATGTAGAAATGCATTTTATAGTTCCCATAAAACTAGCCAAAAGAGGGGAGTGGCTATCCTTATCACAAATGCAGTCCAATTTAAATGTCATAAAGAAGTCAGGGACAAAGAGGGAAGGTATCTATTAATTTAAGGAAAGCTGGAAAACAAAGTAGTGACATATAACCCCCAGAGAGTATCAAATGTTTTTTCAAAACTCTGTTTCACATTATTGCTTTAGAGACTGAAGGTATTTTGATAGGTGGAGGGGACTTCAGTGTGGTCATGAATCATAATTTGGATACAACAAGCCTTAAAAAAACCAAGATGCATCTGACCAAGTTTATTAACACATCAGTGCAGGAAATGGGCCTAATTGATGTTTGGAGAGAACTTCACTCTTTAGAAAGGAACTATACACACTATTCAGTACCTCACTCAGTCTACTCCAGGATTGACTATCTTTTAATGAATACGGGAGAAAGCCACAGGATAACAGAGTGTAAAATCGGGGTGGCGGATGTATCTGATCACAGTGCAATCAGCTTGACAGTACACCTGAATAGTATAAAAAGAAATACTGTTTGGAGGTTCAATGTGGGTATTTTGAATTGGAAGACAAATGTGGAACAAATAAGGGAAGAGATCAAAAGGTACATAGAAGAGAATGATAAAGAGGATGTGGATCCTGTAATACTGTGGGATGCTGTGAAGGCAGTTATACGTGGAAAGCTGATCGTACTGACATCATCACAAAAAAAGGCCCGGCTAGCTACATATGAACATAAAGTAGAAACATTGAAAGAATTGGAGAAAAAACATAAAAACATGCACGATCAGTTGGTACTAAAACAGATTAATGAAATAGATGAGATCCTTAGGGGAGATATGGAAAAAAGGGCAAGATTTGTAAAGCAGACCTATTATGAAGCGGGTCCAATAGCAACTAGACTCCTGGCCAGACACCTGCGTAAACAGCAGGCCTTTAATACAATTCATAAAATAAGAGATCCTAAAACCAATCAATTATCGCATGAGCCAGATGAGATAGAAAGAATAGTTGAAGAGTTGAATAGTTGAATAGAAACTCTATTTTAAACCACCATCAGCTGACGAAAGGACAATGAGAAGTTTTCTTAACTCACTCGACCTGCCATCCATTGGTGAGACAAAATAATACCATTATGTCACATTTTACAGTTAAGGAGCTGGAAGCTGCAATCAGTAGACTCAAGGTTAGTAAATCACCAGGCAGCAATGAGTTTCCACCAGAATGGTACAAGGCCTTTCAGAAAGAGCAAACACCTCTGCTCCTGTCTCGCTTTAACTGGACCCTTAAAGAGGGCAGGGCTCCCCCATCATGGAAGGAAGCAATTATTACCATTTTACACAAGGAAGGCAAAGACAAAGAGCGATGTAAAAATCTCAGGCCAATCTCAATTTAAAATGTAGACTACAAATTATTTACCTCAATCATTTGCAAAAGACTCGAGACTTTTGTACCAGATCTGATTATTGAACACCAAACTGGATTTATTAGGGGGCGTCAAACACAAGACAATATTAGAAGAACCCTCCACATTGTGGATAATGCTCAAAAAAAGGATACAAATATGGTCCTGGTCAGTTTAGATGCAGAAAAAGCCTTTGATAGTGTTAGCTGAGTCTTTTTTTATGAAGTGCTAAGGAGATTTGGTTTCAATGAAGATGCAATTTGGTGTATTAAAACAATATATGAGGAGCCTATAGCTAGGATTAAGGTAAATGGAAACCTATCAAAAAGGATCCAGTTAGAGAGGGACACAAGGCAAGGATGCTGTCTTTCTCCTACTCTCTTCGTTTTGTATAATGAACCCTTAGTACAAGCAATAAGACAGAGAGAAGACCTGCAGGGGGTCAGAATAGGGGGGAAAGAACATATCATTGGTCTTTTCGCTGATGATGTCATTATTTTTCTTGAACGACCAGACATATGTCTCACAAATCTAATTAACCTATTTGAAACATATGGATACTACTCAGGGTATAAACTGAATATAACAAAAACACAAATTCTTTCATTCAATTATTCTCCATCCCAACAAATCAGAGATGCATATAATCTGAAATGGAATTCAAAATCGATGCAGTATCTTGGTGTAACTATAACCAAAACACTTTCCAACATGTTTGAAACTAATTATAACAAAATTGAAGAAAACATCAAAAAGGATGTTGAGAGGTGCTCTACCCTTCCTCTAGACTTCAGTGCCAGAATACAAACGGTAAAAATGAATATCCTACTTAAACTACTATATTTATTCCAATCTCTCCCAATTAAAGTTCCCCGAGACGAATTCTTAGCCTGGGATAAGACGATCTCTAGATTAATTTGGAATAGCAAAAAACCAAGAATAAAACTAACAACACTTCAATTGCCGAAATGCAAGGGTGGAATGGCTTTACCAAATCTGAGGAAATACTTTTATGCAGCTTAACTCAGACCTCTGGCTTGTTGGTGTAGACCTGATTATGAATCTTAGAAACATAGAAAAAAATAGGTGCAGGAGTAGGCCATTCGGCCCTTCGAGCTTACACCGCCATTCAATGTGATCATGGCTGATCATCCAACTCAGTATCCCGTACCTGCCTTCTCTCCATATCTCCTGATCCCTTTAGCCACAAGTGCCACATCTAACGCACTCTTAAATATAGCCAATGAACTGGCCTCAACTACCTTCTGTGGCAGAGAATTCCAGAGACTCACCACTTTCTGTGTAAAGAATGTTTACCTCATCTCGGTCCTAAAGGAATTCCCCCTTATCCTTAGACTGTGACCCCTTGTTCTGGACTCCCCCAACATCGGGAACAATCTTCCAGCATCTAGCTTGTCCAACCCCTTAAGAATGTTGTAAGTTTCTATAAGATCCCCCCTCAATGTTCTAAATTCCAGCAAGTACAAGCCAAGTCTATCCAATCTTTCCTCATATGAAAGTCCTGACATCCCAGGAATCAGTCTGGTGAATCTTCTCTGTACCACCTCTATGGCAAGGATGTCTTTCCTCAGATTTGGAGAACAAAACTGTACGCAATACTCCAGGTGTGACCTCACCAAAACCCTGTACAACTGCAGTAGAACCTCCGTGCTCCTATACTCAAATCCTTTCGCTATGAATGCTAACATACCATTTGCTTTCTTCACTGCCTGCTGCACCTGCATGACTATTTTCAATGACTGGTGTACCATGACACCCAGGTCTCGTTGCATCTCCCCCTTTCCTAATCTGCCACCATTCAGATAATAGTCTACCCTCATGTTTTTGCCACCAAAGTGGATAACCTCACATTTATCCACATTATACGCATCTGCCATGCATCTGCCCATTCACTCAGCCTATCCAAATCACCCTGCAGCCTCCAAGCATCCTCCTCACACTTAACTATACCCCCCAGCTTGGTGTCATCTGCAAATCTGGAGATGTTGCATTGAATTCCCTCGTCCAAATCTTTAATATATATTGTAAATAGCTGGGGTCCCAGCACTGAGCCTTGCGGCACCCCACTAGTCACTGCCTGCAATTCTGAAAAGGACCCGTTTACTGCTACACTTTGCCTCCTGTCTGCTAGCCAGTTCTCTATCCACATTGATACTGAACCCCCAATACTGTGTGCTTTAAGTTTGTATGCTAATCTCTTATGCGGGACCTTGTCGAAAGCCTTCTGAAAGTCTAGATATAACACATCCACTGGTTCTCCCTTATCCACTCTACTAGTTACATCCTCAAAAAATTCTATCAGATTTGTCAGACATGATTTACCTTTCGTAAATCCATGCTGACTTTGTCCAATGATTTCACCACTTTCCAAATGTGCTGCTATCCCATCTTTAATAACTGACTCTAGCAGTTTCCCCACTACCGATGTTAGACTAACTGGTCTGTAATTCCCCGCTTTCTCTCTCCCTCCTTTTTTAAAAAGTGGGGTTACATTAGCTACCCGCCAATCCTCAGGAACTACTCCGGAATCTAAGGAATTTTGAAAAATTATCACTAATGCATCCACTATTTCTGTGGCTACCTCCTTGAGTACTCTGCGATGCAGACTATCTGGCCCTTGATGGAAAGAAATGGAATCTTGATGGAAAGAAATGGAAAGAGAGATACAGGGTTACCAGACCTAGATTTTGGTGTGAGACAAATATCTGAGAGGGGCTTTGAGACATGCTGTGGATCCAATAGTAGCATTTACATTCGAAATATGGTATGTTATAGTGGAAAAATACAAATTAAAAAGAGGGGTTCGCGCATTGAAGCGGTTCGCAAATGACTAAAAGTTTAAGCCAGGGGTGTATGATTCAAGATTCAAAGAATGGGCACAAAAAGGCATAACGGCAATGTATACAGTTTCAGAAAATGGCGAGTTTATGAGCTTCCAAGATTTAAAGTCAAAGTATGGTCTCGCAAACAAGGATTTTTTTAGATACTTGCAATTAAGAGACTACTTTACAAAAGAGATAAGGCCAGAACTAGATGAAACTTCAAATAATGTGATCAAGGTGATTGTGGATGCATACAAACAGAAGGGGTCTCGGGTCATCTCTGCTTTCTACCAAGCTCTGGTGGGAAGCGGGGGAGAATCAACACTCTACATAAGAACAAAATGGGAAGCAGAATTAAAGATTCAAATAACAGACGATGAATGGTATCAAATGTGTGAAACACAATGTTCATCCACAAGCTCACTAGTATGGAGAGAATTTTGCTGGAACAATCAAACTCGCTTTGTTATAACACCCAAAATAAAAAACTGACAACTTGCTGTACAACAACACTGTTGGAGGCTGTGCGGGAGTATGGAGGCAGACCACTTGGAAATTTTCTGGAACTGTGTAAAGATAAGGCCATACTGGGAAAACGTTAATGCAGTTGTTAAAAATATCTTGGGTTATAAAATCCCAAATACCTGCCCTGTGATTTATCTGGGGCACATTAAAGATATTGTAAAGATAGAGGATACATATTTGATTAAAGTTTGGTTTGCAGCAAGTAAGAAGGCCATTACCAGGCAGTGGCTTAATGAAAAAAGTCCAAAACAGGAACAGTGGCTAGAAATTGTGTGAGACATCTTTAATATGGAGAAACTGACATATTCTTTGAGAGTCCAGGAGAATTCATTTGAGAAGATCTGGGAAAAATGGACCGTTTATTTGAGCCATGACGCCAACTAGACAAATGCCGAGCTAGATATGGGAAGATTGTGTGATATAGAGCTAGATGGTATGTTTGTGTGAATATTGAAATTTCTCCAGATAACGACTCAATGTAATGTTTTTTTTAAATTTGGTAAGTGAACCACACGGGCTTATTACATTGTTTTTTTCCCCTATCTACTTATTTTTTTCATTTTGATTGTCGTTTTTCTTATTTTGTTTTATTTATGGTGATGGTGTAGCACTGTTTTGTATATATCTCTGTGAAAAATTGATAAAAATGTAAGTGAAAAAAAATCACCCCTCAGCTTCCTGCACTCCAAGGGCATAAATCTGAACATGCTTCAATAAGAAAAAAAACAGAAAATTTGTGGACATCTGTTAACTCTTGAACCTGATGTTGTTGATACTAAAAGTTACACAAATTGTACCATTTCCTGGCTACAACAATCCAATATTAAACCTAGCACCTTAATTCCTACCAACCACACAGACAATTCTGCAAAGGTTTTATTAAAATCTACAGTGCTGGAGTAACTCAGTGGGTCAGGCAGCATCTGTGGAGAACATGGATAGGTGACATTTCACAGAGTGCTGGAGTAACTCAGCGGGTCAGGCAGCATCTGTGGTAAACAGTGTTAGGTCGAGACCCTTCTTACTCAAAACGTTGCTCATCCATGTTCTCCAGAGGTGCTGTCTGACCACCCATTGTGTTACTCCAGTACTCTGTGTCTTAATGTAGTATAAACCTACATCTGCAATTCCTTGTATTTCCTTTTATTAACAGCTGTCGTGTGAACTAAGCCGACCAGGTTAGCAAGCAGCCCCCATCGTGCGTTAGGCTCAGGAGGAACGGAACTCACTGTCCACTTCGTCCAGGGTGCACTCATCGGAGGTGATGTCCAGTTGACCCAACAGCATCTCACCGCCCACTGCCTGCATCCGCTGCCCCGACACAACAGAAAACACCGGTATCATCGTACAAACTCCACAGACCAACAGGTTTGTGGGTTAACGACTCCTGTAAAAACTGTATATTGTCCCCAGTGTGTGTGGGATAGTGATAGTGAGCGGGGATCGCTGGTCAGCTCGGACTCGGTGGGCCGAAGGGCCTGTTTCCGTGCTGTGTCTCTAAACTAAACTAAACTAAACGCATGCTGGCATCTCCGCCCGACTAACGCAAGGGGAGTTGATGCTGGATGGTGTTTTGGGGAAGATTTCTACCAGGATATCTACATGTGGGGTAGTTTATGGCCACTGTGCCTTCAGTCTCCGTTAGCGGATTAAACGTCGGCTGAGCTGAGCATGGCCAGTTTTTGCCTTGGGTTTGGCCATTCGTGATTCCTGCAACTGTCCACAACGTTGCTGTCAGTGGCCCAACTTACATTGGTACCTGGGCTGCCAACATTGGGTGAGAGTTTAGAGTGAGAAATTGCGAGGGAGCGTAGGTGGGGGCGGGGGGAGAAGCTTTTACATTTTTCTGCTTGAAATTGTGCAATATGGTGCATACTGTAGCGAGTCTTTTAACTTACACTTGGATGCAACATTTATGCTTAAAATTGGATTAGGTATGAATAAGGTTAGGCTAAATTACATTCCTAACTACATTCCACAATAGAGCCAGGCTCTGCTCAACAGGTGCAGCACATGAATGACTATATTCATATATGGAAATCAGATTATATTCATGCTGTTATGCATATATATGGAGAAAAACTTAGAGAAACAAAGCAAAAGTCGGACTTCCATCACTGTTCTGCACAAATAAATCAATCAACCTTGTTCAAGAAGGAACTGAAGATGTTGGAGAATCGAAGGTAGACAAAATTGCTGGAGAAACTCAGCGGGTGCGGCAGCATCTATGGAGCGAAGGAAATAGGCAACCTTTCGGGCCGAAACCCTTCTTCAGACGGATTCAACCTTACTCTTTGAATATAGAAACAAGATGGAAATAATGCCACATATTCAATCATATATGGTTCAATGAAATTAAGATATATATGTTAAAATATATATGGAAACAGGCCCTTCCACCCACCAGGTCCACATCGACCAGCAATCTATCATATACCAATTCCATCCATCACGCCAGAAGCCAATTAACCTACAAACCTGCACTTCTTTTGGATATGGGAGAAACCGGAATATCCAGAGAAAACCTATGTGGTAGTAAGGCAGCAACTCTACCGCTGCACCACCATGCCACCCCATCAAATTATTTTTTCTGTAATATATTTATTACGGTGTCACGTGAATAAAGATGAACACATGATTCTGATTTCTGCCCTTAGTTGGATAACACACATGTCTAGTCATTGTGTTTTATGGCTGGTTTTCAACCTCTTCAGGCTGAAGGTCTCGACTCGAAACATCACCCATTCTTTCTCTCCAGAGATGCTGCCTGTCCTGCTGAGTTTTTTTAGTTTTTAGTGTCTATCTTCGGTTTAAACCAGCATCTGCAATTCCTTCCTATACTATTTGTTAAGCAAAACGGGTCCTATTCTCATTATATAATTTTATGATCAGCATGAGAATTTTGTGAAATGCGCGAGTCCCACGCTCAATACGTGAGAGTTGCCAGCCTTGCTAATAATTCAAACATTTTATGCAAGTTCCAATTGTTTGGACACAAATCGCTTATTACTGCTTTATAACAGTTGTTACTTTAGGACTATTTCAGAAATTATGGCTGTCAACAAAAAATCAACTAACAAATTAAAGCAAACTAAAAAAAAAAAAAAAAATTAAAGCAAACTAAAAAAAAATAACGCTGTTAACAGAGCAAAGGGATATTAATCTCAAGAATCAAAATGGGGAAAGTGAGGGCAATTTTGCTTAAATGGTAATTCTAAGCCCATTCAGATCTGCATAGTTAGTTATCCAACATGTACATGGCTGGCCCAATTTGTCCATACTGATCAAGTTGGCATTCTGCGTGCCCAGGGACTGGCCGCCGTTCCCAGGGATTGGAAGCCTGCCCCGAAACCGCGAAAAATAATTGAAAATAAAGACGCGGTTTTTCCGGTTACAGGCCGTGTGACCGTAGTCCGAACCCTGTCCTAGATGTTTGGCCTCATTGTGGCCGTCGTCGCCCCTCCATGTTTGACAACTGCTTCACCTGGTTGTTGTTGCCGGCAGCTGCACATTCGACCAAAGAGAAGAGACGCGACGTCACTCGCAGCCGTCAACCGACGCGCTTCCCCAGACCGCACAGATCGCTGGCAGGCGGCGCAAAGGGACAAACTGGCGCAGGAACTGAACTCACCGTGAGAACTCGGTCATGAGCGTGAGGGCGTGAGAATTTGCTCCAAGACGTGATTCTCACGCTGAACGCGTGAGGGTTGGCAGCCCTGCTGGTACCCCCCCCCCCTCTCAGTTTGGAGCTCCCTCCCCCCCCCCCCCTCAGTGTGGACCTCCTTCCCCCCCCCCCCCCCCCAGTGTGGACCTCCCTCCCCCCCCCTCTCAGTGTGGACCTCCCTCCCTCCCTCCCTCCGTCTCCACCGTCGTCATAGCGGCCACTTCGGGGTGGTGTCGGACTACAACTCCCAGCCACCCCCGCTGCGCGGCCTAACCTGGGTCCCCACAGCCTGGGCCTGGAGTTGTCCAGCCGGCCTTCCCCCTCTGCCTTGTCTCCCAGCCTTGGTCCCCAGTCTAGCCCAGGCCAACTGACCCACAAACAACAGCAGCCTCTCTCCCTCTGACTACATCATCCCTCGCTGCTGTGGAGCAAGGATCTGCCTTTGCTGCTTCACACCGAAGACAGTCACCAAATCCTGCAGTTACTCAGCGGGTCGAGCAGCATCTGTGGAGAGAAAGGAATAGGTGTCGTTGCGGGCCAAGACCCTTCTCCAGAGACAACTTGAGGATTAAGGGATCTCCAGCAGTGGATATAATCCTCTCAGGAATGAACTCCAAGCCATTGACTACTTGCAGAGACCAGAGGAATTATTATGTGTGGGGTCAAAGACCAAGAGCATTGATGCTTGTTTTATTTGAAGCTGTGCACTGGCACCATCGAGACAGACTGTTCAGTTGGGATATTGTTGTCCGAGGTACAGTGAAAAGCTTCTGTTTGCAATGAGCCGCCGGCAGCTGATCAGCTTCACCCAGGCGGTGGAGGATGGAGACGCTTGGAGGGAAAGTGAACGGCGTGTGCCCTGCTCTCCCCTCCCCAGGGAGGGAGGGTTGGACGGGGAGCAGGCCAGGAGCTTCTATGAGAGCGTCCTTGCTTCCAGCAGCCAGGCCAGCGCCAGCATCAGCAACAGCTCCTGCACCAGTGCAGTCCATAAACACAAGGCCAAGCGGAGGAGAAAGCAGGCAGGTGGCCCCAGCGGGCATCGGGTCGAGGGAGGGCAGAGGAACGGGCATCTGCTGCTGAAATCTGCTCAGAATGGGGACCTAAAAATGCTTGGGAGGTTGCTGGAGACGGGAGTGAGCGATATAAACTTCCGGGACAGTTACTACTGGACTGCCACCGTGTGTGCAGCGTACAGTGGGCAGCTGGAAGCGGTGAGGTACTTGCTGAGTCTTGGAGCTGCATGGGTCGGAGTGTGTGACTGCACGGGACGCGATGCTCTGGATTTGGCCTGACAGGCTGGACATGCAGAAATCGTCACTGCTCTGGAGGAATATCACACTCGTCCAGAGGAACAAGAAGACCGCAGGTATCCATCAATCAAAGACTATATTGTAATTCAAAAATACACCAACAAATGCAATTCGGAATGAAATTTCGTTGCAACTGGCTCACCATGTAACATAAAATAGATAAAAAGATAAAATAGATAAAAAGATAAAATAGATATGTATGAGGCTCTTGGTGGTCTGGGATTGGCAGTGCCTTTGTGGAAACTCGCACCATCTTTCCCTTTCAGCCTCTCACGTGCGCATTTCCAAATCGGGACGTTAAAATAAAAGACAGACACAAATAGACACAGATAGATAGTCTGTGGAAATTTCTGCCTCGGAGAGCGGCGGAGGCCGGTTCTGTGGATACTTTCAAGGGAGGGCTAGATGGGGCTCTTAAAGACAGCGGAGTCAGTGGATATGGGGAGAAGGCAGGGAAGGGGTACTGATTGTGGATGATCAGCCATGATCACAGTGAATGGCGGTGCTGGCTCGAAGGGCTGAATGGCCTACTCCTGCACCTATTGTCTATTGTCTAAATTGCTGGAGAGACTCAGGTATGGTGACACAGGCAGCATCTCTGGAGGGAAGGAATGGGTGACGTCTCGTACCGAGACCCTTCTTCAGAAGTTAACATAAAAATGAACTGCAGATGCTGGTTTATACCAAAGATAGACACAAACTGCTGGAGGAACTCAGCGGGTCAGGCAGCATCTCTGGAGAAAATCGACATTGATCAGTGCAGGTGTATTGGGATGTGTGGCGAAGGCAGGGGAATGGGGTTGAGAAGGAAAAATAGATCAGCCATGATTGAATGGCAGGGCAGACTTGATGGGCTGAATGGCCTAAATCTGCTACTAGGACGTATGGACAGGTGGCGTTTCGGGTCGGGACTGTTCAGTCAGGTAGCATCTCTGGTGAAAACAGGCAGGTGACACTTCGGGTCGGCTTTCAGTCTGAAGTGTCCTAACCTGAAACGTAACCTATCCATGTTCTCTAGAGATGCTGCCTGAGCTGCTGAGTTACTCCAGCATTTTGTATTCATCAAGGGAGGTTATACTTCAGTTATGTAGGGCATTGGTGGGAATACATTTGGAGCTGTATTCAGAATTCATCTCAGCATTTAATGATTGATATTGATGTGTAGGAAGGAGTCAGGGAAGGTTTATTGAGAAAGTCGAGAGTGCTTATTGTTAAACAAAAGGACACAGAGTGCTGGAGTAACTGAGCGGGACAGGCAGCATCTCTGGAGAACATGGATAGATGACGGTTCAGAGAACATGGACAGGTGATATTTCGGGTTGCCCTCCAGGTTTAGAATTCTCTACCCTGGGGAAAGACTGCAAGTGTTCACTTTATCCACGCTCCTCATGATCTTGTGCACCTTAATAAGTTCACCCTTCTACCTCAGGATTCGTTTATTGTCATATGTCCCAGGTAGAACGATGATATTCTTACTTGCAGCAGCACAACACAATATGTAAACATAGTAGACTGTAAACTGTATAATAAACGAGAAAAAAAGTTAAAATTACACACACACACACACACACACACACACACACACACACACACACACACACACACACACACACACACACACACACACACACACACACACACTTAAACAGTGCAAAAAGACAAAAAAGGCACAGAAACAGGCCTTTCGGCCCACTGGGTCCACGCCGACCAGCGATCCCCGCACACTAACAATATCCTACACCCACAAGGGACAATTTTTTTTAAACATTTACCAAGGCAATTAACCTACAAACCTGTACGTCTTTGGAATGTGGGAGGAAACCGAAGATCTCAGAGAAAACCCACAAAGGTCACAGGTTGAACATACAAACTCCATATAGACAGCACCCGTAGTCGGGATCGAACCCTGGCGCTGCAAGCGCTGTAAGGCAGCAACTCTACCGCTGCGCCACCAAGTCTATGTAGATCAGTGGTTATTTGGCGCTCCTATGCTCCAAGGAAATAAGTAGCAGCCTCCCAACCTCTCCCTGTACCTCAAGCCCAGGTAACATCCGTTTAGTTTAGTGTAGTTTATTGTCATGTGTGCTGAGGTACAATGAAAAGCTTTTGTTGTGTGCTAACCATTCGATGGAAAGATAATAGATGATTACAGTCGAGCCATCCACAGAGTAGATACATGATAAGGGAATAACGTTTAGTGCAAAGCCAGTAAAGATCGATCAAAGATAGTACTAGGGTCACCAGAGAGGTAGATAGTAGTTCAGGACTGCTCTCCGGTTGTGATAGGATGATTCAGTTGCCTGCTAACAGCTGGAAAGAAACTGTCCCTGAATCTGGAGGTGTGCGTTTTCAAATGTGTGTACCTCTTGCCTGATGGGAGTGGGGAGAAGAGGGAGTGTCCGGGGTGAGACTGGTGTTTAAGAAGGAACTGCAGATGGTGGAAAAATCTAAAGTGGGCACAAAATGCTGGAGAAACTCAGCAGGTGAGGCAGCATCTATGGTGAGAAGAAATAGGCTACGTTTTGGGTCGAGACGTCGCCTGAAGAAGGGTCTCAACCCGAAATGTGGCCTATTCCTTCTCTCCATAGATACTGCCTCGCCCGCTGAGTTTCTCCAGCATTTTTTTCTCTACCTGGGGTGAGACTGGTCCTTGATTGTGCTGCTGGCGTTGCCGAGGCAGCGTGAGGTATAAATAGAGTAAATGGAATGGATATAGACTCAAAGAACTGGAGTAAGTCAGCGGGAAAGGCAGTATCTCTGAAGAGAAGGGAGGTTGGTTTGTGTGATGGTCTGAGCTGCATACACAACTCTCAGCGATTTCTTGCAGAGTCCTGGTGAATCTCTTCGGCATCCTTTCCAGCACAGTAGGATGCAGGGTCCGAAGAAGGGTCTCGACCCGAAATGTCACCCATTTTTCCCTCCAGAGATGCTGCCTGACCCGTTGAGTTACTCCAGCTTTTTGAGTCTATCTTAGTTTAGTTCAGGGTTTAGTTTAATATAATATATTTTGGTGCAGGAAGAAACTTATAGATGGATAATGCATAAAAACTTATAATGGATCTTATAGAAACATTTAAAATTATTCAGGGATTTGGCACGCTAGATGAAACATGTTCCCTGAAACTAAACTAAACTAAACTAAACCTGAACTAAATTAAATTGAATTGAACTAAAGAAGGGTCTCGGCCCGAAACGTCACCAATTCATTCTCTCTAGAGATGTTGCCTGACCCGCTGAGTTACTGCAGCATTTTGTGCCTAACTTTGAACTGAACTGACCTGACCTGTCTCTGCCTACATCCACCTGGAGGAATACCAGGCCAGAAAGGTCAGATTGGGTAATGAGGCGGAGCTGAAGTGCTGAGCAACCGGGAGATCAGGTAGGTTACGACGGACTGAGCGGAGGTGTTGGGCGAAGCGATCACCGAGCCTGCGCTTGGTCTGAAGAAGGGTCTCGACCCGAAACGTTGCCTATTCCTTCTCTGCAGAGATGCTGCCTGACCCGCTGAGCTACTCCAGCATTTTGTGTCTGACCTGAACTAAGGATGGTTTCTCATTCACTTGGCAGGGAACAGCCGGAGGAGGGGAGGAGGAAGCTGTGCCAGGTTTGCGGGCTGGAATACCGAGAGGGCAGCGTGCAGCAACATGAGAGATCCACCCTGCACCATGTGAGCAAGGGCATTGCTCCAGCTAGGGCAGCGAGTGGGAGAGGGATCTGAGTCTACATGGACCTGTAGGTGACCAGATACCTCTCCATCTGCCTGGTGTACACGGGGCACTGATGCATCCTCCAGAACCGAGCCTCTGCTCTCACACCTCCCCACCCCTCTCCCACTGCTCTCCCACCCCTCCCATCTCCTCTCCCACCTCTCTCCCTCCTCTCCCTCTCCCACCCTTTCCTCCCCACCCTTCTCCCACTCCCACCCCTCTCCCACTGAGCATCTGTGCATCAGGCGGTGTCTAGATCCGCAGCAACGACGGTCTCGCGGCCCCACAGACGCTGCCCGACCCGCCGTTCCTGCAGCCCGGGTCATGAGGGGACCGGCAGGGTCTGTCTACAATTTTAGACCCAGCGTTTGGATAGGAACTCTCCGTATTGGTGTGTAGGAAGGAAGTGCAGATGCTGGTCTTTACCAAATATGGACACAGGGTACTGGAGTAACTCAGCGGGTCAGGCAGCATCTGTGGAGAATATGGATAGGTGACGTTTCATAGAGTGCTGGAGTAACTCAGCGGGACAGGCAGCATCTGTGGAGAATATGGATAGGTGACGTTTCACAGAGTGCTGGAGTGACTCAGCGGGTCAGGCAGCATCTGTGGAGAATATGGATAGCTGACGTTTCGGGCTTGAAGAAGAGTCCCGACCAGAAAAACGTCAC
Organism: Raja brachyura; assembly: GCA_963514005.1. The sequence goes on from OY740805.1 coordinate 35,141,861, forward strand.
ATACCTCTGTTAACCAATTGACAGTGCTCTGTATCTCAGTTTCCCGCCGTTGCTGGTGAGTTACTTTGTCTCCGATCCCGGCAACTCACAGCCCAGTGGTATGAATATTGATTTCTCTCACTTCAGGTCTATATATATTAATTCTCTCTCCCTCTCTCCCTCTCTCCCTCTCTCCCTCTCTCCCTCTCTCCCTCCCTTCACATTTTCACCCAACAAACAGCCTACTTTATCATCGTCACTTTTTTTGCATATATTTCATTCATTGTTCTTTATCTCTCCACATCGCCGTCTCTAGGGGGTTTGCACGTAAGGTCACTGGGTCATAAGGCATGACGCACGGAGCCGCTCAATGCATCTGGAGGACATCCGTAACTTCCGGTATATGTTATTAATGCAAGAAACGCGTACTTTCCTACCTGTTAAAAACCGCCAAAATGTTGGATTTTTGCGCTGTAAAAAATTGTGGAAGTCGGGGTAAGCGTGAGAGACGTGGACCCAACTTCAGAATTCCAAACGTGAAGCAAAATGAAGGCAAACAGAAGCGAGAGCTGAAGGGACAACAACAGATAAAGTGCTTGGCGAACATTGGCCGTGCAGATATCGAGATTGAAAATATTGGGGATTATCGCGTTTGCTCACTGCATTTCATTAATATAAGGCATTATTTGTGTTTTTTCTTGATTCCTTTGGAATTTAAAAAGTCTGAGAAATTATAAATCTGGCTGTAAATTTTGCTTCAGAGGCGTTTTCTGTTTGTATGTAAAAACCCATTTGAGAACCATGGCAAATTTTAAAATTTTACAGCCAGATTTATCACTTCTGAAAGTTTTCAGATGCCAAAGGATTCAAGAAAAAACACAAATAATGCCTTAGTTGATGAAATGCAGTGAGCAAACGGCCAATGTTCGCCAAGCACTCTGGCTGTTGTTGTCCCTTCAGCTCTCGCTTCTATCTACTGTCGTTTCCATTCTCTTTTGGAATTCTGATGTAGGCTAAATGTCTCTCACGCTTATCCCGATTTCCATAATTATTTACAGCGCAAAAATTGACATTTGCGGCGGGTTTTAACGGGCCCGCTACGCTGGAAACAATGGCAAGTGCTTACCTGCGGTTCACCGCGTGTACTCCACTTGGCGTAGCGTAGCAACAGTACGGGTCATGGGTCGTGACCCGACTGCCGTGAAACCTCCCAATATCTCTCTTGCCTTTTCCCTAACCGGTCTGAAGAGGGGTCTCGACCCGAAACGTCCCCCATTCCTTCTCTCCAGAGATGCTGCCTGTCCCGCTGAGTTACTCCAGCTTTTTGTCTCTAGCTTCATAACACTCCTCTCCCTCCGCTCCTACCGACTCCCCGTCCCCGCACCTCTCCCCGTCCCTGCATCTCCCCCACTCGGCCCGCGCGTTTCTGCTGCCTCACATCGCCAGGGACCCGGGTTTAGATCCTGATTCCGGGTGCTGTCTGTACGGGGTTTGTACAGTCTCCCCGTGACCGCGTGGGTTTCCACCGGGTGACATTTCGCGTCTGAAAAAGGGTCTCAACCCGAAACGTCGCCCATTCCTTCTCTCCAGAGGTGCCGCTTGTCCCGCTGAGTTACTCCAGGTTCACCACTGTGTGTCGATATCTCCTCCAGGGTCCAGGAGTCGTTGGGCGATCATTCTCTCCGTGTTCATTCTCGCTGTGACCCTCCTCGCTGTTGCCGTGCTGGGAGTCCGGGCATCGAATCTCCGCAGAAACCGTGCCGCGCCTCCTCACCATCACACTCTCGCCCATCCCTCCCTCTCTATCCCCGGCCATCCCCCCTTCCCCCACATCCGTCTTGCTCCCGACGCCCCCATCTTCCACCCCCCTCCTCTCCCTCCCCCTGTCCCCACAACCACCCCCCAATCTCCCGGCTAAACTTTTGGGGTCACACTGCCCCCTAGTGCACGGCGTGGATGGGCCAGGATGCCCGGTCACTAACACAGAACACTCTCTTTATCTTTTTCTCTTTCTCTCTCTCTCTCTCTCGGAAAGGGGGGATGAACCGGGATAGAGAGGGAGGGATGGGCGAGAGTGTGATGGTGAGGAGGACAGGTGTGCGACTAGGTGAGTTGCAGATTGCGGACCGCTGTACGCGGGGGGTCACAGTGCACCCCGTCGCTGGGCGATGGAGAACGAGTTTGCTGCTGTCCCGTCTCTGTGGCAGATGTGAGCCCCCTGTCCATGGTCCCAGAGCCCCCCAGCCTGACACTGTGGGGGCGTGTAGGGGGAGGGGAGATCACTGGACAGATGACGACTACAGACTGTATGAACTAAGAGGAATTGAAGACCATGGTCACTAACAAGCCGTGATCTCACCGATTGCGGTTTGAAAATTCTGTACGTGTCCACCGTCTCTTTGTCTCTGTCTTTGCTCTGTATTTTTTTTTATTGCTCGAGCAGTACAATGTCCGTGTCGAACATGATGCCTTTAGACTTCAGAAACACAGTGTTACATTTTAAAAGTTTAAAATGTGAATGACTTCTAAAATATGCCATCAATCTGAACAAAACGTGATATATCACACCAGAGGAGATTAAGGTGGTCCAACATTGTAGTGCTATTTTGTACCGTTTTGGCGTAATTTCTGAAACTCCGCACAGACAGACATAGAAGATGAGAGTTTTAGTAATATTTAGATGTGTGAGTCATTTTACTTTGTTACCAAGTGATGGGGGCCTGGAACACGTGGTCAAGGGTGGTGGTGGAGCAGGTATTATAGTGGTGTTTAAGAGGCACATGGTTATGGGGGGGATTATGGATCATGTACAGGCAGATGCGATGAGGTTATTTTGGCATCGTGTTCAGAATGGACATTGTGGGGCGAAGGGCCTGTGTTGTACTTTTCTATGTTCTATAAGAATCTTGTTGTAAACTTTATCAAAGTCTATGTATACTATACAACATATATCCAATCCCCATTGACTATTGTTGCATCTGTTGCTCTTTGGGAAACTGTAATTTATACAAACTCTGACTGTTGATGCAACGAATGTTTGTTCTGCACGTTTTTGTGCAGCTTGCGGTGACATTGTAACATACGCTTTGTACATAATAAATCCGATTTATTTTCACACCTACTGCCGGTCATGTCAGCCTCTGCCTGATGCAATGAATGCCATTGGTGTTGGTTCATTGATGTATGAGTACAGAGATCCAATGACAAACTCCTGTCTCTGTGTTATCCAGTTAAGTACAACTGGCAGGATTGACAAATGTTGGAAGAATGGGCAGACTGGGCTTGTATTCACTGGAATTTAGAAGGATGAAATGGGATCTTATAGAAACGAGTAAAACAGGCTATATACAATAGGTGCAGGAGTAGGCCATTCGGCACTTCGAGCCAGCACCGCAATTCAATGTGATCATGGCGGATCATCTCCAATAAGTACCCCTTTCCTGCCTTCTCCCCATATCCCCTGACTCCGTTATCTTTAAGAACCCTATAGAGCTCTCTCTTGAAAGTATCCAGAGAACCGGCCTCCACCGCCCTCTGAGGCAGCGAATTCCACAAACTCACAACTCTCTATGTTAAAAAGGCTAGATGCAGGAAAAATGTTCCTGATGTTGGGGGGAGTCCAGAACCAGGGGGCCATTAAGGACTGAGATGAGGAAACACTTTTTCATCCTGATTTAGGATAACCAGCAATGATCACATGGAATGGCGGTGCTGGCTCGGAGGGGGAGGGGAGGTGGAAGAGAGGGGGATAGAAGAGAAATGTGGGAGGTGGGGATGGGAGTTGAGCGTACGGGGGAGCATAGAGATAAGCAGGGCGAAGGGGGGGGGGTGGTCAATGAGAGAGGGTGGGAATGATGTGTGACCCCGGGAAGAAGCTGGTAAACCCGGTGGGTCGGGCAGCATCTGTGCATCAGGCAGGGTCCCGACCCCCAGCAATGACCGTCGCACCGCCCCACAGACGCTGCCCGACCCGCCGCCGAGTCCCTGCAGCCCGGGGACGTGAGAGAGGGGGGTGTGGGGGGTGGTGGGGATCGGCGCTCAGTTAAGGACGCAGCAGCGTGTTGACATGTAACTGCTTGCTCTGCTGTGTTGGAGAGAATGCGCGTGCCGAGAAGGGGGGGGGGGGGGGGGGGGGGGACTAAACGACTTCCGGACCAGAGAGGGTTGAATTGTAGACAGACACAAAATGCTGGAGTAACTAAGCGGGACAGGCAGCATCTGTAGAGAGAACGAATGGGTGATGTTTCGGGTCGAGACCTTTCTTCGGAAGCTCCATCGGCGGGAGCTGGGAGCCGCCTCGGACTGTCGTGAGCCCCACCGCGGGGCGAATACTTAATATCGTTGCTGATCCCTTGCCTGGGATCGCTTCCACCGCGGCCTGCGGACTTACCATCAAGGGCTGGCAGTCTCGGGGGAGGCCGAGTCGGAAGCTCCAACGTCGCGGAATGAAGGCTCGACCAGCCCCGACTCGAGGTTCGATCGCCCGGCGCGGGGGAGCTGACATCCCCCCGATGCAGGAGCTGAACGCCTCGACGCGGAGGACCCATTCACCGCCGACTACTGGAGTCAAGATCGTCCCGTCAACAGAGGACTCGAGGCCCGCGACCGAGGAAGAGCATAAGGAAGGACTTGAACTTTATTTTTCCTTCCATCACAGTGAGGAATGCATAGGAGTCACTGTGGTGGATGTTCATGTTAAAATGTGTTTTTGAGTCTGTTGCTTTTATGACTGACCAGGCCAGTGAAATTCCTCGTATGTTGCAAAACATACTTGGCGAACAAAATCTGAATCTGATTCTGATTCTGAATTGTGTTTAGTAAACAATTGTATTGGAGAGAGAGAGATAACTCTGCCCTGACGCCGGTGAGTTGCCCCGTTTTCTCCGTAACAGATAAATATATTATTAAGGGATCGGGCTAACTAGATGCAGGAAACGTGTTCCCGACGTCGGAGGAGTCTAGAACCAGGGGCCACATAGTGCAAGAATAAGGGGTAGGCCATTTAGAACGGAGATGAGGAAAAAACGTTTTATCCCAGAGAGTTGTGAATCTGTGGAACTGTCTGCCACGGAAGGCAGTGGAGGCTAATTCACTGGATGCTTTCAAGATAGATCTAGATTTCGCTCTTAGGGCAAAAGGAATCAAGGGATTTGGGGAGAAAGCAGGAATGGGGTACTGATAACGGGGCTCGGGCTGGATAACACGGAAATGGGCGTCTAGGAGATGGGAGATGAGCGTGTGGAAGAGGGCAAAGGAGCAGGGTCACTGGGGAGGGGTGGGAGATGATGACAGAAATGTGTGCACTTAAATTTCCAGTCAGCTCCCCACCCCACCCCTCCCTCACTTTCCCCTTTCCCTCCTCCGATAAAATATGTTTGGGCATCTGATCTTCTAGAGGTGGATTGATTTTACAGAGGTGTATAAAATCATTAGAGGAATAGATCGGGTAGATGCACAGAGGCTCTTGCCCAGAGTAGGGGAATCGAGGACCAGGGCACACAGGTTCAAGGTGAAGGGGAAACTATTCAATAGGAATCTGAGGGATGTACAGGAGGCGCTGTCACAAAAAGGCAGCCAGCATCATCAGAGACCCACACCATCCTGGCCACGCTCTCATCTCCCTGTTACGTGAAGAAGTACAGGAGCCTGAAAACTGCATCGGCCATACATCCATCAAGCTATTAAACACTCCAACCTCCAAACACACTCCAAACTAAATGAACTTGGGGGGATTATATTTTGACTTTGAACTAAAGTAAAGGATCCTTCATTGTCATTCAGACATGTCAGTCTGAACGAAATTGTATACCTTGCAGACATAATATAGAATAAAATAACAAAACACACACTTAACACAGTTTAACATCCACCACAGTGAGTGTACCAGGCACATCCTCACTGTGATGGAAGGCAAAAGTCTTAAAGTCTATTTTCCATTTACCATTTTCTTTGTATTTATGTGTGTTTGTTTTTATATACACTGATGTTTTTTGTGTGTATCATGTGTTTTGCAGAGCAGGTTGCTGCTGCAAGCAAGTATCGGGACATATGGCAATAAACCACTCTTGACTAATATTTAGTTTAGAAAAACAGGCCCTTCGGCCCACCGAGTCCGCGCCGACCAGCGATCCCCGCACATTAGCACTATCCTCAACACACAAGGGACAATTTGCATTTACACCAAGGCCAATTAACCGGCAAACCTGCACTTCAAGAGAAGGGTGTTTTATTGTCATATGGCCCAGATAGAACAAAGAAATTCTTACTTGCTGCAGCACAAAAGAATATCACATATGCGTTCCTCCCACAATTTGGAGGAGAGTGCGAGCAAAACCGAGGATCTTGGAGGAAAAAGCACGCAAGTCACGGGGAGAACGTACAAACTCCGTACAGACAGCACCTGTAGTCGGGGTCGAATCCGGATCTCTAGCGCTGTGAGGCAGCAACTCTATCACTGCCCCACGTTGAACCGATTGTTGCATTACAACCGACCTTTAAATCACGAAATGATGTAAATGTCGTGGCAGCTCGAAGCATCCGCTCACTGGCTGTCACAGCAAAGTTTACACCAATTTCCTCCCTCCTTGGGTTTAAACCCATTATTCCAAAGATCCTTTCCGAAGGAAACGAATCTGTTGTGTGGAGAACAAATGCCGCAAACACACTTTACATTTTAATATGTCAGCGGACTTTAGAACTCGGGCGAGCCCGGAGCTCAGGACCCGCCGCCCGCGGCTGCTGCTGAACCCGCAGGAAGGGAGATTGTTTCAATCTTTATATTTTCACAAAAGTAATTTCTGTTCCGCTGCCGGACGCGGTTAACGCGTTAAAATGAACGGATCGACAGACAGCTCTGATTTCAGTTGCTGTTTATTTCACTCTTCCCACATTTACATTCCCCCTGGGTTTATTTCCGCGCTCACTGGGGTTTCACGACGCGGAATTTGGGGATTAAATGGGAACCGTTCAGCGCCGACCTGTTGTCCACCGGGTTTCTGCCCCACAGCCCCTGAGCCCCGCTCCTGACGCCGGTCCCGGGACCCGACCCTTTTACACACCCGGAGCGGAACCGGAGCAGATTCTCAGCCACTGGTCTTCATCATAAGGCCAGAAGAAAGGATAAAGTTTCTCCGTGAATTTATTCCCAGTGAAGGTGTGGAGATGGGACTTGGTATCCGCGTCATAAAATGAAACTGTCCCGGACTCGTAACGGAGATAAACTCCCACCCTCCCGGGGATGGGACGGGCGGGGAGAGGGGATGGAGGGGAGGTGAGTGCAACAAAACGTCATCCACCCGCCCGATGCTCCAGACTCCAGTCTCCGGGGTCAGTGTGACCGGTCCCTTCCTGTCCACAGACTCTGCGGCGACCCCCAGACTCCAGACCCGACTCCCCGCCACCTCCACCTCCCAGTAATGTCTCCCCGATGTGAATCCCTCCGATCCCAGCACACACCCACTGTCTGTAAACCTCTCCCCGGTGTCAGGAAGACGCCTCCAGGTCCCAGTCCGTCTCACCCTCTTCCGATCCTCAGACACCTCGAGCTCCGCATGCGCTGTTTCCACATCCAGGGTGACGGAGACTGGGGGGAGAAGCAGAGAATCAGAGAGTCCCCGGGGGTCGGGGGAAGACTCGGGCAGCGCGGCCCCGGGACCGGCCTCAGGCACAGGCGGGCGGACAACTGCAACCTTGCCCGGGGTTTCACCACAACCACATACGGTGGACAATACACATCTTTCCCGGAGTTTCGCAACCGGGCAGGATCGTGGGAAGTCCGCGGGTTAACGGCAGCGGGCGAGACGGGAAACGAACGCGGAAAGTGAGGATGAACGAGAGATTGCGGGTGGGGATGGAGAAATAAGGCGGGTGTTCAAATATCTTGCCAGTAGATGGCGAGGGAGAAACAGATTTGAAGATGAGAAGACTGGTGTGAGTGGTAATTAGAGGTGGTCAAAGAGTATGTGGAGATGTGGGGTGGAGTTGCCGTGATCACACTGAACAGGGAGTGGACTGGACGGGCGAGGCAATCTGTACTGTTTACTTGCTTTCTTTAGTGGAGGGTGGATGTGATGCATCTGTGCAACCAAGAACACTCTTATCTCATTGTGAAGTAATATATGAACTCACTGAGGGACAACAATGTTCCGCATGTAAGGCTGGTCCAGGAAGCGAAGGCAGGTGTGAACCAAGACGAGTTAGCAAAATTGACAAACAATTGGCTTAGTGGTTGGAGATAGAAGGTAGCTAGAAATATGATTTTTCTGCCTGGAGGTCTGTGACTGGTGGTGTGCAGCAGACATCGGTGCTGCAACCTTTGCTGTTTATTTTATGTTTCCATGGCTTGGATGTGAATGTGGGAGGTGTGACTACAAAGTTTGCAGAGAACGGGTAAGGTTGTGGATTGCAAGGAAGTCTCTCAAAGTCTGCAGCAGGATAGAGGCTAGATAAACAAAACTTTATTTTCATGCAGGGCTATCAATACTGGAGAATGTAGTTTTCTTCACAGAGTTGTTAAATACCTGGAATATTTTACCTGAGGTGGTGGTGGAATCAGATGTAATCACTACATGTAAGAGGCATTGCGCTTTAGGAAACGAGGTGTAGAATAATATGTTTCTAATGTGAGCAAATGGGATTAGAGTGGCTGGGAATAAAGGTGCCCATGGACATGATGGGTCGAAGGGCCTGACTATGTAATGTACAACCATGGCTCACTGGCTCAAAGAGCACTGAATGACTGATTATCCACAGCCACCGGTGCAGGGAATTCCAAAGGTTGCCCAGTCTCTGCGTGCAGTCATGTCTCCTTGCCTCTGTCCTAAATGGTTCAGCCCACATTCTGAGAGAGTTTCCGCTGGCTCCTGACCCCTCAGACAGGGGAAGCATCCTGCCTGCATCCATCCCACTGAGCAGTGTAGGAACTTTGTATTTCCCAGCGATCTCCTCAAATACAGGCAGAGTCTACTCAATGTCACCCGCACAAGAAATATCATTACAGAAACAAGTATTGTCAATCGTTGCTACATTCGCTCTATGCAAAGTTTATCTTTGTATAAGTAGAAAAAAACATATGACAGGAAGAAAATAGGTGCGGAGTAGGCTCCGCCTCAGGCCTATCCTCTGTTCAAAGTGATAATGGCTGAACGAAGTTGGCTCCAGTTCCTCTTCAGTGTGACTTCCCCATCACCCTCAGTTTAATGATCTTTCCAATATCCAACTATTTTCACATTCACCTACACCCAGAAATCTGGCCTGTCACCATCAACGATGTCACACATTTTCAGATATTTACTGCTATGTTGGAGAAACAACTTCAACCGTCTGCGTGGTACGTGGGCTGGATGTTTGGATCTGATCGAATCCAGGAAGAGTTACACAATGGAGCATAACCGTGGTCTGAAGGCAGGAGACTGAGGGTTGGTGGAGAAATGCTTTTCAGACTGGAGGCTCTCACAAAGGGTGTGCCATAGAGCTTGACTCTATCTCAATTGTTGGTCGTTATTTATACGAACGCTTTGTATGTGTATGTGGGTGGCATGTTAGTAGGTTTGTGGAGGACACTAAGATTGGTGGCGTCATGGATAATGAAGAAGGTGACCTGAGATGAAATGTGATTTTAATTAGCATGTCTAATGGGCTGAAGAATGGAAGACAGAATTTTCTAAAGTCGAAAGAATGAGGGCATCAGTTGAAGGTGAGATGGTAAAGTTGGAAAAGGCATTGAAGGTCAATGTTTTCATACAGTGGATGGTAGAGAGAAAGAAGAAGATGCCAGAGATGGGGGTGAGTACAATTACTGCGTAATCTTTGCATTTGTAGTACTTAAAGGTGTAATTAATGAGAAGAATGGAAACTGAACATGTTTTACCTCGCTGAATGGCACAAGTTTCTCTCCACAGCGTGTTCAACACAAAGTGGTGATGAATCTTTTCAATCGGCAAGGCACCATCTGTCACTGACAATGTACGCATTTCATCACTAACCCTGCAAATATTTAACAGCTGGTTAGAATCTGAGCTTCCACAATTTCGGAGCTGTTCTACAAAAACATACAGCGTTTCAATCAAGAGCGTGTCCTACCTCCTTCTCCGACCAGCTGCCTCCTGAAAGAAATAAGACACACAGCTGAATAACTGAGACAGAACATCCACATCCCCATAGCAGAAATGGCACGCAAATTGCCACAAGATTCCTATTTACCAACACTTATTGCGGCAGCCACACAGACATATAAAGGATATTTCCGTCGGGACAAAGAACCACGGGGGGAAATGGAACGTACATGACAATGATGCCATCATTGAGAGGGTGCAAGTTACGGGCAAGAATGAGAAGGTGGTGGGGAGTTATCTGAAGAAGATGCCAGGGAATGAAGGGATGGGGTGATTTAAGATTATCTGTGGATTTAAATGGGTGGGGGGACAAATAGTATTGCTACTTTTAGGGACACCAAAATTCAAAGATGAAATATGGGATGGTGTTTAATAAATCCCATTAGTCATGCAGCAAAGGGAACGTGGAAGTCAATCTCACAAAAGTGGCCAAAGCCAATGTTGGAGATACATTGCAGGGAAGCAGGATAAGCACAAGAGATTTCCCCCTGTTTGCCCCATTCCCTGCATGTTCAATTCATGGATGACAGATGATAAATGATGACGTGTGCGCCGCGTTCTAGATTTCAATGTTAATCCCCACAATGTGGTCATGGCTAATCTTGCCCACGACAGAACTCCCCCTTTTATCCCCCATTCCCCTTATGTTCAATTCCTGGAATTTTCAAACAAATTGTTGCTCCTTCTGGTTCAAATACTGCTGACTGTTAGAGAATTCCAGAGATTCACTGCTCTCTATCCAGTCGTGGACCTTAGGGACAATGGTAAAACGACTCTTCATTCTTTTAAACTGCAAGGAATATCGATCCAAACCCTGCTGATGAGACAAGCCCCTTATCCTGCAATTATCCTGGTGATTCAGTTTTGTGTTGCCTCCAATGCTGTAACATAATTTCATGGTTAAGGTCATGAAAGCTACGCAAAATGCTCTTGATGTGACTCGGATAATTGTGGCAGACCCCCCTAAAAAGATTCTACAAGTATATTACCAGCAGAAGAATAACCAGGCGGACAATATTCCCCTTTAAGAGCAAAAGGATAACTAGAAATTGAACATGTCCAATTAAGTGCTGTTGAAGAGAACAAATTCCAATGTGTATCCTTGGCTAAAATTATTAGACTGCCTTCACGGGGATGTTCAAACACCACAAACTCTAATGCTGACCATACAGAAGACTTTTCCCGTGGTCTTATGATTCCTGTAGATTTTCCTTCTTTTCGGGGAAATATTACACGTTCATTAACTCAGTGACAAGATCACAGCGACTCTTTCTTAAGGTGTTTGCAGCCTGTTCCGAGATCCCATAATTTATGTAGGAGGCCATTTAGTTTGGGAATAACAGCAGCACATCGCTGGAACAGACGGAACATTGTCCCAGCTCTGAATTACAGGTAAATGATGTATTCATTTCAGAAATGTCACCCACCATGTTGTGACTGTGCAGTTTCACTTTGCCTAACTGTAGTGTAACCCCTCACCTTCAGAAATATTCGATTGTCTTTTTGATCTATCTGTTCCTGCAACGTTGAGAGTTCCTATTGGATAGAATTTAAATTTGCTTGAATCTCTTTAAGCCTTTTCTCCATTGCGTTTCGAATTTTCATCTCTTCTTCCCGGATATCTGCGAGTACACGCCGCTCTTTCTCAGTGAAAATCTGGTGCAGTTCAGCAAACTGGGAGGTGATCTGTGACTGAAGGTTGTGTGACTCTTCCTGTGAAATGAAAGGTGAAGATCAATATATAATGTCACTGTTTTGTGTTTCCTAACGATATGCAAGGGGGTAGTTGGCCAATCAATCTTGTGGCATGGAGCACAGAAATAAGCCATTTGGCCCAACATGTCCAATGATTTCCATAGATTAATCACCCTCTGACAAAATAAGTTTAGGATGTTTTTTTATTTAGAAATAACGTAGAAACAGGCCCTTCGGCCCATTGAGTACGTGCCGACCAGCAATCCCCACACATTAACAATTTTTACATTATTTACAAGGCCATTAACCTACAAACCTTTGGAGTGTGGGAGGAAACCGAAGATCTCGGAGAAAATATCACGAGGAGAATGTACAAACTCCGTACGGACAGCACCCGTAGTCAGGATCTAACCTCGATCTCCGGCGCTGCATTCGCTGTAAGGCAGCAACTCTATCGCTGCGCCACCGTGACCACTTTTCTAAGTTTTCTCTTCTCCTTCTTTCTTAAAGAGCGCCCTTTAATTCTGAGGCTATGGCCTCTGGTCATACAGTTCCACCAGTATTCTTTCCACATCCACATGCACTCTATCTACAGTTAGTACCTGCCCACAGTCTCTATCTCTATAGCTCAAACCATCGGCTCTTGTGCTGTAGAGATGTGTTCTAACGTTACCATATAACAATTACAGCACGGAAATGGGCCATCTCAGCCTTTCTAGTCCGTGCCGAACACTTACTCTCACCTACTCCCATCCACCTGCACTCAGACCATAACCCTCCATTTTCTTCCCGTCCATATACCTATCCAATTCATTTTTAAATGATAAAATCAAACCTGCCTCCACCACTTCCACTGGAAGCACATTCCACACAGCTACCATTCTCTGAGTAAAGAAGTTCCTCCTCATCTTACCGCTAAACTTTTGTTCCTTAATTCTCAAATCATGTCCTCTTGTTTCAATCTTCCCTACTCTCAATGGAAAAAGCTTATCCACATCAACTCTGTCTGTCCCTCTCATAATTTTGAAGACCTCTATCAAGTCCCTCCTTAACCTTCTGCGCTCCAAAGAATAAACACCTTTCTTGGTCAGCATTTCTCTGTAGCTTAGATGTTGAAACCCAGGCAACATTCCAGTAAATCTCCTCTGTACTCTCCATTTTGTTGACATTTTTCCTATAATTTGGCACTCAAAATTGTACACCATACTCCAGAATTGACCTCACCAATGTCTTGTACAATTTTAACATTACATCCCAACTTCTGTACTCAATGCTCTGATTCATGAAGGCCAGCAAACCAACAGCTTTCTTTACCACCCTATCTACATGAGATTCCACCTTCAGGGAACCATGCAGTTATTCCTAGATCCCTCTGTTCAACTGCATTCCTCAATTTGCTACCATTTACCATATACGTCCTATTTTGATTTATCCTGCCAAGATGTAACACCTCACACTTATCTGCATTAAACTCCATCTGCCATTTTTCAGCCCACACTTCCAAATGGCCTAAATCTCTCTGTAGACTGAAAATCTACTTCATTATCCACACCACCTATCTTAGTATCATCGGCATACTTACTAATCCAATTTACCACACCATCATCCAGATCATTGATGTATATGACAAACAACAGTTTACCCTCATCAGTAACCTCTTCAAAAAACCGCTTTACCCTCATCAGTTTCCCTAGTAACCTCTTCAAAAAATTTAAGAAGATTAGTAAAACATGACCTTCCAGGCACAAATCCATGTTGACTGTTCCTAATCAGACCCTGTTTATCCAGATGATTATATATATTATCTCTAAGTATCCTTTCCATGAATTTGCCCACCACTGACGTCAAATCAACAGGTCTATAATTGCTAGGTTCACTCTTAGAACCCTTTTTAAACAATGGAACAACATGTGCAGTACGCCAATCCTCCGGCACCATTCCCGCTCCTAATGACATTTGAAATCTTTCTGTCATAGCCCCTGCTATTTCTACACTAACTTCCCTCAATGTCCTTGGGAATATCCTGTCAGGACCTGAAGACATATAAACTTTTATATTTTTCAAAAGCGTCAGTAGTTCCTCATCTTTGATCATCCATAGCTACTTGTTTCCCTTACCTCACATAATTCAATATCCTTCTCCTTAATGAATACCAAAGAAAATTGTTCAATATCTCCCACATCTCTTGTGGCTCTGCAGAGAACTGTCCACTCTAACTCTCTAATGGACCAATGTTATCCCACGTTATCCTTTTGCTATTAATATTGCTGTAGAAACCCTTTGGATTTACTTTCACCTTACTTGCCAAAGCAACCTCATGTTCCTTTTTTAGCTTTTCTAATTTTTTTCTTAAGATTCTTTTTACATTCTTTATACTCCTCAAGCACCTCATTCACTCCATGCTGCCAATAATTAATGCAGATCTCTCTCTTTTTCCGAACTGTGTCCAATTTCACTTGAAAACCATGGCTCTTTCCAATTATTACTCTTTCCTTTCAACCGAACAGGGACATAAAGATTCTGCACTCTTACAATTTCACCTTTAAATGTCCTCCATTTCTCTAATACATCCTTCCCATAAAGCAAAATGTCCCAATTCCCTCCTTTTAAATCCTTTTGCATCTCCTCAAAGTTAGCCTTTCTCCAATCACAAATCTCAACCCATGGTCCAGTTCTGACCTTCTCCATAATTATATTAAAACTAATGGTATTGTGATCACTGGACCCGAAGTGCTCTTCAACACATACCTCCGCCACCTGACCTGTCTCAATTCCTAACAGGTGGTCCAGCACTGCCCCTTCTCTAGTAGGCACCTCTATGTATTGCTGCAAACAAACTATCCTGCACACATTTTACAAACTCCAAACCATCCAGCCCTTTTACAGAATGTGTTTCCCAGTCGATGTGTGGAAAATTGAAATCTCCCACAATCACTACCTTGTACTTACTTCTAATATCTGCTATCTCCTCACGTATTTGCTCTTCCAAATCTCGCTCCTAATTAGGCGGTCTATAATATACCCCTATAAGTGTTGCTACACCTTTCCCATTTCTCAGTTCCACCCAAATAGCCTCCCTAGATGAGCCCTCTAATCTATCCTGCCAAAGCACTGCTGTAATATCTTCCCTGACAAAGCAATGCAACACCTCCACCTCTTGCCCCTCCAATTCCATCACACCTGGAGCAACAAAATCCTGCAATATTTAGATTCAAATCACAGGCATCCTGCAACCATGTTTCACTAATCACCACAACATCATACTTCCAGGTGTCAATCCAGGTTCTAAGCTCATCCACCTTTGTTACAATGTCCCTAGCATTAAAATATAGACATTTAAGAAACCCACTACCTCTTATTCTCTGTTTATTATCTTTTTCTTCTTTCTCCCCTAGCTGTCGGGTCTTCCTTTCTCTGCCTCCTGCCTCACACACTGTCTACTTGCTTTCTCTATTTGAGTCCCTCCCCACAACCATTCTAGTTTAAAGTCTCCCCAGCAGGCTTTGCAATTCTTCCCGCCAGGATATTGGTCCCCCTCGGGTTCAAGTGCAACCCGTCCTTTTTGTACAGGTCACACCTTCCCCAAAAGTGGTCCCAATGATCCAGAAACTTGAATCCCTGCTCTCTGCACCAGTCCCTCAGCCACGCCTGTATCCTCCACCTCACTCCATTCCTATTCTCACTGTCGCGTGGCACAGGCAGTAATCGTAAGACTGTTACTTTTGCGGTCCTTCTCCTTAACTCTCTTCCTGAGTCCCTAAATTCTCCTTTCAGGACCTCTTCTATTTTTCTACCTATGTCATTGGTACCTATATGTACCGCAACCTCAGGCTCCTCTCCCTCCCATTTCAGGATATCTGGGACACGTTCAGACACATTCCAGACCCTGGCACCAGGGAGGCAAAGTACTATCCGGGTTTCCTAACTACGTCGATAGAATCGCCTATCTGACCCCCTAACTATAGAGTCCCCTATTACTATTGCCCTCTTCTTCTTTTCCCTACCGGGGTACTCTCTAGTCCCTGCCTCTGCCCCTTGCCCCTCTTAACCGTGACCCACTTGTCTGCCTCCCGTGGTCTTGGAGTGACCACCTCTCTGTAACTCCTCTCAATGACCTCCTCACTCTCCCTGACCAGACAGAGATCGTTGAGCTGCTGCTCCAGGTTCCTAATACGGTCCATTAGGAGTCCCATCTCGATGCACCTGGCGCAGATGTGGACGTGCTGAAGGCTATGAGACTCCATGACTTCCCACATCTGACATCCCGAACAGTAAACTGCCCTGACACTCATACTCCCCCCTTATCTAGGATACTATACAATGTGCTGGAAGAAATCAGTAGTATCCAGGGTTACTCCCAATCAGCTGCTTCCTCAGTCCGCTTCCACCAATCAGCAGCTTCCGCTAGACCCACTTATTTTGAAGTGTGATGGAACGTTGCAGAGTGGGCAACGCTTCCTCTGTGGAACAAAGCCCCATGCATCACATTGATGAAAACTACACAAGATTAGGAAATCGAAATTGAAAAACCTCACCAGAACAACAGAAATCTTCTCTTTCTGTTGCTGCTCCACTTGCTCGATCTCTGATTTCTTTTTTGTGAGAGATTCGAAGGAAGATTTCACCTGATCCTGGAGTTGGGTTTCAGATCAGACAATAAAAACGTCAGAAAATATACAAAACATGACACAATGATGTGATCAATATCGGTTTGCTTTTACCTTGTAGATGTCCACAGCCTCTTCTATCGGTGTGAAGCTGTGAGACTTGTGTTCCCGCGCATCTCGACAAACCAGGCAGATCAGCTTCTTGTCAGTTTCACAAAACAGCTTCAGTTCTTCCTGATGTTTCTCGCAGTGAAGTTTGCTTTCCTTCTCTGTCCGATTCAGGCTCAGTGTTCGAGCTTTCTCAGACAGTCTCGCCAAGGCCCGATTCACCTTGAGGGTGCGGTCTGTAAACTCCTCTCTACATTCCGGGCAGGAGTTTCTCCCCACCTTGTCCCAACTCTGTGTGATGCAGGAGCGGCAGAAGTTGTGCCCACACTCCAGTGACACCGGATCGGTGAAGAAATCCAGGCAGATGGGACAAATTATCTCTTCGGTTAAACTCTCGAAAATGTATTTCGCAGCCATTTTAATCTCCACTTCCTGGTTCAAAGTGTTTCCACCAAAGATTATAGAGGAGCAAGATGCGCCACTCCGTGGAAATCCAATGGACTGGCGTGTAGTACGTAACGGATCGTCACGGCCGCCATGTTTGCGAACTGCCTCCCCATGTGTAATCCGCTACAGAGCTACAGAGCAGTTGTAAACACAGATTATAGAGGAGCAAGATGCATTAGAAAGTTATTAGATTTATTTGTAATAGATCTTTACTTACCTCTCGATCCCTCTCTCTCCCTCTCGAACTTTTTCTCCCTCTCGATCCCTCTTTCTCTCCCTCTCTTTCGATCTCCCTCTCCCTCTTCTCTCTCTCCCCTCGATCCCTCTCTCCCCTATCTTCTCGATCTCCCTCCCCTCTCCCCCTCCTTCCCTCTCTCTCCCCCCCTCCCTTTTCCCCCTGTTCCCCTATTTCCCTCGCACCTTTCCTCCCCAGCCCCTCCTTTGCGGAGTTTACCTTGCATTGCATTGAACAGCTTCCCTTGTATTGCTTTAACACACACTGTGCACAAAATTACAGGCACACACAAACACACATTCATATAAATATACGGTGGGACAGATAGAAGCAAATCGTTGGATACAAGAGCTTATTAAAATCTTCCTACAAAGACTATTATGTAATTTATTTCTATCTTTTGGGCCGAAGGCATAGCAGGGCTGCCAACTCTCACACAGAGGGAAGGGAGGGAGAGAGGGAAATCGGGAAGAGAGATAGATCGAGAGGGGAGAGAAAAAGATCGAGAGGGGAGAGAACGAGATCGAGAGGGGTGAGAAAGAGATCGAGAGGGGAGAGAAAGATCGAGAGGGGAGAGAAAGAGATCGACAGGGGAGAGAAAGAGTTCGACAGGGGAGAGAAAGAGTTCGACAGGGAGAGAAAGAGTTTGAGAGGGGAGAGAAAGAGATCGAGAGGGGAGAGAAAGAGTTCGACAGGGGAGAGAAAGAGATCAAGAGGGGAGAGAAAGAGTTCGACAGGGGAGAGGGTAATCGAGAGAAGAGGGGATAGAGAGGGATCGAGAGGTAAGTAAAGCTCTATTACAAATAAATCTAATAACTTTCTAATGCATCTTGCTCCTCTATAATCTTTGCTTGCAACTGCTCTGTAGCTTTGGAGCGGATTACACAGCGGCAGATCGCGAGACAAAGATCATAGAGAAGCTCAGTTTCCCAGTAGGCGCCATAGTCGACGCCATCTCTGGTCCGCAAATATGGCGTCGACTATCACACATGCGATACTACGCTTTTTTCGCTGAGTGGCGCATCTTGCTCCTCTATAATCTTTGGTTTCCACTGCGCGCGCTGCGTCTCTGGGGAATGAATGTGATTTGACTGCAAGTGTTCAGTGTTCAGAGTCCTGGCCACTCCCAACTAATCACACAAGGGAGGGGTCAGTTAGACATTAGACCGACTTGAATATAGACAAAAGCGGAGAGATTGCCCTGGGGTTGTCTAAGGCGGGACCGAAAGGGACAGGGACCAGCGCTAAGGAGGCGCAACTGAGGCGTTGCACCTGATGGGCAGTGGAACCCGCCGCCCGCATCTCCGTTCACAGCCCGGGATCAGCATGGAGGTAAATATATTTTAATCCACAGACTAGGACCTTATTCATTGGAACGCAGTCCGGTGGGGACCCTGCGCCGCGCAAACATTTGGACAGCTCGGAGATAGACACAAATGCTGGAGAAACTCAGCGGGTGAGGCAGCCTGAAGGAGGGTCTCGACCCGAAACGTCACCTATTCCTACGCTCCATAGATGCTGCTCACCCGCTGAGTTTCTCCACCATTTTTGTCCTCCTTCGATTTTTTTGCATCTGCAGTTCTTTCTTAAACATTTAGACAGCTCGGCGTCAGTTGAAAGCGGCACTGCAGCGAACTGAACTTCCTGACATGCACGAGGTTACGTGCATGAAACTTGTACCAAACCTTCTTCACGTGCTGCATATTTTTAAACCATATTCTGCTATTTTGAAGTTCTATAAGCATGCGATTTGTTTAATGTAATAATTTATAATGCTTGCTTCATCGTTGTTTATGTCTAGAATTCACTGGGACACAAGAGTCTGCAAATGCCGCATATGCATGAGGTGGAATAGTGGAGAGACCCTCAATGCAGGAGCGAGAAGTGAACTTCTGGTAGAATTAAATTGATTAAGAAGCATTTGTGGAAGCTATGAGTGGATCCTCTTTGAGGGCAAAGATCCCCCAAAACATGACGAATTGATACAGTAATAGATTAATGCAATAGATACATTTAATGCCCCTTTGTTGAATTTGGATAATTCGCACGACCAGTAAAATTCACAAGAACCTAATGGAAATATTTTGTTTATTTGAATGACGTGCCCAGAGAGTCAAGAGTTTTATTGTCATGTGTCCCAGATAGGACAATGACATTCTTGCTTGCTGCAGCACAACAGAATATGGAAACATAATACAGAACTGGAGATAAAAGTGCAGTGTGTCTATATACCATAGACCATACATATGTACACAATAAATAAACAGATAAAGTGCAAAAGACTGTTGTTGTTCAGAGCTTGTTTGATGTTGTGTATAATAGTCTGATGGCTGTGGGGAAGAACCTGTTCCTGAACCTGGATATTCCAGATTTCAAGCTCCAGTACCTTCTTCCCGATGGCAACGGAGAGATGAGTGTGTGGCCAGGATGGTGTGGGCCTCCGATGATTTTGGCTGCCTTTTTAAGGCAGCAACTGCGATAGATCCCTTCGATGGTGGGGAGGTTAGACCCGATGACGGACTGGGCAGTGGTCACAACCTTCTGCAGCCTTTTCCACTCCTGGAAGTTCAAGTTGCCGAACCAAGCCACGATGCAGCCAGTCAGCATGCTCTCTACTGTGCACCTGTAGAAGATCGAGAGAGTCCTCCTTGACATACTGACTCTCCGTAATCTTCTCAGGAAGTAGAGGCACTTTTTTAAATCACTGAAGTCTTGGTGCTTTCATTGATTAAATAAAATAAACCCCCAAGAAGATTCCAACAGAGAGTTGTGAATCTGTGGAATTTGCTGCCACAGAAGATGGTGGAGGCCAATTCACTCGATGTTTTCAAGAGAGATTTAGATTTAGCTCTTAGGGCTAATGAAATCAAGGGATATGGGGAGAAAGCAGGAACGGGGTACTGAATTTAGATGATCAGCCATTATCATGTTGAACAGCGGTGCTTGCTCGAAGGGCCGAATGTCCTGCTCCTGCAACTATTTTTCTATGTTTCTATGTTTCACACACTCTACCCGTGTTCTATTCCATCTCTCCATGCACGTGTGATTTTCCTCTCTCATCCCAGCGCCCAGTAACGTATCAACAGCAACAGACCAAAGGAAAATCAATCAGAACATCATTTACCTATCAAAATGATTTCACATCATCAAACACATCCTGAGAAGTTTGTGCGGAGTTAGACATAGAAACATAGAAATTAGGTGCAGGAGTAGGCCATTCGGCCCTTCGAGCCTGCACCGCCATTTAATATGATCATGGCTGATCATCCAACTCAGTATCCCGTACCTGCCTTCTCTCCATACCCTCTGATCCCCTTAGCCACAAGGGCCACATCTAACTCCCTCTTAAATATAGCCAATGAACTGGCCTCAACTACCCTCTGTGGCAGAGAGTTCCAGAGACCCACCACTCTCTGTGTGAAAAAATTCCTTCTCATCTCGGTCCTAAAGGATTTCCCCCTTATCCTTAAGCTGTGACCCCTTGTCCTGGACCTCCCCAACATCGGGAACAATCTTCCTGCATCTAGCCTGTCCAACCCCTTAAGAATCTTGTAAGTTTCTATAAGATCCCCTCTCAATCTCCTAAATTCTAGAGAGTATAAACCGAGTCTATGCAGTCTTTGTTCATAAGACAGTCCTGACATCCCAGCAATCAGTCTGGTGAACCTTCGCTGCACTCCCTCTATGGCAATAATGTCCTTCCTCAGATTTGGAGACCAGAACTGTACGCAATACTCCAGATGTGGCCTCACCAAGACCCTATACAACTGAAGTAGAACCTCCCTGCTCCTATACTCAAATCCTTTTGCTATGAAAGCTAACATACCATTGGCTTTCTTCACTGCCTGCTGTACCTGCATGCCTACTTTCAATGACTGGTGTACCATGACACCCAGGTCGCGCTGCATCTCCCCTTTTCCTAATCGGCCACCATTTAGATAGTAGTCGGTTTTCCTATTTTTACCACCAAAGTGGATAACCTCACATTTATCCACATTATAATGCATCTGCCAAACATTTGCCCACTCACCCAGCCTATCCAAGTTCATACACAGTGAGTGGCCTTCCACCGCTGGAGATATGTGGGAGTGATCTTTAGACTTGAGATACAGCGCGGGAACAGGCCCTCCGGCCCACCGAGTCCACAGCGACCAGCGACCACCCCGCACACTACACTATCCTAAATACTATCATTTTCAATTTTACCGAAGCCAATTAACGAACAAACCTGTCCGTCTTTGAAGTGTGGGATGAAACCAGATGCTGCCTGACCCACTGTTACTCCAGCACTCTGTGAAACGTCACCTATCCATGTTCTCCACAGATGCTGCCTGACCCGCTGATTTACTCCAGCACTCTGTGAAACGTCACCTATCCATGTTCTCCACAGATGCTGCCTGACCCGCTGATTTACTCCAGCACTCTGTGAAATGTCACCTATCCATGTTCTCCACAGATGCTGCCTGACCCACTGTTACTCCAGCACTCTGTGAAACGTTGCCTATCCATGTTCTCCACAGATGCTGCCTGCCCCGCTGAGTTACTCCAGCACTCGGTGGCTATCCACAGTTAGGATGGGTGGAGGAGATGGGTGGATGAGGTATTGGAGTGGGCGGGTAACGACACGGGCAGGTGGTGCTGGGACTGCCTGGTGAGCTGGCAGATCTTCATGGGCTCGGCGTTCTTGCCCCTGTCGGTGAGGCAGACGTTGGGGTAGAGGGTCTCGGAGAAGGTATGGGCGAAGGTGTACAGGTGCGCCATGCTGCCGGCATTGTAGAAGGACACCTGGCCGCCCTCATCGTCCAGGTAGATACCGATGGTCAGGGGTCCGCGCTCCAGGGTGAGGGGGGTGGGGGGCTCGGTGACAACCTGGTACCCCTCGCCTCCCCACATGCTCATCCTCCAGTAGCCTTCCCGGGGCGGCACTATATATTAAACCAAAAATAATTCAATCAATTATTAACAATAATACTAAACCGTACAAAATAAAATGAAACAAAACTCATCACCATAATACAGGTCAAACAAATGTACTAAAGAGGGTCTCGACCCAAAACGCCACCAATTCCTTCTCTCCAGAGATGCTACCTGTCCTGCTGAGTTACTCCAACACTTTGTGTCTACCGAATAAACAATAGACAAAAGGTGCAGGAGTAGGCCATTCGGCTCTTCGAGCCAGCACCGCCATTCACCGTGATCATGGGTGATCATCCAGGATCAGTACCCCGTTCCCGCCTTCTCCCCACATCCCCTGACTCTGCTATCTTTAAGAGCTCAATCTAACTCTCTCTTGTAAGCATCCAGAGAATTGGCCTCCACCACCCTCTGAGGCAGAGAATTCCACACTGACAACTCTCTGGGTGAAAAACTGTGTGGCCCCTGGTTCTGGGCTTCCCCAACATTGGGGAAATGTTTCATAGAACCATAGGACTGGTTTCCACAGGGCTCTGTTTCTCTCTCTTTCCTTCTGTGTGTGTGCGTCTCTCTCTCCCTCTCTCTCTCTCTCTCTCTCTCTCTCTCTCTCTCCCTGTATATATCTGTCTCTCCCTCCCTCTCTCTCTGTTTCTCCCTCTCTAATGTCTCTCTCTCTGCCTCTCTCTGCCTCTCTCTGCCTCTCTCTCCCTCTGTCTGTCTGTCTGTCTGTCTGTCTGTCTGTCTGTCTGTCTGTCTGTCTGTCTGTCTGTCTGTCTGTCTGTCTCTCTCTCTGTATCTCTCTGCCTTTCTAACGTCTCTCTCTCTCTCTCTCTCTCTCTCTCTCTATTTTCTCGCTCAGTCTCTCCAGCTCCACCTTTGCCAGGCAACCACAGATGACCTTTCACCCCCAGCGGGTTCACGACCTCCTCCTGCCTTTAACCAAAGATTATAGAGGAGCAAGATGCGCCACTCAGCGAAAAAAGCGTAGTATCGCATGTGTGCTTGTCGCCGCCATATTAGCGGACCAGAGATGGCGTCGACTATGGCGTCCACATCTAAATCTTCATCTTACTGCGCGGCTGTTAATTGCTCTAATCGTCAATGTAGACGACCCGACCTATCTTTCTTTAGGTTCCCCAAAAAAAAAGATAGGTGAGAAAATATTATTATTTCTGTCGATATTATTCTGAACTGAAATGTTATTTTCTGTTCTCCCATCAACGGTCATGGAAAACGAAGCTCCTCTATAATCCTTGGTCGGGACATTAGAAAGTTATTAGAATTATTTTGAATAGATCTTTACTTACCACAGTAATAAAGTCAATAATTTGAACACTTCTGAACGTTTTTGGTTTTGTTCTTGTAAGGCAGGGCCTCAAAATATGGCCCAGTGACCACGAGATTTTTCAAGCTCGGATTCGAGTCCGGGAACGCGACGGCTGTTACCGGTTATGTCCCTCGAATTGTCGAGACTTCACAAGCAAAGATCACAAGCCCGTCGTGAAGAAGGGTGCGATCAAAGATTATAGAACTCCGCTCTATAATCTTTGGGTGCAAATGTGGGGCGGGGGGTTCGGCGGCGGCGGTCGGAATCAAATATGCCAGAGGAGCTCCATATAATATCTTTGGTCGGAATTGGACGGCTGCCCTTGTTCCACTCTCCCTGTCCTTCGCCCTCTCCCCCTTCGCCCTCTCCCCCTTCGCCCTCTCCCCCTCCCCCCTCTCCCTCCTCCCTCTCCCCTTCTCTCTCTTTCCCCTTCTCTCTCTTTCCCCCTCTCTTTCCCCTTCTCGATGTCCCCTTCTCTCGATGTCCCCTTCTCTCGATCTGTCTCCCCTTCTCTCGATCTCTGTCTCCCCATCTCTCGATCTCTCTCTTTCCCATCTCTCGATCTCTCTTTCCCATCTCTCGATCAAAGATTATAGCTCCTCTATAATCTTTGCTCTCGATCTCTCTCTTTCCCATCTCTCGATCTCTCTCTCTCTCCCCCTTCCCTCGATCGCTCTCTCCCCACTCTCTCTTTCCCCTCCCTCTCTCCCTCCTCCCCTCTCTCCCTCCTTCCCTCTCTCCCTCCTTCCCTCTCTCCCTCCTTCCCTCTCTCCCTCCTTCCCTCTCCCTCCCTCCTTCCCTCTCCCTCCCTCCTTCCCTCTCCCTCCTTCACTCTCCCTCCTTCCCTCTTTCTCTCCCTCCTTCCATCTCCTTCCCTCCTTCCCTCTCCTTCCCTCCACCCTCTCTCCTTCCCTCCACCCTCTCTCCTTCCCTCCACCCTCTCTCCTTCCCTCCCCCCTCTCTCCTTCCCTCCCCCCTCTCTCCTTCCCTCCCCCCTCTCTCCCTTCCCTTCCCCCTCTCTCCCTTCCCTTCCCCCTCTCCCTCCCTTCCCTCTATCCCTCCCTTCCCTCTTTGTGAGAGTTGGCAGCCCTGTTATGCCTTGGGTCTAAAAGAGGATAGAAAGAAAATACTTAATGGTCTTTGTAAGAAGATTTTAATAAGCTCTTAGAAATTTAAGGTGCATTGACATATTAGAGGCAAAAAGCATCTTCAATATACAGGTTTCCCCACACAACTGAAAACAATTGAACTTAAGTGATACATCACATCATCCATTCTGCAGGCACGTGATTATAATCTTTTTTAAATTATTAGTTAATCCTAATGATATTTTCTGTAATTTCAGATGTCGTCAGTGGACATGATCTACACCGAACTGCGGAGTATTTGTCAAATAACTGCTGTCTTATGTACATTGTGTCAAATTGTGATTTGTTAACTGCACAAAACAATGCAAATCAAAGATTATAGAGGAGCCCTCTATAATCTTTGATGCAAATGGATGATTTATTTATTATTGTATCTACGTTGGACGTTTTGCTCTATGGTGTAAGAAGGGGTGGGGCTATCATTGTGTTACACACGTTGAATTGTACATCACTTTCATTGGTTAGCTGATATGCTGAACACTGCAACCCTGTATATCTCGCGCACAGAATAATGTGAATTATGTAAATCTTACCATGTATGTCAGAAATAAAGTGTTAACCATGTTAATAGATCTCTATTATGATTTATTTAAAATTGAGTGAGTTGGTGCAATATTGGTTCCAGCCGTCAGAGAATTCCACAGACTCACCACTCGCTGTGTGAAAAAAGATCTTCTCATCTCGGTCCTAAAAGACTTCCCCCTTATCCTTAAACTGTGACCCCCTGTTCTGGAGTTCCCCAACATTGGGAACAATCTTCCTGCTTCTAGCCTGTCCAACTCCTTAAGAATTTTGTAAGTCTCTATAAGATCCCCCCTTAATCTGCTAAATTCCAGCGAGTACAAGCCAAGTTTATCCAGTCTTTCTTCATATGGAATCCTGCCATCCCAGGAATCAGTCTGGTCCTATTTACCTCTTCAAAATCATTAATATACAGTTGCGGACCCAACACCGAGCCTTGTGGCAAAAAATTCCAGAAGATTAGTCAAACGTGATTTTCCTTTCATAAATGCTGACTTGGACTAATCCTTTTACTGCTATCCAAATGCCCCATTATTACACCTTTAATAATTGACTCCAGCATCTTTCTCACCACCAAAGCCAGGCTAACTGGCCTGTAATTCCCTGTTTTCTCTCTCACTCCTTTCATGAAAAGTGGGATAACATTAGCTATCCTCCAATCCACAAGAACTGATCCCAAATCTATTGAACATTGGAAAATGATCATATGTATATATGTATGTGTATATATGCATGTATATATATGTATATATATGTATGCATTTGTATGCATGTATGTATGCATATATGGTTTATGTACACCATCTGACAAATAAGATAGAGAGTTATAGTGATGCTTTAAATCAGTTGCTTCTGATCCATGAGAAGGAAATGTATTTATCTCTCAAGGGCCTGTCCCACCATATATTTATATGAATGTGTGTTTGTGTGTGCCTGTAATTTTGTGCACAGTGTGTGTTAAAGCAATACAAGGAAAGCTGCACAATGCAAGGGAAAATACGCAAATGTGGGGGCTGGGGAGGAAAGATGCGAGGGAAATGGGGGGAAAGGGAGGGAGAGAGGGAAGGGAGGGAGAGTGAGGGAAGGAGGGAGGGAGAAGGAGGGCAGGAGGGAGATCGAGAGGGGAGAGAGTGAGATCGAAAGAGAGGGGAGAGAGAGATCGAGAGGGGAGAGAGAGAGATCGAGAGGGGAGAGTGAGATCAAGAAGAGAGGGGAGAGAGATCGAGAGGGGAGAGAGAGAGGTCGAGAGGGGAGAGATCGAGAGAAGAGAGGGGAGAGAGAGATCGAGAGAGGAGAGAGAGATCGAGAGAGGATAGAGAGAGATAGGGAGAAGAGAGGGGAGAGAGGGAGGTTGAGAGGTAAGTAAATATCTATTACAAATAAATCCAATAACTTTCTAATGCATCTTGCTCCTCTATAATCTTTGTTTACAACTGCTCTGTAGCTCTGTAGCGGATTACACATGGGGGGACAGTTCGCAAAAATGGCGGCCGTGACGCTCCGTTACGTACTACACGCCAGTCCATTGGATTTCCACGGAGTGGCGCATCTTGCTCCTCTATAATCTTTGCCTTTAACCACAACATGTTATGTTGTTAAAGAAGGAACTACAGATGCTGGAGAATCGAGGGTTACACAAAAAGCTGGAGAAACTCAGCGGGTGCAGCAGCATCTAAGGAGCGAAGGAGATAGGCGACGTTTCGGGTCGAGACCCTTCTTCAGACTAGTCAGGGATCAGGGAAACGAGCGATATAGATGGTGATGTGGAGAGATAAAGTACAATGAATGAAAGATATGCAAAAAAGTATAAATGATAAAGGAAACAGGCCATTATAAGCTGTTTGTAGTGTGAAAATGAGAAGCTAGTGCGACTTGGGTG
This sequence comes from Raja brachyura, assembly GCA_963514005.1. The sequence goes on from OY740805.1 coordinate 35,168,834, forward strand.
GGGGAGAGATATAGAGAGAAGGAATGCCAGGGCCCGAGGGCTGAGGGAGAGGTGGGAAGGGGAGGAGGCAGCCTGGGTTAACAGAATTGAGAAAATTCAATGTTTAAGCCCAGAGGATGCAGACTCCCCAAGCGGAATATGAGGTGCTGTTCTTCCAACTTGCGGTGTTGCTCACTCTGGCCGTGGAGGAGGCCCAGGACCGACAGGTCGGATACGGAATGGGAGGGGGAGTTGAAGTGCTGAGCCACCGGGAGGTCGGGTTGGTTATTGCGGGCCGAGCGGAGGTGTTCGGCGAAATGATCGCCCAGCCTCCGCTTGGTCTCCCCGATATAGATCAGCTGGCATCTAGAGCAGCGGATGCAGTAGATGAGGTTGGAGGAGGTGCAGGTGAACCTCTGTCGGACCTGGAATGACTGCATGGGTCCCTGAAAGGAGTGGATGGGGAGGTGAAGGGACAAGTGTAGCATCTCTTGCGGTTGCAAGGGAAAGTGCCCGGGGAAGGAGTGGAGCAGGAGGGAAGGGAAGAATTGACAAGGGAGTTGCGGAGGGAGTGGTCTTTGCGGAAAGCAGACGGGGGGAGATGGGAAGATGTGGCGAGTGAAGGGGTCACATTATAGGTGGCGAAACTGGCGGAGGACTATGTGTTGTATGCGCCGGCTGGCGGGGTGAAAGGTGAGGACCAGGGGGACTCTGCCCTTGTTGTGAGTGGGGGAATGGGGAGAGAGGGCAGTGTTGCGGGGTATGGAGGAGACCCTTGTGCGAGCCTCATCTTAACCACAACATCCCAGCGCCAGACAGAAACAAACGTCTCTACACGCCGACTTCAACACAGATTAGACGTTCCCTTTGGAAAGATTTCATCCTCTTTTAAAATTATTTTAAGTTGTTACACTGCCCACAACAAAAATGGCGAAGAGAAGCGTCGATAATGGGAACGAATGGGCAGAGCTGCCCCTAACAAAGATGGCCGCCGTCCCCTGGGTACCGGGATATTAATGCCCCTAATAAAGATGGCCGCCCTGCCCTGGGTACCGGGACATTAGTGCCCCTAACAAAGATGGCCGCCCTCCATCAAGGTTGCCGGCTTTGAAGAAGTTCTCCTCCTCCTGCGAAATCTCCATCAGTTCAGTGACATTAGTGCCTGTACCAAAGATGGCCGCCCTCCATGAGGCGTGCCCGCTACAAAGATGGCCGTCCCGCCGTTTCCGGTGTCGGTGACGGCATCCGGGGGAGCGGAGGAGCAGCGATGGCGGTTTTCCCCGGAGCGCTGAGCGAGGAGGAGGAGGCGATGCACAGAAAGTACAGCAAGATGAGGAAGAAGGAGGAGTGGAGAGGGCGGGGAGAGACACGGGGAGACAGTGGAGGAGGGTGGGGAGAGACACGGGGAGACAGTGGAGGAGGGTGGGGAGAGAGAGGGTGGGAGAGTGAGAGGGAGAGTGTGGAGGAGAGAGGGTGGGGGAGAAAGTGCAGCAGCTGAGGAAGAAGGAGGGTGGAGAGGGTGGGGGAAGTCAAGTCAAGGTTATTTCTGTAGCACATTTAAATACAACTCTCGTTGACCAAAGTGCTTCACATCAGTGCGGGTTCTACACTGGTCCTGCAGAGAGAGACACAGGGAGAGAGGGGAGGAGAGAGAGAGAGAGAGAGCGTGGAGGGGAGGGGAGGGAGAGGAGGAGGCTGGGGGAGAGAGAGAGAGGGTGGGGGAAGACACGGGAGAACGTGGGGTGGAGAGGGTGGTGTAGAAAGGGAGGGGAGAGGGTGGAGGAATGGGGGAGAGAGATTGGAGAAGAGAGTGGGGGGGGAGACGGGGAATGGGGATAGAGAGGAGGAAGGTGGGGGGAGAGAGGGATTGGGGAGGGTGGGTGGGCACAGACAGAGAGAGAGAGAGGAGAAAGTACAGCTCGCTGAGGAAACGGGTGTGCGGGTGACTGGGGGAGAGAGCGGGGAGGGGAGAGAGGAGGGTGGGGGTGTAGTGATGGGGGGCGAGGAGATAGATGGGTGGGTTGGGAGGAGAGGTATGGGGGGGAGGGGGAGGGGAGGCCAATGGAAGAAGAGGGGGGGAGGTGATGGAGGGAGAGGCAGGGGGCAGAATACTTTTGCACGCCACACTTTTCAGTCTTTTATATGTAAAAAAAATTGAAAACCATGTATCATTTTCCTTCCACTTCACAATTATGCGCCACTTTGTGTTGGTCTATTACATAAAGTCCCAATAAAATACATTTACATTTGTAGTTGTAACATGACAAAATGTTGAAAAGTTCAAGGGGTATGAAAACTTTTGCAAGCCACTGTATGTCTGAAGAAGGGTCTCGACCTGAAACGTCACCTATTCCTTCGCTTCATAGATGCTACCTCACCCGCTGAGTTTCTCCAGCGTTTTGTCTCCCTTCCACAGCTAACAATGACCTGTTTCCTTTATCATCATTGCTTTTTTTGCATTTTTTCATCTTTCATTCATTTATTTAATATCACCGACCATATCTCTCGTTTCCCTTTCCCCTGACTCAGTCTGAAGAAGGGTTTTGGCCTGAAACGTCACCTATTCCTTCACTCCAGAGATGCTGCCTGTTCTGCTGAATTAATCCACCTTTTTGTGTTTAACTTCGGTTTAAACCAGCATTTGCAATTTCTTCCTGCACCGCCTATCTTCTAAGATGATTATTTATTCCCTTTGCTTTGCAGCCTACGTACAGGCCAACCTCGAGGATAAACTCGTGAAGGAAGCGTTGAAGACTGTAAGTTTACTTCATTTTTAGCATCTTGTCCAAAAGTGTAGGGATCGGATTAATGTTTGTAAGATGGGATTGATTTAACTGTCGCTGGAGTGACTCACATGTGAGCAAATGGTATCTACGAAGATCGCGGAGATCCCGTACGGTTACGGTTACGTAAACTCCGTTTAGATAGCACCCGTAGTCGGGATCGAACCCTGGTCTCCGGTGCTGCAAGCAATGTAAGGCAGCAACCCTATCTCTGCGCCACCGTGCCATTGAGGGATTGCAGCGTAGGTTCACCAGGTTAATTCCCCGGGATGGCGGGACTGTCACATGTTGATCGAATGGAACGACTGGGCTCGTATACACTGGAATTTTGCAGGATGAGAGGATATCTTATTGAAACATATGAGATTATTAAGGGTTTGGACATGCTAGAGGGCAGCAAACATGTTCCCGATGTTGGGGGAAGTCCAGACTCAGGGGCCGCAGTTTAAGAATAAGGGGTAAGCATTTAAAACCGAGATGAGGAAACACTTTTTCATACAGATAGTTGTGAGTCTGTGGAATTCTCTGCCTCAGAAGGCAGTGGAGGCCAATTCTCTGGATGCTTTTCAAGAGAGAGTTGGATAGAGCTCTGAAAGATAGCGGAGTCAAGGGATATGGGGAGAAGGCAGGAACGGGGTACTGATTGTGGCCATGATCACGGTGAATGGCGGTGCTGGGTCAAAGGGCCGAATGACCTACTCCTGTGTCTATTGTCTATTGAGGTTAATGTTGTGCGGTGTTCAAGAGCCTGACGGTTGTCTGGAAGGAGCTGTTCTTGAAGCTGGAGGAGGTGTGAGAGTGGGTTTAACTGGGCTGCATTTGTCCACAGGGCGTTGATCTGAGACTACTCCAAACAAGTGAGTTACAGTATATTGAACATACGTCCATCAAAGATTGTATCCTTTTCCAAAAACAATCGCCACCATCTGCCTCTGGCGTACCTCATTGGGCTGGAGGGGAATTCTGTGGCGCATTTAGATCCCCCTCTCGAGCTTCCATCAGTGGGAAAGTCTAGGACCAGAGGTCACAGCCTCAGAATTAAAGGAAGGAGTTGAGGAGGAATTTCTTGAGAGTGGTGAATCAGTGGAATTCATTGCCACACTGTGGAGGCCAAGTCTATGGATATTTTTAAGGCTGGGGTAGATAGATTATTGATTGGTATGGGTGTCGGGAGTTATGGGGAAAAGGCAGGAGAATGGGGTTGGGAGGGAGAGATAGATCAGCCACGATTGAATGGCGGAGTAGACATGGGCTGAATGGTCTAATTCTGCTCCTATCACTTATGAATTTTAAACAGTTAATTTTTCCTGCATATAAATGCACACTGGTTTAGTTTCATGTACAGTGAGAAGCTTTTTTGTTGCGTGCTATCCAATCAGCGGAAAGACTATATATGATTACATCCTCTTCACAGATCACAATGACACAAAGCTGGGTTGCAGGGTGACCTGTGAAGCGGATGTTAGGAGGTTGCAGGGTGACCTGGACAGGTTGAGTGAGTGGGCAGATGCATTGCAGATGCAGTATAATATAGATAAATGTGAGGTTATCAACTTTGGTGGCAAAAACAAGGCTGCAGATTATTATCTCAATGGGGTTAGGTTAGGTAAAAGGGGGGGGGGGGGTACAGTCAGACCTGGGTGTCCTTGTACACTGGTGACTGAAAGTTGGCGTGCAGGTACAGCAGGCAGTCAAGAAAGCTAATGGAATGTTGACCTTCAAAACAAGAGGATTTCAGTTTAGGAGTAAAGAGGTTCTTCTGGGTTGTACAGGGCTCTGGTGAGACCACATCTGGAGTATTGTGTACAGTTTTGGTCTCCTAATTTGAGGGAGGACATCCTTGTGATTGAGGCAGTGCATCGTAGGTTCATGAGATTGATCCCTGGGATGGCGGGACTGTCATATGAGGAAAGTATGAAAAGATTAGGCTTGTATTCACTGGCATTTGGAAGGATGAGGGGCAATCTTATAGAAACAATACAATTATGAAAAGACTAGACAAGCTAGATGCAGGAAAAATGTTCCCAATGTTGGGCGAGTCAAAAACCAGGGGCCACAGACTCAGAATGAAGGGGAGGCCATTTAAGACTGAGGTGAGAAAAAAACCTTTCACCCAAAGAGTTGTGAAATTGTAGAATTCCCTGCCACAGAGGGCAGTGGAGGCCAAATCACTGGATGGATTTAAGAGAGAGTTAGAAAGAGCTCTAGGGGCTAGTTGTGATGCGACCAGTCAGTGTGCTCTCTACTGTACACCTGTGGATGTCTGATAGAGTTGACACAGGGCAGGTCAAGTCACATTTATATATAGAGCACATTTAAAAAACAACTCTCGTTGACCAAAGTGCTTTACATTTGTTACAAGAGTAGTATACACAAGCAGGCTACATACATATATGCAAATAGCCCTCACTCAGAGGACGTCAGGAAATGCTTGGGAGAACAGATACGTTTTTAGACTAGACTTAAAGGAGTCGATGGAGGGGACAGTTCTAATGGGGAGGGGGATGCTGTTCCACAGTCTAGGAGCTACGACCTCAAAGGCGCAGTCGCCCCTGAGCTTATGCCTAGACTGCGGGACATTCAGCAACCCCAAGTCGGCATGGGTACATGGACACTGCCCAGTCCATCACAGGTACTGACACAGGACAGGTGAATGGCCCGGTCCATCACGTGATCACACAGGGCAGGTACATGGAGAGGTCATTAATGACACGGGGCAGATACATGGACAGGTAATGACACAGGGCAGGTACATGGACAGGTAATGACACAGGGCAGGTACATGGACAGGTAATGACACAGGGCAGGTACATGGACAGGTAATGACACAGGGCAGGTACATGGACAGGTAATGACACAGGGCAGATACATGGACAGGTAATGACACAGGGCAGGTACATGGACAGGTAATGACACTGGGCAGGTACATGGACAGGTAATGACACAGGGCAGGTACATGGACAGGTAATGACAGCAGGGCAGGTACATTGGCAGGTAATGACACAGGGCAGGTACATGGACAGGTAATGACACAGGGCAGGTACATGGACAGGTAATGACACAGGGCAGGTACATGGACAGGTGATGACACAGGGCAGGTACATGGACAGGTAATGACAGCAGGGTACTCCAGCTCCACCTGCTATGAACGGATCCCTTGTGCAGCCGCTGGGCTCTGGAGGGGTGGGAGTTGTGCTCTTTGCTCCGAGTTCTCACTGTGTTCCTCAGCGGCCACAACAGACATCAAGGAGAGCGAGAACATCGCCAGCCTGCACAACCAGATCACAGCCTGTGACACCATCCTGGAGGTAGGTGCGTGCGGGCACAGCCTTGAGGGCACTGCCACTGTGATACTGGCAGGGTCATGGCCAGGGACTCCACTGGGCTGCTCTTGTCCGGAGGTCAGCGAGGATATTGCCAGGACTAGAGGGTGTGAGTTGTGGTGAGAGTTTGAGTAGGCTGGGTCTCTATTCCATGGAGCGCAGGAGGATGAGGGGAGCTCTTATAGAGATGTGCAAAATCATGAGAGGAATAGATCGGGTAGACGCACAGACTAACAATGTCCCATCTACCATAGTCCCACTTTCCTGCACTTGGTCCATATCCCTCCAAACCTGTCCTATCCATGTACCTATCCATCTCTCTGTCCCCGTCACGTAACAGAACTGGGGTACAGGTAAGTCACCTCCCTGTCCCATACAAGGTGTGGGATACAGGTGCCACATCTCTTGTCTCCCCCATCAACTACATGCAAGGACCCAAACAGTCTTTCCAGGTGTGGCAGAGGTTCACCTGCACCTCCTCCAACCTCATCCACTGTATCCGCTGTTCCAGGGGCCAACTTCTCTACATCGGTGAGACCAAGCGCAGGCTCGGCGATCGTTTCGCTGAACACCTCCGCTCAGTCCGTCTTAACCTACCTGATCTCCCAGTGGCTCAGCACTTCAGCTCCCCCTCCCATTCCCAATCTGACCTTTCTCCCCTGGGCGTCCTCCATTGTCAGAGTGAGGCCCAGCACAAATTGGAGGAACAGCCCCTCATATTTCGCTTGGGTAGATTACACCCCAGCGGTATCAACATTGACTTCTCTAACTTCAAATGGACCTTGCTTTCCCTCTCTCTCCATCCCCTCTCTCTTCCCAGTTCTCCCAGTATATTTTATCTCTGTCCCGCCCCCTCCCCAACATCAGTCTGAATAAGGGTCTCGACCCAAAACGTCGCCCATTCCTTCTCTCCAGACATGCTGCCTCACCCGCTGAGTTACTCCAGCATTTTGTGTCTGCCACATCTCTCTATCCCTGTCATGAGAACTGAGGTACAGGTAAGTCACCTCTCCGTCCCTGTCCTGTACCTGGCCTGAGATACAGGTGACAATTCTCTCTGTCCAGTACAAGGTGTGAGATGCAGGTGACACATCTCTCTGTCCCTGTACCTAATCTGAGATACAGGTACAATGTCTCCCACACTGCGGCAACAGTACAGGTACATCATCTCCTGCCCACACCCTACACTGCCTGTTCTGCTCATGACCCTTTCGCCTCTGCACTGATCCTCGCCCTGTTGCCCCACTCCCCCTGCCCTCACTCACTACTTGTTCTCCTTCCCCCTCACCCGTACTGCCTTCCAACCCCCTCCCCCGCGCTCAATACGTCTTCTCCTGTGCCCCACTCCCCCCACCGCCCCCTCATAAGGTCATATCTTCTGCATCATGGTCTGGTTTGGCTCAGCCATCAAGCACGACATCCGGAGGCTGCACCGAATCGTCCAATCAGCTGAGAAGGTTGTTGGCTGCAACCTTCCCCCCATTGACGAACTGTACACTGCAAGGGCCAAGAAACGAGCGGGTAAGATCCTCTCTGACCCCTCTCACCCTGGCCACAAACTCTTTGAAGCACTTCCGTCTGGAAGGCGACTCCGGACTGTCAAAGCTGCCACAGCCAGAAATAAAAACAGGTTTCTTCCACGAGCAGTAGCTCTACTCAATAACCAAAATTTTGTCGCCTCTTTTGCTCTGGTATTTTATTTAATTCACGTGTTCAATCGATAATGTTTTATACTTAATGTTTAATGTTTTATGTTTTATTCTTAATTGTTTATTGTATGTCGTGTTGTTACTTGTGGGCGGAGCACCAAGGCAAATTCCTTGTATGTCTACAGACTTGGCCAATAAACGTATTCATTCATTCATAAGAGATAGGAGTAGAATGAGGCCATTTGGCCCATCAAGTCTACCCTGCCATTCAATCATGGCTGATCTATCTCTCCCTCCTAACTCCATTCTACCTCCCTCCCCCCCACCCTCATTGCCTGCTCTTCCCCCTCAGGTTTTTCTACCAGTTCTTGCTGGCAAACGAGCGCCAGGTAGTGAAGGAGATCCGGGATGAGTACGTGGACACCGTCAGCAAGATCTACCTGTCCTACTTTAAGTCCTACAGCAGCCGGCTGATGAAAGTGCTGGTCAGAGCCTGTCCCCTCCCTCCCACCCCCGCTTCCTCCCTCCCCACCTCCCTCCCTTCCACCCCCTCTCCCTCCCTCCCCACCATGTTCACCTATCCTTGATACGTCACCTATGCACATTCTCCACAGATGCTGCCTGACCCGCTGAGTTACTCCAGCACTCTGTGAAACGGCACCAGAATGGGGTTGAAAGGGAAAAGGCGGAGCAGCCACGATTGAATGGTGGAGGTGAATCGATGGGTCGAATGGCCCAATTCTGCTCCTGTGTCTTATGATCTGCACGAGCTCCAGTTTCCTCCCACATGCTAAAGATGTGGCTATCAAAGTGTACAACCCCTCCCCCTTGTGTGTTGAGGTAGACTGAGAATGACCCCCACCCCCCACAGATGCTGCCTGACCCGCTGAGTTACTCCAGCACTCTGTGAAACGTCACCTATCCATGTTCTCCACAGATGCTGCCTGACCCGCTGAGTTACTCCAGCACTCTGTGAAACGTCACCTATCCATGTTCTCCACAGATGCTGCCTGACCCGCTGAGTTACTCCAGCACTCTGTGAAACGTCACCTATCCATGTTCTCCACAGATGCTGCCTGACCCGCTGAGTTACTCCAGCACTCTGTGAAACGTCACCTATCCATGTGCGGTGTCCGTGATGAAGGCAGCCATCACCGTTGCAAAGTCTAGTGTAATTTGTGCTCTGCTGTCATTGAACCTTGTTCTCATCCCCAGTGTGAAGAGGTCGCTGATAAGGATGATCTGATGGGAGTGGAGGACACGGCCAAGAAAGATATCCTTTAAGGTCACTAGGAATAGGAGTAGAATTAGGCCCCTTGGCCCATCAAGTCTACTCCGCCATTCAATCTGCCTTAGAAAATATCGACTGACTGTGGCAAAGAATCCCACAGATTCATCACCCTCTGACAAAATTAATTTCTCCTCACCTCCTAAAAGAACGTCCTTTAATTCTGAGGCTGGGACCTCTGGTCCTAGACTCTCCCACAAGTGAAAACATCCTCTCCACATCCACTGTATCCAAGACTTTGACTATTCTGTACATTTCAGTGAGGTCCCCCCTCATTGTTCTAAACTCCAGCGAGTACAGGCCCAGTGCCGACAAATGCTTTGCCAGTGCTGACGGTGTATCCTAACACTGTGCTGCTAACGACGGCCAACTAAACCCTGGTGAACTTCGGTAGTCACAGCTCGGGTAGTCCCCTGGTTAAGCAGCAACATTTAACCTTGACTGGAGTAACTCAGCGGGACAGGCAGCATCTCTGGAGAGAAGGGATGGGCGACGTTCGGGTTGAGACCCTTCTTCAGAAGAAGGACTCTGTAGAAGTGTCTTGACCCGAAACGCCACCCATTCCTTCTCTCCAGAGATGCTGCCTCTCCCGCAGAGTTACTCCAGCATGTTGTGCCTATCTTCGGTTTAAGCCGGCATCTGCAGTTCCTTCCTACACGGTTAACCTTGACTCACCGCTCAACGCTTCTTCTCCAAGCCTTCGCTGAAGAACAGGAACACGAGCTTCACCCTGGGTAACCGCGGAAACGTGATTGCCTCGTCGGAACTGGAAGCTCCCATCATCGTGCCCCACGCAGCACAGAAGAACGACACTCGGGTAAGCGTGCTACCATCCCCCCCCCTCCCCCACTGTCCATTCTTCCCCCCCCCCCCCACTGTCCATTCCCCAGGGTCAGACCAGCAGACGGGGCTGGCAGCACTCAGCAGGTCAGGCAGTGGCTGTGGAGAGTGAATCGATGGCACAGCGGTAAAGTTGCTGCCTTACAGCGCTTGCAGCGCCGGAGACCCAGGTTCGATCCCGAATATGGGTGCTGTCTAAACGCAGTTTGTACTTTCTCCCCGTAACCGCATGGGTTTTCTCCGAGATTGAAGGAACACCACCTCATATTTTGCTTGGGTAGTTCAGATAGCTCTTGCTTTCTCTCTCTCTCCACCCCCTTCCCCTTCCCAGTTCTCCCACCAGTCTGACTGTCTACAACTACATTCTATCTCTGTCCCACCCCTTCCCCTGACATCAGTCTGAAGAAGAGTCTCAACCCGAAGCGTCGCCCATTCCTTCTCTCCAGAGATGCTGCCTGCCCCGCTGAGTTACTCCAGTATTTTGTGGCTTATCTTCTGTGATATGATGTTACTCTCCTCTCTCCCAGTGCCCCTTTGAGAGCCTGTTTGGGAACCAGCACTATGCCCTTCTAGACAACAGCTGCCGTGAATACCTCTTCCTCTGTGACTTCTTCACCGGAAACTCCGCTCAGGATCTCTTCAACGCCATCATGGGAAAAACCCTCAGCATGTTCTTGGTGAGTTTAAGCAGACTCTGGCCGCTGGTGGAGAGAAATGATGTACCCTTGCATTTGGCCTTCCCCGCGGACAGGCTCGATGCAGGAAAAATGCTCCCCATGTTGGTGGAAGTCCAGAACCAATGGTCACAGTTTAAGAATAAGGTGTAGGCCATTTAGAATGGAGATGAGGAAAAAAAATCACCCAGAGAGTTGTGAATCTGTGGAATTCTCTGCCACATAAGTCAGTGGAGGCCAATTCACTGGATGCTTTCAAGAGCGAGTTAGATTTAGCTCTTACGGATAATGGTATGAAGAGATATGCGGAGAAGGCAGGAACGGGGTACTGATTTTGGATGATCAGCCATGATCATATTTGAATGGCCAACCCCTTATTGTTAAACTGTGATCCCTGGTTCTGGACTCCCCCAACATGGGGAACATTGTTCCTGCATCCGGCCTGTACAATCCCTACAGAATTGTTATATGTTTCTGTAAGATCCTGATCTCCGAATCAGAATGGTGTAATTCCCCTTTAGAAACACATGGACACCTATGTTGCGGATTGCTACAACAGTATCGCTGTTTTTTCCTGTCCATCCACGTCATCCTTCGCTTCAAGACCATGATGACAAAGCGGAACGTCCCTGCTGTCGACAAGTAAAAATAGTAAAAATTGGAAAGAGCCATGGTTTTCAAGGGAAATTGGACATTTGGTTCGAAAAAAGAGAGATATCTACAATAATTATAGGAGTAAATGAGGTGCTTGAGGAGTATAAAGAGTGTAAAAAGAATCTTAAGAACAAAATTAGAAAAGCTAAAAGAAGATATGAGGTTGCTTTGGCAAGAAAGGTGAAAGTAACTCCAAAGGGTTTCCACAGCTATATTAATAGCAAAAGGATAACGCGGGATAAAATTGGACCATTAGAGAGCCAGAATGGATAGCTATCTGCAGAGCTAAAAGAGATGGGGGAGATATTGAACAATTTATTTTCTTCGGTATTCACCAAGGAGAAGGATATTGAACTCTGTGAGGTAAGGGGAAAAAGTAGAGTAGCTATGGAAACTATGAGATTCATAGAGGAGGAAGTACTGACACTTTTGAAAAATATCAAAGTGGATAAGTCTCCAGATCCTGACAGGATATTCCCTAGGACATTGAGGGAAGTTAGTGTAGAAATAGCAGGGGCTATTACAGAAATATATCAAATGTCATTAGAAACGGGATAGTGCCGGAGGATTGGCGTACTGCGCATGTTGTTCCATTGTTTAAAAAGGGTTCAAAGAATAAACCTAGCAATTATAGACCTGTTAGTTTGACGTCAGTGGTGGGCAAATTAATGGAAAGGATACTTAGAGATAATATATATAAGCATCTGGATAAACAGGGTCTGATCAGGAACAGTCAACATGGATTTGTGCTTGGAAGGTCATGTTTGACAAACCTTCTTGAATTTTTTGAAGAGGTTACTAGGGAAATTGATGAGGGTAAAGCAGTGGATGTTGTCTATATGGATTTCAGTAAGGCCTTTGACAAGGATCCCCGTGGAAGGTTGGTTAAGAAGATTCAATCTTTGGGTGTTAATGGCGGAGTAGCAAGATGGATTCAAAAGTGGCTGAATGGGAGATGCCAGAGAGTAATGGTGGATGGCTGTTTGTCAGGTTGGAAGCCGGTGACCAGTGGGGTGTCTCAGGGATCTGTGTTGGGTCCACTGTTGTTTGTCATGTACATCAATGATCTGGATGATGGGGTGGAAAATTGGATAAGTAATTATGCAGATGATACTAAGATAGGTGGTGTTGTTGATAATGAAGTAGATTTTCAAAGTCTATAGAGAGATTTGGGCCATTTGGAAGAGTGGGCTGAAAGATGGCATATGGAGTTTAATGCTGATAAGTGTGAGGTGTTACATCTTGGCAGGACAAATCAAAATAGGACGTGGTAAATGGTAGGGAATTGAGGAATGCTGTGGAACAGAGGGATCTAGGAATAACTTTGCATAGTTCCCTGAAGGTGGAATCACATGTAGATAGGGTGGTAAAGAAAGCTTTTGGTGTGCTGGCCTTTATAAATCAGAGCATTGAATATAGGAGTAGGGAAGTAATGTTAAAATTGTACAAGGCATTGGTAAGACGAATTCTGGAGTATGGTGTACCAGTTTGGTCGCCTAATTATAGCAAAGAAAACAGAGAGAGTACAGAGGAGATTTATTAGAATGTTGTCTGGGTTCCAGCAACTAAGTTACAGAGAAAGGTTGAACAAGTTAGATCTTTATTCTTTGGAGCGCAGAAGGTTAAGGGGGGACTTGATTGGGGTCTTTAAAATGATGAAAGGGATAGACAGAGTTGAGGTGGATAAGCTTTTCCCATTGAGAGTACGGAAGATTCAAACAAGAGGGCATGACATGAGAATTAATGGACAGAAGTTTAGGGGGAACTTCTTTACTCAGAGAGTGGTGGCTGTGTGAAATGAGCTTTCAGCAGAAGTGGTGGAGGCAGGATCGATTTTAACATTTAAAAGTAAAGTGGATAGGTATATGAACGGGAAGGGAATGGAGGCGTATGGTCTGAGTGCAGGTAGATGGGACTAGGGGAAAATAATGTTCGGCACGGACTGGAAGGGCCGAGAGGGCCTGTTTCCGTGCTGTAATTGTTACATGGTTATATGGTTATGTGAAGAAGAATGTCGAATGCTGTAGACAAACAGCGCTTCATATTTCACTCGGGCAGCTTGCACCCCAGCGGTATGAACATTGATTTCTGAAGAAGCAGCATCTCTGGAGAACATGGAGAGGTGAGGTTTCACAGAGATGCTGGTTCGGGGCTTTGCCGGCTCCTGGAAGCAGTCGGGAGGGACTGAGTCAGGACGTCATGCGATCCTTCACCAACTTCAAGAATGGAACTGGCATCATGCAGGTGGGTGAGTGGGGGCAGAATTACCCCTCCCCCCCCACTCCGAGGCAAGGGCATCATCCGGGTGGATGCGGGCAGAATTACCCTCCCCCCCACCCCTGGGAAAGGATGGGGGCGGAGGGGTGGTGGTGGGAAGGGGGAAGGGATAAGATCGGAGGGGTAGGGGGTTCCAGGAGTGTGGGGAGGCGTGCTGGTCTGGGAGTAATCTCCCTCCTCTCTACTCCCCCCTCTCTCCCTCCCCTCTCCCCTCCCCCTACACAGGGAGCACTCTGTCCGACCCTCCCTCACATCCCTTCTCTTCTCCTCTACCCTCTCAATTTCTCTACTCTCTCCCTCTCTTCTCTCTTCTCCTCTCCCCTCTTTGCCCCGCTCACCTTCCCCTCCCACCATGTCACTGTCCCTCTCTCTCGGTGTCCCTCTCCCTTCCCTACTCTTCCCATTGCCTATCTTTCACATTCCCTCTCTCCCCCTTCATATTCCTTCTCTCCCTCCCCCCTCCCTCTGTCCCTCACACCCCAACTAGGAGCGGAGTGGACTTGACACCTGGACTAGGAGTGGACTGGACTACACCCACTAGGAGTGAACTGGACTGGACACCTGGACGAGGAGTGGACTGGGCACCCGGACTAGGAGTGGACTGGACTACACCTAGGAGTGGACTGGACTGGACACCTGGACGAGGAGTGGACTGGACACCCGGACCAGCAGCGGACTGGAGTGGACACCTGGACTAGGAGTGGACTAGACAACATCCAGACTAGGAGTGGACTGGACCACACCCAGACTAGAAATGGACTGGACACCCTGACTAGGAGTGGACTGGACTGGACACCCAGACTAGAAATGGACTGGACACCCTGACTAGGAGTGGACTGGACTGGACACCCAGACTAGGAGAGGACTGGACTACGAGTGGACTGGACTACACCCGGATTAGGAGTGGACTTGACTACACATGGACTAGGAGTGAACTGGACTACACACAGACTAGGAGTGGACTGGACACTTGGATGAGGAGTGGACTGGACTACACCCGGATGAGGAGTGGACTGGACACCCGGACTAGCAGCAGACTGGACTGGACACCCAGACTAGGAGTGGACTGGACTACATCCAGACTAGGAGTGGACTGGACTGGACACCCGGACTAGGAGTGGACTGGACTACACCCGGACTAGGAGTGGACAGGACTGGACACGTGGACTCGGAGCGGGGTCATGGCCAGGCTCTGTTCTGCGGCAGTGAGGTGGTGCTGAATTAAAACAATGGAACCATTCTGTGTTGTCCAACTTGTGCTTCATTGACTGTGGGGGATGTGGAGAGGGGGGAAGAGTCAGTCTCAGTCTGTCTAGCCCACCACACAAGGGGGAGAAGTTGTACCCTTTGATAGCTACATCTTTGACACGTGGGAGGAAACTAGAGCTTATGGGGATCATAAGACACAGGAGCAGAATTGGGCCATTCGGACCATCGAGTCAACTCCACCATGCAATCGTGACTGCTCCGCCTTTTCCCTTTCAACCCCATTCTGGTGATGTTTCACAGAGTGCTGGAGTAACTCAGCGGGTCAGGCAGCATCTGTGGAGAACATGGATAGGTGACGTTTCACAGAGTGCTGGATTAACTCAGCGGGTCAGGCAGAATCCGTGGAGAACATATTTTCTGAGTGTGAGATGCTGCCTGTCCCGCTGAGTTATGCCAGCGCTATGTGTCCATCTACTATTTCAGAAGCAACTGTACTTGAGGGTTTACATGGAAGTTTGGAGGAAACTCAGAGTATAGAAGTGAGATTGACCGATTGACCAAATGGTGTCAGCACAATATCCTGGCTCTCAACACCAGCAAAACCAAGGAACTGATTGTGGACTTTGGCAGGAGTAAGATAGGGACCCACGATCCTGTTTATATCAACGGGACGACGGTGGAAAGATCTTTCCTGGTTCCAGCACACTAATGCAATCATAAAGAAGGCACATCAGTGCCTCTACTTCCTGAACAGATTACTGAGAGTCGGTATGTCAAAGAGAACTCTCTCGGAATTCTACAGGTGCACAGTAGAGAGCATGCTGACTGGCTGCATCATGGCCTGGTTTGGTAATCTGAATGTCCAGGAGCGGAAAAGATTGCAGAAAGTTGTGACCACTGCCCAGTCCATCATCGGCTCTGACCTCCCCACCATCGAAAAGATCTATCGCAGTCGCTGCTGCGAAAAGGCTGCCGACGACATCAAGGACCCACACCATCCTGGCCACTCATCTCTCTGTTGCCATTGGGCAGAAGTTACAGCAGCTTGAAATCTGGAACATCCAGGTTCAAGGACAGCTTCTTCCCCACAGCCATCAGGCTATTACACAAGACATCAAATGAACTCTGAAAAATAATAGCCTATTGCACTTTATCTGTATATTTATTGTGTTTATATATGGTCTATGGTATAGAGGGGTTGCACGTAAGGTTATTGGGTCAAAGGGCGTGACACACAGAACAGCTCAATCCTTCTGGTGGACATGGCAGCCTCCAGCATACAATGTTAACACACAAAAGCGTGCTTTCTTACCTGTTAAAAACCACCAAAATGGTCAATTTGTGCGCTGTAAATATTTGGGGAGGGTGACTGAGTGCTCCGAACCAAATGCTCTAGTATCTTTGCTCTGAACCCGAGCACCAAGGTGTAAATGGCCAAAGAAGCGCATCCCTCGGGACAGCCCCAACTCTAGCACCTGTCCACTGCCCACAGGTCTATAGGTTAATTGGCTTCTGCAAATTGGGTGACGTTTCTGGTCAAGACCCTTCTTCAGACTGGTTAGAGAAGAAAGGGCTCTAACTAGTCCCGAACTAGTTGTGAATCTGTGAAATTCTCTGCCACAGGAGGCAGTGGAGGCCAATTCACTGGATGTTTTCAAGAGTTAGATTTAGCTCTTAGGGCTAACAGAATCAAGGGATATGGGGAAAGCAGGATCGGGGTACTAATTTTGGATGATCAGCCATGAGCATATTGAAGGGTCGAATGGCCTGCTCCTGCGCCTACTTTTCTATATTTTTCCTGTGATATCCCGCACACATGGACTTTTCCGCCTTCGTGTTTAAGAAAGGACCGCAGATGCTGGTAAAATACAAGGTAGACACAAAATGCTGGAGAAACTAGACACTAGACAACAGGTGCAAGAGTAGGCCATTCGGCCCTTCGAGCCAGCACCACCCTGGCCACGCCCTCATCCCACTGCTACCATCGGGAAGAAGGTAGATGAGCCTGAAAACTGCATCGGCCACACATCCATCAGGCTATTAAACTCTCCAACCTAAATACACTCCAAACTATATAAACTTGGGGGAATTACCTTTTGACTTTGCAATTTCATTTTCTATTTATTTATGCGTGTTGGTTTTTATATACACTGATGTTTTTTGTGTGTATCCTGGGTTTTACAGAGCCGTGTGCTGCTGCAAGCAAGTATTTCATTGTTCTGTTTCGGGACATATGGAAACAAATCACTCTTGACTCTGAAATGTAGTTTAGAGAAACAGGCCCTTCGGCCCACCGAGTCCGTGCCGACCAGCGATCCCCACACATTAGCATTATCCTGCACACACTGGGGACAATTTACATTTACACCAAGGCCACTTAAACTACAAACCTGTATGTCAAGAGCGTTTTATTGTCATATGTCCCTGATAGAACAATGAAATTCTTAGTTGCTGCAGCACAATTGAATGTAACATATGTGAAAAAAATGAACATCTCGGAGAAAACCCACGCAGGTCACGGGGAGAACCTACAAACTCCGTAGAGACAGCAACTGTAGTCAGGATCGAACCCAGGACTCTGGCGCTGCGAGGCAGCAACTCTACCGCTGCCCCACCTTGCACCGACTGTTGTGTTACAATAGCCCTTGAAATCATTAAAAGATGTCAATGTCGTGGGCAGCTCGGAGCACTCACTCATTGCTGTCAGTGTGAAGTTTGCACCAATTTCCGCCCTCCTTGGGTTTGACCCCATTCTTCCAAAGATCCGTTCTGAAGAAAACAAACCTGTTGAGTGGAGAGCAAATGTTGCAAACACACAAAACATTTCTAGAGTCAGCGGACTTAGGAGCTCAGGACCCGCCGCTCGCGGCTACTGCTGAACTCGCGGGATGGGAGATTGTTTCAATCGTTAAATTTTCACAAAAGTAATTTCTGTTCCGTTGCCGGACTCGGTTAACGCGTTGAAATGAACAGATCGACAGACAGCTCTGATTTCAGTTGCTGTTTATTTCACTCTTCCCACATTTACATTCCCGCTGGTTTTATTTCCCCGCTCACTGGGGTTTCATGACGCGGAATTTGGGGATTAAATGGGAGCCGTTCAGCGCCGACCTGTTGTCCACCGGGTTTCAGCCCCACAGCCCCTGAGCCCCGCTCCTGACACTGGTCCCGGGACCCGACCCTTTTACACAGCCGGAGCGGAACCGGAGCAGATTCTCAGCCAGTTGTTTTCATCACAAGGCCAGAAGAAAGGATAAAGTTTCTCCGTGAATTTATTCCCAGTGAAGGTGTGGAGATGGGACTTGGTGTCCGCGTCGTAAAATGAAACTGTCCCGGACTCGTAACTGAGATAAACTCCCAGCCTCCCGGGGATGGGACGGGCGGGGAGAGGGGATGGCGGGGAGGTATCTGCATCAAACCCGTCCTCGTCTCGGTCGATGCTCCAGACTCCAGTCTCCGGGGTCAGTGTGACCCGTCTCTTCCTCTCCACAGACTCTGCGGCGACTCCCAGACTCCACCACTCACTCCCCGCCACCTCCACCTCCCAGTAATGTCTCCCCGATGTGAATCCCTCCGATCCCAGCACATACGGACTCTCTGTAAACCTCTTCCCGGTGTCAGGGAGACTCCTCCGGGTCCAGGTCCATCTCACACTCTTCCGATCCTCAGACACCTCGAGCAGCGCATGCGCTGTTTCCACATCCAGGGTGACGGAGACTGGGGGGAGAAGCAGGGAATCAGAGAGTCCCCGGGGGTCGGGGGGAGACTCGGGCAGCGCGGCCCCGGGACCGGGGAAGAAGCCGCTCGGCCTCAGGCACAGGCGGGCGGACAACGGGAGGAGGCGAGGCGTGCGAATGGGGGAAACAAATGCGGAAAGTGAGGATGACGGAAAGATTGCGGGTGGGGATGGAGAAATAAGGCGGGGATTCAACTATCTTGCCAGTAGATGGCGAGGAAGATGCAGATTGGAAGACGAGGAGAGTGGTGATTAGAGGTGGTCAAAGAGGATGTAGAGATGTGGGGTGGAGTTGCCGTGATCACACTGAACGGGAGTGGACTGGACGGGCGAGGCAATCTGCTACTGTTTACTTGTTTGCTTTAGTGGTGTGTACATTTATTGCGTCTGTGCAACCAATAACACACTGATCTCATTGTGAACCAATATATGAACTTCGCTGAGGGACTTGTCAATGTTCAGCATGTAAGGCTGGTACAGAAAGCAAAGGCAGGTGGGATCCAAGGCGAGTTGGTAAAATGGACCCACAATTGGCTTGGTGGTTGGGGGTAGAAGGTAGCGGTAGTCAGATTTTCTGCCTGGAGGTGTGGTGTGCAGCAAAGACCGGTCCTGCAACCTTAGCTGTTTATTTTATGTTTTCATGGCTTGTATGTGAATATAGGAGGTCTGACTGGTAAGTTTGTGGAGAAGGCAAATGTTGTCGATAGCGAAAAAGTCTGTCAAGGTTTGCACAAGATATAGGCTAGATCATCAAAACCATATTGCCATGCAGGGATATCAAAACATGAGGGCGTGGGGTTAACACGAGAGGATGAAGGTTTAAAGTGGATCTGGGTTGTTAGTTTTCTTCATAAACAGATTGTGGTTGATACCACGTGGTTGATATATGTTGCCAGAGGATGTGGTGGAATCAGATGTGATCAAATCAGATGTGATCACTACATTTAAGAGGCGTTGCGATTTAACAGATGAAGTGTTGAATAATAGTTCTAATGTGTGCTGATGGGATTAGTGTGTCTGCGGAAAAAGGTGGACTTGGATGCGATGGGCCGAAGGGCTTGACTACGTAATGTACAACCATGGCTCTCTGGCTCAAAGAGCACTGAATGACTGATTATCCACAGCCACCGGTGCAGGGAATTCCAAAGGTTCCCCAGTCTCTGCGTGCAGTAATGTCTCCTTGTCCCTGTCCGAAATGGTCCAGCCCACATTCTGATAGGGTGTCCTCTGGCTCCAGACCCCTCAGACAGGGGAAACATCATCCCTGCATTCAGCCCACTGAACCCTGTAAGGACTTTGTGTTGCACTGAGATCTCCTCTAATACACCTGAACTCTCGAGTACACAGGCCTAGTCTATGCAATTTCACCCCGCACAGCAAACACTTTCTCCCAGGCTCAAAGATTTGTTTAGTGCAAACTTCGCTCTCTGTCGCTGTGATGCTTCCCCCAGTCCATTAATGCCATTAATCTTCACATATAAGTATTCCATAAAGATGTCTTACAAAGAACGATGTAAAAAGTGTTTGTTTTACCTTGGTTGATGATATCAGATGTTTCTCTCAATGCCATGTTGTGGAAAAAAGTGAGATCAAATTTTTCAATCGGTAACACAACTAATATCAACGATTAATGGGCCATTGATTGTAGGAAGTGTGTCTGGTACGTTTGTGGAGAATGGGAAAAGTTGTGGATAGCGAGGAAGTCTGTCAAATTTGCAACATGTTCTAGGCTAGATCATCAAAACCTTATTGACATGCAGGGATATCAATACTGGAGGACGCAGTTTTCTTCACACAAATAGTTGTTAATAGTTATCAGTTTTACCTCGTTTGATGACATCAAATGTTTCTCTCAATGCCATGTTGTAGAAAAAGGTGCGATCAAACGTTTCAATCGGCAGTACGCCATTTACCACCAACATTGGATTGGCTTCATCACGAACCCTGCAAATATTTAACGGCTGGTTATAAACTGAGCAATATTTTTTTTTTGGTGTTCTTTTGTCAAAAGCATGTCCTACCACGTCTTACGACCAGCTTCCTCCTGAAATAAATAAAACACAAATCTCAATAGACTGGAATAAATCATCGTGATCCCGACAGTGCGTGTGGAACCAAATTGCAACATAAAATCCCTCTGATAATTCCCATTTCCCAACTCTTTGCCACTGTCACACAGACAGAAAGTGGATATTATTGTAGAGACATCGAACATGGGGGAAAGCATTAGGAATGTCGATGAAAATAACTGCGAGTAGGCAACTTGCAAGTAAGACCAGGCAGGTCATGGGATTTTATCTGGAGAAGATGTCAGAGATAATGGGGGGAAATTTTAAGATCAGCGGCGGATTTAAATGGGTGGGCCTTGGAAATATTATCACTAGTCGTGGGGAAATGAAAAATAAAACCTGAAATTAATTGTGGCCTTCGATAAATTCCACAAGTAATGCGGAATGTTATACTAATAATATACCTTCCAGGGAAAGTGATGCAAACAATATTTTATGCTGGCATAAATATGGGTTCATTACACAATTAACCTGAACCTGAGTACACTGGAGTTATCAGAATACATTACTGCCCATTTAATGGAATCATATGTTTGTTCCTGATGTAGATACCTCATTATTTAAATGTTGAAATCTGATGTGAATATCTCGACATACAATTAGTTACACTTCAGGCAGTTTTCTGGAAGGGGAACTCATGCTTGACTCATCTTCTGGAATTTCTTGAGGATGTAACCAGGAAAATGGGCAAGGGAGTGCCAGTGGATGTAGTGTACCTGGACTTGAAAAGCATTTGATAAGGTCCCACATAGGGGGTAGGGTATTGACATGGATACAACATGGAGTGCTGCAAGGCTCGGTGCTGGGACTGCAGCTATTTACAATATATATTAATGATTTAGATGAAGGGCTTAATAGTAACATTAGCAAATTTGCAGATGATACAAAGCTGGGTGGCAGTGTGAACTGTGAAGAGGATGCTATGATGATGCAGGGTGCCTTGAACAGGTTGGGTGAGTGGGCAGATGCATTGCAGATGCTGTTTAATGTGGATAAGTGTGAGGTTATCCACTTTGGTGGCAAAACCAGGAAGGCAGATTATTATCTAAATGGAGTTAAGTTGGGAAAAGTGGAAGTACAATGGGATCTGGGGGTCCTTGTTCATTTGTCAATGAAAGTAAACATGCAGGTACAGCAGGCAGTGAAGAAGGCAAATGGCATGTTGGCCTTCATAACAAGAAGAGTTGAGTATAGGAGCAAAGAAGTCCTTCTGCAGTTGTACAGGGCCCTAGTGAGACCACACCTGGAGTATCATGTGCAACTTTGGTCTCCAAACTTGAGTAAGAACGTTCTTGCCATTGAGGGAGTGCAGCGTAGGTTCACCAGGTTAATTCCCGGGTTGGCGGGACTGTCATATTTTGATAGAATGGAGCGGCTTGTATACTCTGGAATTAGAAGGATGAGAGGGGATCTTATTGTAACATATAAGATTATTAAGGGTTTGGACAGGCTAGAGGCAGGAACCATGTTCCCAATGTTGTGGTCTCCAGAACCAGGGGCCACAGTTTAAGAATAAGGGGTAAGCTATTTAGAACAGAGATGAGTAAAAACTTTTTCACACAGAGTTGTAAGTCTCTGGAATTCTCTGCCTCAGAGGGCAGTGGAGGCTGGTTCTCTGGATGCTTTCAAGAAAGAGCTAGACAGAGCTCTTAAAGATAGCGGAGTCAAGGGATATGGGGAGAAGGCAGGACGGGGTACTGATTGTGGATGATCAGCCATGATCAAATTGACTGGCAGTGCTGGCTCGAAGGGCCGAATGGCCTACTCCTGCACGTATTGTCTAAACAGAACGTGGAACTCGCAGGGTGGCCTGAAGACAATACTGCAGCTAAATTTAAGTGGGTGGGACAAATATATGAGGATTCCTGGAATTTGGGGTATTATTGTCAGATGTGGTGAGTAGATGGAACAGGATGCAAGCAGAAGCCTCCATGTGGCACATCCCGGGCAATGCTGACGACAGAAACTACCACAGTGACTGACTGAAGTAGCCAATTCTGCAACCACCGACCGTCAACCGTCACTGACCGACCGGAAAGACGTGATACAGAAGATGGCTGGACACGAGGAAGAAGAAGTAGATGGAACAGACAGAACATTGACCCAGTGCTGAATTACTGGTAAATGCAGCATTTATTTCAGTAATTTAACCCACCATTTTAGACAATAAACAATGGACGAAAGACAATAGGTGCAGGAGTAGGCCATTCGGCCCTTTGAGCCAGCACCGCCATTCAATGTGATCATGGCTGATCATCCACAATCAGTACCTCATTCCTGCCTTCTCGCCATGACCCCTGACTCTGCAATCTTTATGAGCTCTATTTAACTCTCTCTTGAAAGCAACCAGAGAACTGGCCTCCACCGCCTTCTGAGGCAGAGACTCTGCCTGTGACTGTGCACTTTCACTTCACCAAACTGTAGTGTAACCCAACTCACCTTCAGAAATATCACGCCGTCTTTGTTGTCTATCTGCTGCTGTAACTTTGAGAGTTCCTCTTGAATGGAATTTAAATTCTCTTGAATTTCTTGAAGATTTGTCTCCATTGTTTTTACAATCTTCGCCTCTTCTTCTCTGATATATCCAAGTAACTGCTGCTCTTTCTCAGTGAGAATCTGGTGCAGTTCAGTAAACTGGAGTGTGGTCTGTGACTGAAGGTTGTGTGACTCTTCCTGTCAGATGAAAGATGAGAATCAATATATTGTGTCATTTGGCTCGTCAATGTCGAGTCCTGGAGTGCAGAAATACGCCATTCGGCCCAACAGGTACATGCTGGGCTATGTATGGATCTACATTAATTCCACTTACATGTATTTAATCCGTAGCTATCAATACCGTGGCAATTCAAGAGCTCGTCTTAATAATTATGAAATATTTGGTGAAAATAATGTACAAGCACATCATTCCCATTTCCCCAGTACAATTCCCTGCAACCTATTCCATTTCATGTGTCCATTAACCCTCAGTGGACAGAACCAGGTCACCAGAACTAGCAGACAGCAGCACCACTTAGAATGACAGACTTCACAGAGTCATACATCAAGGGGTGTTGGATACTGACCAAGACGCCCCATCTGCGCTATTTCCACCTGTCCGCATTTGGCCCAGATAGTTCTAAATTTTCTCTCGACTAATTTGTTCAGACTTTTTAACTGTTATTGTACCTGACTCAACAACTTGTATGGCAGCTTGTTCCATATACCCACTACCAAAGCTGCCCTCAATGTTTGTATTAAATCTGTTCCCCCTCACTTTAAACCTATGCCCTCACATGCTCGACGCCCTCCTCAGGGTAAAAGAATATGGTAAGGAATTGAGGAATGCTGTGGAACAGAGGGATCTAGGAATAACTGTGCATAGTTCCCTGAAGGTGGAATCGCATGTAGATAGGGTGGTAAAGAAAGCTTTTGGTGTGCTGGCCTTTATAAATCAGAGCATTGAACATAGGAGTAGGGAAGTAATGTTAAAATTGTACAAGGCATCGGTGAGACCAATTCTGGAGTATGGTGTACAATTTTGGTCACCTAATTATAGGAAGGATGTCAACAAAATAGAGAGAGTACAGAGGAGATTTACTAGAATGTTGCCTGGGTTCCAGCAACTAAGTTACAGAGAAAGGTTGAACAAGTTAGGTCTTTATTCTTTGGAGCCAGAAGGTTAAGGGGGGACTTGATTGAGGTATTTAAAATGATGAAAGGGATAGACAGAGTTGACGTGGATAAGCTTTTCCCATTGAGGGTAGGGAAGATTCAAACAAGAGGGCATGACATGAGAATTAAGGGACAGAAGTTTAGGGGTAACATAAGGGGGAACTTCTTTACTCAGAGCATGGTGGCTGTGTGGAATGTGCTTCCAGCAAAAGTGGTGGAGGCAGGATCGATTTTAACAATTAAACGTAAAGTGGATATATATATATATATATATGGAGGGGAAGGGAATGGAGGGGTATTGTCTGAGTTCAGCTAGATCGGAAAAGGGGAAAATAAATGGTCGGCACAGACTGGAAGGGAGAGAGGGCCTGTTTCCGTGCTGTAATTGTTATATGGTTATCAGTAATTCAGAACTAGGTAAAAGTTTAATCTGTTCCAGCTGTTGTTGTTCCCAAACTAATTGGCCTCCCATATAATCTATGGGATCTCAAGACTGCCTGGCCAGAATGTAGAGAGGTGTTTGTATTCTGTAGTGTTTAGAACAATGACAGGTGATCCTATATCTGATCCCAAGGACCACGCATGGACCGAGGGCAGTAAATCTCCGGGATTCTCCAACCAAGAGACTCTGAGAGGTTTAACATGTTAGACGTATTTAAACCAGAGCAAAATACTTTTTGAAAATTCTGGGAATTTAAATCGAAGGGAATGGGACAAAGAGGAGGAGTTCAGTCCTGGGCTAGATCAGCCATGACCACATTGTGGGGATTAACATTGAAATCTAGAACGTGGCGCACACATCAGATTCACCATCTATATCTGGTTCCCATCAGCAGTGGGTGGTCACCTTGGGGGAATTTGCTCTGTTTGTTTTGTTCACCTTGTTTCACCATAGAATGACATCCCATTCTACATCATAAGATAGACCATTCGGCCCATCCTATCCAGTCAAGATTTCTGCTCCACTCATCATCCCTCCCATCTACTCTCCACACCCGGTAACAATACCCCGAATTCCAGGAGCCCTAATATGTTTATTCCGCTTGCACTAAAATTTATCTCTGCTGATGGCTTCAGTCTAGGGGAATATAAATGGTCGGCACGGACTGGAAGGGACGAGAGGGTCTGTTTCCGTGCTGTAATTGTTATATGGTTATAATAGGTATTCACCCAAACATTTCGTTTTGTAATATTATATACCTGCAACAGATTATTATTCAGACTCATGAGCTCCAGGGAGTAAAATTTATGGCTGCCTAACTGCTCCGAAGTTCTCGGGTCCTCGACTACTGAGCTCTATAGTGTTGCCCACTACAGGCATCACAGGGATCAAATCTACACATAAACTTTATATCGATAGTACAAAGCCTCACCTGAACTCCAGAAATGCTCTTTTTCTGTTCCTGCTCAATTTTCTCGATCTCTGATTTCTTTTCTGTGAGAGATACGAAAGAAGATTTCACCTGTTCCTGGGGTTGAGATTTCAGATCGGAGAATAAAAATGTCAGACAATAAAGAAACGATTACACAATGATGTGATCAAAAGTGATTTGGTTTTACCTTGTAGAATTCAATTGCTTCTTCTATCAGCATGAAGCTGTGAGACTTGTGTCCCCGCACAGTTGCACAAATCAAACAGATCAGTTTCTTGTCAGTTTCACAAAACAGCTTCAGTTCTTCCTGATGTTCCTCGCATTGGAATTTACTTTCCCTCTCTTTGAGATTCAGGCTCAGTGTTCGAGCTTTCTCAGACAGTCTCGCCAAGGCCCGATTCACCCTGAGGATGCGGTCCACAAACTCCTCTCTGCATTCCGGGCAGGAGTTTCTCGCCTCCTTGTCCCAACTCTGTGTGATACAGGAGCGGCAGAAGTTGTGCCCACACTCCAGTGTCACCGGGTCGGTAAAGAAATCCAGACAAATGGGACAAACTACCTCCTCGGTCCAACTCTCGACCTGGTCTTTCGAAGCCATTCCGCCACTTCCTGGTTCAAAATGTTTTCACTGACGTGGAGCTGCTGAAAATGGGCGGTCACGAGCCCGTGACCGGTGGCGCAGTGGTTGAGTTGCTGCCTTCACAGCGAATGCAGCGCCGGAGTCGAGGGTTCGATCATGACTACGGATGCAGTCTGTAGGGCGTTTGTACGGTCTCCCCGTGAAATGCATGGGTTTTCTCCGAGATCTTCGGTTCTTCAGAGGCTTGGTAAATGTAAAGAAACTGTCCCTAGTTGGTGTAGGATAGTGTTAATGTGCGGGGATCGCTGGTCGGCGCCGGCCGGCTGGGCCGAAGGTCATGTTTGCGCGTTGGATCTCTAAACTAAATTAAACTCAACCCCTACAGTACCTCGTCGCTGCGCCCGCTGCCGCCCCGGGCAGTGAATGTTATTTGAATGCCAACTGATCTCACACGAGAGGGGGTGGTAGATTGCACATGAAACTGACTAAGAAAGCCTCGGGCGTAACCTGAGATGGTGTTGGGCAGTGGAACTCGCGGCCCGCATCTCCGTTCACAGCCCGGGATCAGGATGGACGGAGACCTCCCTCCGCCCTTATTTTAATCCACAACAGTGCACCTGTCTCTCCTGCAGCAGTCGTCGGGGCAATCATAGGTGCAGGAGTAGGCCATTCGGCCCTTCGAGCCTGCACCGCCATTCAATATGATCATGGCTGATCATCCAACTCAGTATCCTGTACCTGCCTTCTCTCCATAGCCCCTGATCCCTTTCGCCACAAGGGCCACATCTAACTCCCTCTTAAATATAGCCAATGAACTGGCCTCAACCACAGAGAATTCCACAGATTCACCACTCTCTGTGTGACAAGATGGACACCATATTCTGGAGTAACTCAGCGGGACAGGCAGCATCTCTGGAGAACAGGAATGGGTCAATTCTCGTGAGATGCTGCCTGTCCGTTGAGTTACTCCGGCAATTTGTGCCTAACTTTGGTTTAAACCAGCATCTTGTGGAGACAAATGTGAGGTTATCCACTTTGGTATCAAAAACAGGAAGGCATATTATTATCTAAAGGGCGTCAAGTTGGGAAAAGAGGAAGTACAACGGGATCTGGAGGTCCTTGTTCATCAGTCTATGAAAGTAGGCATGCAGGTAGGTCAGGCAGTGAAGAAAGCAATGGCATGTTGGCCTTTATAACAAGATGTCGAGTATACGAGCAAAGAGGTCCTTCTGCAGTTGTACAGAGCCCTAGTGAGACCACACCTGGAGTATTATGCCAGTTTTGGTCCCCTAATTTGAGGAAGGACATTCTTGCTATTGAGGGATTGCAGCGTACGTTTACAAGATTAATTCCCGGGATGACGGGACTGTCGTATGCTGAGAGAATGGAGCTTTTATATTGAATCCTTTATATTCTTGGCTAGCTTACCTTCATATCTCATCTTTTCTCCCAGTATTATCTTTTTAGTTATCTTCTGTTGCTCTATAAACATGACCCAACCCTCTTGCTTCCCGCTCATCTTTGCTACGTTGTAGACAATAGACAATAGGTGCAGGAGTTGGCCATTCGGCCCTTCGAGCCAGCACCACCATTCAATGTGATCATGGCTGATCATCCCCAATCAGTACCCCGTTCCTGCCTTCTCCCCATATCCCTTGACTCCACTATCTTCAAGAGCTCTTTCTAACTCTCTTGAAAGCACCCAGAGAATTGGTCTTCACTGCCTTCTGAGGCAGAGAATTCCACAGATTCACAACTCTCTGGTTTTTCCTCATCTCCGTTCTAAATGGCCTACCCCTTATTCTTGAACTGTGGCCCTTGGTTCTGGACTCCCCTAACATCGGGAACATGTTTCCTGCCTCCAGCGTGTCCAATCCCTAAATAATCTTATATGTTTCAATGAGATTCCCTCTCATCCTTCTAAACTCCAGTGTATACAAGCCCACTCGCTCCATTCTTTCAACATATGACAGTCCCGCCATCCCAGGAATAAACGTCATGAACCTTCGCTGCACCCCCTCGATACCACGAATGTCTGTCCTCAAATGAGGGGACCAAAACTGTACACAATACTCCAGGTGTGGTCTCACTAGGGCTCTGAACAACTGCAGAAGGACCTCTTTGCTCCCATACTCAGCTCCATACATCAAGCGGGGAGGTAAAGCGACAAGTGTAGCATTTTCTGCGGTTGCAAGGGAAAGTGCCAGGAGAGGGGGTGGTTTGGGTGGGAAGAGACAAATTGACCAGGGAGTTACGGAGGGAGCGGAAAGCCAACAGGGGAGGAGATGGGAAGATGTGGCCAGTGGTGGGATCCCATTGGTAGAAAGAAAAGCTGGAGAAAACCAGCGGGTAAGGCAGCATCAATGGAGCGAAGGAATAGACGACGTTTTGGGTCGAGATCCATCTTCAGATTAATGTGGGGGGGGGGGATACGAAAAAGAAA
Organism: Raja brachyura; assembly: GCA_963514005.1. The sequence continues at coordinate 35,197,362 of OY740805.1, forward strand.
GGACGAGTCTGAGGCAGTAGGCTGTGGGAGAGGTGGGAATGGAATGGGAGGGGAAGGAGGGAGAAAGCAAGGACTACCTGAAATTAGAGAAGCCACTGGGGTTTAAACTACCCAAGCAAATATGAGGTGCTGCTCCTCCAACATGCGGTAGGCCTCACTCTGGCCACTGAGGAGGCCCAGCACAGAAAGGTCGGATTTGGAATGGGAATGGGAGTTGAAGTGTTGAGCCACCGGGAGATCAGGTTGGTTATTGCGATCTGAGTGGAGGTGTTGTGCAAAGCAATCGTCAAGCCTGCGCTTGGTCTCACCGAGATTGATCATACGCTGAATAATCCAACCACATTTTTGTTTGGAATTGGAAATAAATAATAGAAATTGCATTCATTGCAATGTGTAAAAAGAGTTGAGATATTGTGTTATAATTTTGCTGCATGTCATTGTGGTATATATCATGTCTTGATTGGTGAATATGTTTAGTTTGTGACTTTATTTGAAGTAGAAATAATATGTGAATGCTTCATTCAGCATAATTCCGACTGGTAACTACGCACTTCGTCCGAGGACATTATCGCATGCGTCATGCAAGCCGTCTTAAATGACCACCTAACTTGACACCATTTAGATAATAATCTGCCTTCCTGTTTTCACCAGTTGCATGAAAACATTGCTCCCCACATACCTATTGAAACGGGCCCCTCTCACCTTAAACCCACACCCTCTTGTTTAGTGTGTAGGAAGGAACTGCAGATGCTGATATTATTCAATTATCATGTGTTTATACACTGTAAATGGCTTGAGTGTAATCATGTATTGTCTTTCCACTGACTGGTTAGCACACAACAAAAGCTTTTCACTGTACCTCAGTGCACGTGACAATAAACTAAATTCAACTGAAGTGGTTTAAACCAAAGATAGACACAACATTTTGGAGTAACTCAGCGGGTCAAGCAGCATTTCTGGAGAAAAGGAATGTGCGACGTTTCGGGTCGAGACCCTTCTTTGACCCATTCCTTTTCTCCAGAGATGCTGCCTGTCCCGTCGAGTTACTGCGGCATTTTGTGTCTATCTGCCGTGTGAACCCGCACCTGCAGTTCCATCTGACACGTAGATAAAGTGGGCAAATCACCGACAGCGACGGGGCAACTGCAGCCTGAATTAGCTTCCTGCAACACACGGTGACTCAAGGGCATGTCCCACTTGCTCGGCATTTGCGCGTGACGTAGGTGGCGGTGAAAATGTTGTGAATCCCTGCTTACGTCACCACGCACCATGCGCACATAATGCATGCCATGCGCGTATCACGTGCGCGTCACAACACGTGAGTCGTGACGTGTAAATGATTTAGCCCAAATGACGTGCAAATGATGCCCAAGTGGGACAGGCCCTTCACTCTCTGCAAGACACGGTGACTCCATGCAACACACAGTGGGTCTCTCTGTCTCTGTCTGTCTGTCTCTGAGAGTGGTGGGTCTCTGGAACTCTCTGCCACAGAGGGTAGTTGAGGCCAGTTCATTGGCTATATTTATGAGGGAGTTAGATGTGGCCCTTGTGGCTAAGGGGATCAGAGGGTATGGAGAGAAGGCAGGTACGGGATACTGAGTTGGATGATCAGCCATGATCATATTGAATGGCGGTGCAGGCTCGAAGGGCCGAATGGCCTACTCCTGCACCTAATTTCTATGTTTCTCTCTCTGTCTCTCTGTGTGTCTCTCTCTCTGTGTCTCTCTCTGTGTGTCTCTCTGTGTGTCTCTCTGTGTGTCTCTCTGTGTGTGTCTCTGTGTGTGTCTCTGTGTGTGTCTCTGTGCGTGTCTCTGTGCGTGTCTCTGTGCGTGTCTCTGTGTGTGTCTCTGTGTCTCTCTCTCTCTGGGGAGGGAGAGGTGTTTGAGGTGGGGCGGGGATCATCCACAATCATCCACAACCGTTCCTGCCTTCTCTCCATTTCCCCTGACTCCACTATCTTTAAGAGCTCTATCTAGCTCTCTTGAAAGCATCCAGAGAATTGGCCTCCACTCTGCCGTGACTAGCGAATGGCCAGCTTGGACAACAACCCAACCAGGACATCTTCGGCCCGACCATCTCCCCTACGAGGTAGAGAATTCCACATTCTTGAACTGTAACCCCTGGTTCTGGACTCCCCCAACATCGGGAACATGTTCCCTGGACATGTTGGGCTGAAAGGCCTGTTTCTATACTCCCTCTCCCCGCCTCCAACTTGAGGTGGCCGTGAAGCAGAGAGAGATCGCAGGCAATTGACCCATGTGTGATTCGGGATGAAACTTCACCCGGCGATGCCCCACCCTGCTACGATATTCCCCACCGGGCCTACAATCTTGCTCCAGATGCCAGCTGATCTACATTGGTGAGACCAAGCGGAGGCTGGGCGATCGTTTCGCCGAACACCTCCGCTCGGTCAACAATAACCAACCCGACCTCCCGGTGGCTCAGCACTTCAACTCCCCCTCCCATTCCGTGTCCGACCTCTCGGTCCTCGGCCTCCTCCACGGCCAGAGTGAGCAACACCGCAAGTTGGAGGAACAGCACCTCATATTCCGCTTGGGGAGTCTGCATCCTCTGGGCTTAAACATTGAATTTTCTCAATTCTGTTAACCCAGACTGCCTTCTCCCCCTCCCCACCTCTCCCTCAGCCCTCGGGCCCTGACATTCCTTCTCCATCTCCCCCCCCCCCCACCCAAGTCGCACTAGCTTTTCATTTTCACACTACAAACAGCTTACAATGGCCTGTTTCCTTTATCATCAATACTTTTTTGCATATCTTTCATTCATTGTTCTTTATCTCTCCACATCACTGTCTATATCTCTCGTTTTGCTGATCCCTGACCAGTCTGAAGAAGGGTCTCGACCCGAAACGTTGCCTATCTCCTTCGCTCCTTAGATGCTGCTGCACCCGCTGAGTTTCTCCAGCTTTTTGTGTAACCCTCCAATCTGCACTCGTGGGCGCATTCGGCCCGCGACCCCCCCCTGCTAGCCCACCGTACCCCGGCCCACGCTTCCCTTTGCAGTACGGTACCTTGCAGTCCCGGGGAGGCAGCAGCGGCCCCCGAGCGAAGCGGCGGACAAAGGCACTCAAACACTCGGGGTTACTTTCACTTCTGACATCGTCCGTCAGAAACGTCCGGGAGGGAGAGAGAGAGAGACAGACAGACAGACAGAGATCCTCTTTCTCTCTCTCTCTCCCCCAGAAAGGCTAACCAGCAGTGGCTGAAAGGTTTTTTTTTAGCGTCTGTATTTTTATTAATAGCTCACAGGGTCATAAGTGATAGGAGCAGAATTAGGCCACTCGGCCCATCGAGTCTACTAACTCCACCATTCATTCATGGTTGATCTATCTGTCCCTCTCAACCCCATTAGACAATAGGTGCAGGAGTAGGCCATTCGGCCCTTCGAGCCAGCGCTGCCATTCACTGTGATCATCCCCAATCAGTACCCCGTTCCTGCCTTCTCCCCATATCCCCTGACTCTGCCATCTGTAAGAGCTCTATCTAACTCTCTCTTTGGAGTATCCAGAGAACCGGCCTCCACTGCCTTCCGAGGCAGAGAATTCCACTGATTCACAACTCTCTGTGTGAAAAAGTATCCTCCCTCCCTCCCTCCGCCCCCTCCCCCCCCCCCCCCCTTCTGTACCAGGTGCCCAAATATCAGGAGTGTGGGGTAACATGTAGCCAATACTTCAGGAGCAGCCCCTTCAGATAGTCGAACATGGGCTGCAACCTCTCACACTGCATGTACAAATGGTACACGGTCTCTTCCTCGCCACAGAAGTGGGAGCCTCCCACAGCCGAAGCGAGGGCACGGTGGGCCTGACCCTGGTTCCCTCTCCTCTCCTCCTGGTCTCCCTCCTGTTTTTGTTCAGTTTACAAATTGAACACGCACGCAGTCGTCGGAATCTCATTGGCACTTTTATCGTCACATGTATGAAATGCTACACATTGCAAATATATATTTTATTACAAACAGTACAGTAGAGTATTACCGTACCCCAGGTCAGCAAGTGTACATAAACAGTCTACTGATCCTGTAAGCAAGAGGTGCCATTTAGTCATACAGTGTGGAAACAGGCCCTTCTGCCCACACCGACCCACATGTCCCATCTACACTAGTCCCACCTGCCTGCATTTGGCCCATATCCCTCGAAACCTGTCCTATCCACGTACCTGTACAAATGTTTCCTAAACATTGCAATAGTATCTGCCTCATCTACCTCCTCTGGCAGCTCGTTCCACCCACCCACCACCCTTTGCATGAAAAAGATACCTGCTTCGATTCCTATTAAATCTTCCCCCCCTCACCTTAAACCTATTAGACAATAGACAATGGCTGATCATCCACAATCAGTACACAGTTGCTGCCTTCTCCCCATATTACCTGATTCCATCTTTAAGAGATCTATCTAACTCTCTCTTGAAAGCCTCCAGAGAATTGACCTCCATTGCCTTCTGAGGCAGAGAATGCCACAGATTCTCAACTCTCTGGATGAAAATGTTATTCCAGTTTTCAAGAAAGGAGCGAGAGAGAAAAAGGGGAATTACAGACCAGTTAGCCTGACTTCGGTGGTGGGAAAAATGCTGGAGTCAATTATTAAAGAGGTAATAATGGAGCATTTGGATAGCAGTAAAAGGATTAGTCCAAGTCAACATAGATTTATGAAAGGGAAGTCATGCTTGACTAATCTTCTGGAATTTTTTGAGAATGTGACAAGTGAAATGGATGAAGGGGTGCCAGTGGAAGCGTCTAGACTTTCAGAAAGCCTTTGATAAGGTCCCGTACGGGTGACTGGTGACTAAAATTAGAGCACATGGTATTGGGGGTAGGGTGTTGACATGGATAGGAAATTGGTTGGCAGAACGGAAGCAAAGAGTAAGAGTGAATGGGTCCTTTTCAGAATGGCAGGCAGTGGCGAGAGGAGTGCCGCAAGACTCGGTGTTGGGGCCGCAACTGTTTACCATATATATTAATGATTTGGAAGAGGGAATTAGGAGCAACACTTTCAGGTTTGCGGATGACAAAAGCTGGGTGGCAGTGTGAACTGTGAAGAGGATGTTAGGAGGTTACAGGGGGACCTGGACAGGTTGAGTGAGTGGGCAGACGCGTGGCAGATGCAGTGTAATATAGATAAATGTGAGGTTATCCACTTTGGCTGCAAAAACAAGGGGGCAGATTATTATCTCAATGGGGTTTGGGTAGGTAAGGGGGAGGTACAGTGACACCTCGGTGTCCTTGCACACCAGTCACTGAAAGTTGGCGTGCAGGTACAGCAGGCAGTGATGAAAGCTAATGGAATGTTGGCCTTCATAACACGAGAATTGCAGTACAGGAGTAAAGAGGTTCTTCTGTAGTTGTATAGGGCTCCGGTGAGACCACATCTGGAGTATTGTGTACAGTTTTGAGGAATTTGAGGAAGGACATCCTTGTGATTGAGGCAGTGCAGCGTAGGTTCATGAGATTGATCTGTGGGATGGCGGGACTGCCATATGAGGAAAGATTGAAAAGACTAGGCTTGTATTCACTGGAGTTTAGAAGGATGAGGGGATCTTATAGAAACATATACAATTATAAAAGGACTGGACATGCTAGATGCAGGAAAAATGTTCCCAATGTTGGGTGAGTCCAGAACCAGGGGCCACAGCCTTAGAATAGAGGGGAGGTCATTTAAGACTGAGGTGTGAAAAAACTCTTTCACCCAGAGAGTTGTGAATTTATGGAATTCCCTGCCACAGAGGGCAGTGGAGGCCAAATCACTGGATGGATTTAAGAGAGAGTTGGATAGAGCTCTAGGGGCCAGTGGAGTCAAGGGATATGGGGAGAAGACAGGCACGGGTTATTAATAGGGGACAATCAGCCATAATCACAATGAATGGCGGTGCTGGCTTGAAGGGCCGAATGGCCTCCCCCTGCACCTATTTTCTATGTTTCTATGCATCGCCCTTCGTCTCGGGCTCGGCCTCCCAATAGCGCCTCCGCTTCTGAAAGTAACGTGGTCACATCAGCCCTCCCCTAGTCCACACTCCCACCCAGTGCCTGCACTTACCCTTCCTCACCACCCCCCACCCCTCCAAATCCCTTCTGTCTCTCACTCCTCCATCCATCTTCCTCCATCCCTCCTCCATGTCCCCAATCCCTCCTCTCCCCATCCACCCCTTCCCCTTTCCCCTCCCCTTCTCACCCTACCCTTCCTCTGCCCTCTCACCCTGCACTCCCTCCCTCCCTTTTCCCTTCACCCACTCCTTCACTGCATCCCTTACCCCTCCTCCCCCCACTTTCCCCACCACCCCCCCCGGTCTATACACAACTCCCTCTCTTTCCCTCCCTCCCGTGCTTTCCCCCTCCCATTTCTCCTTTCCCCACCCCATCCCTTTCTCACCCCCCCAACCCTCTCCCCATCCATTCCCTCTCCTCCACCAACCTCCCAAACTTCCCGTCACCCTCTCTCCCACCTTCTCTTCTCATGTCCCTCCTCCTCCCCCCTTCCCTCCACACTCCCTCACCCCCTTCCCCCAGCCAATCTCCTTCTCTCTCCTCTCTCCCTCTAACTCCTCTTTCCTGTCCCCCTCCCCCTCATGTCTCTCCCTCTCTCCCCTCAATGTGTGTCTGTGTCTTTCTCTCCTCTACTCTCTCCCCCTCTCATTGTCTCCCCTCCACTGTCTCCCCGTGTCTCTCCCCACCCTCCTCCACTGTCTCCCCGCGTCTCTCCCCACCCTCTCCACTCCTCCTTCTTCCTCATCTTGCTCTACTTTCTGTGCATCGCCTCCTCCTCCTCGCTCAGCGCTCCGGGGAAAACCGCCATCGCTGCTCCTCCGCTCCCCCGGATGCCGTCACCGACACCGGAAACGGCGGGACGGCCATCTTTGTAGCGGGCACGCCTCATGGAGGGCGGCCATCTTTGGTACAGGCACTAATGTCACTGAACTGATGGAGATTTCGCAGGAGGAGGAGAACGTCTTCAAAGTCGGTACCTTGATGGAGGGCGGCCATCTTTGTTAGGGGCACTAATGTCCCGGTACCCAGGGGGAGGGCGGCCATCTTTGTTAGGGGCACTAATGTCCCGGTACCCAGGGGGAGGGCGGCCATCTTTGTTAGGGGCACTAATGTCCCGGTACCCAGGGGGAGGGCGGCCATCTTTGTTAGGGGCACTAATGTCCCGGTACCCAGGGGAGGGCGGCCATCTTTGTTAGGGGCACTAATGTCCCGGTACCCAGGGGAGGGCGGCCATCTTTGTTAGGGGCACACAAAAAGCTGGAGAAACTCAGCGGGTGCAGCAGCATCTAAGGAGCGAAGGAGACCCCTCGAGACCCTTCTTCAGACTGGTCAGGGATCAGGGAAACGAGAGATATAGACGGTGATGTGGAGAGATAAAAAACAATGAATGAAAGATATGCAAAAAAGTATTGATGATAAAGGAAACAGGCCATTGTAAGCTGTTTGTAGTGTGAAAATGAGAAGCTAGTGCGACTTGGGTGGGGGAGAGATAGAGAGAGAAGGAATGCCAGGGCCCGAGGGCTGAGGGAGAGGTGGGAAGGGGAGGGGGCAGCCTGGGTTAACAGAATTGAGAAAATTCAATGTTTAAGCCCAGAGGATGCAGACTCCCCAAGCGGAATATGAGGTACTGCTCCTCCAACTTGCGGTGTTGCTCACTCTGGCCGTGGAGGAGGCCCAGGACCAAGAGGTCGGATACGGAATGGGAGGGGGAGTTGAAGTACTGAGCCACCGGGAGGTCGGGTTGGTTATCGCGGACCGAGCGGAGGTGTTCGGCGAAACGATCGCCAAGCCTCCGCTTGGTCTCACCGATATAGATCAGCTGGCATCTGGAGCAACAGATGCAGTAGATGAGGTTGGAGGAGGTGCAGGTGAACCTCTGTAGGACCTGGAAGGACTGCTTGGGTCCCTGAAAGGAGTGGATGGGGGAGGTGAAGGGTCCAGTGTAGCATCTCTTGCGGTTGCAAGGGAAAGTGCCCAGGGAAGGGGTGGAGCGGGAGGGAAGGGAAGAATTGTCAAGAAAGTTGCGGAGGGAGCGGTCTTTGCGAAAGGCAGACCGGGGGGGGGGGGGGGGGGGGGAGATGGGAAGATGTGGCGAGTGGATGGGTCACGTTGGAGGTGGCGAAACTGGCGGAGGACTATGTGTTCTATGTGCCGGCTGGTGGGGTGAAAGGTGAGGACCAGGGGGACTCTGCCCTTGTTGTGAGTGGGGGAATGGGGAGCGAGGGCAGTGTTGCCGGGTATGGAGGAGACCCTGGTGCGAGCCTCATCTATAGTGGGGGAGGGGAATCCCCATTCTCTGAAGAATGAGGACATTTGTGATGACCTGGTGTGGAACATCTCATCCTGATTCAAAGTCGGTAACCTCGATGGAGGGCGGCCATCTTTGTTTGGGGCACTAATGTCCCAGTACCCCGAGGGAGGGTGGCCATCTTTGTTAGGGGCACGGGGATACACAAAAGGCTGGAGAAACTCAGCGGGTGCAGCAGCATCTAAGGAGCGAAGGAGATAGGTGATGTGAGATATAAAAAAATCACAAATGCTGTTTGAGACAAAGTCAGCAAAGAAGCTTTTATTAAGATAATATTCTGCAGAATAGGTGCCTCTCCTTTGCTGTCCCCTAGAGGCACACCGAGGGTCGGGATGTATTCTATCTTTATACATTTCATTACATTATAGCCACACCCTCTTTTCTCACCTTTTTGCCTCTTTTTAATTATAACATAAAGCCCACATTCCCACGAGAAAGTCCAGGAACGCCTCGGAACATCTCCTGACGTCAAAGGCTTATACTGAAGTTTCTATCTGCTACTTTTTATCTCAAAGTTCTCTCTGTGCTCTGTTCTATCTGTCGTTACTTTCTATCTCTAAGTTCTCTCTATCTGTCGTGACTTTCTATCCCACTAACAGTCTGGCTTTGTTGAAACCTTATTTCTTTCTAAGCTACATTTTTTTCTATTCCTAGTTTAAATCAACCATGTCTGTTAACCCCTTTTCTCACAATCCATCATTTTTCTTTTTGCCACGCAACTTTTGATTTACACTACATCCTCCTTTTCTAATGCTATCAACAGATTCTTCGCCTCCATATCCCCCTCTCGTTGGTCATACTGTGTTCTGAAGGCCATTATGGTGGCAGCGCTGTTCTTTGTCAGGGCTGTTTCTATCAATCGCTGGGCCAACCCCCGTACGCAGGGAATGATACAGCATCCAAACAAACACAGTAACCCCACCATGACAACCACTGATGTTAGGGTTGATGTAAAGATGTGCTTCCATTTCCCAAACCAGGATTCTAGAAACCCAGTCCAAGAGGTGTCTACTCCAGAGTTCTCAGCCAATTCGATAGACAGAGAGGTGAGACCTGCTAGGGCTCTTGACACTGACCCATCCGGAGCAGTGTTGTTGGGGATGAATGTGCAACATTGTTCGCCAAACATTACACACACCCCTCCCTTCTCAGCCAGTAGCATGTCCAAGGCATGCGATTTTGCCAGGTCATTTGGCTGGTAGCTGTCAGTTGTTCCGCTAATCCTTCCACTGCATCTCGAGTGTAATTTATAAAGCGTTGTTGATTGTAGTATAAGTAGTTGATCCAGTCCACATTTTTATTAATTGTGGGCCACCAGAAGAGCATGGACTCAAAGCCTGCAGCTATCTGGTTTCTGGCTTTGAATTAATCGGGTACCCCTCTTGGCACTCCTATCGCATCCATATAGATGTGTGTGTCAAATGATCCTTTCACCTTTCTCTTTTGTCGTCGGTTTCCTTCCTTGAATTCTACAGCATGTTCTACTGCTATGGTAAAGGGCATCATCAGTTGTATGAGGGTACAGGTTCCCGTCCATGACCCTGGTAACCGGGGCCACAGGGTATTCTCCCCGCACCACCACCAGACATCAGCTCTACTGACTATCTGCTTTCTCAGCCAGGAGCTATTGCACAGTGGCCCCTGTTGAGCACCTTCCCCATGTCCTGTCCCTCTGGGTTATCTCTTGTATAGCACTCAAATCCCTCCTCCCCAAGAGGAATGGTGAATGGAGGAGGTCTAGGGTCTTCCCTTCGGCCCTTCGTATTGTTGTTGCTGGTTGGAAATAGGTAATGGTAACTCTGGCATATCGCATTCTCTGGTAAGAGGGGATTCGTGAATAGCTGTAGTATACATGACATAGCCCCAGGTGTTCTAGCCAATTCAGGGGAAATGGTACTGGGACCAGCTGAGGCCTGGCTCCGGCGCAGGCGTAACAATTGGTTCGTTGTATACTTCTGGCTGTGTACATCATCCAGGCTAGCCAGGTGTTGGCTCCTGTTCCCCCTGTTGGTATTCCCTTCTCATATAACTGCCTTAATCATGTTTCTCCTGCTACTATCATTATCTTCAGATCCTTAGGCTCATTTTCCCTATTTACATTGCTGACTGCTGGTGGTGCTGGTATTGCCCCGGGATCCCTATTCTGACTGTCATCTATCTTGAACACCTCTCCCTTCTCCTCATATCTTACCATCTCTCCATCCCACTTCACTTCTATCTCAAACTTCAGACATGCATCCTTCCCTGTTCTATCTGCACATATCCAATATCTACCACTTTCCTGCATTTGAACACTCTGTATGCTCACATATACGCGTCCTGGTAATTTCTCGTTCGGGTTTTGATACACTTTCCACCTATCAGTTTGATAGGTGGTCCGATGCCACCCATATTTTGATGAAGTGAACACCGCGTGCCAATCTTTACAGGGATGGGTGTATACATACATTCTATAGCCGCACCACCATTTTCCTTTACATACATCAAATGGGATGGTGGTGGACCTTCTATTCTGTGGTATTGTGATTTTTATGCATGTTACATTACTTACAAGTTGGGTGATTTCCCAACACACGACCCACCAACATAAAATCTTCATTTTTCCTGCGTGTTCCTGGTAAATATAAAAGTCAATGATTCCTCTCCTTTGCGCACAGTCCACGGGCTGATATTGTCTGGTGGGGCCTCCACAGGACCCTTGCGTGTGTCCATCTTTTCTCTCTTGTTCGTACTGCTGTCTCGGTGATTAGTAACACCAGGTTGCAGCTTTTCTTCTTTCCACATTTTTTTATTTATACCCAGTCTCCAGCCTTGACTGAGTGAATCGGGAGGTCCAGTGGTGGGCTCTGGGCCAGCAATCCTTTAATTTTTAGTTCTGCAAGAGATTGGGACACTGCCAGTAAATAGTTCCTTAAGAATACATCACTGCCCTCGCATTGTTGGAACTCCTTCTATCTTCCCTAAGTATGGGAGCCCAAATAACATCTCATATGGTGATATCCCTATGTCTTTTCGAGGTGCCGTTCGGATTCTTAACAGGGCTATCGGGAGGCACAGTCCAGGAGAGTCTTGTTTCCTCTATCAACTTGGTGATTTGGGTCTTCAAGGTGCTATTCATTCTTTCCACCTTTCCTGAGCTCTGGGGATGCCATGGTGTATGCAATTTCCATTCTATTCCCAGTGCTTCACATATCATTTTATGTGTTTTGGAGGCAAAATGGGTCCCTCTATCTGAGTCGATTGTTTCCATAATCCCATATCTGGGTATAATTTGTTCTAGTAATATCTTGGCTACCGCCTGTGAGGTGGCAGTTGCCGTGGGGAATGCCTCTACCCACCTGGTGAAATGGTCCACTATCACTAACAGGTACTTCCAGGTTTTTACCTGGGGCAGCTTGGTGAAATCTATCTGTATTCTCTGGAAGGGCCTAACTGCTAATGGTTGTCCTCCTCCTGGGACTGCTCTCATGATTTTTTTGTTGTTAATTCGCTGACCTATTACACAGCCCCCTATGACTTGTCCGGCCATTGTATACATTCCACGGCAAGCGTAGGTTCTGAGGAGGGTGTCACAGAGGGCTTGTGTTCCCCAATGGCTTTGTCCATGCAACCTCCCTAATAATTCTCTCATTATTTCTTTGTTCAATAGCTGCTTTCCATCCGGTGTCCACCATTTCCCATTTGAAGTACGCTGAGCCCCCATTTCTCGCATGTGTTCCTGCTCTTTCTCACTAAAGTTAGGTATCTTTTCCTCTTGTCCCCTTAAAGGTATTAGTGATTTCATTTCTACCATCTGTTCTGTGGCTGCTCTTATCTTTTTAAAGCAGTCTCATCAATTTATCCCTTTGTTCCCCACTTTAATCCTTTCTTTCTCATTCTAAACTCAATTTCTTACTTCTCAGATAGTTTACCCTCCTTTGCAAATGTATTCACCTTTCTTTTAAAATCTTCCACTGACTCCTCCTGATTTATTACGTTCACACCTGTCGTTTCCTCCTTCTGTTACCTCCTCACTGCCTCTCTCTCCTTTCCTCTCTAAACTGCTTAAGTATATCTAATTCCTTTCCTCTCCCCTTTTCCAACCTTTCCAACTTATCTGTGACATATAATTTGTAATTTTCCAAATTAACTTTACTGAAAATAAATCTATAGAAACATAAGCAATACCAAGCAACCTCCATTTTCCAACTTTCCCCTTTTAAGTTGCGATGCGTTGTTGTTACCTTACAGCTGTTCGTAACCTTCCTCATTGCTTACAATTTTTTAAAGGAACACACACACACACACACACACTTACAGCATGTGGCCTACAACAAACAAAAGATCACATATATGAACTTTCTCATTCATTCAAAACCGGTTTTTACACACAAATCACATTCGTTCCATTCTTACTTCAAAGAAATTATGCAATTTTCTACACAGATTCAAGTTTCAAAATTAAAAAATAACATTTATATAATTCTTATCTCCCCTTTTAAGTTAAAGTAGGCTGGTCTAATCCCCCATCAATCAGGTTCCTGAGCATTGTGATTGGATAGTGATTCAGATCGTGATTAGTCAGACTCACCGTCACTCAAATTCTAACCACACCCCACTAAGATCACAACCAATCAAAATCCTAGTCACTCAACATCTGACCACACCCCACTCCCATTAATCTCCAAACAAAGAAGCTCATTTTGTCGATCTCTCAGCAGAGAGAATGCAGCAATTTTATCTCCACAGTCAAGAAACGAGGTCCTTACACCTCCTCTGTCCTCGTAGTCACTATATTACATTATTCTTATTGCAATTCTACTTTCTGCTATTCTACAATATTTTGCATTAATCCCCATGTGCCTGACCAATCTGTATATGAGTTCCTTCTATAGATTTTATGAAAACTCACAACAACAATATTTCTAGTGCTTAAGATGAGCTTCTTCCATTTCCTGAAATTTCTTTGAAGTTTCTGTCAATTTTTGTTCAAAATCTGTTTTTCCACATAATTTATAGTTTTCTGTAGCCTTTTTTTTTAGATGTGACAGTTCCCTTTTCTATTTATTTCTGTGTTGCTCCTTCCTTTTTAACTTTTCGTACTCAAAACATTTGGCACTGTGATTTTCCTTAGATTTTTGCAATGTTTGAGTTATACTCTGAATATTCTGTACAGCATCCAAAGTGCCCAATCCGCATTATTGGTTCCTTTGGTTAATCAAAATAACAGAACTTAATCATAGTCTCTTTATCTTTACCCCCGGGGCTTCCTTCTCCCCAAGATTGCCACATTCGCCCCAACGGACTATCAGGCAGAATGTGCGGCTCTTCACCATTGAGCCTTTTTCTTTTCCCCCCGGACTCTTACTTTTCCCGTTCCGGTTATCCATTGTCTTATCGGACTATTCCCGTCCGACAGAACCCTGACCTCTCAGGGTGGTATCCACAAGGAGTTAAACTGCCTCCATTGTCTTATCGGACTATTCCCGTCCAACAGACCCCTGACCTCTCAGGGTGGTATCCACGAGGAGTTAAACTGCCTCTCTCTCCTTTAATAATTATATCCCGCTTCCCATACTGCGGCATACTTGATGTCTTCTATTATTGGATTGGGTTTATTTTTCACATATTCATTCAATGCCTGTTGTACCCAATCCTCATCTGACTCATCCTCTGGCCACCAGACCGAAGCTCCTTTATCGGGTGTTTTAGCCATTCAAAATAACAATACCTTACCATTGTCTTCTCCGACCCCTGGGTATTTCTTGCCCCCCAGTGGTTCAGCATTCGCCCCCAACGGACTATTAGGCAGAATGCTGGGATGGGTTTTTCACTTACATTTCCCATTCTCTTTATCGGAATTCCTCTCCGATCTTTTATCAAATCGCCCAGGTAATACTATAATAGTCAACGTTTCTTACCGGGGTCTGTGCACCGAATTACTCGATTTTCGCGATTTCCAACCAATCTCCAACCACCTTCACTTCTTTGCTGAGTCTCTGTTTGGTCCGGGCATCACTGGCTCAAACCTTCTGACGGTAAGCAAGGAGTCTGAGACCGCTGAACTCAGTGGGGTGCACCTTCTCTTCGTCCGTGTACCCCCGTCAGCTGGCTTGGAGTAATTAAATACCGGAACCGAGCCCCCAAATTGTGAGATATAAAAAAATCACAAATGCTGTTTGAGACAACGTCAGCAAAGAAGCTTTTATTAAGATAATATTCTGCAGAATAGGTGCCTCTCCTTTGCTGTCCCCTAGAGGCACACCGAGGGTCGGGATGTATTCTATCTTTATACATTTCATTACATTATAGCCACACCCTCTTTTCTCACCATTTTGCCTCTTTTTAATTATAACATAAAGCCCACATTCCCACGAGAAAGTCCAGGAACGCCTCGGAACATCTCCTGACGTCAAAGGCTTATACTGAAGTTTCTATCTGCTACTTTTTATCTCAAAGTTCTCTCTGTGCTCTGTTTTATCTGTCGTTACTTTCTCTCTCAAAGTTCTCTCTATCTGTCGTGACTTTCTATCCCACTAACAGTCTGGCTTTGTTGAAACATTATTTCTTTCTAAGCTACATTTTTTTCTATTCCTAGTTTAAACCAACCATGTCTGTTAACCCCTTTTTCTCACAGGTGACATTTCGGGTCGAGACCCTTCTTCAACATTTGTTAGGGGCACTAATGTCCCGGTACCCAGGGGGACTGTGGCCATCTTTGTTAGGGGCACTAATGACCCGGTATCCCAGGGGGAGGTGACCATCTTTGTTAGGGGCACTAATGTCCCCGTACACAGGGGGACTGCGGCCATCTTTGTTAGGGGGCACTAATGTCCCGGTACCCCAGGGGGAGGCAGCCATCTTTGTTAGGGGCACTAATGTCCCGGTACCCAGGGGGGGGGCATCTCTGTTAAGGGCACTAATGTCCCGGTACCCCAGGGGGAGGCGGCCATCTTTGTTAGGGGCACTAGTGTCCCGGTACCCGGGGGGGGGGGCATCTTTGTTCGGGGCACTAATGTCCTGGTACCCAGGGGGAGGGCGGCCATCTTTGTCAGGGGCACTAATGTTCTGGTACCCCAGGGGTTTGTTTCTGTCTGGAGCTGGGATGTTGTGGTTAAAGGCAGGAGGAGGCCGTGAACACTCTGGGGGGGGGGGGTGAAAGGTCATCTGTGGTTGCCGGGGGGGGGGGGGGAAGGGAGGAGAGAGGGAGAGAGGGAGAGAGAGATATTAAGGTGAAGGGGAAAAGATTTAATAGTAATCCGAGGGGTAACTTTTTCACACAGAGGGTGGTTGGTGAATGGAACAAACTGCCAGAGGGGGTAGTCAGTGACGTGCGGTGAGGTCAATCCAGTGCTGCGCCACCGCTGCTGAAGCTCGCTAACGTGGAGGGACAGTGAGGGAGCGTCAATTTTGTCAACGTTTTTCCAGTTAAATGGGTGATTGGAACGTGAGCCTGACAATAAAATGCCAACAAAAACAGAAAACGTTGTCGGCATTCAGCAGGTCGGGCAGTGTACAGTATCTCGAAAGGTGAGGGTTAATATTTCTGAGGTAATATGGAGCAGTAGAATGAGCCGTTGCCTCATGGGGCCAGAGACCCGGGCTCGATCCTGACCATGTTCACTGTTCGGAGCGTGCACATTTTCCCTGTGACCACGTGGGTTTCGTCCGGATGCTCAGGTTTTCTGCCACATTCAAAAGACATGCGGGTTTGTAGGTTAATTTGCCCTCTGTAAATTGCCCCAGGTATGTTGGGAGTGAACGGGAAGGTGGGATAACAGAGACCAAGTGATTGGTGATGGATGGTCGATGTGGACTCGGTGGGCCGAAGGGCCTACTTCCATGCTGTATCTCTAAAGTAAAGTAAGCTCTACTCTGGTCAGAAAATCAACCTTGCACTGCCGCTCAACACAGAAAACAAGACGTCATCAATACAGCACAGGAACAGGCCCTTCATCCCAGAATGTCTAGCTTATGGAAGGACCGTTCAGAAGGCTGATAACAGAGGGGAGGAAGCTGTTCCTGAGACTGGTGGTAGGCGCTTTCAAGGTTCTGTACCTTCTGCCCGACAGGAACGGTGAGAAGAAGGAATGACTGGGGTAGAACAAGTATTTGATTATGTTGGCTGCTTTTCCAAGATGAGGGGTGATCTAAGAGATGTAAAAGATCACGAGAGGAACAGATCGGGTGCACAGAGCCTCTTGCCCAGAGGAGAGGAATCAAGTACCAGAGCACATAGGTTTAAGGTGAGGGTGGAAAGGTTTAATTGGAACCTGAGGGGTAACATTGTTCACATAATGGGTGGTGGGTGTATGGAATAAGCTGCTGCAGGAGGTTGTTGAGGCGGGTACTATCGCACCGTTTTAGAAGCATTTAGGCAGGTACATGATTGGACAGGTTAGAGGGATTTGGGCCAAACGTGGGCAGTGCAGGTCGGTTCAAGAACCTAATGGTTGTAGGTAAGGAGCTGGGAATGGGAGCTATAATGAACCTGTCGGTTTTGTTGATGGCCACATAGAACAAGAACAGTGCCTTCAGCCCACATCAGACTGCAATGCCTCGACCGTATGTGCCTCGACCACTCCAGCAGCACGTTCCAGGCACCCACCGCCCTGTGTAATAAAACATGCCCGGCACATCTCCTTGAAAGATCCCCATACTGTGCTAACATCGATGTCCTCTCACCTTTGACTTTTCAACGCTGAGAAAATAACCCTGAATCATTCCAAGCCGAGAGCAACCTGGCGGGGGGCAGCCGAGAACTAAGGGAGACCCGGCGTGGGGGCGCCACTGCCTGGTGCGGCGGGGCCTGGTTCGCCGCTGCGGGGAAATATAGATTGTTCCATGAACTTCTCGCAACCTAGTCAGCGCCATTACTGTACCGCCCAGGTCAGATCTGTATTTTACCGGATTGCTTGCAAAAACAAGGCATTTCACTGATCCGAGGTACATTGAACAATAGGGTATGATTGTTTAAGAAAGAACTGCAGATGCTGGAAAAATCGAAAGTAGTCAAAAATGCTGGAAAAAGTCAGCTGGTGAGGCAGCATCCCTGGAGAGAAGGAATGGGTGACGTTTAGGGTCGTGACCCTTCTTCATTACAGTGTCTGGTATTAAAGTGATGTTATTGTGTCTGGTATTGAAGTGATGTTATCACCCTCCTTCAGACTGGTATGGGGGTGGGGGAGGGGGCGGGAAGAAGAAAGGAAGAGGCGGAGACAGTGGCATGTGGGAGAGCTGGGGAGGGGAG
Source organism: Raja brachyura (assembly GCA_963514005.1). Next base: position 35,214,893 of record OY740805.1, read on the forward strand.
GGGAAGGTGGGAGACAGCAAGGACTACCTGAAGAAGGGTCTCGACCCGAAACGTCGCCTATCTCCTTCACTCCTTAGATGCTGCTGCACCCGCTGAGTTTCTCCAGCTTTTTGTGTAACCAAGGACTACCTGAAATTGGAGAAGTCAATGTTCATACCGCTGGGGTGCAAACTACGCAAGTGAAATATGAGGTGCTGCTCCTCCAATTTGCGGTGGGACTCACTCTGGCCATGGAGGAGGCGAGGTCCGTATTTTACCGGATTGCATGGAAAAGCTGCAAGTGCTCAACTGTCACAAGGTACATTTGATGATGTGACAATAGAGTATAATTGAATCATTGAATTCAAGTTTACACATGAGATTATTAAATAAAAATCGAGCGTATCAGAAGGAACTGCCGATACTGATTTAAATCGAAGATACAAAAAGCTGGAGTAACTCAGCGGGACAAGCATCATCTCTGGAGAGACGGAATGGGTGACGTTTCGGGTCGAGACCCTTCTTCATTACAATGTCTGGTATTGAAGTGATGTTATTGTGCAGGCTAACATAATGAACAATTCACGATAGGAAACACTGATGTATTCAATTTAAGAGAATGAAATTTACCCAAAGCTTATTTCAAATGCCATCCACTTTCTGGTCAGGGCTGTGATTGACGGGGCTGAGCTCCGCCTCCCCACAGCCGTGCCCCGCCCCTTTCATTGATTGTTCCGCCGCTGTTTCGCGCCCTGCTGTCGTAGCCATACCGTTCCCTCGCCGCTTTCTCAGCCACATCGTGGCGGGTATTTGAGGCATGTAAGAGCATTTAAAAAAACCATTTGGACCGGTGCATGGATTTGAACGGATGGGAGGGGGGAATGGGCCAAACGCGCCACATGGGACTAGCTTAGATGGGGCATCTTGGTCGGCATGGAACAATTAGAAACATAGAAACACATAGAAACACCCCCACATCTGTCTGAAGAAGGATTTCGACCTGAAACGTCGTCTATTTCCTTCGCTGCATAGATGCTGCCTCTCCCGCGGAGTTTCTCCAGCATTTTTGACTACCTTCGATTTTCCAGCATCTGCAGTTCCTTTTTAAACAAGCGGTACATTCGTGCAAATTATCCAAATTCAGTGAAGTGACATTGAATATCTCCATTGAATTCGTCTATTAAATTGAATGGAATTAATGATACAGCATGTGCATTTCATTTGAAAGGTCCAATACCCTGACATTTTTACAACCCTGATCATCTGCCCCTGTTGCTTCCCTCCTCCTCCCTAATCCTCGAGGTCGGACTTTGAATGCTGCCCGCTGCCCTCTGCCCTGACATAAGAAGCTCTGAGACTTGGTGTTGAAACAAAGAATCGCAGATGCTGGTTTATACCAAACATAGACACAAATGCTGGAGTAACTCCGCGGGTCAGGCAACGTCTATGGAGTGAAAGGGTGCGTGACGTTTCGGGTCGAGTCCGTTATTCAGACGAGAGGGGTGGGTGGGGTGGGAATGGAGATCTGGAGGCGAGGAAAGTCTAGCACCAATTAGAGCTGGCTGTAAGTGTAGTTTAGATTAGTTTATTGTCACGTGTACCGAGATGCAGTGAAAAGCTTTTGGTTGCGTGCTATCCAGTCAGCGGAAAGATGGATCGACCGAGGGTCACCAATGAGGAAGATTCTAGTTCAGCGCTGCTCTCTAGTTGTATAGGATGATTCAGTTGCCTACTAACCGCTGGGAAGAACCTGTCACTTCTTCTTCTTTCGTGTGGCGTGCACAGCCTAAAGTTGGACAACTTGTTCTATTTGATCTTCCGTTTGTGCACGTCGAGTTGATTGCCTTAGTCGAAACAGGGCGGACCACGTGAAGGTTGCAATCTTCCACCCCAACCTGTCCCTGAATCTGGGGGAGTGCGTTTTCACACTTCTACATCATTTTCCTGATGGGAGAGGGGAGAAGGGAAGAGGGAAATGACAAATGGTGCCTAGGTAGACCCATTGTCGGCGAGGGTAGGTGTGAGCTGCAGACTGGTGTATGAGAGGCAGGTGCAGTGACGGGGATTAGAATGAAGCCGGAGGGAGGTCTGGGTCCATCCTGATCCCGGGCTGTGAACGGAGGTGCGAGCGGCGGGTTCCACTGCCCAACAGGTGCAAGTCAGTTACACCCGAGGCCTCGTTAGCGCCGATCCTGTCCCTTCCTCACGGAGTCATAGTCACACTGCACGGAAACAGGCCTTTCGGCCCAACTTGCCCATGCCCACGATGATGCGCCATCAGCACAAATCCCACCAGCCCGCGTTTGGCCTACGTCCCTCTATCCTCTCCTATAATGCTGTTATAGTTCAGACCTCATCTAACTCCTCTAGTAGTTTGTTTCATACACCCACCACCTTGATGTGAAAAGTTACCCCTCGGATTTCTAGTAAATCCCTTCTTAACTTGAATATAATTCCTGTGGTTCATGATTCCACTAAATATCTGGGTAAAAACCATCTGTGCATTCGCCCCATCTATTTCCCTCGTGATCGTATACACCTCTATCAGATTACCCCGCAGCCTCCTGCGCTCCAATGAATAAAGTCCTACCCCGACCAACTTCTCCCTTTCGCTCGTGACCTCGAGTCCTGGCAACATCCTCGTAAATCTTTTTTGTTGTTGTTGCATTTTATCTTTATTTATTGTATATATATTTGGTATGTGGTCTATAAACACACGGAACTTTTGCTGGGTTGCACCGCAGACACGAAATGCTGGAGTCTGTCAACGGGACTCAGTTCTGTTCCTGCTGCTCACATCCCCTCGAAACCCAGGGGTAGAAAGAAAGAGCTCAAAACGCGTGTATGAGAAATGTGAAGGGTTGCGAATGACAGGTGCGGGTTGTGCAGATCCACTTGCAGTAGGTTGCCGAGGAAGGCCAGAGCCCGGGTCCCGGGAGGGTAGTTGCCATACTTCTTCCACCTCTTCATCAAGCCCAAGGCCAGGGCAAAGACGGTGCAGAACACGGCCAGCGCCGGGAAACCGCCAAATACCCTGAGCACGACCTCGGGGAGAGCCGAGAACTCCATGTCCCGCGGAGAGAACGAGCGGCAAACTAACGGTGACTTCACAGGGAGACCACCCCCACCCAAAGACCCCTTCGCTCTCACGCACAGCTATTCGGCCAGCGGAACTGGCTGGCACTTTACTATTCACTTTCCAGCTATATGTTCTCCCTTCGACTGCCGCAAGCCCTATTCAGTGCTGTTTAATATGTAACTGATCCCTCCCTCGTGTGAGATTGATTGGAAACGGCCAGGACACCTTCACGTTGAGCACTTGCAGCCAAATAACATTCATTCCCCGAGACGGCAGCGTGTGCAGTAGACACTCGCGATACTGCAGAGGGCCAGCAGTTGCGCGAAAGGGAATTCGCTTTGAACCAGGATGTTGCGGAATTAAAATGGCTTCGAAAGACAGGTTCGAGAGTTTATCTGAGGAGGCAATTTGTCCCATCTGCCTGGATTTCTTCACCGATCCGGTTATACTGGAGTGTGGGCACAACTTCTGCCGCTCCTGTATCACACAGAGTTGGGACAGGGAGGGGAGAAACTGCTGCCCGGAATGTGGAGAGCAGTTTGCAGACCGCACCCTCAGGGTGAATCGGGCGTTGGCGAGACTGTCTGAGAAAGCTCGAACACTGAGCCTGAATCGGACAGAGAAGGAAAGTAAACTTCAGTGCGAGGAACATCAGGAAGAACTGAAGCTGTTTTGTGAAACTGACAAGAAGCTGATCTGTGTGATTTCTGCAGCTGGGCGGGATCACAAGTCTCACAGCTTCATGTCGGTTAAAGAAGCTGTCGAAACCTGCAAGGTAAAAGCAAACCGATTTTGATCGCATCATTGTTTAATTCCGTCTTTATCATCTAACACTTTTATTCTCTGATTCCCAAACACAATCCCAGGATCAGGTTAAAGCTTCCATCCAATCTCTCACAAAAAAAAAATCAGAGATCCAGCAAATGGAGCAACAACAGAAACAGAAGATTTCTGCGGTTCTGGTGAGGCTTTCCAGTTTCGATTTCCTGATCTTGTGTAGATTTGATCGCTGTGATGCGTGTAATAATAGGGCAGCGCAGTGACACAAGTAGTGCTGCTGTCTCCTGGTTCTGGTGAGCGGGTTCGATCCTGACCTCGGGTGCTGCCCGTGTGGTTCACGCCTTCTCCCTGTGGAATCCCCATGGGATTCCTTCCACGTCCCCAATTCAATGATCCTAGAAACAGAAAATTGGTGCAGGAGTAGGCTATTTGGCCCTGCGAGCCAGCACCACCATTCAATGTAATCATGGCTGTTCATTCAAAATCAGTACCCCGTTCCTGCTTTTCCCGTATATCCCTCGATACTGTTAGCCCCAAGAATTAAATCTCTCTCTCTCTCTCTTGAAAACATCCAGTGAATTGGCCTCCACTGCCTTCTGTGACAGCGATTTCCACAGATTCACAACTGATTGGGTAAAAACGTTTTCCCTCATCTCAGTCCTAAATAGCTTACACCTTATTCCTTAATTGTGACCCCCGGTTCTGGACTCCCCCAACATCGGCAACATTTTTCCTGCATCTAGCTTGTCCAATCCCCGAAGAATTTTATATGTTTCTCTAAGATCCCTTCTCATCCTTCTAAATTCCAATGAATACAAGCCCAGTCGACCCATTCTTTCATCATCTGGGGTAGCGGTGACCTGTACAAAAGGGACGGGTTACACCTTAACTGGAGGGGGACCGACATTCTGGCAGGTTGGTTTGCTAGGGCTACACGTGTGGGTTTAAACTAAATAGTGGGGGGGGGGGGGGGGGGGGTTAGGGATTGACAAATTTGGAGTATAAAGATGGAGTTGAAGGGGAAGTGACTACAGGAAAAATTACAAAAGATTCTCGAATTAATGCAAAGGAAAGTTTGAGAAGGGATAAAAGAGTAAGATCAGGACCAATTGCGAGCGATGAGAGGGGGGATGTGAATACAGAGGTCAAAGTGTTGTATATGAATGCGCGAAGTATAAGAAATAAAGTGGATGAGCTTGAGGCTCAGTTAGAAATTGGCAAATATGATGGTGTAATACAGAGGCATGGCTGCAAGGGGGCCAAGGCTGGGAACTGAATATTCAAGGGTATACCTCCTATCAAAAAGACAGACAGGTGGGCAGAGGGGGTGGGATAGCTGTTGGTGAGGAATAAAATTCAGTCCCTTGCGAGGGGTGACATTGAAACAGGAGATGTGGAGTCAGTATGGATAGAACTAAGGAAGTGTAAGGGTAAAAATACCCTAATGGGACTTATCTACAGGCCCCCAAACAGTAGCCTGGACATAGGGTGCAAGTTGAATCAGGAGTTAAATTTGGCATGTAGCAAAGGTAATGCTGTGGTTTTTATGGGAGATTACAACATGCAGGTCGACTGCGAAAATCAGGTTGGTACTGGACTCCAAGAAAGGGACTTTGTAGAGTGCCTTCATGATGGATTCTTAGAACAGCTTGTTTTGGAGCCTACATAGAAACATAGAAACATAGAAAATAGGTGCAGGAGTAGGCCATTCGGCCCTTCGAGCCTGCACCGCCATTCAATGTGATCATGGCTGATCATCCAACTCAGTATCCCGTACCTGCCTTCTCTCCATACCCCCTGATCCCTTTAGCCACAAGTGCCACATCCAACGCCCTCTTAAATATAGCCAATGAACTGGCCTCAACTACCTTCTGTGGCAGAGAATTCCAGAGACTCACCACTCTCTGTGTAAAGAATGTTTTCCTCATTTCGGTCCTAAAGGAATTCCCCCTTATCCTTAGACTGTGACCCCTTGTTCTGGACTCCCCCAACATCGGGAACAATCTTCCAGCATCTAGCTTGTCCAACCCCTTAAGAATTTTGTAGGTTTCTATAAGATCCCTCCTCAATCTTCTAAATTCCATCGAGTACAAACCGAGTCTATCCAATCTTTCCTCATATGAAAGTCCTGACATCCCAGGAATCAGTCTGGGGAGAAGGCAATTCTGGATTTAGTGTTAACTAATGAACCGGATTTTATAAAGAAACTTGAGGTTAATGAGCCATGAGGAGGTAATGACCATAATACGGTCAGGTTTAATCTACAATTGGAGAGGGAGAAGGGTAGATCGGAGGTGTCAGTGTTACAGTTGAATAAAGGGGACTATGGGGCCATGAGGGAGGAGCTGGCCAAAGTTGACTGGAAAGATGCCCTAGCGGAGATGACAGTGGAACAACAATGGCAGGTATTTCTAGGAATAATACAGAAGGTGCAGGATCAGTTCATTCCTCGGAGGAAGAAAGATTCCAAGGAGAGTAAGGGGCGACCGTGGCTGACAAGGGATGTCAGAGACAGTACAGAAATAAAAGAGAAGAAGTGAGTGAAGAAAGCGAATGGCCCTTATAACAAGAGGAATCGAATATAGGAGCAAAGAGGTCCTTCTGCAGTTGTACAGAGCCCTAGTGAAACCACACCTGGAGTATTGTATCCAGTTTTGTTCCTCTAATTTGAGGAAGTACATTCTTGCTATTGAGGGAGTGCAGCGTAGGTTTACAAAGTTAATTCCCGGGATGGCGGGACTGTCATTTGCTGAGAGAATGGAGCAGCTGGGCTTGTACACTCTGGAGGTTAGAAGGATGAGAGGTGATCTCATTGAAACATATAAGACTGTTAAGGGCTTGGACGGGCTAGAGGCAGGAAACATTTTCCCGATGTTGGGGGAGTCCAGAACCAGGGGCCACAGTTTAAGAATAAGGAGTAAGCCATTTAGAACGGAGACGAGGAAACACTTTTTCTCACAGAGAGTGGTGAGTCTCTGCCTCAGAGGGCGGTGGAGGCAGTTCTCTGGATGCTTTCAAGCGAGCTAGATCGGGCTCTTAAAAGTAACGGAGTCAGGGGATATGGGGAGAAGGCAGGAATGGGGTACTGATTGGGGATGATCAGCCATGATCACATTGAATGGTGGTGCTGGCTCGAAGGGCCGAATGGCCTACTCCTGCACCTATTTTCTATTGTCTACAACGTAGCAAAGATGAGTGGGAAGCAAGAGGGTTGGGTAAGGTTTATAGAGCAACAGAAGATAACTAAAAAGATAATACTGGGAGAAAAGATGAGATATGAAGGTAAGCTAGCCAAGAATATAAAGGATTCAATATAAAAGCTCCATTCTCTCAGCATACGACAGTCCCGCTATCCTGGGAATTAACCTTGTAAACGTACGCTGCAATCCCTCAATAGCAAGAATGTCCTTCCTCAAATTAGGGGACCAAAACGGGACACAATACTCCAGGTGTGGTTTCACTAGGGCTCTGTCCAACTGCAGAAGGACCTCTTTGCTCGTATACTCGACTCATCTTGTTATAAAGGCCAACATGCCATTGTTTTCTTCACTGCCTCATAGACTGATGAACAAGGACCCCCCAGATCCCGTTGTACTTCCTCTTTTCCCAACTTGACGCCCTTTAGATATGCCTTCCTGTTTTTGATACCAAAGTGGATAACCTCACATTTATCCACATTAAACTTCATCTGCCATACATCTGCCCACTCCCCCAACCTGTCCAAGTCACCCTGCATTCTCATAGCATCCTCCTCACAGTTCACACTGCCACCAAGTTTTGTGTCATCTGCAAATTTGTTAATGTTACTTTGAATCCATTCATCCAAATCATTGATGTATATTGTAAATAGCTGCGTTCCCAGCACCGTGCCTTGCAGTACCCCACTAGTCACTGCCTGCCATTCTGATATGGACCCGTTAATCCTTACTCTTTGTTCCCTGTCTGCCAACCAATTTTCTATCCATGTCAGCACCCTACCCCCAATACTATGTGCCGTAATTTTGCCCACTAATCTCCCATGCGGGACCTTATCAAATGCTTTCCGAAAGTGCAGGTACACTACATCCACTGACTCTCCCTTGTCCATTTTCCCAGTTGCATCCTCAAAAAATTCCAGAAGATTAGTCAAGCATGATTTTCCATTCGTAAATCCATGCTGACTCGGTCCGATCCTGTTACTGCAATCCAAATGTGCGGCTATTTCATCTTTTATAATTGACTCCAGCATCTTCCCCACCACCGATGTCAGGCTAACTGGTCTATAATTCCCTGTTTTCTCTCTCCCGCCTTTCTTAAAAAGTGGGATAACATTAGCTACCCTCCAATCCACAGGAACTGATTGATCCCGAGTCAATAGAACATTGGAAAATTATCACCAATGCATCTACAATTTCTAGAGCCACTTCCTTAAGTTCCCTGGGATGCAGACCATCAGGCCCTGGGGATTTATCAGCCTTCAGTCCCATCAGTCTACCCAACAGCATTTCCTGCAGAATGTGGATTTCCTTCAGTTCCTCCATCACCCCAGATCCTCTGGCCACTACTATATCAGGAAGATTGTTTGTGTCCTCCTTGGTGAAGACGGATCCAAAGTACCTGTTCAACTCATCTGCCATTTCCTTGTTCCCCATAATAAATTCACCTTTTTCAGTCTTCAATGGTCCAACTTAGGTATGTGAGACCTATTGTCTATCATATGCCAGTCCCACCATCCTGGTAATTAACCTGACGAACCTGCGCTGCACTCCCTCAATAGCAAGAATGTCCTTCCCCAAATTAGGCGAACAAAACTGCACACAATACTCCAGGTGTGGTCTCATCAGGGCGCTGTACAACTGCAGCAGTACATCCTTGCTCCTTGACCTCCTAGGGCGATCACAGTGGCGCAGCGGTAGAGTAGCTGCCTTACAGCGAATGCAGTGCCAAATACCCAATCCCGACTACGGGTGCTGTCTGTACGGAGTTTGTAAATTCTCCCTGTGACTTCCGTGGGTTTTCTCTAAGATCTTCGGTTTCCTCCCACACTCCAAAGACGTACAGGTTTGTAGGTTAATTGGCTTGGTAAATTTAAATGTTAATTGGTTTGGTAAAACATATTGTGTCCGCGCTGTATCTCTAAACTAAACTAAACTAAACTCCTCTCCCAATGAAAGCCAACGCAATGATTAGCTTTCTTCACTGCACGCTTAGTTTCAATATTGATGTACAAGGACACCCAAGTCTCATTGCTCCTTCCCTTTTCCTAATCGAACACCAATTGAATCTGAAAAAGTGGCTCGACCCGAATCATCACCCATTCCTTCACTCCGGGGGGGGGGGGGGAGACAAAGAACAATGGGGATCCGGCGTGGGGGGGGGACTGTTGGGGGAGGGGGACAAAGGACAATGGGGAGCGGCATGCTTTGTAACTTTGTCAGGTGCCTGTTATTTGTATACGTTGTGTATGCAAGCAAAGAATCTCACTGTGCCTAGTCACATGTGACAGTAAAGTATTCCCGCTGAGTTACTCCAACTTTCTGTGTCTATCTTCAGTTTAAACCAACATCTGCAGTTCCTTGTTACACCATTCAGATAATGAGCTGCCTTCTTGTTCTTACCACCAAAGTGGATAACTTCTCATTTATCCACGTTGTACTGCATCTGCCCACTCAGCCAACCCATCCAAGTCAGCCTGCAGCCTCATAGCGTCCGCCTCGCAGCTCACACTGCCGCCCAGCTTTGTGTCATCCGCAAAGTTGGAGATGTTGCATTTAATTGCCGTGTCAAAAGCGTTAATATATATTGTAAATAACTGGGGTCCCAGCACTGAATATTGTGGCACTCCCACATTCAATTGCCGACTGTAAATTATCCCTGCGAAAATGGGTGGTGGGCGCATAAATGGAAATTAATGGGTACATGAAAAGGAATAGGCGGCAGGGAGTTGTATTGGGGCTAGAGGATTGATGTGTTATAAGATTACCCTCACGACATTGCAGAAGCATTTAGAGAAGCTATAGAATTGCCAACACAAATAAAAAAAACGTACTGGGCAAATGTCACGGTCAAAGTCGTGATGAAACACAATCAGTGACATTATGTACTGATCTTCACCTTTCATTTCACAGGAACAGTCACACAATCTTCAGTCCAAGACCAGATCCCAGTTTGCTGAACAGCACCAGATTCTCACTGAGAAAGAGCAGCGTGCACTGGCAGATATCCGAGAGGAAGAGAAGAAGATTCTAAATACAATGGAGAAAAATCTTGGAAAGATACAAGATAATTTAAATTCCATTCAGGAGGAACTCTTAAAGTTGCAGCAACAGATGGATCAAAAAGACAGTGCAGTGTTTCTGAAGGTGAGGGGTTACACTACAGTTTGGCAAAGTGCACAGTCACAAAATGGTGGGTGACATTTCAGAAATAAATGCTGCATTTATCAGTAATTCAAAACTTGGTAATTGTTTAATCTGTTTCAGCTGTTGTTGTTCCCAAACTAATTGGCCTCCTGGATCTCAAGGCTGCCTGGCCGGAATGTAGAGAGTTGTTTGTATACTGTAGCGTTTAGAACAATGACAAGTGATCCTATATCTGATCCCAAGGACCACGCATGGACAGAGGACAGTAAATATCTGGGATTCTCCAACCAAGAGACTCTGAGAGGTTTAACATGTTAGACGTATTTAAACCAGAGGACGATAAATTTTTGAAAATTTGGGGAATTGTAATCAAAGAGAATGGGGCAAAGAGGAGGAGCTCAGTCCTGGGCTAGATCAGCCATGACCACATTGTGGGGATTAACATTGAAATCTAGAACATGGCGCGCACATCAGATTGATCATCTATATCCGGTTCCCATCAGTAGTGGGTGGTCACTGTGGGGGAATTTGCTCTGTTTGTTTTGTCCACCTTGTTTCACTGTAGAATGACATCCCATTCTACATCATAGACAGGCCATTTGGCCCATCCTATCCAGTCAAGATTTCTGCTCCACTCATCATCCCTCCCATCTACTCTCCACACCCAGTAACAATACCACGAATTCCAGGAGCCCTAATGTGTTTATCCCACTTGCAATTAAATTTATCTCTGCTGTTGGCTTCAGTCCCTCCAATGCAAGTGAGGTCGATGTTCTCATGACTGCATTCCTTTCGGTATTTATTGAAGATCACGTTACATTTCAGCTTTACTTATTAGTCTCCCCTTTGATTTGAGATATTATTTCACCCCCGACCATTTAAATCCACCGATATGAAATCCCACGACCTCCCCAGTCTTTTCATTAAGTTCTATCCTCTCAGTTATGGCGTATTTCTCATGAACATTCCTTGTGCTTTCCCCCATCACACTACATCTCTGCAGCAATATCCGCTTTCTGCCTGCATGACAGTGGCGATAGAAGTTGGGAAATGGGAATTATCAGAGGGTTACAGAAATTTGGTGAAATTCCCGCTGTCGGGATGAGAACGGTCCATCCCAATCAATTGAGATTTGTGTTTTATTTCTTTCAGGAGGAAGCTGCGCGCAAGCAAAGGTAGGACATAGTCTTGATAGAAACATTGTAAGTTTTTGTGAAACATCTCAAAACAATTTGAATGCTCAGTTTATAGCCAGCTGTTAAATATTTCCAGGGTTCGTGATGAAGCCAAACCACTGTCGGTGGTAGATGATGTCTTGCCGATTGAAAAGTTTCATTGCCCTGTATCATTCAACATGACATTCAAAGGAATATCTGAGGACTTCAAGCGAGGTAAAGCTTATACCTTTTCCATTATTCTTGTCTCTGACATCTTTAAGCATTACACCTGACATCTTATCATTTCCCAGCCTCGCACAGCCCGGTTTTAACCTCCCCAAAATCCATAAACACAACTGTCCTGTCCAGCTGAAATGATTTAAAGATTAAAAATGAAATGAGATTAGTATACAAACTTAAAGCACATGGTATTGGGGGTTCAGTATTGATGTGGATAGAGAACTGGCTGGCAGACAGCAAGCAAAGGGTAGGAGTAAACGGGTCCTTTTTTAGAATGGCAGGTAGTGACTAGTGGGGTACCGCAAGGCTCAGTGCTGGGACCCCAGCTATTTACAATATATATTAATGATTTGGACGAGGGTATTGAATGCAACATCTCCAAGTTTGCGGATGACACTAAGCTGGGGAGTAGTGTTAGGTGTGAGGAGGATGCTAGGAGGCTGCAAGGTGACTTGGATAGGCTGGGTGAGTGGCAAAATGCATGGCAGATGCAGTATAATGTGGATCAATGTGAGGTCATCCACTTTGGTGGCAAAAACGGGAGGGTAAACTATTATAGGAAGATTAGGAAAAGGGGAGATGCAACGGGACCTGGGTGTCAAGGTACACCAGTCATTGAATGTAGGCAGGGTTACACAAAAAGCTGGAGAAACTCAGCGGGTGCAGCAGCATCTAAGGAGCGAAGGAGATAGGCGACGTTTCGGGTCGAGACCCTTCTATTGAATGTAGGCATGCAGGTGCAGCAGGCAGTGAAGAAAGCAAACGGTATGTTAGCATTCATAGCGAAAGGATTTGAGTATAGGAGCAGGGAGGTTCTACTGCAGTTGTACAGGGTCTTGGTGAGACCACACCTGGAGTATTGCATACAGTTTTGGTCTCCAAATCTGAGGAAAGACATTCTTGCCATAGAGGGGGTACAGAGAAGGTTAACCAGACTGATTCCTGGGATGTCAGGACTTTCATATGAGGAAAGACTGGATACACTTGGCTTATACTCGCTAGAATTTAGAAGACTGAGGGGGATCTTATAGAAACTTATAAAATTCTTAAGGGGTTGGATAGGCTAGATGCAGGAAGATTGTTCCTGATGTTGGGGAGGTCCAGAACAAGGGGTCACAGTCTAAGGATAAGGGGGAATTCCTTTAGGACCTAGATGAGGAAAACATTTTTCACACCGAGAGAGGTGAGTCTCTGGAATTGTCTGCCACAGAGGGTAGTTGAAGCAGTTCATTGGCTATATTTAAGAGGGAGTTGGATGTGGCCCTTGTGGCTAAAGGGATCAGGGGGTATGGAGAGAAGGCAGGTACAGGATACTGAGTTGGATGATCAGCCACGATCATATTGAATGGCGATGCAGGCTCGAAGGGCTGATTGGCACTGCTCCTGCACCTATTTTCTTGGTTTCTATGTTTCTATGTAAAGTACCTCGACTCCATCCTATCCCCACCTGGTCCAATCCCTACCGATCTATCCCTGCCTGTCCAATGTCTCCTTATAACCCAGCCCTTCAGACCTGATGAAATTATCATAAATCCTTTTGCACCCTCTCTAATTTATTAACAACCTTATTTTGTCAAACGCTGTATTTAATATCCTGACCTATGAAAGCATGAGTGACAAACACATTTTTCACCACCCTGCCTGTCACTGTTGCATCTTCCATGGCACTGTGTACCTGCAACCCGAGGTCTCTCAGTTCTATAAAGTTCCCCATTTACTATGTATGTCCTGCCCTGGTTTGTCTCAGCAAAGTGCATCACCTCACCTTCACATGAATAAATCCCACCTGCCGTTCCTGAGCCCATTGGCCCAGTTCACAGGGATCCCATTTACTCTCACGGATCCTTCTTCACTCTCCACAATGTCACCAATTTTAGTTCCATCTGCAAACTGACTAACCGTGCAACCTACATACACACCCAATCGTGTATATAAATAAGGAACAACAGTGAACTCTGTCTCCTGTCTGAAAAACGACCCTCTACCAACATCCTCCATCTGCGACCTTCAGGTAAATGTTGTATTCCATTGGCTAGTTCACCTCGGATTCCATGAGATCCAACCTTCCAGAGCGGCCTCTCATGCGGTGTGCATCTCTCGGAGGGCCATGAAATTATTGGCTCGTCAATTACGGAAACTGGACGGGGAAAAAACAATTCATAGGATTAAATCAGAAACAGGAGAACCACTAGTACAACCTAAGGATATTAATGAGAAATGTCTGCAATATTGTCAAAAGCTTTACTCTGCTAAAACAATAGATCACTGGACAGGAATAGAAACATTCCAACAAAAATGCAATCTTAAAGGGTTAGATTTGAAAATTGTTAGAGAATTATTAGACGCTGAAATAACAGTAAAAGAATTTGAAGAGTCTATCAGATCTCTAAAAAACGGTAAATCCCTGGGACCAGATGGCATTGGCTCGGAATTCTATAAAACATTTTATGACCTGATTCTTCTGCGTTTAAAGACATTGTGCGAACATATTTATACCCAACAGAAATTACCAGAAACGCTAAATGAATCTATTATAACACTTATACCAAAAATAGATAAGGACCTGGATGATCCAAGATCATATAGAGCTATAGCTCTTCTAAATACTGATCAAAAAATATGAACTAAAATCCTAGCACAAAGATTAAGCACAGTGATTAATAAATTAATACACCCGGATCAAACAGGATTTATACCAAAACGGTATTCTTCATATAACCTGAGACGATTATTCAATATTGTACACACAAAAAGAAGTGCTAACAAAGATCTAGCAATTATTTCGTTAGATACTGAGAAAGCTTTCGACCAGGTGGAATGGTCCTATTTATTTTCGGTTATGAAAATCTTTCAATTGGGTGAGAAGTTTAGCACATGGGTAAAACTTTTATATACTAACCCAACAGCTAGAATATCAACGAATCAAATGTTATCAGCTAAATTTAACTTATCCAGAGGGTGTAGACAAGGATGTCCGTTATCCCCGCTATTATTTGCACTCGTAATAGAACCATTAGCAGAAAGCGTGAGGTCCTATCCTGAAATATATGGGTATAATACCAAAGATACTGAGAATAAAATTTCCTTATATGCAGACGATGTATTAATTTACATTACAAAACCTGTAATAAGTCTCCCAAACTTATTAAATTGAATAACTCAATATGGCTCCTTTTCAGGATACAGAATTAATTGGAATAAAAGTGAAATCATGCCAATAATGGAAAGTAACCCACATATATTACAACAATTTCCTTTTAAAATAATAAATGAAAAACTCAAATATCTTGGAATTTATGTAACAAAGAGATATACTTCTTTATTTAAATTTAATTTTCCGCCTTTATTGAACAAATTACATAAGAATATTTTATATTGGGAAAACATTACCTATTTCAATGTTAGGTAGAATTAATGCAATAAAAATGATTTTTCTCCCGCAATTATTGTACCTCTTTCAATTAATCCCGATATATCTTCCCAAAACTTTTTTTTAAAAGGTTGACTGTAGTCACCAATTTTATCTGGGATTATAAGAACCACAGAATAAATAAAAAACACTTATGTAAATCAAAAATAAATGGAGGTTTAGCACTACCGAATTTTATGTTTTATTTTTGGGCAGTTAATATTAAAAATATGAATTTTTGGTTGGAAGAACTGGACCAACAACCAGATTGGTTAAAAATGGAAAAGGAAGACTGTTTACCTTTTGAAATTGGGTCGATCCTATTTGCTATTACTAAATTAAGCAAAAAAACCTATAATGAAAACCCCATAATATATAGTGGAATACGCATTTGGAAACAATTAAAGAAGACACTAAAATTGGATAATTTACCACTATTTCTTCCCATTGTAAACAATGCTACATTTAAACCCTCAATGATGGATAAGGGTTTTTTACAATGGAAAAATCATGGAATTACAAAGATGGGTGATCTCTATAGGAAAAGTTCATTCCTCTCATTTCAGGAATTACAACAAATTTATGGGCTTCACTCAAAAGACTACTTTAGATATCTACAAATTAGAGACTATGCTAAATCAAATACACAGGACTATAGAAATAGAAAGACGGAAATTCTTGATGAATGTTTGAATAAACACCCTAACACAGAAAAATTGATATCTTATATTTATAATATTCTATTAGATAATGATGCACCCATGACGGAAATATATAGGCAATCATGGGAAAATGAACTAGCCCAAATAATAAGGCCAGAAATATGGGACGAAAGCTTACAACATATACATCACTGTTCGTTAAATGCTAGACATTCTTTAATACAATTTAAAGTATTACATAGATTGCACTATTCAAAAACCAAATTAAATAGAATTTTCCCATGCGTATCTCCTAGTTGTGAAAAATGTCAACACTCAGAGGCTAATTTAACGCACACATTTGTAAGTTGTATAAAAATTAATAATTTTTGGATGGAAATTTTTAAGATAATTTCGGAAGTTGTCAATACCCAATTGGACCTCGATTCAAAATTAATAATATTAGGAATACTAGAACAAAATCAATTATTTACACCAAACCAAAGAACCTTTATCGATTATAGTTTAATAATTGGGAAAAAATTAATATTAAATTTTTGGAAAGGCCCTATAACCCCCACAATTAAAATGTGGACTATGGAAATGTCGGAGACCCTACATTTGGAAAGATTAAGATTTGTCTTAATGGTCAAACAAGAACTATTTACAAGAATATGGTTCCCATTCATTGAATATTTGAAGGGGCAAACTGGTTCGGCACGAGAAATCGACTGAAACCTGAATCAAGGATTAGATGAAGAATTATATATTTTATAACCCACAGACATATCTCCAATGATGCATAATTAGTTGATTACTCCATTCTTCTTTAACTTTTTTGGTTTCTTTTCTTTCCCCCTCTATTGTTTTTTATCTATATAAAAATTTAAAAAATATATAGAGGTACAACTATTATATAATTGTTAATACAAACAATATTAATAATGTATGACTACAACAAACAAAATGCTTT
Organism: Raja brachyura; assembly: GCA_963514005.1. Next base: position 35,231,492 of record OY740805.1, read on the forward strand.
TTATTATGTATTTACTTCTAATTTAAAAAAATATTTAGAAAAAATAAAAATAAAAGATAAAAAATAAAAATCTGGAATGTTGTGCACAAGATGGTGGTGAAAAGCTGAGCTATTGGATATCTGCAACTTGTCTAAAAATAATTATTTGATAGTTCGAACAATTAACATTATGAGGAACTCACCCAGAAAGGGAATTGGTGCCAGCTTAGATCAGCCATGATCACATTGAATGTTGGGGCAAGCCCGAGGAGCGGATCCTAATCCTGCTCCTGTTTTCTTGTGTTCAAATGCTCATGTGTACTGGAAAATTAACAGACTTGACAGAGGAAATGCAGCAAAGATTAACAATACCTGTTCCTGGGACAATGATTTTGATGTGCGGGGTGAGATTGAGTAGACTAGGCCTGTGTACTCGAGAGTTCAGGTGTATTCTTACAGAGACTTCTTACAGGGCTCTGTGGGCTGGATGCAGGGAGGATGTTTCCCCTGTCTGAGAGGTTTGGAGAATGGGCACCATCTCAGAATGTGGGCTGCACCATGTAGGACAGAGATAAGGAGACATTACTGCACGCAGAGACTGGGGAACCTTTGGAATTCACTGCACCGGTGGCTGTGGTGACTCAGTCACTCCATGCTCTTGGAGCCAAGAGCCATGGTTGTACATTACAGAATCAGGCCCTTCGGCCCATCAACTCCATGACCATCAATACCCCCGCTATACTAGTCGTTTTGCCCACATTACAAAGGTATTCTTCTACACATCACCTATTTAAGTGCCTCATATATAGTGACTGTATCTCACTCCACCGCCTCCTCAGTAGCATGTTCCAGATATCACCCACTCTCAGTGCAAAGAAAACTTCCAACTCAGATCCACTTTAAAATTCCTTGCTCTAAAGGTATACATACACTCTCTTGATCTGATATCCCTACATGTGAATACAATATTGATAATCTAGCCGATATCCTGCTGCAGATTTTTACAACATTCCCCACAATCCACAATATTTGCGTCCTCCACAGACTTACTAATCACACTTCCTGCATTCACATCCAAGCCATGAAAATATAACATAAACAGCAAAGGTTGCAGCACCGATCTCTGCTGCACTCCACCAGTCACAAACCTCCAAGCAGAAAACTCATCCTTCTACCACTACCTTCTACCTCCAACCACCAAGCCAATTTTGGACCATTTCACCAGCTCGCCTTGGATCCCATCTGCCTTCACTTTCTGGACCAGCCTTACATGCGGAATATTATCGAGTCCCTCAGTTAAGTTCATATATTGGTTCAAAATCAGATCAGTGTGTTCTTAGTTGTGCACACCCATCAAATCCACATGTGAATCCCCTCCCTTTCAGTGCGCCTACAACCACAAGTCTCCATCCATTCTGTCTAACATCCGATCATTCAACCTCTGCTTTCTTCCATGGTCCAAGCCACCCCTCCCTCTCTCTCACCCTCCACTCACGAAACAGGGGCAGGTCATCTGGCCCCTCATGTCTCCCCCCATTCACTATGATCATGGCAACTCCACCCCACACCTCTACCTCCTCTTTAACAACCTCAAATTACCACTCACCTCAATATCCTCTTGCTCCGATCTGCCTCCATATCTGAATAGCTTGCTTAATTTCACCATCCCCACCGCAATCCTCCTCATCTCCGCATTCGTCCCCCCCGTCCGTCCACAATCCCCCACTTCACGAAATTCCCCTCTCCATCCCCGGATAAAAACTTCGGGGAAGATGTCTGTTGCCTGTGCCTGAGGCCGAGCGGCTTCTCCCCCGGTCCCGGGGCCGCGCTGCCCGAGTCTCCCCCCAACCCCCAGGGACTCTCTGATTCTCTGCTTCTCCCCCCAGTCTCCGTCACCCTGGATGTGGACACAGCACATGCGCAGCTCCGGGTGTCTGAGGACCGGAAGAGTGTGAAATGTACCGGGACCTGGAAGAGTCTCCCTTTCACCGGGAAGAGGTTTATAGCATCTGTGTGTGTGTTGGGATCGGAGGGATTCACATCGGGGAGACATTACTGGGAGGTGGAGGTGGCGGGGGGTTGGGACTGGAGTCTGGGAGTTGCCGCAGAGTCTGTGGAGAGGAGGAGATGGCTTGACATGGCCCCGGAGAATGGAGTCTGGAGCATCGGGCGGGGGTGGTTTGGCGAGCTTGAAGCATTCACCTCCCCTCGATCCCCTCTCCCCGCCCGTCCCATCCCCAAGAGGGTGGGAGTTTATCTCAGTTACGAGTCTGGGACAGTTTCATTTTACGATGCGAACACCAAGAACCATCTCCACACCTTCACTGGGAATAAATTCACGGAGAAACTTTATCCTTACTTCTGGACTTGGGATCAAAAAGAGTGGATGAGAATCTGCTCCGGTTCCGCTCCGGGTGTGTAAAAGGGTCGGGTCCCGGGACCGGCATCAGGAGCGGAGCTCCGGGGCTGTGGGGCAGAAACCCGGTGGACAACAGGTCGGCGCTGAACGGCTCCCATTTAATCCCCAAATTCCGCGTCGTGAAACCCCAGTGAGCGCGGAAATAAAACCAGTGGTAATGTAAATGTGGGAAGAGTGAAATAAACAGCAACTGAAATCAGAGCTGTCTGTCGATCCGTTCATTTTAACGCGTTAACTGCGCAGGCAACGGAACAGAAATTACTTTTGTGAAAATATAAAAATTGAAACAATCTCCCTTCCTGCGGGTTCAGCAGCAGCCGCGGGCGGCGGGTCCTGAGCTCCGGGCTCCCCCGGGAGTGTCAGGTCCTAAAGTTCACCGACTCTTGTCCCTTTGCACCCAAACCCCACTCACCCCTGGTACTTTCCCTTGCAGCCGCAGGAAATGCTACACTTGTCGCTTTACCTCCCCCTCAACTCCATCCAAGGACACAAGCAGTCTCTCCAGGTGAGGCAGAGGTTCACCTGCACCTCCTCCAAACTCATTTATTGCATCCGCTGTTCCAGGTGTCAACTGCTCTACATTGGTAAGACCAAGCACAGACTTGGCGATGGCTTTGCCCAACACCTCCGGTCAGTTCGCAACAACCAACCTGATCTCCCGGTGTCTCAGCACTTCATCTCCCCCTCCCATTCCGAATCCGACTTTTCTGTCCTGGGCCTCCTCCATGGCCAGCGTGAGTCGCACCACAAATTGGAGGAGCATTCACCTCATATTTTGCTTGGGTAGTTTACACCCCAGCGGTATGAACATTGGCTTCTCCAATATCAGGTAGTCTTTGCTTTCTCCCTCCTTCCCCTCCCCTTCCCAGCTCTCCCACAGCCTACTGTCTCCGCATCTTCCTTTCTCTTTCCCGTCCTCACCCCCCCTCCCCCGCCCACACACATCAGTCTGAAGAAGGGTCTCGACCCGAAAAGTCACCTATTCCTTCTCTCCATAGATGCTGCTTCACCACCTGAGTTTCTCCAGAATTTTTGTCTACCTGAGAATTTAAAGTGTGTTTGCAGCATTTGCTCTCCACACAACAGATTCATTTTTTCAGAACGGATCTTTGGAAGAATGGGTTCAAACTCGAGGAGGGAGGAAATTGGTGTAAACTTTGCTTTGACAGCCAATGAGTGGGTGCTTCGAGATGCCCACGACATTAACATCGTTTAATGATTCAAAGGGCTGTTGTAATACAACAGACGGTGCAAGGCAGGGCCGGATTTAATTTAAGCTTAACAAGCTTAAGCTTAGGGCCTTGAGATCTAAGGGGGCCTGGGCTGGGCCGGATTTACTGAATCCTAAGGCCTCAAAATCTAGGGGGCCTCTGGTCAAGGTGGGGTTTTTTTCCCCAGAGTAAATAAAATCCAATGAAAAAAAATTTGGAGCGCTATCAGCTTTTCCACTTTCACGGAAATTACCAGAAATTCTGGTTCCGGCCCACTGGAAGTTTTGGAGGGAAAAATTGAGACCGTCCGCGCCTGCGCAGTTGGGGGAAGCCAGTGACGCTGTCTCTCCGCACGTGCGCAGTGGGCCCAGGCGGGTTCACATCTCCATTTGCACTCCACACAATCACCTCGATGCCTCGTGTCCACCAAAGATCCTAGGTGTCCACTCCAGGTAAGAAGTGGAATATTGCGTTGCAGGTGTGCCCCTTTCTCCGGGCCGGGGGTGGGGGGCTGCGGTGTCTGCGGCACGGAGTCAGAGCCACGCTGTGTGGGAGGGAGAGAGGGGGGAGGGAGGGAAAGAGAGGGGGGGATGTGAGAGGGGGGATGTGAGAGGGGGGATGTGAGAGGGGGAAAGGGGGGGTTGAGGCAGAGGGGGGAGAGAGAGGGAGGAGAGGGGGTGAGAGAGAACGGGAGAGAGCGGGGAAGGGGGGAGTGGGGAGACAGGTGGGGGTGGAGGGAGAAGGAGGGGGAAGGACGAGGGGGGAGAGGGGAAAGAGGATTATCTTTAGTGAGATTGCAAAATTAAGGTAGGTGTTAGAGCAATTATATTTTCTCCTCCGTATGAATAATATCAAACAATTGGAACTGCTTTCTTTTCCTTGATAACAATACTGACAAATATGTATTCCATAGTTTGCGACTTTCATTTTGCATCATATTTTTAATGTGCACACACTTGAACAGTAACAGCCAATCAAATCAACACACAAAACATTTTCTACAAAAAGGTGTTATTTACCGCAATAACTTACAGTATTTGATTTGTAGTATTTGTGTGCTCCTTTATAACATTTTACATAACATTTTACAGTACAACTTGATTATTAAAACAAGGACAGCTTCAATTCTTGATTAAAAAAATGTATACAACAAAGACCCCAATCATCCCATTCCCACCACTCATTACGCTTGAGTCAACCAAAATTATTTCTGAAATATTGGTCATAAATTACTCCAAAATAAGGCTCAGAATCCACCAGTGCATCTAAAGCCCCAGAGCTTCCAGGGCCCTTAAATGGGCCCAGGAGCCTGGCCGCAAGGGTCTTTCACCTTCGCGCTTGTGATATGCGCTGAGTGCACTTATTTCATATAACATTTTTGTAATCCTGCCATGGCACCCCCCTTTTTGAAAAGCTTCGTACGGGCCTGATGTATAATATCTTTGACACTGTCATAGGCAATTCTTACATATGCTGTCACAACGCACTGAGTCTCTAAACAACACTTCAGTAATTTTCCTTGCCTTCCATTTCAGAATAATAGTGTTTTACGCCGATAACCCGACACTAGTACTGGCAATAAATAAAAAACGCAGCTTTCCAGCCCTTATCTCATTGGCCATGTTCGGCTGCACATCGGTGTCAATCTGGTGGACTCTTCCATCTTCCTCTCGTCGTGGGGGTGGGGGATTGGGAGAGGCCTCACCTGGAATAGCCTATGGCCTCTCTTCATCTAAATCCGGCCCTGCTCGTCCTAGGCTCTCCCACTAGTGGAAACATCCTCTCCACATCCACTCTATCCAAGCATTTCACTATTGGAAGTTTTAGTGAGGTCCCCCCTCAACCTTCTAAACTCCAGCGGGTACAGGCCCAGTGCCGTCAAACGCTCTTCATATGTTATAGGTTCACCAAGTTAATTCCTGGGGATGGCGGGAATGTCATATGTTGATAGAATGGAGCGGCTGTGCTTGTATACACTGGAATTTAGAAGGATGAGAGGGCATCTTATTGAAACATATAAGATTATTAAGGGTTTGTACACACTACAGGCAGGAAACATGTTCCCGATGTTGGGGGAGTCCAGAACCAGGGGCCACAGTTTAAGAATAAAGGGAAGGCCATTTAGAACGGAGATGAGGAAACACATTTTCCTCATTGCTTTTTATTTGTATGACTGACTTGGCATGGATGAATGGCGGAGTAGACCTGACATAGGGTTGCCAACTTTCTCACTCCCAAATAAGGGACAAAGGTCAAAATACAGGACAAATTCCCGATGGCAATTCATTGACCGACTCGGCCTTGGCTGGGTGAATGATGAGTTGGCCCCGGGTGCTGGACTGCACACAAAGCCCAGCCGGCGGGCCAGCTGAGGAGTTTTAGTCCGGCGCCCCGGCCAACTCATGAACCGACGATCGGCCATGAGACGGAGGGGGGTGGTGTAGGTGTCGGCGGTAAGCGAAGGTCCGAAGATCAAACACCTGGCCGGGCTGCCAACCGACCGACAGTGCCACGGGCGAGGCGCTGCTGCTGCTGCACTCCATGGCCTGCACTACGTCGGGATGGGGTGAGGCGGGGGCCGGATGTGGAGCTCCGACCCGACAGTCCCCTCGACCCGAGTAGTAGCAGTCAAATACGGTCCTGTACGGGACAAACCAATTTAGAGGCCAACGTACGGGATGTCCCGGCTAATACGGGACAGTTGGTAACTCTAGTCACAGAGACAGGAGTGGCAGAACAGGGAACCACGGAGACAGAGGGAGGCACCAAGCCGGTCCTGTTGAACGTATGCCTGATTCTCTGGGCCGGTTCACCTGCTCACTGACCCCCCCCCCCACCCAAGCCCGCGCTGGCCACTCACCGGCAGGGGCTGGACTAGCCCATGTAGTCTTCGTTATAAACCACTTGGTTCCGCTTGACCCGGTGACATCCTTTGGGGGGGGGGGGGGGGAGAGGGAGGGAGGAAGATAGGGCGGGGAAGAGAGTGGGGGAGAAGTTGGGGTTACATCACTCACTCAGACTTCCCCAGGCAGAGGAGGGAGGGGGAGAGGGGGAGAAGAGGGGGGGGGGAAGAGAGAGGGTGAGGGGTGAGAAGAGGGGAGATACATCACTCACCTAGACAGCCCCAGGTGGAAAGAGGGGGGGAGAGGGGAGTGGGGAGCGAGGTGAGGAGAGGGGGAGGGGAGGCGAGAGAGGGAGGGGAGGAGAATACACCACTCACCTAGACTGCCCCAGAGAGATTTGCCGGTTGCTGTCACCAGCATGAGTTGTTTACGAGCTATCATCACTTTCAGATACACCGTGCCCACCATGCACCTGTTCAGCTGCCACGGGGGGAGAGAGAGAGAGAGAGAGAGGGGCAGCATCACACACCGGCTCCAGGTCCCAGTCCTGGAACTTCCTAGTGTGGGATCTCTCCCCGTCCCTGCCCTGGACGTTCCCAGTGTGGGATCTCTCCCTGTCCCAGTCCTGGACATATCCAGTGTGGGATCTTTCCCAGTCCTGGACATTCCCAGTGTTGGATCTCTCCCCCTGTCCCAATCCTGAACATTCCCAGTGTGCGATCTCTCCACCTGTCCCAGTCCTGGATGTTCCCAGTGTTGGATCTCTCCCCCTGTCCCAGTCCTGGACGTTCCCAGTGTGGGATCTCTCCGCCCGTCCCAGTCCTGAACATTCCCAGTGTGGGATCTCTCCCAGTCCTGGACATTCCCAGTGTGGGATCTCTCCCCCTGTCCCAGTCCTGGACATTCCCAGTGTTGGATCTCTCCCCCTGTCACAGTCCTGGACGTTCCAAGTGTTGGATCTCTCCCCCTGTCACAGTCATGGACGTTCCCAGTGTGGGATCTCTCCCCTCCACTACCAGCCAGGCAACGTTCCCCGTGTACCACTCACTGAAAGTAAGCATGCAGGTACAGCAGGCAGTGAAGAAAGCCAGTTGGCCCTTCATAACAAGGGGAGTTGAGTATAGGAGCGAAGAGGTCCTTCTGCAGTTATACAGGACCCTGGTGAGGCCACATCTGGAGTATTGTGTGCGGTTTTGGTCCCCTAATTTGAGGAAGGGCATTCTTGCCATTGAGGGAGTGCAACACAGATCCCCAAGATTAATTCCCTGGATGGCGGGACTATCATATGCTGAGAGAATGGAGCAGCTGGGCTTGTATACTCTGGAGTTTAGAAGGATAAGAAGAGACCATATTGAAACATGTAAGATTATTAAGGGATTGGCCATGCTAGAGGCAGGAAACATGTTCCCGATGTTGGGGGAGTCCAGAACCAGGGGCCACGCAGTTTAAGAATAAGGGGTAAGCCATTTAGAATGGAGATGAGGAAAAACATTTTCTCACAGAGAGTTGTGAGTCTGTGGAATTCTCTGCCTCAGAGGGCGGTGGAGGCAGGTTCTCTGGATGCTTTCAAGAAAGCTAGTAAAGATAGAGGAGTTAGGGGATATGGGGAGAAGGCAGGAACGGGGTACTGATTGGGGATGATCAGCCATGATCACATTGAATAGTGGTGCTGGCTTGAAGGGCTGAATGGCCTACTCCTGCATCTATTGTCTATTGTTCCCAGTGTCTTCCGCTGTCCCAGTGAGTCTGTTTCTGCGCTGTAACTCTGAACTAAACTACTGTGTGAACGGGCGATCGCTGGGCGGCGCGGACTCGTTGGGGCGAAGGGCCTGTTTCCGCACTCTATGTCTAAACTAAACTAGTGTGTAAACGGGTGATCGCTGGTGGGTGCGGACTCGGTGGGCCGAAGGGCCTGTTTCCGCGCTGCATCTCGATAAGATTATATCCATACCTTTCGTAGACGGCCTTCCGCTGCGGCCGCTCGGACAGCTGTGGAATGAAGAGACACTGGTCAGCGGCAGTGACAATGGGGAGCTCGTCGTGACTGCGGACGCAACAAACAAGAGACTGGCCAGCTTTGGAACAGTCTCTTATACTGCCAGAAGTGACAGGAGCAGAATTAGGCCATTCGGCCCATCACGTCCACTCAGCCATTCAATCATGGCTGATCTACCAATACCTGATCTGCCTGAGGGGAGGGGGAGGGTTGGGAGAGGGATGGGAGGTGGTGGAGAGTGGGGGAGGTGGAGGGTGGGAAGGGGGAGGAGGGAGGAAGAGGGGGAGCATGTGGGTTGTAAAGCCACCACCACTACCACACATGCACTCTCTCACCTTGAGCTTCCCCTCCAGGGTGCGTGAGCGCTTGAAGCCGGAGTTCTTGTTCTCGGCTTTGATGGCACTGACGGCTCCCGTCTTTACCAGCATCTTGGCCTCCACTATGGCCGTGGCTGTGTCGATCAGTGGGAGAGAGGGGGTCGGGGGGGAGACACACAAAAATCTTTTATGCGGCTCAAAGGGCCGAATGTTCAGAGATGTTGCCAGAACTAGAGGGTGTGAGCTCTAGGGAGAGGTTGAGTTGGCTGGGTCTCTATTCCATGGAGCACAGGAGGATGAGGGGTGATCTTATGGAGGTGTACAAAATCATAAGAGGAATAGATCGGGTAGATGCAGAGTCTCTTGCCCAGAGTAGGGGAATCGAGGACCTGAGGACATACGCTCAAGGTGAAGGGGAAAAGATTACGAATCCGAGGGGTAACTTTTTCACACAGAGGGCGGTCGTTGTTTGGAACAAACTGCCAGAGAAGGTAGTTGAGGCTGGGACAATCCCAACATTTAAGAAACAGTTGGACAGGTACATGGATAGGACAGGTTTGGAGGGATATGGACCAAGCGCAGGCAAGTGGGACTAGAGCAGCTGGGACATTGTTGGCCAATGTGGACGAGTTGGGCCGAAGGGCCTGTTTCCCCACTGTATCACACAGGCACCATCTGTGCAGAACATGGGTAGGTGACGTTTCACAAAGTGCTGGAGTAACTCAGCGGGTCAGGCAGCATCTCTGCAGAGAAGGAATGGGCGACGTTTCGGGTTGAGACCCTTCTTCAGACTGATGACAGGGGAGGGGGTGGGCCACAGATAGAATGTTGTCGGTGACAGTAAGACTAGTGAGAACTGGGGAGGGGGTGCAGAGAGGGAAAGCAAGGGCTGTCGTAAGTTAGTGAAGTCAATGGTCACACTGCTGGGGTGTAAAATACCCAAGTGAAATATGAGGTGCTGTTCCTCCAATTTGCGCTGGGCCTCACTCTGACAATGGACGTGGCCCAGGACAGAAAGGTCAGTATTGGGAATGGGAGGGGGAGTTGAAGTGCTGAGCCACCGGGAGATCAGGTGGGTTAAGGCGGACTGAGCGGAGGTGTTGGGCGAAGCGTTCGCCAAGCCCGCGCTTGGTAGACGGACTAAGTGGAGGTGTTGAGCGTAATTCAGCGAGGAGAAGGTCACTGCGAGGTCACCAGCAGCGTTTGATGCCTCCCTGGCTGCTCTGAGCTCCTGAACTCTGCTTCTTCAAGGCCAGCGGTGCTTTCTTCTGCAAACGGAACATTCCTGGTCAGGTACCGGGAGCCACAATGACCCTCTCTCTCACCCCCTCCCCCTCTCACCCCCTCCCTTTCACCCCCCCCTCCAACCCCCTCCCCCCACTCTCACACCCTTCCCTCAAATGTCACGGATATTCACCCCAGTCTTCCACCCTCGCCCCAAACCCCCCCTCCTACTCCTTCCCCCTCGTCGTCCCCATCACCTACCTCCCTCCCCTCCATCCACCTGCCTCTCCCTCCCCTCCATCACCTCTCCCTCCATCCACCTCCCTCACCCACTGTTCTCCCTCCACTCCATCACCTCCCCCCCTCTTCTTCCATCACTGGCATCGCCTCCCCATTTCCCCACCCCCCCAAATGCCTCTCCTCCCAAACCCATCTATCTCCTCGCCCCTCATCACTGCACCCCACCATCCTCTCTCCCCTCCCCGCTCTCCCCCCAGTCACCCCCGCACCTGTTTCCTCCCCTCTCTCTCTCACTCTGTCTGTCTGTCCCCACCCAGCCTCCCCAATCCCCCAATCCCCCCCACCTCCTCCTCTCTCTCCCCACTCCCCGTCCCTCCCCTCGCTCTCTCCGCCACCTTCTTCCTCAGCTTGCTGTACTCTCTCTCTCCCCATCTCTCACCCTCTTCCACACTCTGCCCCCTCTCCACCGTGCCCTACCCAGTCTATCCCACCCCCCCTCTCTCTCTCCTATGCCTTCTCTCCCACACCATCGCCCACCCTCTCCTGTCTCCCCCCACCCTCTGCACCCCACCTTCTTCCTCAGCTTGCTGTACTTTCCGCGCTCTCCTCCACCCTCTCTATCTCACACCCTACCCTCTCCGCCTCTCTCTTCTCCCACCCTCCTCCCCTCTCTCTCCCCCCCACCCCAACCTTCTTCCTCAGCTTGCTGTATCCCCCCCACCTCCTCTCTCCCCCCACCCCACCTTTTTTCCTCAGCTTGCTCCACTCTCTCTCCCTCTCCTCTCCCCCCAAAGAAAGTCAATTGTGTTTGTGACATGCACTTTACATGCAGTGAAATGAACCTCCCCACCCTCTCCTCTGTCTCCCTCTCTCTCCCCACCCTCCTCCCCTGTCTCCCCGTGTCTCTCCCCACCCTCTCCACTCCTCCTTCTTCCTCATCTTGCTCTACTTTCTGTGCATCGCCTCCTCCTCCTCCTCGCTCAGCGCTCCGGGGAAAACCGCCATCGCTGCTCCTCCGCTCCCCCGGATGCCGTCACCGACACCGGAAACGGCGGGACGGCCATCTTTGTAGCGGGCACGCCTCATGGAGGGCGGCCATCTTTGGTACAGGCACTAATGTCACTGAACTGATGGAGATTTCGCAAGAGGAGGAGAACTTCTTCAAAGCCGGCAACCTTGATGGAGTGCGGCCATCTTTGTTAGGGGCACTGATGTCCCGGTACCCAGGGCGAGGGCGGCCATCTTTGTTAGGGGCACTAATGTCCCGGTACCCAGGGGGAGGGCGGCCATCTTTGTTAGGGGCACTAATGTCCCGGTACCCAGGGCGAGGGCGGCCATCTTTGTTAGGGGCACTAATGTCCCGGTACCCAGGGGGGAGGGCGGCCATCTTTGTTAGGGGCACTAATGTCCCGGTACCCAGGGGAGGGCGGCCATCTTTGTTAGGGGCACTAATGTCCCGGTACCCGGGGGGGGGGGGGGCGGCCATCTTTGTTAGGGGCACTAATGTCCCGGTACCCAGGGGAGGGCGGCCATCTTTGTTAGGGGAAGCTCTGCTCATTCGTTCCCTTTATCGACGCTTCCCTCCGCCATTTTGGTTGTGGCAAGTGAAACAACTTAAAATAATCTTAAAAGAGGATGAAATCTTTCCAAAGGGAACATCTAATCTGTGTTGAAGTCGGCGTGGAGAGACGTTTGTTTCTGTCTGGCGCTGGGATGTTGTGGTTAAAAGCAGGAGGAGGTCGTGAACCCTCTAGGGGTGAAAGGTCATCTGTGGTTGCCTTGCAAAGGTGGAGCTGGAGAGACTGAGTGTGAAAATAGAGAGATGGAGAGACACAGAGACAGTCACAAAGAGAGAGAGGGGGAGACAGAGAGAGACAGTGGGACAGAGAGAGAGAGAGAGAGAGAGGGAAACACACAGGGAGAGTGTGAAAGAGAGAGAGACAGAGCCATCGGGAAACCAGTCCCTTCAGCCCACAACACCCATACTAGCGCTCCAGACAGCCCCCCCTCCTCCCCCCCTCTGGCCACCAATATTGGAATTGGTGGAGAGGTGAAATATTGCGTTGGGGGACCAGCCCTCCCGTGTGATGCCGGGACCCAACGGGAGGGCTGTAATATAGTAATATAGATAAATGTGAAGTTATCCACTTAGGTGGCAAAAACAAGGGGGCGGATTATTATCTCAATGGAGTTAGGTTGGTAAGGAGGAGGTACAACGAGACCTAGGTGTCCTTGTACACCGGTCACACAAAGTTGGCGTGCAGGTACAGCAGGCAGTGAAGAAAGCTAATGGAATGTTGGCCTTCATAACAAGAGGATTTCAGTATAGGAGTAGAGAGGTTCTCCTGCAGTTGTATAGGGCTCTGGTAAGACCACATCTGGAGTATTGTGTACAGTTTTGGCCTCCTAATTTGAGGAAGGACATCCTTGTGATTGATGCAGTGCAGCGTAGGTTTACGAGATTGATCCCTGGGATGGCGGGACTATTGAGGAATGATTGAAAAGGCTAGGCTTGTATTCACTAGAGTTTAGACGGATGAGGGGGGATTTTATAGAAACATATAAAATATTTAAAACGACTAGATAAGCTAGATTCAGGAACAATTTTCCCAATGTTGGGCGAGTGCAGAACCAGGGGCCACAGTCTTAGAATAAAATGGAGGCCATTTAAGACTGAGGTGAGAAAACATTTTCAACCAGAGAGTTGTGAATTTGTGGAAATCCCTGCCACGGTGGGCAGTGGAGGCCAAATCACTGGATGGATTTAAGAGTGAGTTAGATGGAGTTCTAGGGGCTGGAGGAATTAAGGGATATGATATGATTGTGGATGATCACCCATGATCACGGTGAATGGCGGTGCTGGCTCGAAGGGCCGAATGGCCTACTGCTGCACCTTTTGTCTCTTGTTTATTCGGTAGACACAAAATGCCGGAGTAACTCAGCATTTTGACAGGCAGCATCTCTGGAGAGAAGGAATGAGTGATGTTTCGGGTCGAGATCCTCTTTAATACATTTGTTTGACTTGTATTATGGTGAGTTTTGTTTCATTTTATATTGTACGGTTAAGTATTATTGTTAATAATTGATTTAATTATTTTCGGTTTAATAAACAGTGCCGGCCCTGCTAAACCTGAACCCGGACACGGCCAACCCGTGGCTGCAGCTGCCCGAGGATCTGTGCAGCGTGTGGATGGAGGCGGAGCGGCAGTCCCTGCCCGAGTCCCGGTGGAGATTTGACCGGTGTGCTGGCGTGCTGGCGGCGCAGGGCTTCGTGTCCAGCTGCCACTACAGGGAGGTGGAGGTTGGCGACAAGACGGAGTGGGACCTCGGTGTGGCGCGGCGATCGTGCCAGAGGAAGGGCAGGTTGGAGCGCCGCCCCGGTAAGGCTACTGGAAGATGAGCCTGCGGACAGGCGAGGGGTACCAGGTTGTCACCGAGCCCCCCCACCCCCCTCACCCTGGAGCATGGACCCATGTCCATCGGCATCTACCTGGACCACGAGGGCGGCCAGGTGTCCATCTACGATGGCAGCAGCATGGCGCACCTGTACACCTTCACCCACACCTTCTCTGAGACCCTCTACCCCTACTTCTGCCTCACCGACGGGGGCAAGAATGCCGAACCCATGAAGATCTGCCAGCTCACCAGCCAGTCCCAGCACCACCTGCCCGTGACGTTACCCGCCCACTCCGATACCTCATCCACCACCACCCGTCACCTCCACCCATCCTAACTGTGGATAGCCACCGAGTGCTGGAGTAACTCAGCGGGTCAGGCAGCATTTGTGGAGAACATGGATAGGTGACGTTTCACAGATTGCTGGAGTAACTCAGCTAGTCTGGCAGCATCTGGTTTCTTCCCACACTTCAAAGACGGACAGGTTTGTTCACTAATTGGCTCTGGTAAAATTGAAAATTATAGTATTTACGATAGTGTGCAGGGTGATGGCTGGTCGCTGTGGACTATGTGGGCCGCAGGGCCTGTTTCAGCGCTGTATCTCAAGTCTAAAGATCACTCCCACATATCTCAGCGGTGGAAGGGCCAATCACTGTGTATGAACTCCGAACAAACTTCTCAGGATGTGTTTGATGATGTGAAATCGTTTTGATAGGTAAATTATGTTCTGATTGATTTTCCTTTGGTCTGTTGCTGTCGATACGTTACTGGGCACTGGGATGAGAGAGGAAAATCACACGTGCATGGAGAGATGGAATAGAACACGAGTAGAGTGTGTGAAACATAGAAACATAGAAAAATAGATGCAGGAGTAGGACATTCGGCCCTTCGAGCTAGCACCGCTGTTCAACATGATCATGGCTGATCATCTAAATTCAGTACCCCGTTCCTGCTTTCTCCCCATATCCCTTGATTTCATTAGCCCAAGGAGCTAAATCGAAATCTCTCTTGAAAACATCGAGTGGATTGGCCTCCACCATCTTCTGTGGCAGCAAATTCCACAGATTCACAACTCTCTGTTGGAATCTTCTTGGGGGTTTATTTTATTTAATCACTGAAAGCACCAAGACTTCAGTGATTTAAAAAAGTGTCTCTACTTCCTGAGAAGATTACGGAGGGTCAGTATGTCAAGGAGGACTCTCTGGATCTTCTACAGGTGCACAGTAGAGAGCATGCTGACTGGCTGCATCATGGCTTGGTTCGGCAACTTGAACGTCCAGGAGCGGAAAAGACTGCAGAAAGTTGTGACCACTGCCCAGTCCATCATCGGCTGTGATCTCCCCACCATCGAAGGGATCTATCGCAGTTGCTGCCTTAAAAAGGCAGCCAAAATCATCAGGGGAAGACACCGTCCTGGCCACACACTCATCTCTCCGTTGCCATCGGGAGGAAGGTACTGGAGCTTCAAATCTGGAATATCCAGGTTCAGGAACAGCTGCTTCCCCACAGCCATAAGACTATTAAACACAACATCAAACAAGCTCTGAACAACAACAGTCTTTTGCACTTTATCTGTTTATTTATTGTGTACATATATATGGTCTATGGTATGTAGACACACTGAACTTTTATCTCCTGTTCTGTATTATGTTTCCATATTCTGTTGTGCTGCAGCAAGCAAGAATGTCATTGTCCTATCTGGGACACATGACAATAAACTCTCTTGACTCTTGACTCTCTTTGCACGTCATTCGAATAAACAAAATATTTCCATTAGGTTCTTGTGAATTTTACTGGTCGTGCGAATTATCTAAATTCAACAAAGGGGCATTAAATGTATCTATTGCATTAATCTATTCATGTATCAAATCAAATCAAATCAAATACGTTTATTTGTCATTGCACATCAACTGTACAACGAAATTTCATGTGCATCCCCTTCAATGGTAAACAATAAAAGACACAGGATAAAAAGATTAAAAAAAGAACAAAACACAATAACACAAACAACCATTTACTCTCACTTTTACATTTACTACAAGATCAACGCATAAAATAAGTAATAGATAATAAAAAAAATGCACATTATATTGCACATTCTAGCAGACAAATTTTTATTTGCACCCCGAATTGTGTAGTGTTGCCCGTAGGGTTATCTGTTTGAGTTAAGTTCTCTAATGGCACGTGGGTAGAAACTGTTAGTTAGTCTGCAAGTGCGGGCCTTCAAAGACCCGTATCGCCTCTCAGAGGGCAGCAGAGTGACAAGGTGGTTGGCAGGATGGAATGAGTCCTGTGTGATGTTTGTCGCCCGGCGTAAACATCGGGCCTTGTAAATGTCTTCCAGGGAGTGTAGTTGAGTGTTTATGATGCTCTGTGCTGTTTTAATAACCCTCTGTAGTGCCTTCCTTTCAGCCACAGTGCAGCTAGCAAACCACACCAGGATGCCATAGGAGAGGATGCTTCTCCTATGGCATCCTGGTGTGGTTTGTATCAATTCATCATGTTTTGGGGGGTCTTTGCCCTCAAAGAGGATCCACTCATAGCTTCCACAAATGCTTCTTCATCAATTTAATTCTACCAGAAGTTCACTTCTCGCTCCTGCATTGAGGGTCTCTCCACTATTCCACCTCATGCATATGCGGCAGCTACAGACTCTTGTGTCCCAGTGAATTCTGGACATCAACAACGATGAACCAAGCATGATCAATTATTACATTAAACAAATCGCATGCTTATAGAACATCAAAATAGCAAAATATGGTTTTAAAATATGCAGCACGTCAAGAAGGTTTGGTACAAGTTTCATGCACGCAACCTCATGCATGTCAGGGAGTTCAGTTCGTTGCAGTGCCGCTTTCAACTGATGCCGAGCTGTCTAAATGGTTAAGAAAGAACTGCAGATGCTAAAAAATCTAAGGTGGACAAAAATGGTGGAGAAACTCAGCGGGTGAGCAGCACCTATGGAGCGAAGGAATAGGTGACGTTTCGGGACGAGACCCTCCTTCAGGCTGCCTCACCCGCTGAGTTTCTCCAGCATTCGTGTCCACCTCCGAGCTGTCTAAATGTCTGCGCGGCGCAGGGTCCCCACCTGCTGGTAAACCCCGATACTGCGGAATCGGCCGATATATTAGCCCATTGCCCGTGGGGATGGTGTATCTGGGGCAGAGAGAATTAACAGATTCCGATGCTGGAGGCCGGCATCGACGTGCGAGCGGCGGCGGTGACTGAGACACAATCCGGCATGACGTGAGAAACGAACATGAGCGACCGCAAGAGCTACCTGGTTGTCTAACTTGAGTAATACACTGTGCTATTAATTGCATTGTTTTTCATCAACTTCACGAGTTAATACAATACTGTTCTTAATAAAGAAAACGTAACCCGATTATTAAGGAATCCATGTAAGTAGATGATCAATTTCTCAGAGTGTAGATGTACCTGCAAGATCAGCATTTATTGCACATCACTAATTACCCTCTGAGTGATCACTCGGACAATTCCAAGGACATTTGATCTTCAACCACTTTGAACGAGTTGGATCTTAAACAAAATTAGTGTGTACCGGTTACCGTATTTCAGACAGTTTTTTTCCCCGAGCATTTGATGTGATGAACTGTATTTAAGGTGGGGGAAAAATACTTAAAATTGTGCCCCTGGATAGTGCCACTGGATTCCTCGTTCGAAAACTAAATCGGTGCCTCGCCACCTCACCCCAACCTCCAGTTGAAGCCTCGAGTTCACCAGTTCCTATTGGATTGCGGCCCTTGAGTTAATAACCATGCTTAAAGCCGGGATTATTCCCGTCATGATCTTACACACCTTTATAAAATCACCCCTCATCCTACTGCGTTCCAATGAATAAGGTCCTAGTCTGCCCAACCTCTCCCTATAGTGAAGCCCTCAGGCCCAGGCAACATCCTTATAAATATTGTCTGCATTTCCAATTTATCCACATTCTTCACACACCAGAGTGAACAAAACTGAACATGTTACTGCAAACGGACCATCCTTAATATGAAAGGATGCACGGTTTCTCCAAATATAGATGCACCTGAAGAGCGTGAGAGACGAGTGTACTGATGTGGATTAAACTATGTTTACTTCCATGCTGATCCTGGGCTGTGAACGGAGATGCGGGCGGCGGCTTCCACTGCCCAACAGGTGCAACGCCTCCTCAGTTGCACCTCCTTGGCGCTGGTCCCTGCCCCTTTCTGTCCCGCCTTAGAAAATCCCAGGGCAATCTCTGCGCTTTCGTCTATATTCAAGCCGGTTTAATATCTAACTGACCCCTCCCTCGTGTGATTAGTTGGGAGTGGCCAGGACTCTGAACACTGAACACTTGCAGCCAAATAACATTCATTCCCCAGAGACGGCAGCGCGCGCAGTGGAAACACTTTGAACCAGGAAGTGGAGGTTAAAATGGCTGCGAAATACATTTTCGAGAGTTTAACCGAGGAGGTAGTTTGTCCCATCTGCCTGGATTTCTTCACCGATCCGGTTATACTGGAGTGTGGGCACAACTTCTGCCGCTCCTGCATCACACAGAGTTGGGACAGGGAGGGGAGAAACTCCTGCCCGGAATGTAGAGAGGAGTTTACAGACCGCACCCTCAAGGTGAATCGGGCCTTGGCGAGTCTGTCTGAGAAAGCTCGAGTTCTGAGCATGAATCGGACAGAGAAGGAAAGCAAACTTCAGTGCGAGAAACATCAGGAAGAACTGAAGCTGTTTTGTGAAACAGACAAGAAAGTGATTTGTGTGATCTGTCGAGATGCGCGGGAACACAAGTCTCACAGTTTCATACCGATAGAAGAAGCTGTGGACATCTACAAGGTAAAAGCAAACCGATATTGATCACATCATTGTGTCATGTTTTGTATATTTTCTGACGTTTTTATTGTCTGATCTGAAACCCAACTCCAGGATCAGGTGAAATCTTCCTTCGAATCTCTCACAAAAAAGAAATCAGGGATCGAGCAAATGGAGCAGCAACAGAAAGAGAAGATTTCTGTTGTTCTGGTGAGGTTTTCCAATTTCGATTTCCTAATCTTGTGTAGTTTTCATCAATGTGATGCACGGGGCTTTGTTCCACAGAGGAAGCGTTGCCCACCCTGCAACGTTCCATCACACTTCAAAATAAGTGGGCTAGCGGTAGCTGCTGATTGGTGGAAGCGGACTGAGGAAGCAGGTGATTGGGAGTAACCCTGGATACTACTGATTTCTTCCAGCACTTAGTATTGTATCCTGGGTAATGGGGGAGTATGAGCGTCAGGGCAGTTTACTGTTCTGGATGTCAGATGTGGGAAGTCATGGAGTCTGATAGCCTTCAGGTCGTCCACATCTGCACCAGGTGCATCGAGATGGGACTCCTAATGGACCGTATTAGGAACCTGGAGCAGCAGCTCAACGATCTCTGTCTGGTCAGGGAGAGTGAGGAGGTCATAGAGAGGTGGTCACTCCAAGACCACGGGAGGCAGACAAGTGGGTCACGGTTAGGAGGGGCAAGGGGCAGAGGCAGGGACTAGAGAGTACCCCGGTGGCTGTACCTCTTGGAAATAAGTATTCCTGTTTGAGTACTGTTGGGGGGGACAGTCTACCTGGGGGTAGCGACAGCCGTCGGGTCTCCAGCACAGAGATGGCCCTGTTGCTCAGATTGGTAGGGAAAAGAAGAGGAGGGCAATAGTAATAGGGGACTCTAATAGTTAGGGGGTCAGATAGGCTGTTCTATCGACGCAGTTAGGAGACACGGATAGTAGTTTGCCTCCCTGTGCCAGGGTCTGGGATGTGTCTGAACGTGTCCCAGATATCCTGACATGGGAGGGAGAGGAGCCTGAGGTCGTGGTACATATAGGTACCAATAACATAGGTAGAAAAGTAGATGAGGTCCTGAAAGGAGAATTTAGGGACTCAGGAAGAGAGTTAAGGAGAAGGACCGCAAACGTAACAATCTTAGGATTACTGCCTGTGCCACGCGACAGTGAGAATAGGAATGGAGTGAGGTGGAGGATACAGGCATGGCTGAGGGACTGGTGCAGAGGGCAAGGATTCAAGTTTCTGGATCATTGGGACCACTTTTGGGGAAGGTGTGACCTGTACAAAAAGGACGGGTTGCACTTGAACCAGAGGGGGACCAATATCCTGGCGGGAAGATTTGCAAAACCTGCTGGGGAGACTTCAAACTAGAATGGTTGTGGGGAGGGACTCAAATAGAGAAAGCAAGTAGACAGTGTGTGAGGCAGGAGGCAGAGAAGGGAAGCACTCAGACCCGACATCTAGGGGAGAAAGAGGAAAAAGGTAATAAACAGAGAATAAGAGGTGGTGGGTTTCTTAAATGTGTATATTTTAATGCTAGGAGCATTGTAAGAAAGGTGGATGAGCTTAGAGTCTGGATTGACACCTGGAAGTATGATGTTGTGGTGATTAGTGAAACATGGTTGCAGGATGGCTGTGATTGGAAACTAAATATTCCAGGATTTCGTTGCTTCAGGTGTGATGGAATTGGAGGGGCAAGAGGTGGAGGTGTTGCATTGTTTGTCAGGGAAGATATTACAGCAGTGCTTTGCCAGGATAGATTAGAGGGCTCTTCTAGGGAGGCTATTTGGGTGGAACTGAGAAGTGGGAAAGGTGTAGCAACACTTATAGGGGTATATTATAGACCGCCCAATGGGGAGCGAGATTTGGAAGAGCAAATACGTGAGGAGATAGCAGATATTAGTAGTAAGCACAGGTAGTGATTGTGGGAGATTTCAATTTTCCACACATAGACTGGGAAACACATTCTGTAAAAGGGCTGGATGGTTTGGAGTTTGTAAAATGTGTGCAGGATAGTTTTTTGCAGCAATACATAGAGGTGCCTACTAGAGAAGGGGCAGTGCTGGACCACCTGTTAGGAAATGAGACAGGTCAGGTGGCGGAGGTATGTGTTGAGGAGCACTTCGGGTCCAGTGATCACAATACCATTAGTTTTAATATAATTATGGAGAAGGCCAGAACTGGACCAAGGGTTGAGGTTTGTGATTGGAGAAAGGCTAACTTTGAGGAGATGCGAAAGGGTTTAAAAGGAGGGAATTGGGACATTTTGTTTTATGGGAAGGATGTATTAGAGAAATGGAGAACATTTAAAGGTGAAATTTTAAGAGTACAGAATCTTTATGTCCCTGTTCGATTGAAAGGAAAGAGTAATAATTGGAAAGAGCCATGGTTTTCAAGGGAAATTGGACACAGTTCGGAAAAAGAGAGTGATCTGCAATCATTATTGGCAGCATGGAGTGAATGAGGTGCTTGAAGAGTATAAAGAATGTAAAAAGAACCTTAAGAAAAAAATTAGAAAAGCTAAAAAAGGAACATGAGGTTGCTTTGGCAAGTAAGGTGAAAGTAAATCCAAAGGGTTTCTACAGCTATATTAATAGCAAAAGGATAACAAGGGATAAAATTGGTCCATTAGAGAGTCAGAGTGGACAGCTATCTGCAGAGCCGCAAGAGATGTGGGAGATATTGAACAATTTTCTTTGGTATTCATTAAGGAGAAGGAAAATGAATTATGTGAGGTATGGGAAACAAGTAGCTATGGAAACTATGATGATCAAAGATGAGGAAGTACTGACACTTTTGAAAAATATAAAAGTTTATAAGTCTCCAGGTCCTGACATGATATTCCCAAGGACATTGAGGGAAGTTAGTGTAGAAATAGCAGGGGCTATGACAGAAAGATTTCAAATGTCATTAGGGGTGGGAATGGTGCCGGAGGATTGGCGTACTGCGCATGTTGTTCCATTGTTTAAAAAGGGTTCTAAGAGTAAACCTAGCAATTATAGACCTGTTAGTTTGACGTCGGTGGTGGGCAAATTCATGGAAAGGATACTTAGAGTTAATATATATAATCATCTGGATAAACAGGGTCTGATTAGGAACAGTCAACATGGATTTGTGCCTGGAAGGTCATGTTTCACTAATCTTCTTGATTTTTTTGAAGAGGTTATTAGGGAAACTGATGAGGGTAAAGCGGTGGATGTTGTCTATATGGACTTCAGTAAGGCCTTTGACAAGATTTCCCATGGAAGGTTGGTTAAGAAGGTTCAATTGTTGGGTATTATTAGTTGTGTAGCAAGATGGATTCAACAGTGGCTGAATGGGAGATACCAGAGAGTAATGGTGGATAACTGTTTGTTAGGTTGGAGGCGGTGACTAGTGGGGTGCCTCGGGGATCTGTGTTGGGTCCACTGTTGTTTGTCATATACATCAATGATCTGGATGATGGTGTGGTAAATTGGATTAGTAAGTATGCAGATGATACTAAGATAGGTGGTGTGGATAATGAAGTAGATTTTCAAAGATTTGGGCCATTTGGAAGAGTGCGCTGAAAGATGGCAGATGGAGTTTAATGCTGATATGTGTGAGGTGTTACATCTTGGCAGGACAAATCAAAATAGGACGTACATGGTAAATGGTAGCAAATTGAGGAATGCAGTTGAACAGAGGGATCTAGGAATAACTGCATATTTCCCTGAAGGTGGAATCTCGTGTAGATAGGGTGGTAAAGAAAGCTGTTGGTGTGCTGGCCTTCATGAATCAGAGCATTGAGTACAGAAGTTGGGATGTAATGTTAAAATTGTACAAGGCATTGATGAGGCCAATTCTGAGTATGGTGTACAATTTTGGTTGCCAAATTATAGGAAAGATGTCAACAAAATGGAGAGAGTACAGAGGAGATTTACTAGAATGTTGCCTGTGTTTCAGCATCTAAGCTACAGAGAAATGCTGAACAAGAAAGGTCTTTATTCTTTGGAGCGCAGAAGGTTAAGGAGGGACTTGATAGAGGTCTTTAAAATTATGAGAGGAATAGACAGAGTTGACGTGGATAAGCTTTTTCCATTGATAGTAGGAATGTTACAGTCATATGAACTGAATCAATAAGAAATCCCAAATACTGAATATTTTGGGTTGGCTGTAATTTGGACTTAGTTGGATGCACCAAAAACCCCAATGACTCAAACACATTTTTGGTTACTGCAACTGATTCCTCGGCTGACTCTTTAGTGTTGCTGATAATTAAGACATCATCTAAGTAGGCCATGACAATGTGATTACGAGCCCTTAACAGCCCCAGCACAGGTTTAAGCAATTTAGTAAATAGCCTAGGTGCTGAGCTCAATCCATTGGGCAATGCTTTGTATTAACCATATAACATATATCATATAACAATTACAGCACGGAAACAGGCCTTCTCGGCCCTTCCAGTCCGTGCCGACCATTTATTTTCCCCTAGTCCCAACTACCTGCACTCAGACCATACCCCTCCATTCCCTTCCCGTCCATATACCTATCCACTTTACTTTTAAATGTTAAAGTCGATCCTGCCTCCAACACTTCTGCAGGAAGATCATTCTACACAGCCACCACTCTCTGAGTAAAGAAGTTCCCCCTCATGTTACCCCTAAACTTATGTCCCTTAATTCTCATGTCATGCACTCTTGTTTGAATCTTTCCTACCCTCAATGGGAAAAGCTTATCCACGTCAACTCTGTCTATCCCTTTCATCATTTAAAAAACCTCAATCAAGTCCCCCCTTAACCTTCTGCACTCCAAAGAATAAAGACCTAACTTGTTCAACCTTTCACTGTAACTTAGTTGCTGGAACCCAGGCAACATTCTAGTAAATCTCCTCTGTACTCTCTCTATTTTGTTGACAACCTTCCTATAATTAGGCGACCAAAATTGTACACCATACTCCAGAATTGGTCTCACCAATGCCTTGTACAATTTTAACATTACTTCCCTACTCCTATATTCAATGCTCTGATTTATAAAGGCAGCACACCAAAAGCTTTCTTTAGCACCCTATCTACATGTGATTCCACCTTCAGGGAACTATGCACAGTTATTCCTAGATCCCTCTGTTCCACAGCATTCCTCAATTCCCTACCATTTACCATGTACGTCCAATTTTGATTTGTCCTGCCAAGATGTAGCACCTCGCACCTATCAGCATTAAACTCCATCTGCCATCTTTCAGCCCACTCTTCCAAATGGCCCAAATCTCTCTGTAGACTTTGAAAATCTACTTCATTATCCACAGCACCCCCTATCTTAGTATCATCTGCATACTTACTTATCCAATTTTCCACCCCATCATCTAGATCATTGATGTACATGACAAACAACAGTGGACCCAACACAGATCCCCGAGGCACCCCACTGGTCACCGGCTTCCAACCTGACAAACAGCGATCCACCATTACTCTCTGGCATCTCCCATTGTTGAATCCATCTTGCTACTCCGCCATTACCACCCAAAGATTGAACCTTCTTAACCAACCTTCCATGGGGAACCTTGTCAAAGGCCTTACTGAAATCCATATAGACAACATCTTCAACAATTTCCCTAGTAACCTCTTCAAAAAATTCAAGAAGGTTTGTCAAACATAACCTTCCAGGCACAAATCCATGTTGACTGTTCCTGATGAGACCCTGTTTATCCAGATGCTTATATATATTATCTTACCATATAACCATATAACAATTACAGCACGAAAACAGGCCATCTCGGCCCTTCAAGTCCGTGCCAAACAACTTTTTTCCCTTAGTCCCACCTGCCTGCACTCATACCATAACCCTCCATACCCTTCTCATCCATATGCCTATCGAATTTATTTTTAAATGATACCAACGAACCTGCCGGCACCACTTCCACTGGAAGCTCATTCCACACCGTTGCCACTCTCTGAGTAAAGAAGTTCCCCCTCATGTTACCCCTAAACTTCTGTCCTTAAGTAGTCTTTCCATTAATTTGCCCACCACTGATGTCAAACTAACAGGTCTTTAATTGCTAGGTTTATTCTTTGAACCCTTTTTAAACAATGGAACAACATGCGCAGTACGCCAATCCTCCGGCACTATTCCCGTTTCTAATGACATTTGAAATGTTTCTGTCATAGCCCCTGCTATTTCTACACTAACGTCCCTCAATGTCCTAGGGAATATCCTGTCAGGACCTGGAGACTTATCCACTTTTATATTTTTCAAAAGTGTCAGTACTTCCTCCTCTTTGAATCTCATAGTTTCCATAGCTACTCTACTTTTTTCCCTTACCTCACAGAGTTCAATATCGTTCTCCTTGGTGAATACCGAAGAAAATAAATTGTTCACTATCTCCCCCATCTCTTATGGCTCTGCAGATAGCTGTCCATTCTGGCTCTCTAATGTTCCAATTTTATCCCTTGTTATCCTTTTGCTATTAATATAGCTGTAGAAACCCTTTGGATTTACTTTCACCTTTCTTGCCAAAGCAACCTCATATCTTCTTTTAGCTTTTCTTATTTCTTTCTTAAGATTCTTTTTACATTCTTTATACTCATCTAGCACCTCATTTACTCCATGCCTCCTATAATTATTGTAGATAGCTCTCTTTTTTCGACCCACGTGTCCAATTTCCCTTGAAAACCATGGCTCTTTCCGATTTTTACCATTTCCTTTCAACCAAACAGGGACATAAAGATTCTGTACTCTTACAATTTCCCCTTTAAATGTCCTCCATTTCTCTTCTACATCCTTCCCATAAAAGAAAATGTCCCAGTTCACTCCTTTTAAATCATTACGCATTCCCTCAAAGTTAGCCTTGCTCCAATCAAAAATCCCAACCCTAGGTCCAGTTCTGACTCTCTCCATAATTATATTGAAACTAATGGTATTGTGATCACTGGTCCCGAAGTGCTCACCAACGCATACCTTCGTCACCTGACCTGCCTCATTTCCTAACAGGAGGTCCAGCACTGCCCCTTCTCTGATCGATACCTCTATGTATTGCTGCAAAAAACTATCCTGCACACATTTAACAAACTCGAAACCATCCAGCCCATTTACAGAATGCGTTTCCCAGTCTATTTTTGGAAAATTGAAATCTCCCACAATCACTACCTTGTGCTTAATACTAATATCTGCTATCTCCTTACGTATTAGCTCTTCCAATTCTCGCTCCCCATTTGGCGGTCTATAATACACCCCTTAAAGTGTTGCTGCACCTTTCCCACTTCTCAGTTACACCCAAATAGCCTCCCTAGACGAGCCCTCTAATCTATCCTGCCAAAGCACTGCTGTAATATCTTCTCTGACAAGCAATGCAACCCCTCCACCTCTGGTCCCTCCAATTCTATCACATCTGAAGCAACAAAATCCTGGAATATTTAGTTTCCAATCACAACCCTCCCCCAACCATGTTTCACTGATTGCCACAACATCATATTTCCAGGTGTCAATCCAGGCTCTGAGTTCATCCACCTTTCTTACAATGCTCCTAGCATTAAAATATACACATTTTAGAAACCCACCATCCCTTACTCTCTGTTTATTATCTTTTTCCTCTTTCTCGCCTACATTTTGGGTCCAAGTGCTTCCCTTCTCTGCCTCTTGCCCCTCACCCTGTCCCCTAGCCCCCTCTACCCGAGTCCCTCCCCCCAGCCTTTCTAGTTTAAAGTCTCCTTTGCAAATCTCCCCGCCAGGATATTGGTTCCCCTCAGGTTCAAGTGCAAACCGTCCTTTTTATATAGATCATGCCTTCCCCAAAAGAGGTCCCAGTGATCAAGAAACTAGAATCCCTGCCCACTGCACCAGTCCCTAAGCCACGCATTTATCCTCCACCTCATTCAATTTCTACTCTCACTGTCACGTGGCACAGGCAGTAATCCTGAAATTGTTACTCTTTTGGTCCTTCTCCTTAACTTTCTCCCCAACTCACTAAATTCTCCTTTCAGGACCTCTTCTCTTTTTCTGCCTATGTCATTGGTACCAATGTGTACCACAACAAAAGGCTCCTCTCCCTCCCTTTTCAGAATCTTTTCGACATGTTCCAACACATCCGAGACCCTGGCACCAGGGAGGCAAACTACCATCCGGGTCTCCTGACTGCGTCCACAGAATTGCCAATCTGACCCCCTAACTATGGAGTCCCCTATTACAACAATTAAGGAACAAAAGTTTAGCGGTAAGATGAGGGGGAACTTCTTTACTCAGAGAATGGTAGCTGTGTGGAATGTGCTTCCAGTGGAAGTGGTGGAGGCAGGTTCGATTTTATCATTTAAAAATAAATTGGATAGGTATATGGACGGGAAAGGAATGGAGGGTTATGGTCTGAGTGCAGGTAGATGGGACTAGGTGAGAGTAAGTGTTCGGCACGGACTAGAAGGGCCGAGATGGCCCGCTTCCGTGCTGTAATTGATATATGGTGACGTTAGAACACCTCTCTACAGCACAAGAGCCGAGGGTTTGAGCTATAGAGATAGAGACTGTGCGGGCAGGTACTAACTGTAGATAGAGTGGATGTGGAAAGAATATTGGTGGAACTGTATGACCAGAGGCCATAGCCTCAGAATTAAAGGGCGCTCTTTTAGAAAGAAGGAGAAGAGAAACTTAGAAAAGCCATCACGGTGGCGCAGCGATAGAGTTGCTGCCTTACAGCGAATGCAGCGCCGCAGATCCAGGTTAGATCCTGACTACGGGTGCTGTCCGTACGGAGTTTGTACGTTCTCCTCCTGACGTCTTCTCCGAGATCTTCGGTTTCCTCCCACACTCCAAAGGTTTGTAGGTTAATTGCCTTGGTTAATGTAAAAATTGTTAATGTGTGGGGATTGCTGGTCGGCACGTACTCAATGGGCCGAAGGGCCTGTTTCTGCGTTATTTCTAAGTGAAAAAACATCCTAAACTTATTTTGTCGGAGGGTAATTAATCTATGGAAATCATTGGACATGTTGGGCCAAACGGCTTATTTCTGTGCTCCATGCCACAAGATTGATTGGCCAACTGCCCCCTTGCATATCGTTGGGAAACACAAAACAGTGACATTATATATTGATCTTCACCTTTCATTTCACAGGAAGAGTCACACAACCTTCAGTCACAGATCACATCCCAGTTTGCTGAACTGCACCAGATTTTCACTGAGAAAGAGCTGCGTGTACTCGCAGATATCCGGGAAGAAGAGATGAAAATTCGGAATGCAATGGAGAAAAGGCTTCAAGAGATTCAAGCAAATTTAAATTCTATCCAAAAGGAACTCTCAACGTTGCAGGAACAGATAGATCAAAAAGACAATCGAATATTTCTGAAGGTGAGGGTTTACACTACAGTTAGGCGAAGTGAAACTGCACAGTCACAACATGGTGGATGACATTTCTGAAATGAATGCATCATTTACCTGTAATTCAGAGCTGGGCCAATGTTCCTTCTGTTCCAGCGATGTGCTGCTGTTATTCCCAAACTAAATGGCCTCCTGCATAAATTATGGGATCTCGGAACAGGCTGCAAACACCTTGAGAAAGAGTCGCTGTGATCTTGTCACTGAGTTAATGAACGTGTAATATTTCCCCGAAAGGAAGGAAAATCTACAGGAATCATAAGACCACGGGAAAAGTCTTCTGTATGGTCAGCATTAGAGGAAAAGGAGTTTGTGGCGTTTGAACATCCCCGTGAAGGCAGCCTAATGATTTTAGCCTAGGATACATATTGGAATTTGTTCTCCTCAACAGAACTTAATTGGACCTGTTCAATTCCTAGTTATCCTTTTGCTCTTAAAGGGGAATATTGTCCGCCTGGTTATTCTTCTGCTGGTAATATACTTGTAGAATGTTGTAGGGGGGTCTGCCACAATTATCCAAGCCACATCGAGAGCATTTTGCGAGGCTTTGATGACCTTAACTATGAAATGATGTTACAGCATTGGAGGCAACACAAAACTGAATCACCAGGATAATTGCAGGATAAGGGGCTTGTCTCATCAGCGGGGTTTATCGAGGTTGGATCGATATTCCTTGCAGTTTAAAAGAATGAAGAGTCGTTTTACCATTGTCCCTAAGGTCCACGACTGGATAGAGAGCAGTGAATCTCTGGAATTCTCCAACCCAGAGACTTTTGGGGATTGAAACTGTCAGCAGTATTTGAACCAGAAGGAGTGACAATTTGTTTGAAAATTCCAGGAATTGAACATGAGGGGAATGGGGGAAAAAAAAGGGGGAGTTCTGTCGTGGGCAAGATTAGCCATGACCACATTGTGGGGATTAACATTGAAATCTAGAACGTGGCGCACACATCATCATTTATCATCTGTCATCCATGAATTGAACATGCAGGGAATGGGGCAAACAGGGGGAAATCTCTTGTGCTTATCCTGCTTCCCCTGCAATGTATCTCCAACATTGGCTTTGGCCACTTTTGTGTGATTGAGTTCCACGTTCCCTTTGCTGCATGACTAATGGGATTTATTAAACACCATCCCATATTTCATCTTTGAATTTTGGTCTCCCTAAAAGTAGCAATACTATTTGTCCCCCCACCCATTTAAATCCACAGATAATTTTAAATCACCCCATCCCTTCATTCCCTGGCACCTTCTTTAGATAACTCCCCACCATCTTCTCATTCTTGCCCGTAACTTGCACCCTCTCAATGATGGCATCATTTTCATGTACGTTCCTTGTGTTTCCCCCCGTGGTTCTTTGTCCCGACGGAAATATCCTTTATATGTCTGTGTGGCGGCCGCAATAAGAGTTGGTTAATAGGAATCTTGTGGCAATTTGCGTGCCATTTCTGCTGTCGGGATGTGGATGTTCTGTCTCAGTTATTCAGCTGTGTGTCTTATTTCTTTCAGGAGGCAGCTGGTCGGAGATGGAGGTAGGACACGCTCTTGATTGAAACGCTGTATGTTTTTGTAGAACAGCTCCGAAATTGTGGAAGCTCAGATTCTAACCAGCTGTTAAATATTTGCAGGGTTAGTGATGAAATGCGTACATTGTCAGTGACAGATGGTGCCTTGCCGATTGAAAAGATTCATCACCACTTTGTGTTGAACACGCTGTGGAGAGAAACTTGTGCCATTCAGCGAGGTAAAACATGTTCAGTTTCCATTCTTCCCATTAATTACACCTTTAAGTACTACAAATGCAAAGGTTACGCAGTAATTGTACTCACCCCCACCTCTGGCATATTGTTCTATCTCTCTACCATCCACTGTATGAAAACATTGACCTTCAATGCCTTTTCCAACTTTACCATCTCACCTTCAACTGATGCCCTCAATCTTTAGACTTTAGAAAATTCTGTCTTCCATTCTTCAGCCCATTAGACCTGCTAATTAAAATCACATTTCATCTCAGGTCACCTTCTTCATTCTCCATGACGCCACCAATCTTGGTGTCCTCCACAAACCTACTAACATGCCACCCACATACACATACAAAGCGTTCGTATAAATAACGACCGACAATGAAGATAGATTCGAGCTCTATGGCACACCCTTTGTGAGAGCCTCCAGTCCGAAAAGCATTCCTCCACCAACCCTCAGTCTCCTGCCTTCAGACCACGGTTATGCTCCATTGTGTAACTCTTCCTGGATTCGATCAGATCCAAACATCCAGACCACGTACCACGCAGACGGTTGAAGTTGTTTCTCCTACATAGCAGTAATATCTGGAAATGTGACGTTGTTGATGGTGACAGGCCAGATTTCTGGGTATAGGTGAATGGGAAAATAGTTGGATATTGGAAAGATCATTAAACTGAGGGTGATGGGGAAGTCACACTGAAGAGGAACTGGAGCCAGCTTCGTTCAGCCATTATCACATTGAACAGAGGATAGGCCTGAGGTGGAGCCTGCTCCGCACCTATTTTCTTCCTGTCTTATGTTTTTTTCTACTTATACAAAGATAAACTTTGCATAGAGCGAATGTAGCAACGATTGACAATACTTGGTTCTGTAACAATATTTCTTGTGCGGGTGACATTGAGTAGACTCTGCCTGTATTTGAGGAGATTGCTGGGAAATACAAAGTTCCTACACTGCTCAGTGGGTTGGACGCAGGGAGGATGTTTCCCTGTCTGAGGGGTGAGGAGCCAGCGGAAACTCTCTCAGAATGTGGGCTGAACCATTTAGGACAGAGACAAGGAGACATGACTGCATGCAGAGACTGGGCAACCTTTGGAATTCCCTGCACCGGTGGCTGTGGATAATCAGTCATTCAGTGCTCTTGGAGCCAGAGAGCCATGGTTGTACATTACATAGTCAGGTCCTTCGGCCCATCATGTCCATGGCCACCTTTATTCCCAGCCACTCTAATCCTCATTTGCTCACATTAGAAACATATTATTCTACACCTCGTTTCCTAAAGCGCAATGCCTCTTACATGTAGTGATTACATCTGATTCCACCACCACGTCAGGTAAAATATTCCAGGTATTTAACAACTCTGTGAAGAAAACTACGTTCTCCAGTATTGATAGCCCTGCATGAAAATAAAGTTTTGTTTGTCTAGCCTCTATCCTGCTGTAGACTTTGAGAGACTTCCTTGCAATCCACAACCTTACCCGTTCTCTGCAAACTTTGTAGTCACACCTCCTACATTCACATCCAAGCGATGAAAACATAAAATAAACAGCAAAGGTTGCAGCACCGATCTCTGCTGCACACCACCAGTCACAGACCTCCAGGCAGAAAAATCATCTTTCTACGCTACCTTCTATCTCCAACCACTAAGCCAATTGTGGGTCAATTTTGCTAACTCGTCTTGGTTCACACCTGCCTTTGCTTCCTGGACCAGCCTTGCATGCAGAACATTGTCAAGTCCCTCAGTGAGTTCATATATTACTTCACAATGAGATCAGAGTGTTCTTGGTTGCACAGACGCATCAAATCCACCCTCCACTAAAGAAAGCAAGTAAATAGTAGCAGATGGACCCGTCCAGTCCACTCCCGTTCAGTGTGATCACGGCAACTCCACCCCACATCTCTGCATCCTCTTTGACCACTTCTAATTACCACTCACACCAGTCTTCTCATCTACCAATCTGCTTCTCCTTCGCCATCTACTGGCAAGATATTTGAAGACCCGCCTTATTTCTCCATCCCCACCCGCAATCTCTCGTTCATCCTCACTTTCCGCGTTCGTTTCCCGTCTCGCCCGCTCCCGTTAACCCGCGGAATTCCCACTCTCCTGCTTGGTTGCGAAACTCCAGGAAAGATGTGTATTGTCCACCGGATGTGGTTGTGGTGAAACCCCGGGCAAGGTTTCAGTTGTCCGCCCGCCTGTGCCTGAGGCCGAGCGGCTTCTCCCCCGGTCTCGGGGCCGCGCTGCCCGAGTCTCCCCCCGACCCCCGGGGACTCTCTGATTCTCTGCTTCTCCCCCCAGTCTCCGTCACCCTGGATGTGGAAACAGCGCATGCGCAGCTCGAGGTGTCTGTGGATCGGAAGAGGGTGAGATGGACCGGGACCCGGAGGAGTCTCCCTGACACCGGGAAGAGGTTTACAGGCAGTACGTGTGTGCTGGGATCGGAGGGATTCACATCGGGGAGACATTACTGGGAGGTGGAGGTGCCGGAGAGTGAGTGGTGGAGTCTGGGAGTTGCCGCAGAGTCTGTGGAGAGGAAGGGACCGGTCACACTGACCCCGGAGACTGGAGCCTGGAGCATCGGGCAGTTGGATGACGAGTTTGATGCAGATACCGACCCTCCATCCCCTCTCCCCGCCCGTCCCATCCCCGGGAGGGTGGGAGTTTATCTCAGTTACGAGTCTGGGACAGTTTCATTTTACGACGCGGACGCCAAGTCCCATCTCCACACCTTCACTGGGAATAAATTCACGGAGAAACTTTATCCTTTCTTCTGGACTTGTGATGAAGACCAGTGGCTGAGAATCTGCTCCGGTTCCGGTCCGGGTGTGTAAAAGGGTCGGGTCCCGGGACCGGCGTCAGGAGCGGAGCTCAGGGGTTGTGGGGCAGAAACCCGGTGGACAACAGGTCGGCGCTGAACGGTTCCCATTTAATCCCCAAATTCCGCGTCGTGAAACCCTAGTGAGCGCGGAAATCAAACCAGTGGGAATGTAAATGTGGGAAGAGTGAATTAAACAGCAACTGAAATCAGAGCTGTCTGTCGATCCGTTCATTTTAACGTGCTAACCGCGTCTGGCAACGGAACAGAAATTACTTTTGTGAAAATATAAAGATTGAAACAATCTCCCTTTCCACGGGTTCAGCAGCAGCCGCGGGCGGCGGGTCCTGAGTTGCCCGCCGACACGTTGTGGTGTTCCGGGTGGGCTCTGCCTGCCTCACTGCAGAATGCGGGTAACGTTCCTTGTTTCAGTCGTTGCCACAACCCTCCCTCGCCGCTTCCTCGGGTACAGTATGGCGGGTATTTGAGGCATGTAAGAACATTTTAAACTTTAAAAAATCCTTGTTCCACTTTTCATGCCTGCGTGTTCTTCAGCGCAATGGGAACCGAACAGGCAGGAATGGATGCTCTGTGGGAGAGCCACTAAGAAGAGTGCATGGGGGGAGATGGACTGAATGCGTGTGGGGGGAGGGGAATGGCAAGGAGCAGAGTGTGTGTGTGGGGGGGGGGGGGGTGGGTGAAAGGAGGTGGGGTGACTGAGTGAACTGCCAGCGTACCAGGCATGAGTGACTGCACTGCCAGCTCACCAGCCATGAGGAAGTGAACTGCCAGCCCACAAGCTGCCAGTGACTGAACTACCAGCCCACCAGCCGTGGCTGACTGCACTGCCAGCCCACCAGCCGTGAGGAAGTGAACTGCCAGCCCACCAGTTGCAAGTGACTGCACTGCCAGCCCACCAACTGTGTGTAAGTGAACTGCCAGCCCACCAGCTGTAAGTGACTGAACTGCCAGCCCACCAGCTGTGTGGGCTTATAGTGCAGTCACTCACGGCTGGTGAACTGCCAGCCCACCAGCTGTGAGTAAGTGAACTGCCAGCCCACCAGCTGTAAGTGACTGAACTGCAAGCCCAAATATCCATTCGGGACACAGTCCATACTAGCCCTCTTGAAACAGTCAGTTCGGCCCACAACACACATAGTAGCGCAACACAAGCACCCCCCTCACCACCCCCACCCCACTGGCCAGCAGTATTGGAATTGGTGGAGAGGTGGAATATTGCGTTGGGTGACCTGCCCTCCCGTGTGATGCAGGGACCCAACGGGCCCCACTTACTCTAGTATTATATAAAAGTAATATCTATATTACTAAAACTCTGAACAACTTCCTGTTGTTCTGTATATTGATTTTAGAAAAAAAGCTGCCACTTACGGCTGTGATTTTTGGCCATCTTACTCAGAATCCCCCTCCGCTGCGTGCTGGTGAATGACAGTGCGACTGTCCACCCACCCATCCACACATACACACACACACACACACACACACACACACACACACACACACACACACACACACACACATCCATCCGTACAAAATTCATAAGGGGTTGGACAGGCTAGATGCAGGAAGATTGTTCCCGATGTTGGGGAAGTCCAGAACAAGGGGGTCACAGTTTCAGGATAAGGGGGAAATCTTTTAGGACCGAGATCAGAAAAACATTTTTCACACAGAGAGTGGTGAATCTCTGGAATTCTCTGCCACAGAAGGTAGTTGAGGCCACTTCATTGGGTATGCTTAAGAGGGAGTTAGATGTGGCCCTTATGGCTAAAGGGATCAGGGGTTATGGAGAGAAGGCAGGTACAGGATACCGAGTTGGATGATCAGCCATGATCATATTGAATGGCACTGCAGGCTCGAAGGGCTGAATAGCCTGCTCCTGCACCTATTTTCTATGTTTCTATGTACGCACACATACATCTGCACACATATC
Source organism: Raja brachyura (assembly GCA_963514005.1). The sequence goes on from OY740805.1 coordinate 35,265,746, forward strand.
TGCACACACACCTGCACACACATGCATACACACATCCACACACACATCTATCCGCACACACAAGCATGTTATTTTCATAAGTAATTCACTCATTGCTTAAATAATTTGACCAAAATAACAGTGAAACGATCAACATTAAAATAAAACTTTATATAATCATTTTTCCCCCAATGTATTTGTTTACACGTCATCTAATCTTCATCTGAATATTCTTCATCAGATTCCAAGTCTTTTGCAGGAATAGAGTTTCTGCAGCCAACACACTTGTATAAATCTGTACATGGCACACCATGCTGTTGACAGGAGCATCTTCCTTTCCCTGTACTCACGGCTTGTTTTCTTGCATGAACAGTATGTTAATTCTAGCAAGGTGCTTGAGCCTGGAGGCAGATCACATCCAATCAATGTCCAATTCACCACCTACAATTTTCCGCCCATGTCCCTTTGGACTGGGAATTTGTGGAAACTGTTCCAGACATTTTGAATGCACAGCAGCCTGGTAATTTGCTCTTGTTACATGCTTTCTCAGAGAGTCTGCTGTTGGTGGAAGGCGTGCCTCTGATTTTGTTAACATAAGGAGCAGGTTGTATCTGGCTTCATCTACTGCGGTCAGGGTGCTCGACAGTCGCTGTTTGTTGACCATCACTCGTCATGGATCATAGAAACATGGAAATTAGGTGCAGTAGTTGGTCATTCGGCCCTTCGAGCTTGCACCGCCATTCAATATGATCATGGCTGATCATCCAACTCAGTATCCCGTACCTGCCTTCTCTCCATATCCCCTGATCCCTTTAGCCACAAGGGCCACATCTAACTCCCTCTTAAATATAGCCAATGAACTGGCCTCAACTACCCTCTGTGGCAGAGAGGTCCAGAGACCCACCACTCTGTGTGTGAAAAAAGTCCTTCTCATCTCGGTCCTAAAGTATTTCCCCCTTATCCTTAAGCTGTGACCCCTTGTCCTGGACCTCCCCAACATCAGGAAAAATCTTCCTGCATCTAGCCTGTCAAACCCCTTAAGAATTTTGTAAGTTTCTATAAGGTCCCCTCTCAATCTCCTACATTCTAGAGTGTATAAACCGAGTCTATCCAGTCTTTCTTCATAAGACAGTCCTGACATCGCAGGAATCAGTCTGGTGAACCTTCTCTGCACTCCCTCTATGGCAATAACGTCCTTCCTCAGATTTGGAGACCAGAACTGTACGCAATACTCCAGGTGTGGTCTCACCAAGGCCCCGCACAACTGAAGTAAAACCTCCCTGTTCCTATACTCAAATCCTTTTGCTATGAAAGCTAACATACCATTCGCTTTCTTCACTGCCTGCAGCACCTGAAAAAGAAAACAGAAAAGGAATGAAAAGTCAAATAAATCAATTTCCTCAAGTATATCATTTCATTGTTCAAAGTAATATCATATGACCATAAATACAAAGAATTGTTGTTTGAGTCCTATCATTACCTTTCTTCCTTCTAGACATAGAAACATGGAAAATAGGTGCAGGAGGAGGCCATTTGTCCTTCGAGCCAGCACCTCCATTCATTGTGATCATGGCTGATCGTCCCCAATCAATAACCCGTGACTGCCTTCTCCCCATATCCCTTGATTCCATTAGCCCCATGAGCTCTATCTAACTCTCTCTTAAATCCATCCAGTGATTTGGCCTCCACTGCCCTCTATGGCAAGGAATTCCACAAATTCACAACCCTCTGGGTGAAAACGTTTTTTCTCACCTCAGACTTAAATGGCCTCCCCTTTATTTTAAAACTGTGGCCCCTGTTGGGCGAGTCCAGAACCATTTTTCCTGCATCTAGCTTGTCCAGTCCTTTTATTATTTTATACATTTCTATAAAATATCCCCTCATCCTTCTAAATTCCAGTTAATACAAGCCTAGTCTTTTCAATCTTTCCTCATATGACAGTCCGTCATCCCAAGGATCAACCTACGCTGCACTGCCTCAATCACAAGGATATCCTTCCTCAAATTAGGAGACCAACACTGTACACAATACTCCAGATGTGGTCTTACCAGACCTTGCTATAGCTCGATTTATTGTTGTTATGTTGCAGAAGTGACGATAGTACTTGGCATGATAACCCGGGATATACTGCTGCCTCCTAATAATCGACGAAAAAATATGTCAGGGAGTATTTTACATCTTTTCATGTTTTATATTATGTAAGACAATATCAACATATGAATGGGTAAATTATACATGTACGCATCTCCAGGTAGATGGGATGGCAAGTCAGCAAATGATCAAATTTGTGCTCATTCTGTGGCACAGTGTCTATATTGCATGTCCACACAAAACACTTTTGCGTGTGAATGTGCATGGGGCTCTGAAGAGTGGAGGGGTAGAAGCTACAGAGAAAAAACCATCTCATGGTACATAGGTCTGCATGGAGTTCTATTCATAAAATGTCACCCTCTTCTTAATATCAATGAGACTTACACAGTCATTTACTATTATAGATAAGTTAGTTCAAGTTCAAGTGGAGGGGGAGAGGCTACAGGAAAAACCCATCTCATAGTCATTAAGTGTGCATGGAATTCAATTCATAAATTGTCAACCTCTTCTTAATGTAAATGAGATTATGTTACTAAGTTACTACCATAGATAAATTAGTTCAAGTTCAAGTTCACATACACCAATTGATTTCAACATAAACATCAATCATTTGAGACCATTTATCACTCTGATGGAAGCCAATAAAGTGTAGCCAATATTCCTCCGTTGTTCTCCCGTGGTCGGGGCCTGGAAACGGCCGCTGCCGACGACACTATGTACAGCCTCCCCTCTCCTCCCCCCCCCCCCCCCACCTCCCACCATCTCCAAAAACACTCCGTGGCTCCGCATTCGCGAATCAGCCGCTTCTTAATTGAGACCGCCGCTTCACTATGTTAAGTACACAGGAGCCGCATTCGGAGTACTTTTTCTCGGTAAGTGATCGCAGGCAACTCCGAGATTAGATGTTAACGAAGACTTATTAGACTCCATCAAGCTGGCAATAGTGACAACTTTTAATTTACTTTGTTATGGATACTTTGTTATGTTTAGGCCCTCAACTTCATGAATGAATAATGAATTAATTAATGAATTAATTAATTAATTAATGCACAGCCTCCAAATCTCATTTTTTCAAATTATAAAAGGGTGCAATTATATTAATTAAAGTCCATACAGATTAATTTTCATAAATTCAGATCTTACCTTTCAGTTCCAGTTGCTCCACAACGTTTGACTGGTTTCACGACTTGGCTGTCCTCTTTGTGTTGCAGCACCTTGGCAGCGACTTTGCTCTCAAGACTTTCCGCCACTTCTATCCACTTAGCTGCACATTCTTCAGACTTCTTAATGCTTTTCTCACTAAGCTCAATTACCCTGCTACAAGTTTCCATGACATGTATTCCACAGAACAACAAAGACCCTTCACTGGAATCTCCTGTAAAACTGGCATCAGTCAAGCCCATGACCACTTGGCCAACTTATGCCAAGCTTTTGTTACTCGTGGTCATTTTATAGCAGGTTGAAAAATGCCGCGACCGACTTGAGGCCACGGGTGCGCGCAGACCAATCACGAGGATGAGGAAGAGTAAACGAAGACCTCCTACGACCTTGTGGCGACCGTGCTGTGAGTATGAGTCAAGGGCAAACTCGCCAGATGTTGGCAATTAGTTCGTACAAGTGGGCGAAACCCTTAAAAGTACTCTCAGCCATGATGTGTGCTCCCTGCCTAGCTAGCCTGAAACAAACCATGTGATTCACCAATTGGTGTTCGACTCAATGTTAAACGTGCTTTGATTGGACAAAAGCTACTCAAAAAAATTCTGTTTTTTCTCAAATGTATTAAAAAATGTGCAGGTTTTGTTCTTGACAAGTTTCATGGATGATTTATATAATATTTTTAAAAATTGTTAAAATTTCATGTAGTTCCGGTGATGCTATGCAGGGCTAGAGACCAGCGCCAGCTAGCTCCATGAAACAATTGCAAAAAAAGGGGAGAAAAACGGATCTACCTACTGTCACTGCACTGACTGCATGCAACGCGTGAGTGACGTCATCAGACGCGCGACTCCGGTATGTCACTGCAACATACCCCCCCCCCCCCCCCCCCAAGCTACCGAAATGGACTGCCAGGCCAAAACAGGCACCGGAAGAAGTAGGCCCGACTGAAGCCTCGGGCTCAGGTACAACGTCGTCCCAGGAAGATGTTTCGAGGAAGCCAAAGCCTAAAAAATCTGAGATAGAAGATCTTCGGATTTTTCTAACTCAGAAAATTAAAAATATAAAGGAAGAACTGAAGAGAGTGAATTTTAAAGAAGAACTTCAAATTTTTAAGGAAGAGTTTAAGGACGAAATGAAGGAAGAAATCAACTCCACCGTCCTTGAATTATCGGAAAAATGGAAGAAAGAAACGGAAGAAAAGATGGATCAGCAAATTATGGAGAGGGATGCGGAGATGGATGTCAAAATCAACTCGATGGAGTCCAGCTTTAATGATAGGTTGGAGCCCATTGAGAAAGCACTGAACCAACAGACTATAGCAATAACCAATTTAGAGGAGATTGCTTCAACAAGTGCTGAAACAACAAAACAGCTTATCAGAGAAAACCAACACTGATCAGACCTACTGAGCAAAATAGCCGAAAATGCATTGAACTGGAATGACATCAGAGGCATTAGAATTTAAGAATCGTCGCCATTGAAGCAGGGAGAGAGGGGAAACGAGACCCCCCGCGAATTTGCTGCAGACTTATTGCAAAAAGTCTTAAATCTGGAACAAAAGCCTCAGCTAGCTTGAGCACACAGAGCAATGAGACGTCGCACACGGGCAGATGCCCCACCAAGACAAATGATAGTAAAGGTGCAATATGACCATGCACTGGAGGAGATGATGAAAAAAATTGTTTGTACCAGGAATCTCATATGCGATGGAGATAAGATCAGTATCTACCGAGATTATCCTGTGGAGGTCTCCAGGAAGAGAGCGCTGTTTAAAGAGACAAAAAGAATACTTAAGGATGTGAAAGATCTGAAGTATGGTTTGATGTACCCGGCTACATTAAAAGTTACCTACAATCAGAATGAACATATCTTTAGCAACCCTAAGGATGCATTGGAGTTCGCCCAGAAGATCAAGAACCTGCCTGACGACTGAATATTAACTACAAAACACCTGATGTCAATGAACAATGTAACTTTGTAAAGATCGGATGGAATTTAAGCTGTTATACCCAAGGACAAATGAAATTGGATGAAGATGGCTGAATAAGGCCTTTCCTATGGACATGTTACACACATAGTTACTATTAACATTAATAACTGACAATACTAATTATAACTGCGCGGTACTATTAATGGCTATTACTAATGGTTACTAATTATAATTGAATTACTTAGAATTAGTTAAACGGTAATTATGAGTACGGTTGGATTTAAAGCTTGATTTCACTTTTCTTTCCTTTTTTTCTCTCCTCTTCTGTTATCTATTTTGATATATACTATATCTTGATAATAGTTACCTTTTTATTAAAAATATATATATTTTACTAATGCAATATGAATACTTTGGAACTTAAAATGTTTCCCACACCCCCCCCCCCCCCCCCCCCCCCGGTAAAATATCGCTATGGAAATGTCAACTTAAAGAGAGCATGGAGCTAGTTCAGTTTTTTTTTCTCTTCTTCCCATCGGCTACGGAAGTTGGTAGATGGCTAGCCATGTTAGTATGGCTATCACTAACTGCACTACTCATAGATGTAGTTTTTTCTTTCTATTTTCACTTTACTAACCACTTAATCTATCACTTTTTTAATATAATACTTTATTATAATTTTAAGTTTGAATGCAGTCATAAGTTTTATCAAAGGAGATATATATGCGAGAAAAACCAACGAGACATAAAATTAATCTATCTGATGTTCGGGTGTAATGTCGGGCTTGTTGAGCTGAACCATCTGCTCTTTTATAGACCTCCCTAAACAAAATATGAAGATTGGGGGTGAAGGAATAACATTTTGTGGTTGGAACGTTAAGGGTATTAACGAACCAATCAAGAGAGGTAAAGTATTAGCACATTTAAAAGCACTTAAAACAGATGTAATATTTCTTCAGGAAACTCACCTTAAAAAGGATGCAGAGCATAGATTGAAAGCTAAATGGATTGATAAAGCGTATCATTCCTCATTCACACATAAATCCAGAGGTGTTGCAATACTAATCCATAAAGGGATATCTTTTAAACATCTCAACTATAACGGACAGTGATGGTAGATATATTGTATTAATAGGTAAATTATATGCACAAAAACTAACTCTTATTAATATTTATGGACCAAATTTTGATAGTCCCTTGTTTCTTAAGAAAATATTGAATACAATTCCGGAATTAACACAACACAATTTAATAACCGGAGGAGACTTAAATTGTACATTAGACCCCCATTTAGATAGATCATCAAGACAACGGAAAACAAAATCACAGTCCAGTGACTTATTAAATTCATATATAGATACCAGTAATATCAAGAATGTTTGGAGAATAGAAAACCGAACCAGACGAGAATATTCATTCTATTCATCGGTAGATAAAACATACTCAAGAATAGATTATTTTTTGGTGGACTCTAAGCTTATTCCATTTACTTATAACTCGAAATATCACAATATTACAATCTAGGACCATGCACCCTTAACATTTATGATTAAATTAAATGGAAGGACGGAGAAACAGTTACAAGGGAGACTCAACCCACAAATATTAAAGGAAAATGCATGTCAGGAATATCTAACTAAACAGATTAACATGTTCTTAGAAATCAATGATAACCCTGAAACGTCTGCCTCACTACTATGGGAAACTTTTAAAGCATTTACTCGAGGAGCTATGATCTCCTCCCACGCATTTCATAATAAAGAGAATCGGGTGAAACAACAGGCATTGGAAAGGGAAATAAAACAATTAGACACAGAAAATGCGGCTACACCAACCATGATAAAACACAATAAAATTGCAGCATTGAAATATAAATTAAATAAAATATATTCAGATCAAGTTGTAAAATTTTACCAATATACTAAACAATTACATTTTGAATTCGGAGATAAACCTACAAAATTATTGGCTTGTCAATTACGGAAACTGGACGTGGAAAAAACAATTCATAGGATTAAATCAGAAACAGGAGAACCACTAGTAGAACCTAAGGATATTAATGAGAGATTTCTGCAATATTATCAATACCTTTACTCTGCTAAAACGATAGATCACCGGACAGGAACAGAAGCATTCCTACAAAAATGCAATCTTAAAGGGTTAGATTTGAAAGATAGAGAATTATTAGACGCTGAAATAACAGTAAAGGAAACTGAAGAGTCCATCAGATCTCTAAAAAACGGTAAATCCCCGGGACCCAATGGCATAGGCTCCGAATTCTATAAAACATTCTGTGGCCTGATTCTTCTGCGTTTAAAGACATTGTGCGAACATATTTATACCCAACAGAAATTACCAGAAACGCTAAATGAATCTATTATAACACTTATACCAAAAATAGATAAGGACCTGGATGATCCAAGATCATATAGAGCTATAGCTCTTCTAAATACTGATAAAAAAAATATGAACTAAAATCCTAGCACAAAGATTAAGCACAGTGATTAATAAATTAATACACCCGGATCAAATAGGATTTATACCAAAACGGTATTCTTCATATAACCTGAGACGATTATTCAATATTGTATACACAAAAAGAAGTGCTAACAAAGATCTAGCAATTATTTCGTTAGATGTTGAGAAAGCTTTCGACCAGGTGGAATGGTCCTATTTATTTTCGGTTATGAAAATCTTTCAATTGGGTGAGAAGTTTAGCACATGGGTAAAACTTTTATATACTAACCCAACAGCTAGACTATCAACAAATCAAATGTTATCAGCTAAATTTAACTTATCTAAAGGCTGTAGACAAGGATGTCTGTTATCCCTGCTATTATTTGCACTCGTAATAGAACCATTAGCAGAAATCGTGAGGTCCCATCCTGAAATATATGGGTATAATACCAAAGATACTGAGAATAAAATTTCCTTATATGCAGACGATGTATTAATTTACATTACAAAACCTGAAGTTAGTATCCCAAACTTATTACATTGAATAACTCAATATGGCTCATTTTCAGGATACAGAATTAATTGGAATAAAAGTGAAATCATGCCAATAATGGAAAGTAACCCACATATATTACAACAATTTCCTTTTAAAATAGTAAATGAAAAACTCAAATATCTTGGAATTTATGTAACAAAGAGATATATTTCTTAATTTAAATTTAATTTTCCGCTTTTATTGAACAAATTACATAAGAATATTTTATATTGGAAAACATTACCTATTTCAATGTTAGGTAGAATTAATGCAATAAAAATGATTTTTCTCCCGCAATTATTGTACCTCTTTCAATTAATCCCGATATATCTCCCAAAAACTCTTTTTTAAAAGGTTCACTGTAGTCACCAATTTTATCTGGGATTATAAGAACCACAGAATAAATAAAAAACACTTATGTAAATCGAAAATAAATGGAGGTTTAGCACTACCGAATTTTATGTTTTATTTTTGGGCAGTTAATATTAAAAATATGAATTTTTGGTTGGAAGAACTGGACCAACAACCAGATTGGTTAAAATGGAAAAGGAAGACTGTTTACCTTTTGAAATTGGGTCGATCCTATTTGCTATTACTAAATTAAGCAAAAAAAACTATAATGAAAACCCCATAATATATAGTGGAATACACATTTGGAAACAATTCAAGAAGACACTAGAATTGGATAATTTACCACTATCTCTTCCCATTGTAAACAATGCTACATTTAAACCCTCAATGATGGATAAGGGTTTTTTACAATGGAAAAATCATGGAATTACAAAGATGGGTGATCTCTATAGGAAAAGTTCATTCCTCTCATTTCAGGAATTACAACAAATTTATGGGCTTCACTCAAAAGACTACTTTAGATATCTACAAATTAGAGACTATGCTAAATCAAATACACAGGACTATAGAAATAGAAAGACGGAAATTCTTGATGAATGTTTGAATAAACACCCTAACACAGAAAAATTGATATCTTATATTTATAATATTCTATTAGATAATGATGCACCCATGACGGAAATATATAGGCAATCATGGGAAAATGAACTAGCCCAAATAATAAGGCCAGAAATATGGGACGAAAGCTTACAACATATACATCCCTGTTCGTTAAATGCTAGACATTCTTTAATACAATTTAAAGTATTACATAGATTGCACTATTCAAAAACCAAATTAAATAGAATTTTCCCATGCGTATCTCCTAGTTGTGAAAAATGTCAACACTCAGAGGCTAAGTTAACGCACACATTTGTAAGTTGTATAAAAATTAATAATTTTTGGATGGAAATTTTTAAGATAATTTCGGAAGTTCTCAATACCCAATTGGACCTCGATTCAAAATTAATAATATTAGGAATACTAGAACAAAATCAATTATTTACACCAAACCAAAGAACCTTTATCGATTATAGTTTAATAATTGGGAAAAAATTAATATTAAAATTTTGGAAAGGCCCTATGACATCCCAGACTGATTCCTGGGATGTCAGGACTTTCATATGAGGAAAGATTGGATAGACTCGGTTTGTACTCGATGGAATTTAGAAGATTGAGGGGGGATCTTATAGAAACTTACAAAATTCTTAAGGGGTTGGACAAGCTAGATGCTGGAAGATTGTTCCCGATGTTGGGGGAGTCCAGAACAAGGGGTCACAGTCTAAGGATAAGGGGGAATTCCTTTAGGACCGAAATGAGGAAAACATTCTTTACACAGAGAGTGGTGAGTCTCTGGAATTCCCTGCCACAGAAGGTAGTTGAGGCCAGTTCATTGGCTATATTTAAGAGGGCGTTAGATGTGGCACTTGTGGCTAAAGGGATCAGGGGGTATGGAGAGAAGGCAGGTACGGGATGCTGAGTTGGATGATCAGCCATGATCACATTGAATGGCGGTGCAGGCTCGAAGGGCCGAATGGCCTACTCCTGCACCTATTTTCTATGTTTCTATAACCCCCACAATTAAAATGTGGACTATGGAAATGTCGGAGACCCTACATTTGGAAAGATTAAGATTTGTCTTAATGGTCAAACAAGAACTATTTACAAGAATATGGCCCCCATTCATTGAATATTTGAAGGGGCAAACTGGTTCGGCACGAGAAATCGACTGAAACCTGAATCAAGGATTAGATGAAGAATTATATATTTTATAACCCACAGACATATCTCCAATGATGCATAATTAGTTGATTACTCCATTCTTCTTTAACTTTTTTGGTTTCTTTTCTTTCCCCCTCTATTATTTTTTATCTATATAAAAATTTAAAAAATATATAGAGGTACAACTATTGTACAATTGTTAATACAAACAATATTAATAATGTATGACTACAACAAACAAAATGCTTTTTATTATGTATTTACTTCTAATTTAAAAAAAATATTTAGAAAAAATAAAAATAAAAGATAAAAAATAAAAATCTGGAATGTTGTGCCCAAGATGGTGGTGAAAAGCTGAGCTATTGGATATCTGCAACTTGTCTAAAAATAATTATTTGATAGTTCGAACAATTAACATTATGAGGAACTCACTCAGAAAGGGAATTGGTGCCAGCTTAGATCAGCCATGATCACATTGAATGTTGGGGCAACCCCGAGGAGCCGATCCTAATCCTGCTCCTGTTTTCTTGTGTTCAAATGCTCATGTGTACTGGAAAATTAACAGACTTGACAGAGGATATGCAGCAAAGATTAACAATACCTGTTCCTGGGACAATGATTTTGATGTGCGGGGTGAGATTGAGTAGACTAGGCCTGTGTACTCGAGAGTTCAGGTGTATTCTTACAGAGACTTCTTACAGGGCTCTGTGGGCTGGATGCAGGGAGGATGTTTCCCCTGTCTGAGAGGTTTGGAGAATGGGCACCATCTCAGAATGTGGGCTGCACCATGTAGGACAGAGATAAGGAGACATTACTGCACGCAGAGACTGGGGAACCTTTGGAATTCACTGCACCGGTGGCTGTGGTGACTCAGTCACTCCACGCTCTTGGAGTGTACATTACAGAATTGTACATTACAGAATCAGGCCCTTCGGCCCATCAACTCCATGACCATCAATACCCCCGCTATACTAGTCGTTTTGCCCACATTACAAAGGTATTCTTCTACACATCACCTATTTAAATGCCTCATATATAGTGACTGTATCTCACTCCACCACCTCCTCAGTAGCATGTTCCAGATATCACCCACTCTCAGTGCAAAGAAAACTTCCAACCCAGATCCACTTTAAAATTCCTTGCTCTAAAGGTATACATACACTCTCTTGATCTGATATCCCTACATGTGAATACAATATTGATAATCTACCTGATATCCTGCTGCAGATTTTGACAACATTCCCCGCAATCCACAATATTTGCGTCCTCCACAGACTTACTAATCACACTTCCTGCATTCACATCCAAGGCATGAAAATATAACATAAACAGCAAAGGTTGCAGCACCGATCTCTGCTGCACTCCACCAGTCACAGACCTCCAAGCAGAAAACTCATCCTTCTACCACTACCTTCTAACTCCAACCACAAAGCCAATTTTGGATCCATTTCACCAGCTCACCTTGGATCCCATCTGCCTTCACTTTCTGGACCAGCCTTACATGCGGAATATTGTCAAGTCCCTCTGTTAAGTTCATATATTGGTTCAAAATCAGATCAGTGTGTTCTTAGTTGTGCACACCCATCAAATCCACATGTGAATCCCCTCCCTTTCAGCGCGCCTACAACCACAAGTCTCCATCCATTCTGTCTAACATCCGATCATTCAACCTCTCCTTCCTTCCATGGTCCAAGCCACCCCTCCCTCTCTCTCACCCTCTACTCACGAAACAGGGGCAGGTCATCTGGCCCCTCATGTCTCCCCCCATTCACTATGATCATGGCAACTCCACCCCACACCTCTACCTCCTCTTTAACAACCTCAAATTACCACTGACCTCAATATCCTCTTGCTCCGATCTGCCTTCATATCTGAATAGCTCGCTTAATTTCACCATCCCCACCGCAATCCTCCTCATCTCCCCATTCGTCCCCCCCCCCCCCCCCCCCCGTCCGTCCACACTCCCCCACTTCACGAAATTCCCCTCTCCATCCCCGGATAAAAACTTCGGGGAAGATTTCTGTTGCCTGTGCCTGAGGCCGAGCGGCTTCTCCCCCGGTCCCGGGGCCGCGCTGCCCGAGTCTCCCCCCGACCCCCAGGGACTCTCTGATTCTCTGCTTCTCCCCCCAGTCTCCGTCACCCTGGATGTGGACACAGCGCATGCGCAGCTCCGGGTGTCTGAGGACCGGAAGAGTGTGAAATGTACCGGGACCTGGAAGAGTCTCCCTTTCACCGGGAAGAGGTTTATAGAATCTGTGTGTGTGTTGGGATCGGAGGGATTCACATCGGGGAGACATTACTGGGAGGTGGAGGTGGCGGGGGGTTGGGACTGGAGTCTGGGAGTCGCCGCAGAGTCTGTGGAGAGGAGGAGATGGCTTGACATGGCCCCAGAGAATGGAGTCTGGAGCATCAGGCGGGGGTGGTTTGGCGAGCTTGAAGCATTCACCTCCCCTCCATCCCCTCTCCCCGCCCGTCCCATCCCCAAGAGGGTGGGAGTTTATCTCAGTTACGAGTCTGGGGCAGTTTCATTTTACGATGCGAACACCAAGAACCATCTCCACACCTTCACTGGGAATAAATTCACGGAGAAACTATATCCTTACTTCTGGACTTGGGATCAAAAAGAGTGGATGAGAATCTGCTCCGGTTCCGCTCCGGGTGTGTAAAAGGGTCGGGTCCCGGGACCGGCATCAGGAGCGGGGCTCCGGGGCTGTGGGGCAGAAACCCGATGGACAACAGGTCGGCGCTGAACGGCTCCCATTTAATCCCCAAATTCCGCGTCGTGAAACCCCAGTGAGCGCGGAAATAAAACCAGGGGGAATGTAAATGTGGGAAGAGTGAAATAAACAGCAACTGAAATTAGAGCTGTCTGTCGATCCGCTCATTTTAACGCGTTAACCGCGCAGGCAACGGAACATAAATTACTTTTGTGAAAATATAAAAATTGAAACAATCTCCCTTCCTGCGGGTTCAGCAGCAGCCGCGGGCGGCGGGTCCTGAGCTCCGGGCTCCCCCGGGAGTGTCAGGTCCTAAAGTTCACCGACTCTTGTCCCTTTGCACCCAAACCCCACTCACCCCTGGTACTTTCCCTTGCAGCCGCAGGAAATGCTACACTTGTCGCTTTACCTCCCCCTCGACTCCATCCAAGGACACAAGCAGTCTCTCCAGGTGAGGCAGAGGTTCACCTGCACCTCCTCCAAACTCATTTATTGCATCCGCTGTTCCAGGTGTCAACTGCTCTACATTGGTGAGACCAAGCGCAGACTTGGCGATGGCTTTGCCCAACACCTCCAGTCAGTTCGCAACAACCAACCTGATCTCCCGGTGTCTCAGCACTTCATCTCCCCCTCCCATTCCGAATCCAACCTCCGAATGAACTTTTCTGTCCTGGGCCTCCTCCATGGCCAGCGTGAGTCGCACCACAAATTGGAGGAGCATTCACCTCATATTTTGCTTGGGTAGTTTACACCCCAGCGGTATGAACATTGGCTTCTCCAATATCAGGTAGTCCTTGCTTTCTCCCTCCTTCCCCTCCCCTTCCCAGCTCTCCCACAGCCTACTGTCTCCGCATCTTCCTTTCTCTTTCCCGTCCTCACCCCCCTCCCCCGCCCACACACATCAGTCTGAAGAAGGGTCTCGACCCGAAAAGTCACCTCTTCCTTCTCTCCATAGATGCTGCTTCACCACCTGAGTTTCTCCAGAATTTTTGTCTACCTGAGAATTTAAAGTGTGTTTGCAGCATTTGCTCTCCACACAACAGATTCATTTTTTCAGAACAGATCTTTGGAAGAATGGGTTCAAACTCGAGGAGGGAGGAAATTGGTGTAAACTTTGCTTTGACAGCCAATAAGTGGGTGCTTCGAGATGCCTACAACATTAACATCGTTTAATGATTTAAAGGGCTGTTGTAATACAACAGTCGGTGCAAGGCAGGGCCGGATTTAAGATTAAGCTTAACAAGTTTAAGCTTAGGGCCTCGAGATCTAAGGGGGCCTGGGCTGGGCAGGATTTACTGAATCCTAAGGCCTCAAAATCTAGGGGGCGTCTGGTCAAGGTGGTTTTTTTTTTCCAGATTAAATAAAATCCAGAGAAAAAAAATTTGGAGCGTAATCAGCTTTTCCACTTTGACGGAAATTACCAGAAATTCTGGTTCCGGCCCACTGGAAGTTTTGGAGGGAAAAATTGAGACCGTCCGCACCTGCGCAGTTGTGGGAAGCCAGTGACGCTGTCTCTCCGAACGTGCGCAGTGGGCCCAGGCGGGTTCAGATCTCCATTTGCACTCCACACAATCACCTCGATGGCTCGTGTCCACCAAAGATCCTAGGTGTCCACTCCAGGTAAGAAGTGGAATATTGCGTTGCAGGAGTGCCCCTTTCTCCGGGCCGGGGGTGGACGGCTGCAGTGTCTGCGGCACGGAGTCAGAGCCTCGCTGCGTGGGAGGGAGAGAGGGGGGAGGGAGGGAAAGAGAGGGGGGGATGTGAGAGGGGGAAAGGGGGAGTTGAGGCAGAGGGGGGAGAGAGAGGGAGGAGAGTGTGTGGGAGAGAACGGGAGAGAGCGGGAAGGGGGGAGTGGGGAGACAGGTGGGGGTGGAGAGAGAGGGAGGAGGAAGGAAGAGGGGGGAGAGGGAAAAGAGGATTATCTTTAGGGAGATTGCCAAATTAAGGTAGGTTTTAGAGCAATTATATTTTCTCCTCCGTATGAATAATATCAAACAATTGGAACTGCTTTCTTTTCCTTGATAACACTACTGACAAATATGTATTCCATAGTTTGCAACTTTCATTTTGCATCATATTTTTAATGTGCACACACTTGAACAGTAACAGGCAATCAAATCAACACACAAAACATTTTCTACAAAAAGGTATTATTTACTGCAAAAACTTACAGTATTTGATTTGCAGTATTTGTGTGCTCCTTTATAACATTTTACAGTACAACTTGATTATTAAAACAAGGACAGCTTCAATTCTTGATTAAAAAAATGTATACAACAAAGACCCCAATCATCCCATTCCCACCACTCATCACGCTTGAGTCAACCAAAATTATTTCTGAAATATTGGTCATAAATTACTCCAAAATAAGGCTCAGAATACACCAGTGCATCTAAAGCCCCAGAGCTTCCAGGGCCCTTAAACGGGCCCAGGAGCCTGGCCGCAAGGGTCTTTCACCTTCGCGCTTGTGATATGCGCTGAGTGCACTTATTTCATATAACATTTTTGTAATCCTGCCATGGCACCCCCCTTTTTGAACAGGCTTCGTACGGGCCTGATGTATAATATCTTTGACACTGTCATAGGCAATTCTTACATATGCTGTCACAACGCACTGAGTCTCTAAACAACACTTCAGTAATTTTCCTTGCCTTCCATTTCAGAATAATAGTGTTTTAAGCCGATAACCCGACACTAGTACTGGCAATAAATAAAAAGCGCAGCTTTCCAGCCCTTATCTCATTGGCCATGTTCGGCTGCACATTGGTGTCAATCTGGTGGACTCTTCCATCTTCCTCTCGTCGTGGGGGTGGGGGATTGGGGGAGGCCTCACCTGGAATAGCCTATGGCCTCTCGTCATCTAAATCTGGCCCTGCTCGTCCTAGACTCTCCCACTAGTGGAAACATCCTCTCCACATCCACTCTATCCAAGCATTTCACTATTGTAAGTTTCAATGAGGTCCCCCCTCAACCTTCTAAACTCCAGCGAGTACAGGCCCAGTGCCATCAAACGTTCACATTATGTGTTAGGTTCACCAAGTTAATTCCTGGGGATGGCGAGACTATCATATGCTGATAGAACGGAGCGGCCGTGCTTGTATACACTGGAATTTAGAAGGATGAGGGGGGATCTTATTGAAACATATAAGATTATTAAGGGTTTTTACACACTACAGGCAGGAAACATGTTTCTGATGTTGGGGGAGTCCAGAACCAGGGGCCACAGTTTAAGAATAAAGGGAAGGCCATTTCGAACGGAGATGAGGAAACACATTTTCCTCATTGCTTTTTATTTGTATGACTGACTTCGCATGGATGAATGGCGGAGTAGACCTGACATAGGGTTGCCAACTTTCTCACTCCCAAATAAGGGACAAAGGTCAAAATACAGGACAAAATCCCGACGGCAATTCATTGACCGACTGGGCCGTGTCTGGGTGAATGATGAGTTGGCCCCGGGTGCTGGACTGCACACAAAGCCCAGCCGGCGGGCCAGCTGAGAAGTTTTAGTCCGGCGCCCCAGCCAACTCATGAACCGACGATCGGCCGTGAGACGGAGGGGGGTGGTGTAGGTGTCGGCGGTAAGCGAAGGTCCGAAGGTCATACACCTGGCCGGGCTGCCGACCGACCGACGTTGCCACGGGCGAGGCGCTGCTGCACTCCGTGGGCTGCACTACGTCGGGATGGGGTGAGGTGGGGCCGGACGCGGAGCTCCGACCCGACAGTCCCCTCGACCCGAGTAGCAGCAGTCAAATACGGGACAAGGGCGGTCCTGTACGGGACAAACCAATTTAGAGGCCAATGTGCGGGATGTCCCGGCTAATACGGGACAGTTGGTAACTCTAGTCACAGAGACGGGAGTGGGAGAACAGGGAACCGCGGAGACAAAGGGAGGCACCAAGCCGGTCCTGTTGAAGGTATGCCTGACTCTCTGGGCCGGTTCACCTGCTCACTGACCCTCCCCACCCCCCCCCCCACCCAAGCCCGCGCTGGCCATTCACCGGCAGGGGCTGGACTAGCCCATGTAGTCTTCGTTGTAAACCACTTGGTTCCGCTTGGCCCGGTGACATCCTTTGGGGAGGGGGGGGGGGGAAGAGAGAGGGAGGAAGATAGGGTGGGGAAGAGAGTGGGGGGGGGGGGGAGAAGTTGGGGTTACATCACTCACCCAGACTTCCCCAGGCAGAGGGGGAGAGGGGGAGAAGAGAGAGGGGGGGGAAGAGAGAGGGTGAGGGGTGAGAAGAGAGGGGAGATACATCACTCACCTAGACAGCCCCAGATGGAAAGTGGGGGGGATAAGGGAGTGGGGAGCGAGGTGAGGAGAGGGGGAGGGGAGGGGAGAGAGGGAGGGGAGCAGAATACACCACTCACCTAGACTGCCCCAGAGAGATTTGCCGGTTGCCGTCACCAGCATGAGTTGTTTACGAGCTATCATCACCTTCAGATACACCGTGCCCACCATGCAGCTGTTCAGCTGCCACGGGGAGAGAGAGAGAGAGAGAGAGAGAGAGAGGGGCAGCGTCACACACCGGCTCCAGGTCCCAGTCCTGGAACTTCCCAGTGTGGGATCTCTCCCCGTCCCTGCCCTGGACATACCCAGTGTGGGATCTCTCCCAGTCCTGGACATTCCCAGTGTTGGATCTCTCCCCCTGTCACAGTCCTGGACATTCCCAGTGTGGGATCTCTCCCCCTGTCACAGTCCTGGACGTTCCCAGTGTGGGATCTCTCCCCCTGTCACAGTACTGGACGTTCCCAGTGTTGGATCTCTCCCCCTGTCACAGTCCTGGACGTTCCCAGTGTTGGATCTCTCCCCCTGTCCCAGTCCTGGACGTTCCCAGTGTGGGATCTCTCCCAGTCCTGGACGTTCCCAGTGTTGGATCTCTCCCCCTGTCACAGTCCTGGACGTTCCCAGTGTGGGATCTCTCCCCTCCACTACCAGTCAGTCAACGTTCCCCGTGCACCACTCACTGAAAGTAAGCATGCAGTGAAGAAAGCCAGTTGGCCGTTCATAACAAGGGGAGTTGAGTATAGGGGCGAAGAGGTCCTTCTGCAGTTATACAGGGCCCTGGTGAGGCCACACCTGGAGTATTGTGTGCGGTTTTGGTCCCCTAATTTGAGGAAGGGCATTCTTGCCATTGAGGGAGTGCAGCACAGATCCCCAAGATTACTTCCCGGGATGGCGGGACTGTCATATGCTGAGAGAATGGAGCAGCTGGGCTTGTATACTCTGGCGTTTAGAAGGATGAGAAGAGACCATATTGAAACATGTAAGATTATTAAGGGATTGGCCATGCTAGAGGCAGGAAACATGTTCCCGATGTTGGGGGAGTCCAGAACCAGGGGCCACACAGTTTAAGAATAAGGGGTAAGCCATTTGGAATGGAGATGAGGAAAAACATTTTCTCACAGAGAGTTGTGAGTCTGTGGAATTCTCTGCGTCAGAGGGCGGTGGAGGCAGGTTCTCTGGATGCTTTCAAGAAAGCTAGTAAAGATAGAGGAGTTAGGGGATATGGGGAGAAGGCAGGTACGGGGTACTGATTGGGGATGATCAGCCATGATCACATTGAATAGTGGTGCTGGCTCGAAGGGCTGAATGGCCTACTCCTGCACCTGTTGTCCATTGTTCCCAGTGTCTCCCACTGTCCCAGTGAGTCTGTTTCTGCGCTGTAACTCTGAACTAAACTACTGTGTGAACAGGTGATCGCTGGTCGGCGCAGACTCGGTGGGCCGAAGGGCCTGTTTCTGCGCTGTAACTCTGCACTAAACTAGTGTGTAAACGGGCGATCGCTGGTGGGTGCGGACTCGGTGGGCCGAAGGGCCTGTTTCCGCGCTGCGTCTCGATAAGATTATCTCCATACCTTTCGTAGACGGCCTTCCGCTGCGGCCGCTCGGACAGCTGTGGAATGAAGAGACACTGGTCAGCGGCGGTGACAATGGGGAGCTCGTCGTGACTGCGGACGTAACAAACAAGAGACTGGCCAGCGTTGGAACCGTCTCTTATACTGCCAGAAGTGACAGGAGCAGAATTAGGCCATTCGGCCCATCACGTCCACTCAGCCATTCAATGGCTGATCTACCAATACCTGATCTGCCTGAGGGGAGGGGGAGGGTTGGGAGAGGGATGGGGGGAGGTGGTGGAGGGTGGGAAGGGGGAGGAGGGAGGAAGAGGGGGAGCATGTGGGTTGCAAAGCCACCACCACTACCACACGCACTCTCTCACCTTGAGCTTCCCCTCCAGGGTGCGTGAGCGCTTGAAGCCGGAGTTCTTGTTCTCGGCTTTGGTGGCACTGACGACTCCCGTCTTTACCAGCATCTTGGCCTCCACTATGGCCGTGGCTGTGTCGTTCAGTGGGAGAGAGGGGGTCGGGGGGGGACATACACACAAAAATCTTTTATGCGGCTCAAAGGGCCGAATGGCCTACTCCTGCACCTATTGTCTATTGTCAAGCTGGAAAGGGTTCAGAGATGTTGCCAGAACTAGAGGGTGTGAGCTCTAGGGAGAGGTTGAGTTGGCTGGGTCTCTATTCCATGGAGCGCAGGAGGATGAGGGGTGATCTTATAGAGGTGCACAAAACCATGAGAGGAATAGCTCGGGTAGATGCACAAACACCAAAAGTCTCTTGCCCAGAGTAGGGGAATCGAGGACCTGAGGGCATAGGTTCAAGGTGAAGGGGAAAAGATTTAATAGGAATGCGAGGGAAACTTTTTCACGCAGAGGCCGGTCGTTGTTTGGAACAAACTGCCAGAGGAGGTAGTTGAGGCTGGGACAATCCCAACGTTTAAGAAACAGTTGGACAGGTACATGGATAGGACAGGTTTGGAGGGATATGGACCAAGAGCAGGCAAGTGGGACTAGGGTAGCTGGGACATTGTTAGCCAATGTGGACGAGTTGGGCCGAAGGGCCTGTTTCCACACTGTATCACACAGGCACCATCTGTGCAGAACATGGGTAGGTGACGTTTCACAGAGTGCTGGAGTAACAGCGGGTCAGGCAGCATCTCTGGAGAGAAGGAATGGGCGACGTTTCGGGTTGAGACCCTTCTTCAGACTGATGACAGGGGAGGGGGCGGGACACAGATAGAATGTTGTCGGTGACAGTAAGACTAGTGAGAACTGGGGAGGGGATGGAGAGAGGGAAAGCAAGGGCTGTCTTAAGTTAGAGAAGTCAATGGTCACACTGCTGGGGTGTAAACTACCCAAGTGAAATATGAGGTGCTGTTCCTCCAATTTGCGCTGGGCCTCACTCTGACAATGGAGGCGGCCCAGGACAGAAAGGTCAGTATTGGGAATGGGAGGGGGAGTTGAAGTGCTGAGCCACCGGGAGATCATGTGGGCTAAGGCGGACTGAGCGGAGGTGTTGGGCGAAGCGTTTGCCAAGCCTGCGCTTGGTAAACGGACTAAGTGGAGGTGTTGAGCGTAATTCAGCGAGGAGAAGGTCACTGCGAGGTCACCAACAGCGTTTAATGCTTCCCTGGCTGCTCTGAGCTCCTGAACTCTGCTTCTTCAAGGCCAGCAGCGATTTCTTCTGCAAACGGAACATTCCTGGTCAGGTACCGGGAGCCACAACGACCATCTCTCTCACCCCCCCCTCTCTCACCCCCTCCCCCTCTCACACCCCCTCTCACACCCTCCCTTTCACCCCCCCTCCAACCCCCTCCCCCCACTCTCACCCCCTCACACCCTTCCCTCAAATGTCACGGATATTCACCCCAGTCTTCCACACTCGCCCCCAACCCCCCTCCCACTCCTTCCCCCGCGTCGTCCCCATCACCTACCTCCCTCCCCTCCATCCACCTGCCTCTCCCGTTCCTCCATCACCTCCCTCACCCACTATCCTCCCTCCCCTCCATCACCTCCCCCTCTCTTCTTCCATCACTGGCATCGCCTCCCCATTCCCCCACCCCCCAAATACCTCTCCTCCCAAACCCCCATCTATCTCCTCGCCCCTCATCACTACACCCCACCCTCCTCTCTCCCCTATCCGCTCTCTCCCCCAGTCACCCCCACACCTGTTTCCTCCTCCTCTCTCTCTCTCTCTCTGTCTGTCTGTCCCCACCCTCCCTCAATCCCCCTCTTCCCCCCCACCCTCCTCCTCCTCCTCTCTCTCCCCACTCCCTGTCTCTCCCCTCCCTCTCTCCGCCACCTTCTTCCTCAGCTTGCTGTACTCTCTCTCCCCATCTCTCACCCTCCTCCACACTCTCCCCCACTCTGCCCCCTCTCCACCGTGCCCTACCCAGTCTATCCCACTCCCCCTCTCTCTCTCTCTCCTATGCCTTCTCTCCCACACCATCGCCCACCCTCTCCTGTCTCCCCCCACCCTCTGCACTCCACCTTCTTCCTCAGCTTGCTGTACTTTCCGCGCTCTCCTCCACCCTCTCTATCTCACACCCTACCCTCTCCGCCTCTCTCTTCTCCCATCCTCCTCCCCTCTCTCCCCCCCCCACCCCAACCTTCTTCCTCAGCTTGCTGTATCCCCCCCACCTCCTCTCTCCCCATCCCTCTCCCCCCCACCCCACCTTTTTTCCTCAGCTTGCTCCACTCTCTCTCCCTCTCCCCCAAAGAAAGTCAATTGTATTTGTGACATGCACTTTACATGCAGTGAAATGAACCTCCCCACCCTCCTCCCCTGTCTCCCCGTGTCTCTCCCCACCCTCTCCACTCCTCCTTCTTCCTCATCTTGCTCTACTTTCTGTGCATCGCCTCCTCCTCCTCGCTCAGCGCTCCGGGGAAAACCGCCATCGTTGCTCCTCCGCTCCTCCGGATGCCGTCACCGACACCGGAAACGGCGGGACGGCCATCTTTGTAGCGGGCACGCCTCATGGAGGGCGGCCATCTTTGGTACAGGCACTAATGTCACTGAACTGATGGAGATTTCGCAGGAGGAGGAGAACTTCTTCAAAGTCGGCAACCTTGATGGAGTGCGGCCATCTTTGTTAGGGGCACTAATGTCCCGGTACCCAGGGGGAGGGCGGCCATCTTTGTTCGGGGCAGCTCTGCCCATTCGTTCCCATTGTCGCCGCTTCCCTCCGCCATTTTTGTTGTGGCAAGTAAAACAACTTAAAATAATTTTAAAAGTGTAGATGATCAGTGCATGTCCCTTTAATTATAGGCTGCATAGCCCTACTAACCACTCCCCTTTTATCAAGTATATCAATGTCTCCCCACCCCCCAGTAGGCTCTCAGGTAAAACGTGCAGACCATGTGCAGCTAGGGCACCAGTGAATGTGTGATTAATAAAAGCCATAGTAAAGAAACACTGTGTGAGTGCACATACTTTACATGGTGTCAGTGGTTTCGAATCCTGCGTCTCCTGTTTATCGTGTTTAGTTTCTTTTGCCCCAGTTACCCTTCCCTGCCTGGTCATGGCTTCCTCCTGCCGTAAGCCAGACCCTCTAGTCTGCGACGATGACATCGCTCACCGGTGGAATGTGTTCCGTCGGGACTTTCAGCATTATGTTACTATCGTCCACCCAGCTGCTTCCCCTGCAGTTAAAGCGTCACTGCTCTTGAATCTGGCCAGCTCTGAGGCTCTGGAGCGCTCTGAGTCGTTTGTGTCCGGGGTGAATGATGATCCCAGGGACCTTGATTGCCTAATCGGGAAGTTCACTGAAATGTGCGACGTTCCCACGAACTCTATCCTGGAGCGTTTTAAGTTCTTTGCTCGTCGTCAGAATCCCGGTGAGTCTGTCGGCAATTTTTATGCTGCCCTACGGCATCTAGCTAGACGGTGCAACCTGGGTGACGCGACCCCCGATACCCTGACTCGCGATGTCTTGGTGTACGGTCTACGGGATGAAAAGCTGCGTTCGGAGCTCCTGTGTAAGCCTGACCTGACCCTCCATGAGGCTCTGCACGCCTCCAGAATGGCGGAGGCTGTTACCTCTGCTGTGCCCCCCTCTGACCATGCGGTTCGAGCGGCTACCTTCGCCACCCGCCGTCCTGCTAATCAGGCTCGCCGTGCGCCTAGCTCTGTCTCCAGCTCCAGGCCGGGGCAGCGTTGCCCGAACTGTAACTTTGAATCTCATCGTTTCAATGTATGCCCTGCGTTGGGAAAGACCTGTAATTTCTGCAACAAACTCAACCATTTCTCAGCAGCCTGTCGCTCTCGCAGGAATCCTGCCCAGCAACAGCGTAGGCCATCTAATTACCTGGTACGGGATGATACTGTGTCTGGTTCCTATCAGCCTGCTGACAACCTCCCACTGTCTGACTCAGCCTCTTCCCAGAGCGAGCTCAGTGTGTTTTCAGTTAGAAATGCACCTGCCCTGATAACAGACCCGACCGTGCAAGTTACTGTTAATGGTGCAACTTTCTCTGCCAAGGTCGATACTGGGGCTGCGACAAACGTTATGTCTACCAGCCTGTTCAAGAAGATAAGGACTAATGAGCGGATTACCACTGAGCGCTCTGTCCTTCGAGCCTATGGGGGAGGTCTGCTCGTTCCTGTGGGGAAGGCCACCCTGAACTGTAAAGTGCTGAATGCCGTTCGGCCCCTCTCTTTCTTTCTGATAGACGGCAAATGTGTTCCACTGCTTGGCGTTCAGGCATGCCAGGACCTTGGGTTGGTCAATTTCCACCGGGATATCCGCTTGGTTCAGCAGCCTCTGGACCCGCTGGCCGAGTACCCTGATCGGTTTGACAATGCGTTGGGGAAGCTTCCCTGCAGCTATAAGATCTCTCTCAATCCTAACATGGACCCGGTTATACGCCCACCTCACCGAGTCTCCTTCGCGATGAAGGACAGGGTCGAGTCCACCCTTCGTGGCTGGTGGCTACGGGCATTCTGAAGGAGGTGAGTGAGCCGACTCAGTGGGTCTCCACCATGGTTGTTGCTGCCAAGAAGGACAAGAGCGAGATACGGATCTGCATCAACCCTAAAGATCTGAACCTGGCTATCAAGCGCCCACACTATCCTATGCGTACTGTCGAGGATGTTGCTGCACAGGTCGGCCCGGCCACTTTGTTTTCAGTGCTGGATGCAAAGAGCTCGTTTTGGCAGATACCGTTAGATGAACGATCATCTTACCTGACGACTATCGCCACTCCCTTCGGGAGGTTCCGATTCCTGCGCATGCCATTCGGGATCAGCTCCGCTAGCGAAGTTTTTCAGAGAACGATGGAACAGCTGTTCGCGGGGCTCCCGTGCACTATTATTGTCGATGACATCTTGGTTTATGGAAAGGATGTCGAACAACACGACCATAACCTCCGACTGGTCCTGGATCGAGCTCGGGAGGTGAACCTGAAGCTCAACCCCAATAAATGCCGGTTCCGCGTCCCGGAGGTCACCTATGTGGGACATGTTTTCACAGCGTCCGGGCTGAAGCCCGACCCACAGAAGACAGCCGCGATTTCTGAGATGCCTGCTCCTGAGGATGTGCCGAGCCTCCAGCGCTTCCTTGGTATGGTCAATTACCTGGGGAAGTTCATCCCCGACTTGAGTGAGTTGAGTGCTCCCTTAAGAGACTTGGTGAAAAAAGATACTGCATGGTCCTGGTTCCCGCAACACCAGGCTGCTTTCGACGTGCTCAGGTCCAAGCTCATCTCCACCCCGACGCTGAAGTATTTCGACCTGAACCGACCTATCGTCATCACCTGCGATGCCTCCAAGTTCGGACTGGGTGCTGCCTGCTTGCAAATCCATGATGGGGTACAGCTGCCTGTGTCTTTCGCGTCCCGCACGATGACTCCAGCTGAGCAGCGCTATGCCCAGATTGAGAAGGAGCTGCTGGCTGTCGTGTTTGCCTGCTCGAAGTTTAAAGACTACATCCTGGGCACCGAATTTTCAATTGAGACTGACCACCAGCCCCTGGTCACCATCCTCGGCAAGCCGATTCACGCTGCTTCCTCCAGGCTACAACGGATGATGCTTCAGCTACAGCGTTTTACCTTCTCCGTGGTGTACCAAAAAGGCAAGGACATGTTTATCGCTGACACGTTGTCTCGGGCACCTCTTGCTTCGACCACCCGTCACCCTTACGAGGCTTCCAGCATGATAGTCATGAACGTCAACTTTGTGCCCTCCAACAAGCTCAAGTCCCTGGTCAAACACACTGCTGCTGACGCCTCTCTTCAACAGCTGGCTGCGGTCATTCAGCGGGGCTGGCCTGAACGACGTTCTTCCCTACCCGCCGCGGTAGTGCCTTACTTCCTGGTCCGTGACGAGTTGGTGCTGCGGGATGGTGTAATCGTTAAGGGTCACAAAGTTGTGGTGCCTGAGGCTCTACGGCAACAGTATTTCGACACTGCTCATCGCGGCCATCCCGGTGCCGAGGCAACTCTCTCCATCGCTCAGAGCCAGTTTTACTGGCCCGATATGTCTGCTTACTTCCGGGACCGGGTGTCTTCGTGCCCAACCTGCAACAGTCTTGCACCGCAGCAGCAGCGACAACCCCTTCTGCAACAGCCTGCACCTGACTTGCCATGGTCGGCGCTGGCAACTGACATCTTTGAGTGGCACGGCAAGCACTTCTTGGTGCTTGTCGACTCCTACTCTAACTGGTTTGAGGTCGACCAGCTGTCCTCCCTCTCCTCTTCTGCTGTTATTGAGAAGCTGCGCCGCCACTTTGCCACCTTTGGGTCCCCTGCAAGCCTGCAGTCCGACAACGGCAGCCAGTTTACCAGCGCGGAGTTCAAGGACTTTGCTGATCGTTGGAACTTTCGGCATTACACCAGCAGCCCTGAATACCCTCAAAGCAACGGCCTGGCTGAGCGCGCTGTCCGCAGCGCGAAAGGCTTATTGGAGCGTTGCCGTGTTTCCAAATCTGACATTTACCTCGCTCTCCTCAACCTCCGTAACATTTCCCGGGACAACGTCTTGGGGTCCCCGGCGCTGCGCCTCATGTCCCGGGTCACACGCCCTCCCATTCCGGTGGCCCAGCAGACTCTTGCTCCCGCTGTTTTGAAGCCTGCCATGGTCCGTGAGCGCATCACCGCTAAGCAGTCTATCCAGAAGCACTCCCATGATAGGTCCTGCCGTGCCCTTCCTGCCCTGTCTCCTGGTCAGGTTGTCTGCATGCGTTCCACCTCTGGTCACCCTAGCCTTGCGGTTGTTGTCGGGCCTGCCGCAACACCTTGTTCCTATCTGGTCAACCTCGATGGCACTGTTTACCGTCAATCCCGTCAACACCTCCGCCTTGTGAATGAGCCTCCTCCTCCTCCTGCTGTTCCCCATGCTTCTCCTCTGTCTGCTATTCCGCCTGCTGCATTCACTTCACGTGCGCCTGCTCGGCCCGTCCCGGTCCTTCTCCCTGTGTCTGTTCCCGTGCCTCCGCCCCCTTCTCCCCCATCGCCTAGTCGCTCGCCTTCCATCCCCTTATCGCCATGGGCGTCCCCGCCTCGCAGCGCTCCTGTCGTGGGGTCTTCCCCAGCTTCACCAGCTTCTGTTCCTTTGGGGGGAGGGGGTGTGAGCGGGATTCGCACCCGCTCTGGCCGTCTTGTGCAGGCACCTGACCGTTACGGCGATTATATATGTTTGCTGCTATTGTATTGTCCAGTTGCCCTAGCGCATGAGACATGGTCGGCTGTCACGTTCCCTTCTTTTATAAGAGGAAGGATGTAGATGATCAGTGCATGTCCCTTTAATTATAGGCTGCATAGCCCTACTAACCACTCCCCTTTTATCAAGTATATCAATGTCTCCCCACCCCACAGTAGGCTCTCTGGTAAAACGTGCAGACCATGTACAGCTAGGGCACCAGTGAATGTGTGATTAATAAAAGCCATAGTAAAGAAACACTGTGTGAGTGCACATACTTTACAAAAAGAGGATGAAATCTTTCCAAAGGGAACATCTAATCTGTGTTGAAGTCGGCGTGGAGAGACGTTTGTTTCTGTCTGGCGCTGGGATGGTTAAAGGCAGGAGGAGGTCGTGAACCCTCTGGGGGTGAAAGGTCATCTGTGGTTGCCTGGCAAAGGTGCTGGAGAGACTGAGTGTGAAAATAGAGAGATAGAGAGAGAGAGATGGAGAGACACAGAGACAGTCACAGAGAGAGAGAGAGGGGGAGACAGAGAGAGAGACAGAGAGAGACAGAGAGAGAGAGAGAGACAGAGCCATCGGGAAACTAGTCCCTTCAGCCCACAACACCCATACTACCACTCCAGACAGCCCCCCCCCCCCCCCCCCCCCTCTGGCCACCAATATTGGAATTGGTGGAGAGGTGAAATATTGCGTTGGGGGACCAGCCCTCCCGTGTGATGCCGGGACCCAACGGGAGGGCTGTAATATAGTAATATAGATAAATGTGAAGTTATCCACTTAGGTGGCAAAAACAATGGGGCGGATTATTATCTCAATGGAGTTAGGTTGGTAAGGGGGAGGTACAACGAGACCTAGGTGTCCTTGTACACCGGTCACACAAAGTTGGCGTGCAGGTACAGCAGGGAGTGAAGAAATCTAATGGAATGTTGGCCTTCATAACAAGAGGATTTCAGTATAGGAGTAGAGAGGTTCTCCTGCAGTTGTATAGGGCTCTGGTAAGACCACATCTGGAGTATTGTGTACAGTTTTAGTCTCCTAATTTGAGGAAGGACATCCTTGTGATTGATGCAGTGCAGCGTAGGTTTACGAGATTGATCCCTGGGATGGCGGGACTATTGAAGAATGATTGAAAAGGCTAGGCTTGTATTCACTAGAGTTTAGACGGATGAGGGGGGATCTTATAGAAACATATAAAATATTTAAAACGACTGGATAAGCTAGATGCAGGAACAATTTTCCCAATGTTAGGCGAGTGCAGAACCAAGGGCCACAGTCTTAGAATAAAGTGGAGGCCATTTAAGACTGAGGTGAGAAAAGATTTTCACCCAGAGAGTTGTGAATTTGTGGAATTCCCTGCCACGGGGGGCAGTGGAGGCCAAATCACTGGATGGATTCAAGAGAGAGTTAGATAGAGCTCTAGGGGCTGGAGGAATCAAGGGATATGATATCATTGTGGATGATCACCCATGATCACGGTGAATGGCGGTGCTGGGTCGAAGGGCCGAAAGGCCTACTGCTGCACCTTTTGTCTCTTGTTTATTCGGTAGACACAAAATGCTGGAGTAACTCAGCATTTCGACAGGCAGCATCTCTGGAGAGAAGGAATGAGTGACGGGTCGAGATCCTCTTTAATACATTTGTTTGACTTGTATTATGGTGAGTTTTGTTTCATTTTATATTGTACGGTTAAGTATTATTGTTAATAATTGACTGAATTATTTTCAGTTTAATAAACAGTGCCGGCCCCGCTCACCCTGAACCCGGACAAGGCTAACTCGTGGCTGCAGCTGCCCGAGGATCTGTGCAGCGTGTGGATGGAGGCGGAGCGGCAGTCCCTGCCCGAGTCCCGGTGGAGATTTGACTGGTGTGCCAGCGTGCTGGCGGCGCAGGGCTTCGCGTCCGGCTGCCGCTGCTGGGAGGTGGAGGTTGGCGACAAGACAGAGTGGGTCCTCGGCGTGGCGCGGCGTTAGTGCCAGAGGAAGGGCAGCGTGGAGCGCCGCCCCGGTAAGGCTACTGGAGGATGAGCCTGCGGACAGGCGAGGGGTACCAGGTTGTCACCGAGCCCCCCACCCCCCTCACCCTGGAGCATGGACCCCTGACCGTCGGCGTCTACCTGGACCATGAGGGCGGCCAGGTATCCTTCTACGATGCCGGCAGCATGACGCACCTGTACACCTTCGCCCACACCTTCTCCGAGACACTCTACCCCTACTTCTGCCTCTGCCTCACCGACGGGGGCAAGAATGCCGAGCCCATGAAGATCTGCCAGCTCACCAGCCAGTCCCGGCACCACCTGCCCGTGACGTTACCCGCCCACTCCGATACCTCATCCACCACCACCCGTCACCTCCACCCATCCTAACTGTGGATAGACACCGAGTGCTGGAGTAACTCAGCGGGTCAGGCAGCATTTGTGGAGAACATGGATAGGTGACGTTTCACAGAGAGCTGGAGTACCTCAGCTGGTCTGGCAGCATCTGGTTTCTTCCCACA
Organism: Raja brachyura; assembly: GCA_963514005.1. Next base: position 35,294,696 of record OY740805.1, read on the forward strand.
CTTCAAAGATGGACAGGTTTGTTCACTAATTGGCTTTGGTAAAATTGAAAATTATAGTATTTACGATAGTGTGCAGGTTGATGGCTGGTCGCTGTGGACTCGGTGGGCCAGAGGGCCTGTTTCCGCGCTGTATCTCAAGTCTAAAGATCACTCCCACATATCTCAGCGGTGGAAGGGCCAATCACTGTGTATGAACTCCGAACAAACTTCTCAGGATGTGTTTGATGATGTGAAATCATTTTGATAGGTAAATTATGTTCTGATTGATTTTCCTTTGGTCTGTTGCTGTCAATACGTTACTGGGCCCTGGGATGAGAGAGGAAAATCACACGTGCATGGAGAGATGGAATAGAACACGAGTAGAGTGTGTGAAACATAGAAACATAGAAAAATAGATGCAGGAGTAGGACATTCGGCCCTTCGAGCTAGCACCGCTGTTCAACATGATCATGGCTGATCATCTAAATTCAGTACCCCGTTCCTGCTTTCTCCCCATATCCCTTGATTTCATTAGCCCAAGGAGCTAAATCTAAATCTCTCTTGAAAACATCGAGTGAATTGGCCTCCACCATCTTCTGTGGCAGCAAATTCCACAGATTCACAACTCTCTGTTGGAATCTTCTTGGGGGTTTATTTTATTTAATCACTGAAAGCACCAAGACTTCAATGATTTAAAAAAGTGCCTCTACTTCCTGAGAAGATTACGGAGGGTCAGTATGTCAAGGAGGACTCTCTGGATCTTCTACAGGTGCACAGCAGAGAGCATGCTGACTGGCTGCATCGTGGCTTGGTTCGGCAACTTGAACGTCCAGGAGCGGAAAAGATTGCAGAAAGTTGTGACCACTGCCCAGTCCATCATCGGCTCTGACCTCCCCACCATCGAAGGGATCTATCGCAGTCGATGCCTTAAAAAGGCAGCCAAAATCATCAGAGACTCACACCATCCTGGCCACACACTCATCTCTCGGTTGCCATCGGGAAGAAGTTACTGGAGCTTGAAATCTGGAATATCCAGGTTCAGGAACAGCTGCTTCCCCACAGCCATCAGACTATTAAACACAACACCAAACAAGCTCTGAACAACAACAGTTTTTTGCACTTTATCTGTTCATTTATTGTGTACATATATATGGTCTATGGTATATAGACACACTGAACTTTTATCTCCTGTTCTGTATTATGTTTCCATATTCTGCTGTGCTGCAGCAAGCAAGAATGTCATTGTCCTATCTGGGACACATGACAATATAACTCTTGACTCTCTTGGCATGTCATTCGAATAAACAAAATATTTCCATTCGGTTCTTGTGAATTTTACTGGTCGTGCGAATTATCCAAATTCAACAAAGGGGCATTAAATGTATCTATTGCATTAATCTATTACTGTATCAATTCGTCATGTTTTGGGGGGTCTTTGCCCTCAAAGAGGATCCACTCATAGCTTCCACAAATGCTTGTTGATCAATTTAATTCCACCAGAAGTTCACTTCTCGCTCCTGCATTGAGGATCTCTCCACTATTCCACCTCATGCATATGCGGCATCTGCAGACTCTTGTGTCCCAGTGAATTCTGGACATCAACAACGATGAACCAAGCATTATCAATTATTACATTAAACAAATTGCATGCTTATAGAACTTCAAAATAGCAGAATATAGTTTAAAAATATGCAGCACGTCAACAATGTTCGTACAAAGTTCATGCACGCAACCTCATGCATGTCAGGAAGTTCAGTTCACTGCAGTGCCGCGTTCAACTCACGTCGAGCTGTCTAAATGTTTAAGAAAGAACTGCAGTGGATGGAAACATCGAAGGTAGACAAAAATGCCAGGGAAACTCAGCGGGTGAGCAGCATCTGTGGAGCGAAGGAATAGGTGACGTTTCGGGTCGAGACCCTTCTTCAGGCTGCCTCACCCGCTGAGTTTTTCCAGCATTCGTGTCCACCTCCGAGCTGTCTAAATGTCTGCGCGGCGCAGGGTCCCCACCGGCTGGTAAACCCCGATACTGCGGAATCAGCCGATATATTAACCCATTGCCCGTGGCGACGGTGAATCTGGGGCAGAGAGAATGAACATATTCCCATGGCGGAGGCCGGCATCGACGTGGGAGCAGTGGCGGTGACTGAGACACAATCCGACATGACGAGAGAAACGACCAGGAGAGACCGCAAGAGCTACCTGGTTGTCTAACTTGTTGATGCCTCGAGTTCACCAGTTCCTAATGGATTGTGGCCCTTATTTTAAAGCCGGGGTTATTCCCGTCATGAACTTACACACCTTTATAAAATCACCCCTCATCCTACTGCGTTCCAATGAATAAGGTCCTAGTCTGCCCAACCTCTCCCGATAGTGAGGCCCTCAGGCCCAGGCAACATACTCATAAATATTGTCCACACCCTTTCCAGTTTATTCACATTCTTCACACAGCAGAGTGAACAAAACTGAACATATTACTTCAAACTGACCCTCCTTAATATGAAAGGATGCACGGTTTCTCCAAATATTGATGCGCCTGAAGACTGGAGCGTGAGAGACGAGTGTACTGATGTGGATTAAAATATGTTTACTTCCATCCTGATCCCGGGCTGTGAACGGAGATGCGGGCGGCGGGTTCCACTGCCCAACAGGTGCAACACCTCCTCAGTTGCACCTCCTTAGCGCTGGTCCCTGTCCCTTTCTGTCCCTTAGACAATCCCAGGGCAATCTCTGCGCTTTCGTCTGTATTCAGGCCGGTTTAATGTCTAACTGACCCCTCCCTCGTGTGTGATTAGTTGGGAGTGGCCAGGACTCTGAACACTGAACACTTGCAGCCAAATAACATTCATTCCCCAGAGACGGCAGCGCGCGCAGTGCAAAACACTTTGAACCAGGAAGTGGAGGTTAAAATGGCTGCGAAATACATTTTCGAGAGTTTAACCGAGGAGGTAGTTTGTCACATCTGCCTGGATTTCTTCACCGATCCGGTTATACTGGAGTGTGGGCACAACTTCTGCCGCTCCTGTATCACACAGAGTTGGGACAAGGAGGGGAGAAACTCCTGCCCGGAATGTAGAGAGGAGTTTACAGACCGCACCCTCAGAGTGAATCTGGCCTTGGCGAGACTGTCTGAGAAAGCTCGAACACTGAGCCTGAATCGGACAGAGAAGGAAAGTAAACTTCAGTGCGAGAAACATCAGGAAGAAATGAAGCTGTTTTGTGAAACAGACAAGAAAGTGATTTGTCTGATCTGTCGAGATGCGCGGGAACACAAGTCTCACAGTTTCATACCGATAGAAGAAGCTGTGGAAATCTACAAGGTAAAAGCAAACAGATATTGATCACATCATTGTGTCATGTTTTGTATATTTTCTAACATTTTTATTCTCTGAAACCCAACTCCAGGATCGGGTGAAATCTTCCTTCGAATCTTTCACAAAAAAAAAATCAGCGATCGAGCAAATGGAGCAGCAACAGAAAGAGAAGATTTCTGTTGTTCTGGTGAGGTTTTCCAATTTCGATTTCCTAATCTTGTGTAGTTTTCATCAATGTGATGCATGGGGCTTTGTTCCACAGAGGAAGCGTTGCCCACTCTGCAACGTTCCATCACACTTCAAAATAAGTGGGTCTAGCGGAAGCTGCTGATTGGTGGAAGCGGACTGAGGAAGCAGGTGATTGGGAGTAACCCTGGACACTACTGATTTCTTACAGCACTTTGTATTGTATCCTGGGTAAGGGGGGAGTATGAGTGTCAGGGCAGTTTACTGTTCTGGATGTCAGATGTGAGAAGTCATGGAGTCTGATAGACTTCAGGTCGTCCACATCTGCACCAGGTGCATTGAGATGGGACTCCTAATGGACCGTATTAGGAACCTGGAGCAGCAGCTCAACAATCTCTGTCTGTTCAGGGAGAGTGAGGAGGTCATAGAGAGGAGTTATAGAGAGGTGGTCACTCCAAAACCACGGGAGGCAGACACGTGGGTCACGGTTAGGAGGGGCAAGGGGCAGAGGCAGGGACTAGAGAGTACCCCGGTGTCTGTACATCTTGGAAATAACTACTCCTGTTTGAGTACTGTTGGGGGGGACAGTCTACCTGGGGGTAGCGACAGCCGTCGGGTCTCCAGCACAGAGATGGCCCTGTTGCTCAGATTGGTAGGGAAAAGAAGAAGAGGGCAATAGTAATAGGGGACTCCATAGTTAGGGGGTCAGATAGGCGATTCTATCGACGCAGTTAGGAGACCCGGATAGTAGTTTGCCTCCCTGGCGCCAGGGTCTGGGATGTGTCTGAACGTGTCCCAGATATCCTGAAATGGGAGGGAGAGGAGCCTGAGGTCGTGGTACATATAGGTACCAATGACATAGGTAGAAAAATAGAAGAGGTCCTGAAAGGAGAATTTAGGGACTCAGGAAGAGAGTTAAGGAGAAGGACCGCAAAAGTAACAATCTTAGGATTACTGCCTGTGCCACGCGACAGTGAGAATAGGAATGGAGTGAGGTGGAGGGTACATGCGTGGCTGAGGGACTGGTGCAGAGGGCAGGGATTCAAGTTTCTGGATCATTGGGACCACTTTTGGGGAAGGTGTGACCTGTACAAAAAGGACGGGTTGCACTTGAACCCGAGGGGGACAAATATCCTGGCGGGAAGATTTGCAAAGCCTGCTGGGGAGACTTTAAACTAGAATGGTTGTGGGGAGGGACTCAAATAGAGAAAGCAAGTAGACAGTGTGTGAGGCAGGAGGCAGAGAAGGGAAGCTCTCAGACCCGACATATAGGGGAGAAAGAAGAAAAAGATAATAAACAGAAAATAAGAGGTGGTGGGTTTCTTAAATGTGTATATTTTAATGCTAGGATCATTGTAAGAAAGGTGAATGAGCTTAGAGCCTGGATTGACACCTGAAAGTATGATGTTGTGGTGATTTGTGAAACATGGTTGCAGGATGGCTGTGATTGGAAACTAAATATTCCAGGATTTCGTTGCTTCAGGTGTGATGGAATTGGAGGGGCAAGAGGTGGAGGTGTTGCATTGCTTGTCAGGGAAGATATTACAGCAGTGCTTTGGCAGGATAGATTAGAGGGCTCGTCTAGGGAGGTTATTTGTGTGGAACTGAGAAATGGGAAAGGTGTAGCAACACGTATAGGGGTATATTATAGACCGCCTAATGGGAAGCGAGATTTGGAAGAGCAAATACGTGAGGAGATAGCAGATATCTCCTCAAGCACAAGGTAGTGATTGTGGGAGATTTCAATTTTCCACACATCGACTGGGAAACACATTCTGTAAAAGGACTGGATGGTTTGGAGTTTGTAAAATATGTGCAGGATAGTTTTTTGCAGCATACATGGAGGTGCCGACTAGAGAAGGGGCAGTGCTGGACCACCTGTTAGGAAATGAGACTGGTCAGGTGGCGGAAGCATGTGTTGAGGAGCACTTCGGGTCCAGTGATCACAATACCATTAGTTTTAATATAATTATGGAGAAGGTCAGAACTGGACCAAGGGTTGAGATTTGTGATTGAAGAAAGGCTAACTTTGAGGAGATGCGAAAGGATTTAAAAGGAGGGAATTGGGACATTTTGTTTTATGGGAAGGATGTATTAGAGAAATGGAGGACATTTAAAGGTGAAATTTTAAGTGTACAGAATCTTTATGTCCCTGTTCGGTTGAAAGGAAAGAGTAATAATTGGAAAGAGCCATGGTTTTCAAGGGAAATTGGACACAGTTCGGAAAAAGAGAGAGATCTGCAATAATTATTGGCAGCATGGAGTGAATGAGGTGCTTGAGGAGTATAAAGAATGTAAAAAGAATCTTAAGAAAAAAATTAGAAAAGCTAAAAAAGGAACATGAGGTTGCTTTGGCAAGTAAGGTGAAAGTAAATCCAAAGGGTTTCTACAGCTATATTAATAGCAAAAGGATAACGAGGGATAAAATTGGTCCATTCGAGAGTCAGAGTGGACAGCTATCTGCAGAGCCACAAGAGATGTGGGAGATATTGAACAATTTTCTTTGGTATTCATTAAGGAGAAGGATATTGAATTATGTGAGGTATGGGAAACAAGTAGCTATGGAAACTATGATGATCAAAGATGAGGAAGTACTGACACTTTTGAAAAATATAAAAGTTTATAAGTCTCTAGGTCCTGACAGGATATTCCCAAAGACATTGAGGGAAGTTAGTGTAGACATAGCTATGACAGAAAGATTTCAAATGTCATTAGGAGCGGGAATGGTGCCGCAGGATTGGCGTACTGCGCACGTTGTTCCATTGTTTAAAAAGGGTTCTAACATTAACCTAGCAATTATAGACCTGTTAGTTTGACGTCAGTGGTGGGCAAATTCATGGAAAGGATACTTGGAGATAATATACATAATCATCTGGATAAACAGGGTCTGATTAGGAACAGTCAACATGGATTTGTGCCTGGAAGGTCATTTTTCACTAATCTTCTTGAATTTTTTGAAGAGGTTACTAGGGAAACTGATGAGGGTAAAGCGGTGGATGTTTTCTATATGGACTTCAGTAAGGCCTTTGACAAGATTCCCCATGGAAGGTTGGTTAAGAAGGTTCAATTGTTGGGTATTAATATTTGTGCAGCAAGATGGATTCAACAGTGGCTGAATGGGAGATACCAGAGAGTAATGGTGGATAATTGTTTGTTAGGTTGGAGGCAGGTGACTAGTGGGGTCCTCAGGGATCTGTGTTGGGTCCACTGTTGTTTGTCATGTACATCAATGATCTGGATGATGGTGTGGTAAATTGGATAGTAAGTATGCAGATGATACTACGATAGGTGGTGTGGATAATGAAGTAGATTTTCAGTCTACAGAGAGATTTAGGCCATTGGGAAGTGTGGTCTGAAAAAATGGCAGATGGAGTTTAATGCTGATAACTGTGAGGTGTTACATCTTGGCAGGACAAATCAAAATAGGACGTACATGGTAAATGGTAGCAAATTGAGGAATTCAGTTGAACAGAGGGATCTAGGAATAACTGCATCGTTCCCTGAAGGTGGAATTGCATGTAGATAGGGTGGTAAAGAAAGCTGTTGGTGTACTGGCCTTCATGAATCAGAGCATTGAGTACAGAAGTTGGGATGTAATGTTAAAATTGTACAAGGCATTGGTGAGGCCAATTCTGGAGTATGGTGTACAATTTTGGTTGCCAAATTATAGGAAAGATGTCAACAAAATGGAGAGTACAGAGGAGATTTACTAGAATGGTGCCTGGGTTTCAGCATCTAAGCTACAGAGAAATGCTGAGCAAGAAGGGTCTTTATTCTTTGGAGCGCAGAAGGTTAAGGAGGGACTTGATTGAGGTCTTTAAAATTATGAGAGGGATAGACACAGTTGACGTTGATATGCTTTTTCCATTGAATCAACATGATTTGAGAATTAAGGAACAAAAGTTTAGCGGTAAGATGAGGGGGAAGTTCTTTACTCAGGGAACGGTAGCTGTGTGGAATGTGCTTCCAGTGGAAGTGGTGGAGGCAGGTTCGATTTTATCATTTAAAAACAAATTGGATAGGTATATGGACGGGAAAGGAATGGAGGATTATGGTCTGTGTGCAGGTAGATGGGACTAGGTGAAAGTAAGTGTTCGGCACTTACTCAATGGGCCGAAGGGCCTGTTTCTGCGTTATTTCTAAATTAAAAAACATCCTAAACTTATTTTGTCAGAAGGTAATTAATCTATGGAAATCATTGGACATGTTGGGCCAAACGGCTTATTTCTGTGCTCCATGCCACAAGATTGATTGGCCAACTACCCCCTTGCATATTGCTAGGAAACACAAAACAGTGGCATTGTATATTGAACTTCACCTTTCATTTCACAGGAAGAGTCACACAACCTTCAGTCACAGATCACCTCCCAGTTTGCTGAACTGCACCAGATTTTCACTGAGAAAGAGCGGCGTGTACTCGCAGATATCCGGGAAGAAGAGATGAAAATTCGGAATGCAATGGAGAAAAGGCTTCAAGAGATTCAAGCAAATTTAAATTCTATCCAAAAGGAACTCTCAACGTTGCAGGAACAGATAGATCAAAAAGACAATCGAATATTTCTGAAGGTGAGGGGTTACACTACAGTTAGGCGAAGTGAAACTGCACAGTCACAACATGGTGGGTGACATTTCTGAAATGAATGCATCATTTACCTGTAATTCAGAGCTGGGCCAATGTTCCGTCTGTTCCAGCGATGTGCTGCTGTTATTCCCAAACTAAATGGCCTCCCGCATAAAATTTGGGATCTCGGAACAGGCTGCAAACTCCTTGAGAAAGAGTCGCTGTGATCTTGTCACTGAGTTAATGAACGTGTAATATTTCGCCGAAGAGAAGGAAAATCTCCAGGAATCATAAGACCACGGGAAAAGTCTTCTGTATGGTCAGCATTAGAGGAAAAGGAGTTTGTGGTGTTTGAACATCCCCGTGAAGGCAGTCTAATGATTTTAGCCTTGGATACACATTGGAATTTGTTCTCCTCAACAGCACTTAATTGGACCTGTTCAATTCCTAGTAATCCTTTTTCTCTTAAAGGGGAATATTGTCCGCCTGGTTATTCTTCTGCTGGTAATGTACTTGTAGAATCTTGTAGGGGTGTCTGCCACAATTATCCGAGCCACATCAAGAGCATTTTGCGTAGCTTTCATGACCTTAACCATGAAATGATGTTACAGCATTGGAGGCAACACAAAACTGAATCACCAGGATAATTGCAGGATAAGGGGCTTGTCTCATCAGCAGGGTTTATCGAGGTTGTATCGATATTCCTTGCAGTTTAAAAGAATGAAGAGTCGTTTTACCATTGTCCCTAAGGTCCACGACTGGATAGAGATCAGTGAATCTCTGGAATTCTCCAACCCAGAGACTTTTGGGGATTGAAACTGTCAGCAGTATTTGAACCAGAAGGAGCGACAATTTGTTTGAAAATTCCAGGAATTGAACATGAGGGGAATGGGGAAAAAAGGGGGGAGTTCTGTCGTGGGCAAGATTAGCCATGACCACATTGTGGGGATTAACATTGAAATCTAGAATGTGGCGCACACATCATAATTTATCATCTGTCATCCATGAATTGAACTTGCAGGGAATGGGGCAAACAGGGGGAAATCTCCTGTGCTTATCCTGCTTCCCCTTCAATGTATCTCCAACATTGGCTTTGGCCACTTTTGTGCGATTAAGTTCCACGTTCCCTTTGCTGCATGACTAATGGGATTTATTAAACACCATCCCATATTTCATCTTTGAATTTTGGTGTCCCTAAAAGTAGCAATACTATTTGTCCCCCACCCATTTAAATCCACAGATAATCTTAAATCACCCCATCCCTTCATTCCCCGGCATCTTCTTCAGATAATAAACCCACCACCTTCTCATTCTTGCCCGTAACTTGCACCCTCTCAATGATGGCATCATTTTCATGTACGTTCCTTGTGTTTCCCCCTGTGGTTATTTGTCCCGACGGAAATATCCTTTATATGTCTGTGTGGCGGCCGCAGTAAGAGTTGGGTAATAGGAATCTTGTGGAAATTTGCATGCCATTTCTGCTGTCGGGATGTGGATGTTCTGTCTCAGTTATTCAGCTGTGTGTCTTATTTCTTTCAGGAGGCAGCTGGTCGAAGAAGGAGGTAGGACACGCTCTTGATTGAAACACTGTATGTTTTTGTAGAACAGCTCCGAAATTGTGGAAGCTCAGATTCTAACCAGCTGTTAAATATTTGCAGGGTTAGTGATGAAGTTCGTACATTGTCAGTGACAGATGCTGCCTTGCCGACTGAAAAGATTCATCACCACTTTGTGTTGAACACGCTGTGGAGGGAAACGTGTGCCATTCAGCGAGGTAAAACATGTTCAGTTTCCATTCTTCTCATTAATTACACCTTTAAGTAGTACAAATGCAAAGATTACGCACTTCTGGCATCTTGTTCTATCTCTCTACCATCCACTGTCTGAAAACATTGACCTTCAATGCCTTTTTCAACTTTACCATCTCACCTTCAACTGATGCCCTCAATCTTTAGACTTTAGAAAATTCTGTCTTCCATTCTTCAGTCCATTAGACCTGCTAATTAAAATCACATTTCATCTCAGGTCACCTTCTTCATTCTCCATGATGCCACCAATCTTAGTGTCCTCCACAAACCTACTAACATGCCACCCACGTACACATACAAAGCGTTCGTATCAATAACGACCAACAATGAAGATAGAGTCGAGCTCTATGACACACCCTTTGTGAGAGCCTCCAGTCTGAAAAGCATTCCTCCACCAACCCTCAGTCTCCTGCCTTCAGACCACGGTTATGCTCCATTGTGTAACTCTTCCTGGATTCGATCAGATCCAAACATCCAGACCACGTACCACGCAGACGGTTGAAGTTGTTTCTCCAACATAGCAGTAATATCTGGAAATGTGTGACGTCGTTGATGGTGACAGGCCAGATTTCTGGGTATAGGTGAATGGGAAAATAGTTGGATATTGGAAAGATCATTAAACTGAGGGTGATGGGGAAGTCACACTGAAGGGGAACTGGAGCCAACTTCGTTCAGCCACTGTCACATTGAACAGAGGATAGGCCTGAGGCGGAGCCTACTCCGCACCTATTTTCTTCCTGTCTTATGTTTTTTTCTACTTATACAAAGATAAACTTTGCATAGAACGAATGTAGCAACAATTAACAATACTTGGTTCTGCAACAATATTTCTTGTTCGGGTGACATTGAGTAGACTCTGCCTGTATTTGAGGAGATCGCTGGGAAATACAAAGTTCCTACACTGCTCAGTGGGTTGGACGCAGGGAGGATGTTTCCCCTGTCTGAGGGGTCAGGAGCCAGCGGAAACTCTCTCAGAATGTGGGCTGAACCATTTAGGACAGAGACAAAAATACATGACTGCACGCAGAGACTGGGCAACCTTTGGAATTCCCTGCACCGCTGGCTGTGGATAATCAGTCATTCAGTGCTCTTGGAGCCAGAGAGCCATGGTTGTACATTACATAGTCAGGCCCTTCGGCCCATCATGTCCATGGCCACCTTTATTCCCAGCCACTCTAATCCCATTTGCTCATATTATAAACATATTATTCTACACCTCGTTTCCTAAAGCGCAATGCCTCTTACATGTAGTGATTACATCTGATTCCACCACCACATCAGGTAATATATTCCAGGTATTTAACAACTCTGTGAAGTAAACTACGGTCTCCAGTATTGATAGCCCTGCATGAAAATAAAGTTTTGTTGATCTAGCTTCTATCCTGCTGCAGACTTTGAGAGACTTCCTTGCAATCCACAACCTTACCCGTTCTCTGCAAACTTTGTAGTCACACCTCCTACATTCACATCCAAGCCATGGAAACATAAAATAAACAGCAAAGGTTGCAGCACTGATCTCTGCTGCACACCACCAGTCACAGACCTCCAGGCAGAAAAATCATCTTTCTACGCTACCTTCCATCTCCAACCACTAAGCCAATTGTGGGTCAATTTTGCTAAGTCATCTTGGTTCACACCTGCCTTCGCTTCCTGGACCAGCCTTACATGCGGAACATTGTCAAGTCCGTCAGTGAGTTCATATATTACTTCACAATGAAATCAGAATGTTCTTGGTTGCACAGACGCATCAAACCCACCCTCCACGAAAGAAAGCAAGTAAACAGTAGCAGATGGACCCGTCCAGTCCACTCCCGTTCAGTGTGATCACGGCAACTCCACTCCACATCTCTGCATCCTCTTTGACCACCTCTAATTACCACTCACACCAGTCTTCTCATCTTCAAATCTGTCTCTCCCTCGCCATCTACTGGCAAGATATTTGAATACACGCCTTATTTCTCCATCCCCTCCCGCAATCTCTCGTTCATCCTCCCTTTCCGCGTTCGTTTCCCGTCTCGCCCGCTCCCGTTAACCCGCGGAATTCCCACTCTCCTGCCCGGTTGCGAAACTCCGGGAAAGATGTGTATTGTCCACCGGATGTGGTTGTGGTGAAACCCCGGGCAAGGTTCCAGTTGTCCGCCCGCCTGTGCCTGAGGCCGGTCCCGGGGCCGCGCTGCCCGAGTCTCCCCCCGACCCCCGGGGACTCTCTGATTCTCTGCTTCTCCCCCCAGTCTCCGTCACCCTGGATGTGGAAACAGCGCATGCGGAGCTCGAGGTGTCTGAGGATCGGAAGAGGGTGAGATGGACCCGGACCGGGAGGCGTCTCCCTGACACCGGGAAGAGGTTTACAGACAGTCTGTGTGTGCTGGGATCGGAGGGATTCACATCGGGGAGACATTACTGGGAGGTGGAGGTGGCGGGGAGTTGGGACTGGAGGCTGGGAGTCGCCGCAGAGTCTGTGGAGAGGAAGGAATGGGTGACACAGACCCCGGAGACTGGAGTCTGGAGCATCTGCCGGTGGGGAGGTGACGAGTTTGATGCACTGACCTCCCCTAGATCCCCTCTCCCCGCCCGTCCCATCCCCGGGAGGGTGGGAGTTTATCTCAGTTACGAGTCCGGGACAGTTTCATTTTATGACGCGGACACCAAGTCCCATCTCCACACCTTCACTGGGAATAAATTCACGGAGAAACTTTATCCTTTCTTCTGGACTTGGGATGAAAACTGGCTGAGAATCTGCTCCGGTTCCGCTCCGGGTGTGTAAAAGGGTCGGGTCCCGGGACCGGCGTCAGGAGCGGGGCTCAGGGGCTGTGGGGCAGAAATCCGGTGGACAACAGGTCGGCGATGAACGGCTCCCATTTAATCCCCAGATTCCGCATCGTGAAACCTCAGTGAGCGCGGATATGAAACCAGGGGGGATGTAAATGTGGGAAGAGTGAAATAAACAGCAACTGTAATCAGAGCTGTCTGTCTATCCGTTCATTTTAACGCATTAACTGCGTCCGGCAACGGAACAGAAATTACTTTTGTGAAACCATCTCCCTTCCCGCGGGTTCAGCAGCAGCCGCCGGCGGCGAGTCCTGAGCTCCGGGCTCCCTCGGGTTCTAATGCCCGCCGACACATTGTAGTGTTCCGGGTGGGCTCTGCCTGCCTCTCTGTAGAATGCGGATAACGTTCCTTGTTTCAGTCGTTGCCACAACCCTCCCTCGCCGCTTCCTCGGGTACAGTATGGCGGGCATTTGAGGCATGTAAGAACATTTTAAACTTTAAAAAATCCTTGTTCCACTTTTCATGCCTGCGTGTTCTTCAGCACAATGGAAACCTAACAGGCTGGAATGGATGCTCTGTGGGGGAGCCACTAAGAGCGCATGGGGGGGAGATGGACTGAATGCGTGTGGGGGGGAGGGGAATGGCAAGGAGCAGAGTGCGTGGGTGGGAGGTGAAGGGAGATGGGGTGACTGAGTGAACTGCCAGCCTACCAGGCTTGAGTGACTGCACTGCCAGCCCACCACCCGTGAGTAAGTGAACTGCCAGCCCACAAGCTGCCAGTGACTGAACTGCCAGCCCACCAGTTGCAAGTGACTGCACTGCCAGCCCACCAACTGTGTGTAAGTGAACTGCCAGCCCACCAGCTGTAAGTGACTGAACTGCCAGCCCACCAACTGAGTGTATGTGAACTGCCAGCCCACCAGTTGTAAGTGACTGAAATGCCAGCCCACCAGCCGTGAGTGACTGCACTATAAGCCCACCAGCCATGAGTAAATGAACTGCCAGCCCACCAGCTGCAAGTGACTGAACTGCCAGTCCACCAGCCGTGAGATACTGCTCTGCCAGCCCACCAGCCGTGAGTAAGTGAACTGCCAGCCTACCAGCTGTAAGTGACTGAACTGCCAGCCCACCAGCTGTGTGGGCTTATAATGCAGTCACTCATGGCTGGTGAACTGCCAGCCCACCAGCTGTGTGACTGCACTGCCAGCCCACCAGCTGTGAGTAAGTGAACTGCCAGCCCACCAGCTGTAAGTGACTGAACTGCCAGCCCAATAATCCATTCGGCCCACAGTTCATACTAGCCCTCTGGAAACAGTCAGTTCAGCCCACAACACCCATACTAGCGCAACACAAGCACCCCCCTCACCACCCCACCCCACTGGCCAGCAGTATTGGAATTGGTGGAGAGGTGGAATATTGCGTTGGGTGACCTGCCCTCCCGTGTGATGCTGAGACCCAACGGGTCCCACTTAGTCTAGTATTATATAAAAATAATATCTATATTACTAAAACTCTGAACAACTTCCTGTTGTTCTGTATATTGATTTTAGAAAAACAGCTGCCACTTACGGCTGTGATTTTTGGCCATCTTACTCCGAGTCCCCCTCCGCTGCGTGCTGGTGAATGACAGTGCGACTGTCCACCCACCCATCCACACATACATACATACACACATACACACACATCCATCTGTACAAAATTCTTAAGTGGTTGGACAGGCTAGATGCAGGAAGATTGTTCCCGATGTTGGGGAAGTCCAGAACAAGGGTTCACAGTTTAAGGATAAGGGGGAAATCTTTTAGGACCGAGATGAGAAAAACATTTTTCACACAGAGAGTGGTGAATCTCTGGAATTCTCTGCCACAAAAGGTAGTTGATGCCACGTCATTGGCTATGCTTAAGAGGGAGTTAGATGTGGCCTGTAGATGGTTTTGCATGCAACCAATAACATAGTTACCTCAGTACCATTAACCCCGCCTAGTTAACATCAATCATAACGCCCTCCCCTTCCTGGGTACGGTTCACTAGAAGAATGTAGCCAGTACTTGAGGATGTATGTAATACCTTGTGCTATCATTAAAATGTGTTGAACACTCTTAGAGTTTGTAAATTGCTTATTTACATGGTGTCAGAAGTGGGATCTGCCAGAACGAGTTCTTGGCGTCAAGGACCGAAAAGATGGTGGCTTGCCCGACCTGAGCCGCCACATCCTCAACAGACCGCATGGGGTAGTGTGGTCGCCTGTTGGCAAGGTTTAAGTCCTTGGGGTTGATACACACACGTATTTCATTCTTGTCTTTCTTTATCGTGGCAACCATGGTGGAGACCCAATCGGTGGGCTCGCTGACCGCTTCTAGCACCCCCTTGTCGACCATGTTGTTAAGCATCGCCTCGACCCTGTCTTTCATGTGATGATCACCGGGACTCGGGTGATAAATCTGTCAACCTGGCTGAGTTTAGGAGGCCACAGCCTCGGAAAGGAAACAATGCTTTTCTGCCGCGTGCCAACCCTGGTCCGGATGATGTGCCCCCAAAAAGGTGCCCAAACTGTAACTACATCCATCTCAGACTGTCGACGTGCCCTGCCTATGGCAAGGCCTGTAATTTTTGTAAAAAACTGAATCATTTCACTGCCGCCTGCCGATCATTCCGTTCTCGTGGGAGACAGGTACAGATTTCCAGACCCAGTCTAAACATGCTTAAGCAATCTGATAGCTGTTACAACCCACAGCCCAACGTTGCTGAATCCTATGATGCAGATCCAATTAATTCTCCCGAGGATTCGAATGTGTTTACCCTCCTCCAGGCACCTGGCCAACGTCTCGATCCCTCCGTGTCTGTGACTGTCAACAATGTAACCTTCCTTGCTAAGTTAGATACGGGGGCAAAGGTCAACGTTTTGTCAATAAATCTGTTCAACAAGATAAGGAATGATGAGGCCTTGGTCGCTGACAATGCTACTCTGCATGCCTATGGTGGAGAAATTCTCAGGCCTGTGGGGAGGGCCACTTTAACTTGCATGCTGCAGCTTTTGGCCGAGCACACCGCTGCTGATCCAGTCTTGCAGCGGCTTGCATCTGTGATTAAATCAGGGTGGCCAACAAAGCGCTCCGCTGCGCCGTCCGAAACACAGCCTTTCTTCCTGGTCCGTGACGAACTGGTGCTCCAGAATGGCGTTATCGTTAAGGGACATAAAGTGGTTGTCCCGTCCTCCCTGTTCGATTCTTACTACTGCGCAGCCCACAGCGGACACCCCGGGTTCGATGCAAAACACTCGCCCACGCTCAGTGCCAATTCTACTGGCCTGGAATGGCCAAATATATTCGAGACCGTGGTTCTGCCTGCTCCACGTGCAACAGTCTTGCTCCACACCAGCAGCGACAGCCCCTGCTGCAACAGTCCGCTCCTGCCTTGGCCTGGTCCTCGCTGGCTGCCGACATCTTCGAGTGGCGTGGTAACCACTACCTTGTCCTGGTCGACCCGTACTCAAACTGGTTCGAGGTGGATTTGCTGACATCCCTCACGTCGGAGATGGTGATCCGGAAGCTGCGGAAACACTTCTCCACGTTTGGGTCCCCTGTCAGGCTGCAGACTGACAATGGCAGGCAGTTTACCAGCCGAGAGTTCAAGAATTTTGCCGACAAATGGAATTTTGTGCATTTCACCAGCAGCCCGGAGTACCCACAGAGCAACGGCCTTGCTGAACGGGCCGTCCGCAGCGCCAAGCTTCTGATGGAACAGGCGAGGCTGTCTAACTCTGATTTGTATTTGGATCTCCTGAACCTCAGGAATGTTTCCAGGGATCCGGCCATGGGGTCCCCTGCTCAGCGTCTAATGTCCAGAACAACCAGATCTACCATCCCGATTGCCCAGCGCCAGCTGAAACCTCGGGTGCTGGAGCCTGCCTCCGTGCAGAGGCGCATTCAAGAGAAACATGACAGCCAGCGGCGTTCCCACGATCAGTCGTGCAGACCACTCGATCCTCTGTTGCCTGGACAGGTTGTTCGATTGCAAACCGCCAGTGGTCACTCCCATCTGGCTACCGTGGTTGGGGTGGCCGACTCACCTCGTTCGTATCTGGTCGACTATGAGGGAACCATCTACCGTAGGAGCCGTCAACACCTGCTTGCGGTTAATGAGCCGAAGCCGCAGGCCCCGGGCCCCTATGCCCCGCCGCTCTCATACCAGCAGCCGGCTCCTGTCCCAGCCAGCGTTCCCTGCATGCCTCGTTCCCCATATCGAGCACCCGGTTCCCCTCTGCGCGGGTCACCTGTTGCCGGTCGCGGTTCTCCCTCCGCTGTTCCTCCAACCCCACCGCCCTTCCCTGGTTCCCCTACTGTCTCGGGTTCCCCTGTTTTTTCTGCTCCTCCGGGGGAAGGGGGAGGCATCCGTACGCGCTCGGGCCGGATCAGCAAGCCACCTGCTCGTTATGGCGATTCTGTTTAATTCTGTTTAATTCTGTTGTAGTGACAATGGTCTGTTTTTTTTTATTTTCGAAGGGGAAGGATGTAGATGGTTTTGCATGCAACCAATAACATAGTTACCTCAGTACCATTAACCCCGCCTAGTTAACATCAATCATAACGCCCTCCCCTTCCTGGGTACGGTTCACTAGAAGAATGTAGCCAGTACTTGAGGATGTATGTAATACCTTGTGCTATCATTAAAATGTGTTGAACACTCTTAGAGTTTGTAAATTGCTTATTTACATGGCCCTTGTGGCTAAAGGGATCAGGGGTTATGGAGAGAAGGCAGGTACAGGATAATGAGTTGGATGATCAGCCATGATCATATTGAATGGCGGTGCAGGCTCGAAGGGCTGAATGGCCTACTCCTGCACCTATTTTCTATGTTTCTATGTACGCACACACACATCCGCACACACACATGCACACACATGCATACACACATCCACACACACATCCATCCACGCACACCAGCATGTTATTATCATAAGTAATTCACTCATTGCTTAAATAATTTGACCAAAATAACAGTGAAACGATCAACATTAAAATAAAACTTTACATAATTATTTTTTCCCCAATGTATTTGTTTACACGTCATCTAATCTTCATCTGAATATTCTTCATCAGATTCCAAGTCTTTTGCAGGAATAGAGTTTCTGCAGTCAACACACTTACATAAATCTGTACATGGCACACCATGCTGTTGACATGAGCATCTTCCTTTCCCTGTACTCACGGCTTGTTTTCTTGCATGAACAATATGTTAATTCTAGCAAGGTGCTTGAGACTGGAGGCAGATCATCCCCAGTCAATGTCCAATTCACCACCTACAATTTTCCACCCATGTCCCTTTGGACTGGGAATTTGTGGAAACTGTTCCAGACATTTTGAATGCACAGCACCCTGGTAATTTTCTCTTGTGACATGCTTTCTGAGAGAGTCTGCTGTTGTTGGAAGGCGTGCCTCTGATTTTGTTAACATAAGGAGCAGGTTGTATCTGGATTCATCTACTGCGGTCAGGGTGCTCGACAGTTGCTGTTTGTTGACCATCACTCGTCATGGATCGTAGAAACATAGAAACTAGGTGCAGGAGTAGGCCATTCGGCCCTTCGAGCCTGCACCGCCATTCAATGTGATCATGGCTGATCATCCAACTCAGTATCCCGTACCTGCCTTCTCTCCATGCCCTCTGATCCCCTTAGCCACAAGGGCCACATCTAACTCCCTCTTAAATATAGCCAATGAACTGGCCTCAATTACCCTCTGTGGCAGAGAGTTCCAGAGACCCACCACTCTGTGTGTGAAAAAAGTCCTTCTCATCTCGGTCCTAAAGGATTTTCCCCTTATCCTTAAGCTGTGACCCCTTGTCCTGGACCTCCCCAACATCAGGAACAATCTTCCTGCATCTAGCCTGTCCAACCCCTTAAGAATTTTGTAAGTTTCTATAAGGTCCCCTCTCTATCTCCTAAATTCTAGCGAGTATAAACCGAGTCTATCCAGTCTTTCTTCATAAGACAGTCCTGACATCCCAGGAATCAGTCTGGTTAACCTTCTCTGTACTCCCGCAATGGCAAGAATGTCTTTCCTCAGATTTGGAGACCAAAACTGTGTGCACTCCAGGTGTGGTCTCACCAAGGCCCTGTACAACTGAAGTAGAACCTCCATGCTCCTATACTCAAATCCTTTTGCTATGAAAGCTAACATAACATTCGCTTTCTTCACTGCCTGCTGCACCTGCATCCCTACTTTCAATGACTGGTGTACCATGACACCCAGGTTGCGCTGCATCTCCCCTTTTCCTAATCGGCCACCATTTAGATAATACTCTGCTTTCCTGTTTTTGCCACCAAAGTGGATAACCTCACATTTATCCACATTATACTGCATCTGCCAAACATTTGCCCACTCACCCAGCCTATCCAAGTCACCTTGCAGTCTCCTAGCATCCTCCTCACAGCTGACACTGCCGCCCAGCTTAGTGTCTTCCGCAAACTTGGAGATATTGCCTTCAATTCCCTCATCCAGATCATTAATGTATATTGTAAATAGTTGGGATCCCAGCACCGAGCCTTGCGGTACCCCACTAGTCACTGCCTGCCATTGTGAAAAGGACCCGTTTACTCCTACTCTTTGCTTCCTGTTTGCCAGCCAGTTCTCTATCCACATCAATACTGAACCCCCAATGCCGTATGCCTTTAGTTTGTATACTAATCTCTTATGTGGGACCTTGTCGAAAGCCTTCTGGAAGTCCAGATACACCACATCCACTGGTTCTCCCCTATCCACGCTACTAATTACATCTTCGAAAAATTCCACAAGATTCGTCATACATAATTTACCTTTCGTAAATCCATGCTGACTTTGTCCAATGATTTCACCACTTTCCAAATGTGCTGCTATCCCATCTTTAATAACTGACTCTAGCAGTTTCCCCACTACCGATGTTAGACTAACTGGTCTGTAATTCCCTGTTTTCTCTCTGCCTCCCTTCTTAAAAAGAGGGGTTACATTTGCTACCCGCCAATCCTCAGGAACAACTCCAGAATCTAAAGAATTTTGAAAGATTATCACTAATGCATCCACTATTTCCGGAGCTACTTCCTTAAGTACTCTGGGATGCAGCCTATCTGGCCCTGGGGATTTATCGGCCTTTAATCCATTCAATTTACCCAACACCACTTCCCGACTAACCTGGATTTCACTCAATTCCTCCTTTGACCCGCGGTCCCTTGCTATTTCCGGCAGATTATTTATGTCTTCCTCAGTGAAGACGGAACCAAAGTAGTTATTCAATTGGTCCACCATATCCTTGTTCCCCATGATCAACTTACCAGTTTCTGACTGCAAGGGACCTACATTTGTTTTAACTAACCTCTTTCTCTTCACATATCGAAGCAGGATCGAAGCATTCTCTTTGGGGCCGGCTCATCTGCTTCAACATCAGGAACTGCCTCTTGAGGTGACTCACCTGCTTCAAGCTTTTCAGCGTCTTGAACTCAATTGAAAGAGGAAAAAGAAAACAGAAAAGGAATGAAAAGTTAAATAAATCAATTTCCTCAAATATATCTTTTCATTGTTCAAAGTAATATCATATGACCATAAATACAAAGAATTGTTGTTTGAGTCCTATCATTACCTTTCTTCCTTCTAGACATAGAAACATAGAAAATAGGTGCAGGAGGAGGCCATTTGTCCCTTCTAGCCAGCACCACCATTCATTGTGATCATGGCTGATCGTCCCCAATCAATAACCCGTGACTGCCTTCTCCCAATAGCCCTTGATTCCATTAGCCCCTAGAGCTCTATCTAACTCTCTCTTAAATCCATTCACTGATTTGGCCTCCACTGCCCTCTATGGCAAGGAATTCCACAAATTCACAACTCTCTGGGTGAAAACGTTTTTTCTCACCTCAGACTTAAATGGCTTCCCCTTTATTTTAAAACTGTGGCCCCTGGTTCTGGACTCGCCCAACATTGGGCAAGTCCAGAACCATTTATCCTGCATCTAGCTTGTCCAGTGATTTTATTATTTTATACGTTTCTATAAGATCCCCCCTCATCCTTCTAAATTCCAATGAATACAAGCCTAGTCTTTTCAATATTTCCTCATATGACAGTCCCGCCATCCCAAGGATCAATCTCGTGAACCTATGCTGCAGTACCTCAATCACAAGGATATCCTTCCTCAAATTAGGAGACCAACACAGAACACAAAACTCCACATGCATTCTTACCAGACCTTGCTATAGCTCGATTTGTTGTTGTTATTTTGCAGATGTGACGATAGTACTCGGCATGATAACCCGGGATATACTGCTGCCTCCTAATAACCAAAGAAAAAATGTCAGGGAGTATTTTACATCTTTTCATGTTTTATATTATGTAAGATAATATCAACATATGAATGGGGAAATTATACATGTACGCATCTCCAGGTAGATGGGATGGCAAGTCAGCAAATTATCAAACTAGTGCTCATTCTGTGGCACAGTGTCCACATTGCATGTCCACACAAAACACTTTTGCATGTGAATGTGCATGGGGCTCTGAAGAGTGGAGGGGTAGAAGGTACAGAGAAAACCCCATCTCATGGTACGTAGGTCTGCATGGAGTTCTATTCATAAAACGTCAACCTTTTCTTAATGTCAATGAGACTTACACAGTCATTTACTATCATAGATAAGTTAGTTCAAGTTCAAATGGAGGGGCAGAGGCTACAGAAAACCCCCCACCTCATAGTCATTAAGTATGCATGGACTTCATTTCATAAATTGTCAACCTCTTCTTAATGTAAATGAGATTATGTTACTAAATTACTCCCATAGATAAATTAGTTCAATTTCAAGTTCACATACACCAATTGATTTCAACATAAACATCAATCATTTGAGACCATTTATCACTCTGATGGAAGCCATTAAAGTGCAGCCAATATTCCTCCGTTGTTCTCCCGTGGTCGGGGCCTGGAAACGCCCGCTACCAACAACACTATGTACAGCCCCCCCATCTCCAAAAACACTCCGTGGCTCCGCATTCGCGAATCAGCCGCTTCTTAATTGAGCCCGCCGCTTCACTATGTTAAGTACACAGGAGCCGCATTCGGGGTACTTTTTCACGATAAGTGATCGCAGGCAACTCCGAGATTAGATGTTAACGAAGACTTATTAGACTCCATCAAGCTGGCATTAGTGACAACTTTTAATTTACTTTGTTATGGATACTTTGTTATGTTTAGGCCCTCAACTTCATGAATGAATAATGAATGAATTAATGAATGAATGCACAGCCTCCAAATCTTATTTTTTCAAATTATAAAAGGGTGCAATTATATTAATTAAAGTCCATACAGATTAATTTTCATAAATTCAGATCTTACCTTTCAGTTCCAGTTGCTCCACAACGTTTGACTGGTTTCACGACTTGGCTGTCCTCTTTGTGTTGCAGCACCTTGGCAGCGACTTTGCTTTCAAGACTTTCCGCCACTTCTATCCACTTAATTGCACATTCTTCGGACTTCTTAATGCTTTTCTCACTTAGCTCAATTACCCTGCTACAAGTTTCCATGACATGTATTCCACAGACCAACAAAGACCCTTCACCGGAATCTCCAGTAAAACTGGCATCAGTCAAGCCCCTGACCCACTTAGCCGATCTATGCCGAGCTTTTTTTACTCATGGACATTTTATAGCAGGTTGAAAAAACGCTGCAACCTACTTGAGGCCACGAGTACGTGCACACCAATCACGAGCATGAGGAAGAGTAAACGGAGACCTCCTATGACCTCGTAGCGACTATGCTGCGATTATGAGTCAAGGGAAAACTCGGCAGAGGTCGGCAATTAGTTCGTACAAGTGGGACAGGCCCTTAAAAGTACTCTCAGCCATGATGTGTGCTCCCTGCCTAGCTAGCCTGAAACAAAGCATGTGATTGGCCAATTGGCGTCCGACTCAACGTTAAACGTGCTTTGATTGGACAAAAGCTACTAAAAAAAGTTCAGGTTTTTCTCAGATGTATTAAAAATGTGCAGGTTTTGTTCTTGATGAGTTTCAGGGATGATTTATATAATATTTTTACACAGTATGTTAAAATTTAATGTAGTTCCTTGAGTTGGGTCACAAACTTGCGCAAAAAAGCTCCTCGTCCCACAACCTATCCAGCATTTTGTGATTAACGTGAAGACGAGGTGTTTGCAGATGAGGTCATTAATCCTCCCGGCTTCTCTTAGGTGTGTAGGGTCGGAGGGATGGGACCCTGTTAGCTCTTGGTCTCTGCTCTCCTCGCCTGGGTCTCCGCGCTCTTCATACAACCATTGGGACACTGCCCAGTCCATCATCGGCTCTGACCTCCCTACCATCGAGGGGATCTATCGCAGTCGCTGCCTCAAAAAGACTGCCAGCATCATCAAGGACCCACACCATCCTGGCCACACACACATCTCTCCACTGCCATCAGATAGAAGGGACAGGAGTCTGAAATCTGCAACATCCAGGTTCATGAACAGCTGCTTCCCCACAGCCATCAGACTATCAGACACTACCGGCGAGACCGACGTCGGGCAGAACCCTAGTGGTGGGTGACTCCATTGTCCGAGGAGCGGACAGGAGATTCTATGCTGGCAGATGAGATGCGAGGATGGTCTGTTGCCTCCCTGGTGCCAGGGTTCAGGATGTCACAAGCCGAATTTGGAACATCCTCAATAGAGAAGGTGAACAGCCGGCAGTAGTTGTACACGTAGGCACAAACGACATCGGGAAGAGGAGGAAGGAGGTTCTCCAACATGAGTTTAGAGAGCTGGGAAGAAGACTGATATGCCGGACTTCTAGGGTGGTTATCTCTGGATTGCTTCCGGTACCTCGTGCTAGTGAGGACAGGAACAGGGAGATAGGGGATCTGAATGTGTGGCTGAGGGGTTGGAGCAGGAAGCAAGGATTTAGATTTATAGACCAGTGGACTCTCTTCTGGGGTAGGGGTGACCTGTACAAAAGGGATGCGTTACACCTTAACTGGAGGGGGACTGACATTCTGGCAGGCAGGTTTGCTAGGGCTACACGTGTGGGTTTAAACTAAATAGTGTGTGGGGGGGGGGGGGGGGGGGGGGGGGAAGGGATTGACAAATTGGGAGTATAAAGATGGAGTTGAAGAGGAAGTGACTACAGGAAAAATTACAAAAGATTCTCAAATTAATGGGAAGGAAAGCTTGAGAATGGACAACAGAGTAAGGTCAGGGCCAATTGAGAGCGGTGCGAGGGGGGAAGTGAATATGGAGGTCACAGTGCTGTATATAAATGCACGAAGTATAAGGAATAAGGTGGACGAGCTTGAGGCTCAGCGAGAAACTGGCAAGTATGATGTTGTGGGAATTACTGAGACATGGCTGCAAGAAGGCCAGGGCCTGGAACTGAATATTCAAGGGTATACCTCCTATCGAAAAGACAGACTGGTGGGCAGAGGTGGTGAGGTTCACCTGTTGGTGAGGAATGAAATTCAGTCCCATGCAAGGGGTGACATTGAAACAGGAGATGTGGAGTCAGTATGGATAGAACTCAGGAATTGTAAGGGTAAAAAGAGTTTGGGACAAAGAGTGGCCAAGTCAATCACCCGATCTGAACCCAATCGAGCATGTCTTCTACATGCTGGAGAGAAAACTGAAGGGGACTAGCCCCCGATACACGCATACGCTAAAGATGGCGGAATTAAGGCCTGGCAGAGCATCTTCAGGTCCGCCTTCAGACTGTCTCCGTGTAAGTCAATGTCATATTTCCTCCAGGTCCGCATTTGGTAGCCACCAATCCCAAAGAAATGAAAGCCACGATTCGCCTTGTCGCCCCCCGCACTCCAGATGGACGATAACTCTACACGCCTGCAACGTCTTCCCTTGCGAATACAGTACATACCTATTTTTAATGTTTGACAACCACAAATAAGTAGACTATTCCTTCACTGTGTTGAACTCCCTAACTGATTATAAAATGACCTAAGATTTATAAATCAAAACACAAAATGATGGAGTAAGACAGCGGGCCAGGCAACAGGTTGAGATAAGAAGGAATGGCAGATGCTGGTTTACACTAAAGATAGACACCAAGTGCTGGAGTAACTCAGCGGGTCAGGCAGCATTTCTGGAGAATATGCACAGATCATGTTTCAGGTCGAGAGCCGACCTACATTTTAACAGTGACATTATTGCTGATAATAAAAGCGATTGTATTTACTTGGTCTTGCAGAGAGAGGGATGGGGAGAAGTTCTGGTTTTGTATCTGGCAAGTGGGTTGCGGGGGGGGGGGGGGTCTAAGCAAGAGCTGCATTTTCACCCAGGTCCGCATTCAGACTGTCTGTCTCCATGTAAGTAGAGGTGCAGTTGACCCCCCCTCCCTCTCCTCCTTCTTCCCTCTCGCCGTGCCAGGTAACGGTGATTCCACTTCTCTGCAAGTTCTTCCCTTCCGAGTACTGTACAAGCCTTCTCCCTCCAGAAATTCAATATTTTCGCTTTAAAGCAGAGATCCAAAGCAAAAACAATCGCTATGTAAAAGGGGGGGGGGGGATCAGAAAAGACCAGGAGACCAGGATCAATTAAATGAGGGTTACACAAAAAGCTGGAGAAACTCAGCGGGTGCAGCAGCATCTAAGGAGCGAAGGAGATAGGCGACGTTTCGGGTCGAGACCCTTCTTCAGACAATTAAATGACCTGTGTGAGAGGTCCCATTGTTGGCTCGGGAAGGTGTGATCTCATGAGACAAACAATGTGGATAATTGTGGAACTGGTTACACGAGAAATAAGGGGGAGGGAGGGAAATTTGTGTAAACAGTATTGAATGTACGTATAGCCTCCAAGAATGTTGGACAAATTCCTTGCACGGTTTCTGTCTTTGTTTTACTTGAATACAGTTTGTTTTGGGTTTTTTTAACATTGAATTCTTTAATTTTAAATAACGTCTCCTTGCACTCCCCCCTCTCCCTCCCCCCTTCCTTGTCATTTTACCAGTTCCTCTAATCTCCACATTGTTTATAGATCACACTTCCATCCAACAATGGACCTTCCAGCCGCCAATCATTTGTGTCTGGTCCTAATTAATCCTGGTCATTTCTCACCTCCAGTTCTGCACCCCCCCCCCAAATCCCCACCCTCAACTTTCAGTTTGGAGCAAAGATCTCCGGTTTGGAGAAAGGCCCCGGCCGGAAAGGCCACTCAGCCCTTTTCTTTGGAGAAGCCGCCTGACCCACGGTGTTACTCCAGCACTTTGTGTCTATCTTTTGTATAAACCAACATCTGCAGTCCGGGGGGGGGGGGGGGGGGGAGTGGGAGCTAGAGCGGAATTTTGGGATACAGAGGAGATACATGCGAGGGTCCTCATCTATGACAGAAGAGGTGAACCACCGTTCCCTAAAGATGCCAAGACATCTCGGATGACGCTCTGCAAATTGGAGGAACAGCACCTCATATTTCGCTTGGACAACTTACAACCTAACGGTATGAACATTGATTTCTCTAACTTAAGTAAACTTGCATCCCCTCTCTCTCCGTCTCCACCCGAACCCTCTTGCGAATTGCACCGTCTGCATTCCTTGGATATCATCGCGTCCCCAGTCCACCATGGGCTCCACCTATCCTGAGTCATCGATACAGGCTCTGCTTGTTCTGCACCTCATGTTTCCTCTTCCCCGACTCTCAGTCGGATGAAGGGTCTCGACACGAAATGTCACCTATATTATTATTCTGAACTGAAATGTTATTTTCTGTTCTCCCATCAACGGTCATGGAAATCTAGGCTCCTCTATAATCTTTGGTCGGTACATTAGAAAGTTATTAGAATTATTTTGAATAGATCTTTACTTACCACAGTAATAAAGATTACTTACCACAGTAATAAAGTCAATAATTTTAACACTTCTGAACGTGTTGGGTTTTGTTCTTGTAAGGTAGGGGTCTCCAAAATAAGGCCCAGTGACCAGGAGATTTTTCCAGCTCGGATTCGAGTCCGGGAACGCGACGGCTGTTACCGGTTATGTCCCTCGAATTGTCGAGACTTCACAAGCAAAGATCCCAAGCCCGTCGTGAAGAAGGGTGCAATCAAAGATTATAGAACTCCGCTCTATAATCTTTGGGTGCAAATGTGGGGCGGGGGGTTCGGCGGCGGCGGTCGGAATCAAAGATGCCAGAGGAGCTTTATATAATATCTTTGGTCGGAATGGGAAGGGTGCGCGTTGTAACGTGCCCTTGTTCCACTCTCCCTGTCCTTCTCCCTCTCCCCCTTCTCCCTCTCCCCCTTCTCCCTCTCCCCGTTATCCCTCTCTCCCTTCTCCCTCTACCCCTTCTCTCCCTACTCCCTCTCCCTCCTCCTCCTCCCTCTCCCCTTTTCACTCTTTCCCCTTCTCTCTTTCCCCTTCTCTTGATCTCCCCCCCCATCTCGATCTGTCTCTCCCCTTCTCTCGATCTCTCTCTTTCCCATCTCTCGATCTCTCTCTCCCCCTTCTCTCGATCGCTCTCTCCCCCTCTCTCTCCCCCTCCTTCCCTCTCTCTCCCTCCCTTCCCTCTCCTTCCCTCCCCTCTCCTTCCCTACCCCCTCTCTCCTTCCCTTCCCTCTCCTTCCCTTCCCTCTCCTTCCCTTCCCTCTCTCTCCTTCCCTTCCCTCTCTCTCCTTCCCTTCCCTCTCCTTCCCTTCCCTCTCTCTCCTTCCCTTCCCTCTCTCTGCTTCCCTTCCCTCTCTCCTTCCCTTCCCTCTCCTTCCCTTCCCTCTCTCTCCTTCCCTTCCCCCTCTCTCTTCCCCTTCCCTCTCTCCCCTTCCCCTTCCCCCTCTCTCTCCCCTTCCCCCTCTCTCTCCCCTTCCCCCTCTCTCTCCCTCCCTTCCCCCTCTCTCTCCCTCCTTTATGTAAATCTTACCATGTATGTCAGAAATAAAGTTTTAACCATGTTAATAGATCTCTATTATTATTTATTTAAAATTGAGTGAGTTGGTGCAATATCGGTTCCAGCTGTCAGAGAATTCCACAGACTCACCACTCGCTGTGTGAAAAAAAGATCTTCTCATCTCGGTCCTAAAAGACTTCCCCTTATCCTTAAACTGTGACCCCATGTTCTGGAGTTCCCCAACATTGGGAACAATCTTCCTGCTTCTAGCCTGTCCAACTCCTTAAGAATTTTGTAAGTCTCTATAAGATCCCCCCTTAATCTGCTAAATTCCAGCGAGTACAAGCCAAGTTTATCCAGTCTTTCTTCACATGGAATCCTGCCATCCCAGGAATCAGTCTGGTCCTATTTACCTCTTCAAAATCATTAATATACAGTTGCGGACCCAACACCGAGCCTTGTGGCAAAAAATTCCAGAAGATTAGTCAAACGTGATTTTCCTTTCATAAAAGCTGACTTGGACTAATCCTTTTACTGCTATCCAAATGCCCCATTATTACACCTTTAATAATTGACTCCAGCATCTTTCTCACCACCAAAGCCAGGCTAACTGGCCTGTAATTCCATGTTTTCTCTCTCACTCCTTTCATGAAAAGTGGGATAACATTAGCTATCCTCCAATCCACAAGAACTGATCCTAAATATATTGAACATATGAAAATGATCATATGTATATATGTATGTGTATATATGCATGTATATGTATGTATATATATGTATGCATATGTATGTATGTATGTATGCATATATGGTTTATGTACACCATCTGACAAATAAGATAGAGAGTTATAGTGATGCTTTATATCAGTTGCTTCTGATCCATGAGAAGGAAATGTATTTATCTCTCAAGGGCCTGTCCCACCATATATTTATATGAATGTGTGTGCCTGTAATTTTGTGCACAGTGTGTGTTAAAGCAATACAAGGAAAGCTGCACAATGCAAGGGAAAATACGCAAAAGTGGGGGCTGGGGAGGAAAGATGCGAGGGAAATGGGGGAAAGGGAGGGAGAGAGGGTGGGAGGGAGAGTGAAGGAAGGAGGGAGGGAGAGAGAGGGAAGGAGGGAGGGAGAGAGGGAGGGAGATCGAGAGGGGAGAGAGAGAGATCGAGAGGGGAGAGAGAGAGATCGAGAGGGGAGAGAGTGAGATCAAGAAGAGAGGGGAGAGAGAGAGGTCGAGAGGGGAGAGATCGAGAGAAGAGAGGGGAGAGATCGAGAGAGGAGAGAGAGATCGAGAGAGGAGAGAGAGAGATAGAGAGAAGAGAGGGGAGAGATCGAGAGAGGAGAGAGAGAGATAGGGAGAAGAGAGGGGAGAGATCGAGAGAAGAGAGGGGAGAGCGAGATCGAGAGAGGAGAGAGAGATCGAGAGAGGAGAGAGAGATCGAGAGAAGAGAGGGGAGAGAGAGATCGAGAGAGGATAGAGAGAGAGATAGGGAGAAGAGAGGGGAGAGAGAGAGGTTGAGAGGTAAGTAAATATCTATTACAAATAAATCCAATAACTTTCTAATGCATCTTGCTCCTCTATAATCTTTGTTTACAACTGCTCTGTAGCTCTGTAGCGGATTACACAGGGGGGGACAGTTCGCAAAGATGGCGGCCGTGACGCTCCGTTACGTACTACACGCCAGTCCATTGGATTTCCACGGAGTGGCGTATCTTGCTCTTCTATAATTTTTGGTTGTGGCTGCAGGCTTAGAGGTGGATCCATGCTGGTTGGGTAACCAACCTAACACCTTTAGCCACTATGTCAGCAGGAGCAGGAGTACAGGGTATTCGCAATACCCTGAGAATAAGCGTGAAGGACATCAGCGAGGGGACCCTCTTTTCAAGAGACCTGTTCGTCAAGAAGGTCTTGCTAGGGGCCCTCAAATTTGAGGCGAAGGACATCTACTGCCTCCAGGATTTCCCAGGTGACGGATATTTTGACGTTACCTTCAAGTATCCGACGGGATGGCAGAAGGTGATGGAAGACTTTCGGGAGAGGGGGAATGAAGCTCCGCTGTCGCTGCTCAAAGTGGAGCCGCTCTTCACCCTCCCCACCCAGAAGGAAAGGTTGATCACCGTGCATATGTTCAACCCACATGTGCCGGTAGTCGATGTCCTCACGTTCCTTGCTCGCTACGTTGAGGGAACAGGGAACTGTGTGGACGTGAAGGACATGCATGGAATTTGGACAAGCAAGAGGCAAATCAAGGTGAAGCTGAGGGTGGACAAAGACGGAGAAATTGTCCACCCCCCCTCGGTTTTTGCGATTGGAGGAAACCGAGGCTACCTCAGCTACGTAGGGCAACCCAGGCTGTGCAGGAAATGCAACAAGCCTGGGCATGTGATGGCCCAATGCACAGCAGTTGTCTGCAAAAACTGCAGAATGGAGGGCCACGAGACAAAGGACTGTCAGGCCAGTAAGAACTGCAACCTGTGCGGGGAGGCAGGCCACCTTTACAGGGCTTGCCCTAAAAGAGCCTGCACTTATGCACAGGCGACAAGAGGGGCTGCTGCCAGCACCCCCAAGGTGGGCGAAGCACCCCCCACCACTACCAAGACCCCAGCAGAGAAAGGAAACACAGATGAGGACAGCCCAACCACCTTGAAGACCCAAGTGCCAGAAGGAGACGCCCAGCATCTTGCCCAGGAGGGAGAGTCGATGGAGGAGGAGGAACAGAAGGAGAAGTGGACAACAGTGTCCTACAAGAAGCTGAGGGTTCAGCCCAAGGAGCCGAGGCCGCAAAGGACTGGTAAGTCTAAAAGCAAACAAATAAAAAGATGTCTTTCTATTACAGAAGGCAGCAATCTCTCCTCTTCGTCAGAGGATGAGGCGACCGGGAAGTCCCAACGAGGGAGACAGAGGAGGAAAACGGGGGAAGAGAAGAGAGAGGCCACGACGATCACGACCCGACCCCAGGAGACCGAGAACAGAGAAGCGGCGGAAGGGCCCCAACCCCACGACACCAGGAGCAGTGCAGCGGTCGAGGGGCCCCAGGCCCAGGACATCGGGAGCAGTGAAACGGTCGATGGGCCCCAGCTCCGGGCGACTGGGAGCATTGCAGCGGCCAATGGGCCCCAGCTCCAGGTGACCGGGAGCAGCACAAAGGCCGTTGGGCCCCAGCTCCGGGCGACCGGGAGCAGTGAACCAGCCACCGTGACCCAGCTACAGGAGACGGAGGAAGCCGTGTGCCCGAAAGGGGGTGGAACGAGAAGGCCCCCCTCAACGACACCACTGGTTGCTCCACCAGAAACCCACCTCATCGCTGGATTCCTGAGCCCAGGAAAGCTGAGGCAATTCACCGAAACGGTGGGAATGAGGGGACACGAAAACGGTCAGTGACTCTAAAGACAATGGAGCTCAAACTGGAATCTTTAAACGTGCGCAGTATAAAGAGCACTGCGCGATGTGTGAACGCCTTACAGTACCTGGCCAAGGTCAAGGCAGATGTGACATTTCTTCAGGAGTGCGGGCTGCCACACCTCCGCTGCTATCGGAGGTGGTCGCGATGGTGGCCCCACGGACTGTCGGTGTGGTCCGGGGGCAATGACTGTCGTGCTTCCGGCCTGGGGATTTTGCTGCGGGGAGGGAACTTCGCCATCAATGAGGTTAGGGAGGTGGTTGGGGGGCGGCTCCTTGTGGTGGATGTTATGTACCGTGGCTCTCCGCTCCGGCTGATTAATGTGTATGCCTCACCCACGCAGAGCGAGAGGCTGGCCGTTCTCCAGCAGCTCCCAGTGCTGCTGGCCACGTCCCGGCAGCTCGTTCTGGCCGGTGACTTCAACAGCATCATTGATGCGGCTGGACGATCCGGCAGTGCCGACAGCAGACTGGACAGCACGTCCAAGTTCCTGAGGGATATGGTAAAAGATGCAAAGCTGCGCGATGCCTTCAGCGACCCTGCAGGCGGGTCCCAGCCACGGTTCACCTGGTCGAGATCGGACGGTTTAGCCCGATCTCGGATAGGCTTTGTCTTCACGACGAAGGCCGTCACGGTGAGACACACTGACCTCACGCCGGTGTTCTTCTCCGACCACTGCCTCCTTCAGGCTTCCTGTCACCTACAGGAGGACCGGAAGGCAGGCAGAGGGATGTGGAAGTTAAACATGAAGCTGTTGACCCCAGAGAACATCGAGGAGCTAAAGAGGGACTACGCATGTTGGAGAACGGTGAAGCCCCTCTTTGACTCTCCCACACTCTGGTGGGAAGCAACCAAGGAGAACATTAAGAGGTTCTTCATAAGTAAAGGGGTTCAGAGAGCAAGACAGAGTCAGAGGGAATTGTGCCAACTCCAGACAGATTTGCAACAACTGCTCCTTCTGCAGTCGAGAGGGGTGGATGTGAAGGAGGAACTTAGAGACGTGAAGGACCGGCAAGCTCGGCTCTTTACCTCTGAATCCTCCAAGATCATCTTCCGATCCAGGGTCCGCCATGTGGAGCAGGATGAGACGTGCTCACGTTTATTCTTCCATAAGGTTCACAGGGGGAGCTCTGTGATGAACAGCCTTAGGGAGGAGGACGGCTCGGTAGCATCCTCACACACAGACATGCTGAGGATCTGCAAATCCTTTTACACAGATTTGTATGACCAAAAGGCCATAGACAGCACCTCCTCCCAGAACTTCCTGTCCTCGATCACGGGGGTCTTGGAGGACAGCAAGCGGGAGAGTCTGGACCAACCACTGACCCTAGAGGAGCTGACTGGCTCCATCCGTTCCTTTGACTCGGGTAAAACTCCCGGAAGCGATGGCTTACCGGCCGAGTTGTATTTGGCTCTGTGGGACTGGATGGGCCCGGACCTGCAAGAAGTGTACAACGACATGCTTCTAGCTGGTAGCATGTCAGACTCCATGAGGAAGGGCAACATCACCCTAATCTACAAGCAGAAGGGGGAGATGAAGGACATAAAGAATTGGAGACCCATAACGCTCTTGAATGTAGACTACAAGATCCTGTCTAAGGCCATCGCCAACCGGGTCAAGTCTGCTCTGGGACAGGTGATCCACCCGGACCAAACTTGTGCTGTACCTGGCAGGAAAATCTCAGACAGCCTAGCGCTGCTGAGAGATACCATCGCCTACGTGCAGGACAGACGGGTGGATGCCTGCCTAGTCAGCTTGGACCAGGAGAAGGCCTTCGACAGGATTTCACACACGTACATGAGGGACGTGCTCTCCAAAATGGGATTTGGGGAGGGAATCAGGAATTGGATCAATCTGCTCTACACCGACATCCGTAGTGCAGTCCAAATCAATGGGTGGGAATCAGACAGTTTCCCTGTAAGGTCTGGAGTCAGGCAGGGTTGCCCTCTCTCTCCTGTCGTGTTTGTCTGCTGTATTGAACCTTTTGCCGAATCCATCAGGAAGGATGCGAGCATTAGAGGAGTAACACTGCCCGGCAGTGGGGGCATTCAAGTAAAGACCTCCCTGTACATGGACGATGTCGCTGTCTTCTGCTCGGATCCAGGGTCGGTCCGCAGATTGATTAGTATCTGCGACCAGTTTGAGTCGGCCACGGGAGCCAGGGTGAACCGCAGGAAGAGCGAGGCCATGCTCTTTGGCAACTGGCCCGACAGATATTCCGTTCCCTTCACCATCAAGCCTGACTTCTTGAAGGTGCTGGGGATCTGGTTCGGGGGGGGCTGAGGCGTGTAACAAGAATTGGCTGGAGCGGATAGCCAGGGTGGGGAAGAAGCTGGAGCTGTGGAGGCAACGCTCCCTCTCCATAACGGGAAAGAATTTGGTCATCAGGTGTGAGGTGCTCTCGGGCCTGCTGTACTTGGGACAGGTGTGGCCTGTCCCCCCTTCCTACGCCACAGGGATCACCCGGGCCGTCTTCCAGTTCATCTGGGGGTCGAGGATGGACCGGGTGCAACGGGCCACAATGTACAAGTCAGCAGACAACGGGGGTAAAAGCGTGCCCAACGTCGCCCTCATCCTGATGGCCACCTTCGTGTGTGGCTGCATCAGGAGGAGTGTAGAGCCAAGGCACGTGGGCACCAAGTGTCACTACTTGCTGAGGTTCTACCTGTCCCCGGTGTTGCGAAGGATGGGCCTGGCGCAGATGCCACGCAATGTGCCAGTCAGCTGGTCACTGCCGCCCCATCTGTCGTCTGTGGAAAGGTTCTTCCGGACCAACACCTTTGACCACATGTCCATTGGGCAGTGGTCAGCACAGAATGTCCTGCAGGCACTGCAGGGAAAAGACTCGATGGACCCGGTGGCGTGGTTTCCTGAGCAGACTGCCCAGCTTGTCTGGCAAAATGCCTCATCGCCAGAACTCACCAACAAGCACCAAGACCTGGCTTGGCTGGCGGTGAGGGGAGCCCTCCCAGTCAGATCCTTCCTGCACCGTCGGAACCTCACTACCAGCGCACGCCGCCCTCGGGACAGCTGCTATGGAGTGGAGACGGTTGCCCACCTCTTTGCAGAGTGTGGATTTGCCCAAAGAGTCTGGAGAAAAATGCAAGGGTCCCTGGTACGCTTTATTCCAAACAGCTCCGTCACAGAGGACTCTGTGATTTACGGACTGTTCCCAGGGACACATTCAGAGACTGACATCAAGTGCTGCTGGAGGGTTATCAACTCGGTGAAAGACGCTCTCTGGTCTGCCCGAGCGTTGTTCACCACCCAGCAGAGCGAGATGTCCGTCGGGGAATGTTGCCGACTGGCCCACTGCAGACTGCAGGAGTACGTACTGAGGGACGCACTGAAGCTCGGTGCAGCCAACGCCAAGGCTCGGTGGGGGAGGGCCACAGTCTAAGGTCCTTCCGCTGCTGGACATGAGGGGCACTGTATGGTGGAGACGCCCCTCAAAATAAGGGAAGGTATCCCATGCCGGGGGGGCACATGAGTGGCACGGGTGGGGGATCGATTCGTGAAATTTGAAAAATGTATATAGACTGTATGGAGCAATTTGTATAGCCTCCGAAAATGTCGGATGGATTTTTCGCACGGTTGATGTATTGTATATATTTATTACTTGAATAAAGTCTATTTTGAAATTTAAAAAAAAAAGGCTGTGCTCCCAGGATGAGGCTATCCCATTGCACTTAGGGTGTGCTGACGCCTGCGATGTCCCCAAATGCGGGATACTCGACTGCAAAATTTGTGGTAGTGGGGGGACTGCGTTCGCGCTCTCCCCTGATTAAAAAATAAAAAATAAAATTAATACATGCAAACCCTGTATATGTTGGAGGATCACTGATGTTCTGGTGGAATTACTTTCTTAAAGTGCCACAGACTCCGATTTCATTCGGACCAAAAATACAAGAGGATTCGGACTACGTTGTTATCTCGTTGTTAAAGAAGGAACTGCAGATGCTGGAGAAGTTGTTATCTCGTTGTTAAGGAAGGAACTGCAGATGCTGGAGAATCGAGGGTACACAAAAGGCTGGAGAAACTCAGCGGGTGCAGCAGCATCTAAGGAGCGAAGGAGATGGGCAACGTTTCGGGTCGAGACCCTTCTTCAGACTGATCTCCACACGTCACCTGCGTGCGTTTTATCCGGGTGCGCCGGTTTCTCCCGTTTCCCACGCTACAAAGGTGCGCAGGTTTGTAGATTAATTTGCTTCGGTGAATTGTCCCTAAAGAATTCTGTGAATTGTTCTCTTGAACTCTTACTTGTGTGCAACTTGAAATGCCCAGGAGGGAAGAAGACGGCCAAATGCTGTGAACATTGCCCAGTCCATCACGGGTTCTGACCTCCCCACCATCGAAGGGATTTTCCGCGTTCGTTGCCTCAAAGGCAGCCAGCATCATCAAAGATCCACACCACCCTGGTCACACTCTCAATCCACCCCTGCCATCGGGAAGAAGGTTCAGGAGCCTGAAATCTGTAACGTCCAGGTTCAGAAACAGCTTCTTTAATAGTCTGTTCAAGAAGGAACTGCAGATGCTGGAAAATCGAAGGTAGACAAAAATGCTGGAGAAACTCAGCGGGTGCGGCAGCATCTATGGAGCGAAGGAAATAGACAACGTTTCGGGCCGAAGTCTGAAGAAGGGTTGCGGCCGGAAACGTTATCTATTTCCTCGCTCCATAGATGCTACCGCACCCGCTGAGTTTCTCCAGCATTTTTGTCGACCTTCTTTAATAGTCTAATGGCTGTTTACCAGCCATGCTATTAAACACTACAACCTCAAATGGGCTCTGAACTATATAGAAACTATAATTGCACTATTATTGTTTGTTTGATTTTCTGTGTACGTGTGTGTGTGCACACACTGACCTTTTT
The DNA here is from genome assembly GCA_963514005.1 of Raja brachyura. Next base: position 35,330,398 of record OY740805.1, read on the forward strand.
TCTCATTTTTTACATTGTTTACCATGTACTGTCTTTTACATATTCTGTTGTGCTGCTGCAAGTAAGAATTTCATTGTTCTACCTGGGACACATGACCATAAAATACTCTTGACTATATTTCTATTCTGATTAAAGTTTATTTTGGAAGGAAAATCTCTGCTGACAGACAGGCAGTTGTGTCCCTTTCTCTCTTGCCTGTTCTCTCTCTCTCCACCTCCACTCCCATGCCCCATGGGAAAGCACCGGGGCCGCATTTAGATGAAAAGAGGCCCTAGACTATTCCACGCGTGAGGACCCTCCCAATCCCCCACCCCCACGACTAGAGGAAGAGTCCACCAGATTGACACCGATGTGCAGCCGAGCGTGGCCAATAAGATAATGGCTGGAAAGCTGCGCTTTTTATTTATTGCCAGTGCTAGTGTCTAGTTATTGGGTTAAAACACTATTATTCTGAAATGGAGGGCAAGGAAAACTACTGAAGTGTTGTTTAGAGACTACTGGGCGTTGCGACAACATATGTAAGAAAGCTTTTCAAAAAGGGGGGTGGCATGGCAGGATTACAAAAATTTTACGTGAAATAATTGCATGCAACGCATATCACAAGCTTGAAGATCAAAGACCCTTGCAGCCGGGGTCCAGGGCCCGCTTAAGCTCTGGGGTTTTAAATGCTCTATGCTGCATTCTGAGCCTTATTTTGGAGGATTTGTGCACCAAATTTATCACCAATATTTCAGAAATAATTTTGGTTGAGTCAAGAGTAATGAGTGGTTGGAATGGAATGATTGGGGGTCATTGTTGTATCCTTTACATAAAATCAAGAATTGAAGCTGCCCTTGTTTTAATAATCAAGTTGTACTGTAAAATGTTACGTGAAATGTTATACAGGAGCATGCAAACACTGCAAATAAAATACTGTATTAACTGTTTTTTGCAGTAAATAAAACATTTTTTAGAAAATGTTTGTGTGTTGATTTGATTGCCTGTTACTGTTCAACCGTGTTAGTGTGTGCACATTAAAAATATGATGCAAAATGAAAGGCGCAAACTATGGGATTCACGTTTTTCAGTATTGTTATAAAGGAAAATAAAGCAGTTTCAATTGTTTGATATTAATCGTATCAAAATCAAATCGTATAAAAATATAATTGCTCTAAAACCTACCTTAATTTTGCAATCTCACTAAAGATAATCCCCCTCCTCCTTCCCACTCCACTTCTCTCTCCATCCCCATCTCCCTCTCCGCCCATTCCCTCTCTCTCTCTCTCTCTCCCCCTCCCCTCCATCTCTCTTCCCTCCCCTCCATCTCTCTCCCCCTCTGTCTCAACACCCCCTTTCCCCCTCTCACATTCCCCCCCTCTCTCTCCCTCCCACGCAGCGAGGCTCTGACTCCGCAGCCCCCCCCCCCCCCGCCCGGAGAAACGGACACCCCTGCAACGCAATATTCCACTACTTACCTGTAGTAGACACGAGGCATCGAGGTGATTGTGTGAAGTGCAAATGGAGATCTGAACCCGCCCGGGCCCACTGCGCACGTGAGGAGAGACAGCGTCAATTTACATCACTACTGCGTCACCGGCTTTCCCCAACTGCGCAGGCGCGGATGGTCTCAATTTTTTTCCCAAAACTTCCAGCGGGCTGGAACCAGAATTTCGGATAATTTCAGTCAAAGTGGAAAAGCTGATAGTGTTCCAATTTTCTTTTTTCTAGGGATTTTTTTTACTCTGTGAAAAACAACACCTTGACCGGAGGCCCCCTAGATTTTGAGGCCCTAGGCTTCAGTAAATCCGGCCCAGCCCAGCTCTAGATCTCGAGGCCCTAAGCTTAAGCTTGTGAAGCTTATACGTAAATCCGGCCCTGCCTTGCACCGACTGTTGTATTACAACAGCCCTTTAAATCATTAAACAATGTTAATGACGTGGGCAACTCGAAGCACCCACTCATTGGCTGTCAAAGCAAAGTTTACACCAATTTCCTCCCTCCTCGAGTTTGAACCCATTCTTCCAAAGATCCGTTCCGAAAAAATGGATCTGTTGTGTGGAGAGCAAATGCTGCAAACACATTTTAAATTCTCAGGTAGACAAAAATTTTGGAGAAACTCAGCGGGTGAAGCATCATCTATTGAGAGAAGGTATAGGTGACTTTTCTGGTCGAGACCCATCTTCAGACTGATGTGTGTGGGTGAGGGGAAGGAAAGAGAAAGGAAGAGGCAGAGACAGTAGGCCGAGGGAGAGCTGGGAAGGGGAGGGGAGGGGAAGGAGGGAGAAAGCAAGGAGTACCTGATATTGGAGAAGCCAATTTGATAATGTTCCGTATGTAAGGCTGGTCCAGAAAGTGAAGGCAGGTGGTATCCAAGGTGAGCTGGTGAAACGGATCCACGATTGGCTTGGTGGTTGGAAGTAGAAGGTAGCGGTAGAAGGATGATTTTTCTGCTTGGAGGTCTGTGACTGGTGGAGTGCAGCAACCTTTGCTGTTTATGTTATATTTTATAAGTGGGATGTCCGTGCACAGCCTAAGGTGCGTGTATTAGTGCTCTTGTGGAAATCACACAATTTTGGTGTTTCAAACATCTTTGGGATGTCGGAGGAGGTGCAGCAATACTTATAAACATCTTGTGTATCGCTGCAACTCTGCAGAGATTTACTTGAAGACGTTTCTGCGTGTTTTTGGGCTGTGTGCAGTGTTATCTCCACACTGCGTAGCTCCCACTACTGTCGCCGGCAGCCTGCCTAAAACTCTATCGACCCAAAAAATAGGAGAGAACAACGTTTCTGGACTTTACACCTGTGTCCAGAACAACCTTCCTTACTGCCTCATCATTACTGACCGGGCTGGTGTGGTTTTGTGTGGTGTGTGAGGATTTCTACACCATCAGACTATTTGAAAGCTGGAGCTGATGATGCCTCCTTTTTCTCAGCAAGAATAGCGGAGATAAGGGGATTCCAGCTGCGGGCGGACGGAGCCGAGCAGTTAAAATGCCACCAAAAAAGAACGAGGAAATTGAGGATATAAAGAAGGCGCTTGATTTTCTGTCCGAGGAGATTGCTACTGTCTCTAAGCAGCAGAAAATGATAATTAATTTGATGAGTGAAATTAAAGAACTGAAGAAACAAAATGAGGAGAAGGATAAGAGGATCGCCAGCCTAGAATGCCGTGTAACAGACCTGGAGCAGTACACCCGCATGAATGACATTATTGTCAGTGGACTGGAGACCAGCCCCGGTCTTACGCCAGGGCGGTGACTGCAACGGCCGATGGGGAGCCCATCGCTCCAGACATGGACTCCGTGGAGCAACAGGTAACTGCGTTCTTTCATAGCAAAGGCACATCCATATCCAACACAGACATTGAAGCATGTCATCCTATACCTCGAAAAAACCAAAGTGTCAAACCAGCCATAATAATTCGTTTTACGAACATAAAACACAAAAGTGCATTGCTCAGACAAGGGAAAAAGCTCAAGGGATCTGATGTTTATGTGAATGAGCACCTTACAATAAAAAATGCAGATATAGCCAGAAGCGCACGCATCCTAAGGAAGCAGAAAAAGATCCAGTCAAACTGGACAACAAACTGTAAGGTGTTCATAAAGCTAAACGGGTCACCAGAGGAGGCTAATGTGCTGACCATAAGATACATCGAGGAGCTGGACAAGTACCAGTGACTCCAGAACAGTGACTGTGTCTATCAGTGTGATTGACTTGAACTATTATGACCATGGACTCTTGTGAAGAGCTTGACTGTTGAAACTTGACAACAGCTGGAAATGAAAGGGGCAATGATGACTGTGATGGTTGGAACTTTAAATCATTTCAATTCACTGATCATAATATGCATAATTTTGAACAAGATATTGACCCTGAAAATAATTTTCTTAACAATATAAATAACAACTGCTGTTATTACTCTGAAGATCAATTCAACATGAACATAAAGTCAGATCATGGAATGTCAATAATTCATTTCAATAGCAGAAGTTTATATGCAAATTTTAACAACATCAAAGATTAGTTAAGTCATCTAAACAAACCATTCAATGTGATAGCCATATTTGAGACCTGGCCTAGTACTGAAAAGGGTGTGGATTTTGAGTTAAATGGATATGAACTGAATTACATAAATAGGAAAAATAAAAAAGGAGGAGTGATTTTGTATGTAGATAAAAGATTAAATTATAAGTTAGTGGAAAATATGACAACTAGTATTGATGATGTGATGGAGATTATTAATGTAGAAATCTACCTGGAAAAAAAGAAAAATGTAATTGTAAGTTGTGTATACAGAGCACCTGGTTCCAATATAGAAATATTCAAGAATAGTATGGAAAGATTGTTTGCCAAGAAAGATCACAGAGTTGTGTTCATTTGTGGGGATTTTAATTTAGATTTCTTAAACCCCAACAAGCACAAACAGACTGATGAATTTATCGATGTATTGTTCAGTATGAGTTTTTTTCCACTTATCACCAAACCAAGTAGAACAACATCTCACTGTGCAACTCTAATAGACAACATATTTACAAACAGTATGGACAACAGCATAAAGAGTGGGTTACCACTAAATGACACGAGTGACCCTCTGCCACTTTTTGTAATGTTTGTTTGTGATTATGTTAAGTGTAAGGATGTTAATAAGATTAGATACAGGAGAGTAAGAACAGAAGGATCTATAAATAAATTTAGAAATGTATTACTGACCCAAAATTGGAAACAAGTGTTTAAAGAGACTGATACCAACAAAGCGTATGAAACGTTCCTGATAATATTTAAATCGTTATATGATGAACACTGTCCTTTGAAACAACACAACAAGAAGCAAAAATATATGGATAGGCCATGGATGACAAAAGGACTACAAAATGCATGCAAAAAACAGAATATCTTGTATAAATAATTCATAAAATTCAGAACTATAGAAGCTGAAAGTGAACACAAAAGATACAAAAACAAATTGACTAGTATTATGAGGATATGTAAGAAAGATTATTATAATAAAATATTATATAGAGGGGTTGTACTAGAGTGGATGAGAAGCCACATAAGTAAAATACATCAGTTTGTGCAACTAGAGAACTGCAAATCAACATGCTTAGAAATAACTTGTGGAGCCCAACAGGGGTCGGTTTTGGCCCCAAATTATTTATTTTGTATATTAATGATATATGTAGGGTGTCAAACCTTTTGAAATTTGTGCTATTTGCAGATGACACTAATATTTTCTGTGATGGGGCAATTTGCAGCAGCTTTTGGAGGTGGTCACAGCAGAAATGAGTAAACTAAAAACATGGTTTGATTTGAATAAATTATCATTAAATTTAAAGAATTTAAACTTATGCTGTTTGGAAAACGCAAAATAAATACACGTAAAAGTAATGATAAATAATGTTGAAATAGAAAGAGTGTACGAAGGGCCGAATGGCCTCCTCCTGCACCTATTTTCTATGTTTCTATGACAGGGGAAAGATCCTCCCTGCATCCATCCCACTGAGCCCTGTAAGACCTTTGTGTTTCGCTGAGATATCCTCCAATACACCCGAACTCTCGAGTGTACCGGCCTGGTCCAGGGCTCTCGCTTAACTTTTTTTCCCTGTTCCCAGCCGGGCAACATTGGCAGCTTTTTAGGTTGCCAAATGACAGTTTACGTGGTCATTTAAGATGACTTGCATGACGCGTGCGATAATGTGCTTGGTCGAAGTGCGTAGTTACCTTAATGAAGCATTCACATATTATTTCTGCTTCAAATAAAGTCACAAACTAAAATATTCACCAATCAAGACATGCTATATACCACAATGACATGCAGCAAAATTATAACACAGTATCTCAACTCGTTTTACAAAGTGCAATTAATGCAATTTTTATTATTTATTTCCACTTCCAAACAAAAATGTGGTTGGATTATTCAGCGTATGATCAACTTATGTCAATAAACCCTGGACCATGATAACATATATGCTTAACCATGCACACTACAGATTGATGCAAGCATGTTTTCTGTGAAGGACTGAAAATTATCATGACATAGCCATAGCATGGGTGGTTATTGCTAATGGTACAGAAACACTCTCGCTTCCCACATAATTTATCCACAACAAAATATACAGGTTCCAAGGAATTTTCTAAAGGCATTTCATGATAATAGCTGTTAAAACTGACTAGACCCATCTGACAGGTTAAACATTACACTAACTAACAAGAGATGGCCAAAGGACATAATTGCAGCAAATGTTCTTTTGGTAATATATTTACAGGTGTCAAGACGCCACATTACCGGACATTCAGATCAGATGTGTGTGTTGCGAACAGCAATGAAGATACCCAGTTTGTATGCACCAATTTAAAAAAAAAATTGTTGATAAACGCTTGATAATCGCTTTTTCCATCATTCCCACTTCAGAATTAACGTCAAAATTTCAACGGAAATATCTCCTGACCAACTTTGTGATGTATATGACTGACTGTAGAAGTAAAACCTGGATACATCCAACGTATAGTTGTGAATGTTGCTCATTAAATAACTACAGTACTGATACTCCATATTAAGAGCATTGCTTTGCCGTTAAAATGAATTCTGTAATAACGTGTCAACGGTAGAAGTGACAATCGAACACTGTTTCACGTGTTCCCAATTTAATTAATCCATCATTATGGATTAAAACAAATCATGACTGGGAGTTAAAATATATTTGATTGCATTCCGTTATCAAACAGTCAATGTTTGCTCTGAAGACATTTCCAGCACAATAGGGTCGGAGGGGGGGGTGAATCAGTGCAGGATGGATAGATGGCGGTGGGAGGGGGGGGGGGGGGGGGTGAGAAGGCAATTGGTGCGGAATGGATGGATTGAGGCAGGGGAATTAGTGCGTGTTGGTTGGAGTAGGCAAAATTGTGAGGGGAGAGCGCGAGGGATGACAGTGAGGTTGAATGGGGGGGATCTCTGCTGGATGGATGGGGGGGAGCGGTGCAGGGTGAAGGGGAGGAGCAGTGCAGGATGAATGGGAAGGGGGGGTCAGTACAGGATGAATTAAGGGACCAGTGTAGGATTGATGGGGATTGGCAGGAGAATCAATGCGATGTGGATAGGGAGGTCAGTGCAGGATGAATAGATGGGGCTGGGGGGCGGGGTGCGGGGAGCAAATGAGGAGGGGAGCACACGGGATGTGAGGACTGAATAGAGGCAGGAATGGGGATCAGTGCGGGATGGAGAGGAGGGGTCTCGGGATAAGGGCGTGGAGGTGGCCGTACAAGAGCGAGAGAGAGAGAGAGAGAGAGAGAGAGAGGAAGGGGAAGAGGAGGTGGGAAGGAAGGTCAGCGCTCCTCGAACAATACCTGTCAGACATGGAAATCGCAAGCAAAATATGGAGGGCACTGGGGGACAGGGGGGACACAATATCTTGGCGGCCGCGCGCGCATGCGCTCACTCACACACACGCGAGGTTTCGGAGGCTCAATCCAGCGCTAAATGCAGCTCAACTCTGCCTGTCTCGCCTGGTCATGCCTGGACTGATGACATATTTCCCGTAAATCCAGGCAGGGCTGTAGGTTGAACTGGCGGGACAGGCAGAGTTGAGCTGGGTTTAGCGCTGCATCTCTGCGCTGGCTGTGGGCCTGGGGGCACCGCACCCATCTGACTCCCGACGTCTCTGGCCACCCTCGGGCATGCGGGGGGGGGGGGGGGGGGGGGACTCTCTGGTGGGGACGGGGATAGTCCAGTGGCGGTTCGGCAGCGATTGCAGCGCCGGAGAGCCGGGATCGATCCTGGCTGCTGTGCAGGTCTGCCGAGAGTGTTTTGGCACGTCTCCCTCCTCCAATCACCGCGCTCAATCCTCAGTTCCCCCCCACCCCACTTCCGTCTCTGACCGATACCTCGCTCCTCCGAGGGTTTGTTTTGGAAGCGCCATTGGCGGCCTTTTCTTGGCGGAGTGGCAAGCAGCAGCCGTTATCAGGGCGGGCGGGGCGCGGGACGGGGAGGAGATGGAGCCGCTGCTGCTGTGCGGGGCCCGTCATTCGTTCGAGACCCTCCATCAAGTCACACTTAGCATCTTTCCCACAACAGACGCCGACACAAAACGTCACGCCCCTTTTCTCCAGAGATGCTGCCTGACCTGCTGAGTTACTCCATTTTTTTGTGTCTATCTTCGGTATAAACCAGTATCTGCAGTGCCAAACAGGGCAAAATGACTCGCCGTTAGATTGCCCGGCGGCACTTTGGGTGGTCAGTGGCACCCGGGCAACCACTAATTTCGAGCCCTGCTATTCTACTCAATCTCACCCCGAAAAGCAAAATCATTGTCCCAGGGACAAGAATTGTCAATCTTTGCCACATACCCACTGTGTAAAATGTATCGTGCCGTAGGTATGAAAAAAACTAAAGAACACAAGATAATAGCACGAGGAGTAGGCTCCACTCCTCAGGCCAACTCCGCCATTCAATGTGATCATGACTGATCTAAGATGGCATCAATTCTTGTTCCATGTGAGTTCTCCATAACCGCTAATTTCTCGCTCCTTCAAATATCCATCTGTGTCCACTTTGCCTATTGCCAACAATCTGACCGAACACTACCTCCTGGGGCAGAACATTTCAGATGTTCACAGCTGTTTATGTTATATTTTTATGGCTTGTATGTGAATGTCAGAGGTATAATTAGCAATTTGAGAGCATCAACATCAATGGTAGACTGATCTGGAATGTTGTATCATATCCAGAGTAGATAGCCAGGCCTCGAAATTAATGGTTGCCCGGGTGTCAATGGCAACCTACAGTCCCGTCGGGCAACCTGAAAGCCATGCCATTTTGCCCGGCTTGGCAAGCCCCCTGGACACCTCTCGTTTAATCCTGAGCAGGCCCCCTCTCTATCTCTCTCTCTCTCTCTGCCACTCTCTATCTCCGTCCGCCATTTGTGTTTGTGTCTGGGTCTCGGCTCTCATTTAAACTGGAGTGGACACACCACAACCAAACTCCAAACTCTAAAAAATAACAGCCTATGGCATTTTATAAGTTTATTTATTGTGTATATATATGGTCTATGGTATATGGACACACTGAACTTTTATCTCCTGTTCTGTATTATGTTTACATATTCTGTTGTGCTGCATCAAGCAAGAATTTCATTGTCCTATCTGGGACACATGACAATAAATCTCTCTTGACTCTTGACTTGGACTTAAGCAAAAAATGGTTCTGGGGGAAAAAAGAGCTACCTTAAATTTAGTTGCGCCTGGTTGGGTACCTTTGGTAGGGTGAAGACTATTCCATGCTTTAATTGTACGGGGGGATCCATGGAGCAGCCAGCATCTCTGGATAGAATAAATTGGGTGAAGTTTCAGGTAGAGACCCTTCTTCAGATTTCCTCTGGTTTTAGTGTTTTTAGTTTAATTTGAAGATACAGCATGAAAACAGGACATTCGGCCCACATAGTCCACGCCAAACACCGATCACCCGTACACCAGTTCTATCCCACACATCAGCGACGTAAGTCAAGAGTCAAGGGTGTTCTATTCTCTCATGACCCAGTTAGAACAATGAAATCCTTACTTGCAGCAGCACAACAGAATATGTAAACATAGTACTCTGTAAACAATGTTATAAATGAGAAAGCAAAGCTCCATACAGACTGCACCCATATTCAGGATCAATTCCGGGTCACTGGCAATTTTAGGCAGCAACTTTATGGCCAATTTACTGCCCCATAGTCTTGAATTGAATTAAAAGATACAGTAGGTGTAAAGGGGGACATAGGGTCACTTAGAGTTTTAAGATTGAAAATGGATAGTTTCTTATTTTTTAGTAACCATAGTTATCAACATATAAATTTTTGTGTGTTGGAAAATAAAATATAGTGGCACAGCTAGTGGACTTGCTGCCTCACATGCCAGAGATCTGTGTTCGATCCTGTTCTCGGTTGTGTTGTCAGTGTTGAATTTGCACATTCTCCCTGCAAGCATGTGGGTTTCCTCCCACATCCCAAAGACGCATTGGCTTTGTAGGTTAACTTGTCTCTGTAAATTTGCCCCTAATGTGTAGGGAGTGGGTGAGGACAGTGGGATAACAGAACTTGTGTGAATGGGTAGACAAAAATGCTGGAGAAACTCAGCAGGTGGGGCAGCATCTATGGAGCGCCGGAGAGCAGAAAGTGGAAGTGGAAAGAGATAATAGAAATTGCATTCATTGCAGCATGTAAAAAGAGATTAGATACTGTAATGTAATTTTGATGCATGTCATTGTGGAATATATAATGTCTTGATTGGTGAATATGTTTAGTTTGCGACTTTATTTGAAGCAGAAATAATATGTGAATGCTTCATTGACCCTAATTCCGACTGGTAACTACGCACTTCGTCCGAGCACATCATTGCACGCGTCATACAAGCCGTCTTAAATGACCACCTAAACTGTCATTTGGCAACCTAAAAAGCTGCTGAGGTTGCCTGGCTGGCAACAGGGTAAAAGGTTCAGTGAGAGCCCTGTTAGCCAACGGGTCAAAATGTGGCCTGAAGGTGGGAGACAGAGGGCGGAGGTAGAGAGTTGTTTTTCAGACTGGAGGCCTGTCTGTCGCAAGTGATGTACCACAATGCTCAATGCTGACTCCACTGTTGGTCCCTATTGATATAAATGATTAGATGAATGATGTGTATGTGGGTGGCATGGTTGGCAGGTTTGTGGATTATACTGAAATTCATGAGACATCGTGGAGAGTGAAGAAGGTTGTTTAAGATTAAACTGATCCTCATGAACTGGGCCAACGGGCTGAGAAATGAAAGATGCAGTTTTCTAACGTTCGAGGGCATCGGTTTAAGTTGTGAAGGGAAAGTCTAAAATGTTCTTGAACGGCAATGTTTTCAGGCACTGGGTGGTCGAGGGGTAGCTGCCATGGAGCCGTGTTGGAGGCAAATACAATTTCTATCGGCAATGTTTGCATCCGTGTTTCTAAAAGGCGTTATAAACAAGAAGAGAGGAAACTGGACAGGTTTTACCTCGCTCGATGGCAGATGATTCTCTCCACAGCTTGTTCATCAAAAAGTGGCGATCGAATTTTTCAATCGGCAAGGCAGCGTCTGTCACTGAGAGTGTTTTATCTTCATCACTAATCCTGCAAATATTTAGCAGCTGGTTATAAATCGAGCCTCAACAATTTTTTTCAGCTGTTCTACACAAACATGCAGTGTTTCAATCAAGAGCATGTCCTACCTCCTCTTCCCTCCAGCTTCCTCCTGCAAGAAATAAAACACAAATCTGAGTAGACTGAGACGGGACATCCACGTCCCGACAGCAGAAGTTTCACACAAATTACAACAAGTCCCAGAAATGTTCCATTGCCCAACATTTATTGTCGTCGTCACAGAGACAATGACATTGGATATTGCCGTAGAGATTCTACAAGTGTGTTAAGAGCAAAATAATAACTAGGGGGAGACTTTTAGAGCAAAAGGAGTATTTAGGATAGAAGAGGTCCCCTTATGTGCTGGCGACCTTAAGGCATGTTAAGGTGCATAAATCACAGGGATTGGTTAAGTGTATCTGTGAGCACGATCATTAAGCTGCCTTCAACGGATCCCGATGTCCCCGATGTTGGGGGAGAGTTTAACCAGGGGCCACAGTTTAAGAATAAGGAGTGAGCCAGTTAGAACGGAGACGAGGAAACACTTTTTCTCACAGAGAGTGATGAGTCTGTGGAATTATCTGCCTCAGAGGGCGGTGGAGGCAGGTTCTCTGGATGCTTTCAAGAGAGAGCTAGATAGGGCTCTTAAAAATAGCGGAGTCAGGGGATATGGGGAGAAGGCAGGAACGGGGTACTGATTGGGAATGATCAGCCATGATCACATTGATGGTGGTGCTGGCTCGAAGGACCGAATGGCCTACTCCTGCACCTATTGACTTTTGTCTCTTGTCTGTAGTGTAACCCCTCACCTTCAGAAACACCAGACTGTCTTTTTGATCCATCTGTTGCTGCAACTTTAATAGTTCCTCCTGAATGGAATTTAAATTATCTTTAATCTTTCTAAGATTTTTCTCCATTGTATTTAGAATCTTCTCTTCCTCCCGGATATCTGCCAGTGCGCGCTGCTCTTTCTCAGTGAGAATCTGGTGCTGTTCAGCCAAGTGGGATGTGATCTTGGACTGAAGGTTGTGTGACTGTTCCTGAGAAATGAAAGGTGCAGATCAACATATAATGTCACTGATTGTGTTTCCTCACGACTTTGACCGTGACATTTGTCCTGTGCATTTTTTACTTGTGTTGGCAATTCAATAGTTTGTCGAAATGCTCACCAGAACTAGGTGACAGCAGCACTACTTGTGTCACTGCGCTGCCCTATTATTACACGCATCACAGGGATCAAATCTACACAAGATCAGGAAATCGAAACTGGAAAGCCTCACCAGAACTCCAGAAATCTTCTGTTTCTGTTGCTGCTCCATTTGCTGGATCTCTGATTCCTTTGTTGTGAGATACTGGACAGACGATTTCACCCGATCCTGGGATTGTATTTAAAAATCAGAGAATTAAATTGTTGAACAATAAAGCAGGAATTAAAATGATGTGATTAAAATCGGTTTGCATTTACCTTGTATATTTGGACAGCTTCTTTAACCGGCATGGAGCAGTGATCTCTGTGTTCCCGCGCATCTCGACAAACCAGGCAGATCAGCTTCTTGTCAGTTTCACAAAAGTTTCAGTTCTTCCTGATGTTCCTCGCACTGAAGTTTACTTTCCTTCTCTGTACGATTCAGGCTCAGTGTTCGAGCTTTCTCAGACAGTCTCGCCAAGGCCCAGCTCACTCTGAGGGTGCGGTCTGTAAACTCCTCTCTACATTCCGGGCAGCAGTTTCTCCCCTCCCTGTCCCAACTCTGTGTGATACAGGAGCGGCAGAAGTTGTGCCCACACTCCAGTGACACCGGATCGGTGAAGAAATCCAGGCAAATGGGACAAACTACCTCCTCAGTTAAACTCTCGACCTGGTCTTTCGAAGCCATTTTAACCTCCGTTTCCTGGTTCAAAGCGCATTCCCTTTCGCGCAACTGCTGAACCCCTGCAGTACCGCGAGTGTCTACTGCACACGCTGCCGTCTCGGGGAATGAATGTTATTTGGCTGCAAGTGTTCACCAAAGATCCTATAGCGGAGCTTGCTGTAGGATCTTTGGTGTTCAGTGTGAAGGTGTCCTGGCCGCTTCCAACTAATCTCACACGAGGGAGGGATCAGTTAGATATTAAACAACCCTGCTTGCGGCAGTCGAAGGCAGAACAGATAGCTGGAAAGAGAGGAAGAAAGATTTACGAGGATGTTGCCAGGACTCGAGGTTACGAGCGAATGGGAGAAGTTGGGCAGGGTAGGACTTTATTCCTTGGAGCGCAGGAGGCTGCGGGGTAATCTGATAGAGGTGTATATGATCAGGAGGGAATTAGATGGGGTGAATGCACAGAGGCTTTTTACCCAGATATTTAGGGGAATCAAGAGCCACATGAATTATGTTTATGTTAAGAGGGGAAAGATTTACTAGATATCCGAGGGGCAACTTTTCACATCGAAGGTGGTGGGTGTATGAAACAAACTACTAGGGGAGGTAGATGAGGTCAGATACGTAACTGCATTTAAACGCCGTTTGGGCAGGTTCGTGGGTGGGTAAGGATAGAGGGACAGGGGGCAAACGCGGGCTGGTGGGATTTGTGCTGATGGGGCATCTTGGTGGGCACGGACAAGTTGGGCCGAAAGGCCTGTTTCCGTGCAGTGTGACTCTATGACTCTGTGAGGAAGGGACAGGGTCGGCGCTAACGAGGCATCGGGTGTAACTGACTCGCTCCTGTTGGGTAGTGGAACCCGCCGCCCGCACCTCCGTTCACAGCCCGGGATCAGGATGGACCCAGACCTCCCTCCGGCTTCATTCTGATCCCCGTCACTGCACCTGCCTCTCATACACCAGTCTGCAGCTCACACCCACCCTCGCCGACAATGGGTCTACCTAAGCACCATTTGCCATTTGCCCTCTTCCCTTCTCCCCTCTCCCATCAGGAAAATGATGTAGAAATGCGAAAACGCACTCCCCCGGATTCAGGAGGTAGATAAATATGCTTGAGAAACTCAGCGGGTGAGGCAGCATCAATGGAGGAATAGGTGACATTTCGGGTCGAGACCCTTCTTCAGACAGTTTCAGCCCAGCGGTTATCCCCCTCAACCACCCCTTTCCCCCCCTCAACCACCCCTCATCTTCAACCTCTCTCCCCTCACATCTCCTCTCCCCCATCTCTCCCTCCCATTCTCCTCTCTCTCTCTCTCCCCTCCCCTTCCTTCCCTCTCTCCCTCCCCTCCCCCTCCCCCTCTCTCCCCCCTCCCCGCTTCCCTTCTCTCCCTTTCCCCCCTCTCCCCTACCTCCCCAACCAATCACAACACCACCTCACCCCCACCTCTCGCCCCTCCCTCTAGCCCCGTCCCTCGTTATGTCCCTCCCCCGCCTCTCTCCACCTACGCCCGGACCCCCCCGCACCTCCTCTTCCTCCTCACCCTCTCCCCCTCCCCCAGCCCCCCTCCTCCTCCTCCTCATCCTCCTCCGCTCCTCCTCCACCTCCTCCTCTCCTCCTCCCCCTCGTCCTCCCTCGTCCTCCCCCCCCCCCTCCTCCTCCTCCTCGTCCTCCTCCTCCTCCTCCTCCTCCTCCTCCTCCTCCTCCTCCTCCTCCTCCTCCTCCTCCTCCTCCTCCTCCTCCTCCTCCCCTGGCCCCCTCTCCCTTCACCCTCACATCTCCTCTCCCCCATCTCTCCCTCCCACTCTGCTCCCTCTCTCCCCTCTCCTTCCTTCCCTCTCTCCCCCCTCCCCCCTCTCCCTCCCCTCTCCCACCACTTTCCCCTGCCCCTCACTCCCCCCCCTCCCCGCTTCCCCTCTCTCCCCTTCCCCTCCCTCTCCCTCTACATCCCCAACTATCACCACACCACCTCACCCCACCTCTCTCCCCCTCTCCCCCATGTCTCACTGAGAGTGTACCTGGCCTTTCAGAAAGCATTTTATAAGGCCCCGCATAGGAGATTCGCGGGGAAAATTGGGGCACATGGTATTGGGGATAGTGTGCTGACATGGCTAGAAAATTGGTTTGCAGACAGGAAACAAAGAGTAGGGATTAACGGGTCCCTTTCAGAATGGCAGGCAGTGACTAGTGGGGTACCGCAAGGCTCGGTGCTGGGACCGCAGATATTTACTATATAAATCAATGATTTAGATGAAGGGATTAAAAGTAACATTAGCACATTTTCAGATGGCACAAAGCTGGGTGGCAATGTGAGGGGGTAGAGACACAAAGAGAGACAGGGTGAAGGAGAGGGAGGGGGACAGAGAGGGAGGGGGGACACAACATGGTGATGGGAGGGAGTATCACTATATATAAGCACTTAGATACATATTAGATAAGCATTGTAGATACAGTGTTGGTGTACATCATCTCCCACTGTTGTTGTCATCATCTCCCACCCCTCCCCAGTCACCCTGCTCCTTGCCCCTCTTCCGCATGCTTACCTCTCATCTCCAAGACCCCCATTTCCCTGTTATCCACCCCCCACCCCCATCACGCCCCACCCCTCCTACCCAACCCTCCCTCCCTCTGGCTTTACATTTTACTCCTCTTTTTCTTTCCTCATCTGACATCATTTGTCTCATTTTCACCTCCAGCCATTGTCACGTATTCCACCCACCCACTGATCAACCCCTCACCTGTATCCACCTATCACTTAAGATAGACATAACAGCTGGAGTAACACAGCGGGACAGGCAGCATCTCTGGAGAGAAGGAATGGGCCACGTTTCGGGTGAAGACCCTTCTTCGACCCATTCCTTCTCTCCAGAGATGCTGCCTGTCCCGCTGAGTCTCTCCAGCTTTTTTGTGTCTATCTTTGGTTTAAACCAGCATCTGCAGTTCCTTCTTCCACCTATCATGTGACCGGCATACTCCCCCCCCCCCCAACACACAACTCTGTTCCAGCTTTCTCTCCTTCCCTCCTCCATCAGTCTTGCCCATTCCCTCCACAGATGCTGCCCGACCCGCTGAGCTAAATGACATTTTGACTGGTGAAGGCTCGTTTGCCAAATACGTCCTCCTCTTCCTTAACTTGCCAGGCTTTGCCCCGGCCCATGGAATAGACACAAAGTGCTGGAGTAACGCAGCGGGTCAGGCAGCGACTCAGGAGAAAACGGACGGGTGACGTTTCGGGACGGAACCCTTCTTTAGACCCACCACCAACTCCCTTCCCAGCTTTCATCCCCTCCCCCATCATTCTGAAGGGTCGCTTGTCCATTCGCTCCACAGACGCTGCCCGACCCGTTGAGTTCCTCCAGCACTTTGTGTTTTGTCTCGACAATTGTCCACTCCCAACCTTTTATTTTTTAAGACAGTTAGGAAAACGTCACTCATTGCTTCTCTTCAGAGATGCTGCTTGTCCCACTGCGTTACTCCAGCATTTTTGGTTTAAACCCGCATCTGCAGTTCCTTCCTATACAAAATTATGACATATCCCCTATCTTCACAGAGTTATAGAGGACCAATAAGTCGGAGTGGGATTAGGATTGAGAATTACAGTGACAGGCAACGAGAAGTTCAGGGTGGTCGCATGGACTAAACGCAGGTGGTCACCCAACCAGCGTTTGATTTCTACAATGAAATCAATCTTGAAGTAAAAAATGTGTAGGAAGGAACTACAGATGTATTATGATGGGATGGGGGTTGGTGGAGGTTCCGGGAGCGGGGGGGGGGGGGGGGGTCGATGAGGTCTGAAGAAGGGTCTCGACCAGGTCCGTCACCCATTCCTTCTTTCCAGAGACGACTGCCAGTCTCGCTGAGCTACTCCGGCATTTTGTGTCGATCTTGAAGTTAAAAACACAGCTCTGTTAACAAGCAGCAGAGAGTGCAAGTGCTGTCACCTCATCCTGCAGGCGGGACTGACATACTATATGATGAAAGAATGGGTTGACTGGGCTTGTATTCACTGGAATTTAGAAGGCTGAGAGCGGGATCTTATAGAAACATTTTATATTCTTAAGGGATTGGACAGGCTACACGCAGGAAACATGTTACCGGTGTTGGGGGAGTCCAGAACCAGCGGTCACAGTTTAAGTATAAGGGGTAGGCCAATGGAGATGTGGAAAAACTTCTTCACTGGACTGTTGTGAATCTGTGGAATTCTCTGCCACAGAGGACAGTGGAGGCCAATTCACTGGATGTTTTCAAGAGAGTTAGATATAGCTGTTAGGGCTAACGGAACCAAGGGATATGGGAGAAAAAGCAGGAACGGTGTGCTGATTTTAGATGATCGGCCATAACCATATTGAAAGACGGTGCTGTCTCGAGGGGCCTAGTGGCCTACTCCTGTACGGATTTTCCATGTTTCTATGACCGGCTGAGTTACTCCAGCATGTTGTGTCAGTCTAGAGTCATAGAGTGATACAGTGTGGAAACTGGCCAACATGTCCCACCTGCACCATTCCGACCTGCCTGCGGTTGGTCCATATCCCTCCACACTTGTCCTATCCATTTAACTGTTTTTTTTTCAACGATGGGATAGTCC
Organism: Raja brachyura; assembly: GCA_963514005.1. The sequence continues at coordinate 35,347,935 of OY740805.1, forward strand.
CAGCCTCAAATATCTGCACTGGCGTCCATCTGAAGAAGGGTCTCGACAGCAAACTTCACCCTTTTCTTCTCTCCAGAGATGCTGGCTGTCCCGCTGAGTTACTCCAGCTTTTTGTGCCTATCTTCGGTTTAAACCAGCATCTGCAGTTCCTTCTTACACATACCTCCCCTGGCAGCCTGTTCCATATACCCATCACCCTTTGTGTGAAAAAGTTACCCCTCGGTCTCTTAGCAACCTGTTTCCCTACACTTTGAACCTATGCCTGGTCCTCGATTCCCACACTCTGGGCAAGAGACTGCATCCACACAAATTCTGCGCTTTCGTCGATATTCAGGGCGGTTCAATGTCTAACTGACCCCTCCCTCGTGTGATTAGTTGGGAGTGGCCAGGACTCTGAACACTTGCAACGCGCAGTGGATGCACTTTGAACCAGGAAGTGGAGATTAAAATGGCTGCGAAATACATTATCGAGAGTTTAACCGAGGAGATAATTTGTCCCATCTGCCTGGATTTCTTCACCGGTCCGGTTATACTGGAGTGTGGGCACAACTTCTGCCGCTCCTGCATCACACAGAGTTGGGGCAAGGAGGGGAGAAACTCCTGCCCGGAATGTAGAGAGGAGTTTACAGACCGCACCCTCAGGGTGAATCGGGCCTTGGCGAGACTGTCTGAGAAAGCTCGAACACTGAGCCTGAATCGGACAGAGAAGGAAAGCAAACTTCACTGCGAGAAACATCAGGAAGAACTGAAGCTGTTTTGTGAAACTGACAAGAAGCTGATCTGTGGGGTTTGTGCAGCTGGGCGGGAACACAAGTCACACAGCTTCATGCCGGTAGAAGAAGCTGTTGAAATATACAAGGTAAAAGCAAACCGATTCTGATCACATCCTTGTGTCATGTCGTGTTCCTTTTCTGACATTTTTATTCTCTAATCTGAATCCCAACCCCAGGGTCAGGTGAAATCTTCCTTCGAATCCCTCACAGAAAAGAAATCAGATATGCAGGAAATGGAGCAGCAACAGAAAGAGAGCATTTCTGGAGTTCAGGTTTGTGCTGCCGATTTAATGTTCTTGTGTGGATTTCATCCCTGTGATATGTGCACTAATTTGGCACTTCTGTAGAGCTCAGCAGCCAAGCACTCAGTGAACTCTTGCAAGAGGTTGAGCAGCCAAGGACTTCAGATTGCTGGAGCGCTGCAACCCGAAGAATGGTCTGTGGCGGGTGTATAATATCATGAAACGGAATGATACGTTGGATGGTCAGTCCTTTACCCTTAGTAGGGGAGTCGAGAATGTGAGGGTATATGTTTTAGATTAGAGGGAAAAGATTTAAAACGAACATGAAGGACAACTTTGGTGCTGGGTACATGGAACAAGCTGCCAGATGAGGTAGTTGAGTCAGGTACCGTAACCACATATAAAAGATGTTGGAAAAAATGAGTGGAGAGAAATGTTTTAGAACTATTTGTCCAAATGCGGACAGGTGGAAATAGCGCAGATGGGGTGTCTTGATCAGCATTTAACACCCCTTGGTGTATGACTCTATGAAGTCTGTCATTCTAAGTGGTGCTGCTGTCTGCTAGTTCTGGTGACCTGGTTTTGTCCAGTGAGGGTTAATGGACACATGAAATGGAATAGGTTGCAGGGAATTGTACTGGGGAAATGGAAATGATGTGATGTAATGTACATTACTTTCACCAAATATTTCAGAATTATCAAGACGAGGTCTCGAATTGCCATGGTATTAAAAGGAGCAGATTAAATACCTTTAAATGGGATTAGTGTAGATATGTACAGAGTCTAGCATTGACATGCTGGGCCGAATGGCATATTTGTGCTCTCCAGAACTCAACATTGATTAGCCAAATGTCACCTTCCATGTCTTGGTTCTTGGTTACTTGGTCCTCCAAAATATTCCAACTGGAATTTAAACTGGAGGTGGTGAAGGGAGGGGTTAAGCCAGAGAGGGTTATTGGGAAGAAAGTGCCACTTTAAATGTAGTTGCATCTGGCTGGGCAACCGTGGTTTGAAACCACCATACAGCCACACAGTAAAATATAAAGAACACAACATGGAGTCGAAATTCAACATAAAACATCCCCTCACAGCAGGATTAAAGTTTCCCGCTGTGAGGGAAGGCACCAAAGTCAGTCTCTTCCCCTGATGTTCCCCACTGTTCACCCGTGGTCGGGGCCTCCCCGAGCCCTCTGCTGTCGCCGTTACGGGCGGCCCGATGATCAGGCCCGCTCGGCGGGGTGATGCATGTCCGACGTCCTCTGCGTCCTGGGCCTCGAGTCGGCCACCTCCTACCGGAGTCCGCGGCTCCCAAAGTCCGCAGGCCATGCCCGGTGGAGACACAACGCCGGAGACCCTCGGCAAAGGGCCCCAGGACTCCATGGAGTTCAGCGCCGCCCGCGTTGGAAGCTCTCCCAACCAGAGCTCCACGATGTTGGAGCAGCGGTCCAACGCTCCGGAGCTCCAACGGCGACCCAGGTAGGTATCGCCCGCTCCGCAGTGACTCCCACATATAAAAGTTAAAAGTTTCCCCCAAAGACAGACTTTTAACGGACTAAAAATTAAAAAAAGATGTAAAAACAAATGGGCTGCAGGCAGAGGCTGCTGACAGTGCAGCGCCCCTAATGTCACGAGGAAACACAGCAGTGACATAATATATTGATTCTCATGTTTCATCTGACAGGAACAGTCACACAACCTTCAGTCACAGGTCACATCCCAGTTTGCTGAACTGCACCAGATTCTCACTGAGAAAGAGCAGCGCTTACTCGGAGATATCCGGGAAGAAGAGGCGAAGATTGTAAAAACAATGGAGAAAAATCTTCAAGAGATTCAAGGGAATTTAAATTCCATTCAGGAAGAACTCTCAAAGTTACAGGAACAGATAGACCACAAGGACGGCGTGATATTTCTGAAGGTGAGGGATTACTCTACAGTTTGGCGACATGCACAGTCACAAAATGGTGGGTTAAATTTCGGAAATAAATGCTGCATTTACCAGTAATTCAGAGCTGCATCGAAGTTCCCTCTGTTCCATCCGACAATAATGCCCCAAATTCCAGGAATCCTCATGTATTTATCCCACTTCAACTTAAATTAATTTGCAATATTGTCTTCAGACCAACCTGTGAGTTCCACGTTCTACTGCATTTCTTGTAGAATTTATTAAAGGCCATCATACATTTCAGGTTTTATTTTTCTTCTCCCCACAAGTAGTGATAATATTTCCAACCGCCACCCAATAATATCCGCCGCTGATCCAAAAATATTCCATCCCGTTATTTCTGACATCTTCTCCAGGTAAAATCCCACGGCCTGCCTGGTGTTACTCGTAAGTTGCAAACTCATAGTTATTTTCATCAACATTCCTAATGCTTTCCCCCATGTTCGATGTATCTATGACAATATCCACTTTCTGTCTGTGTGACAGCGTGAAAGAGTTGTGAAGTGGGAATGATCAGAGGGCTTTTTTGTAGCAATTTTGTGAAATACCTGCCATCAGGATAATGAGGATCCATCTCAGTCTATTGAGATTTGTGTTTTATTTATTTCAGGAGGAAGCTGGTCGCAAGAGCAGGTAAGACATGCTTTTAACTGAAACATGTATGTTCAGGTCAAAAACGGCTAATGCTCAGTTTCTAACCAGCTGTTGAATACTTGCAGGGTTAGTGATGAAACCAAACCAATGTTGGTGGTAGATGGTGCATTGCCCATTGAAAAGTTTGATCTCACTTTTTTCTACAACATGGCATTGAGAGAAACATCTGATATCATCAAACAAGGTAAAACTAATATTTTTTCCATTGCTCATTTTTAAGACTTTTTTTGCAATACTGTGAAGATTAATAGTATTAATGGATCCTGGGGGAAGCATCACAGAGACAGAGAGCGAAGTTTGTTTGCACTTGAACAAATCTATAGACAATAGGTGCAGGAGTAGACCATTCGGCCCTTCGAGCCTGAACCATAATTCAATGCGATCATGGCTGATCATTCCCAATCAGTACCCCGTTCCTGCCTTCTCCCCACATCCCCTGGCTCTGCTATTTCTAAGAGCCCTATCTCTCCAGAGAACCTGCCTCCACCGCCATCTGAGACCGAGAATTCCACAGACTCACCACTCTCTGTGAGAAAAAGTGTTTCCTCGTCTCCGTTCTAAATGGCTTACTCCTTATTACTAAAATCCTTGTTCCTGGGAGAATGTGTTGCTGTGCTGGGTGAAATTGCGTAGATTAGGCCTGTGTACTCGAGAGTTCAGATGAGTTCCCTGCATCCAGCCCACTGTGCCCTGTAAGATGTCCTCTAACAGAGGAGATCTTACAGGGCTTATTGGGCTGGATGCAGGGAGCATGTTTCCCCTGTCTGAGGGGTCTGGAGCCCTCTCAGAAATGTGGGCTAGACCATGCAGGACAGAGATGAGGAGACATTACTGCACGCAGAGACTGGGCAACCTTTGGAACTCCCTGCACCAGTGGCTGTGGATAATCAGACATTCAGTGCTCTTGGTGCCCGAGAGCCATAGTTGTACATTACGGATTCAGGCCCTTCGGCCCATCGCATCCATGTCCACCTTTTTTCCTAGCCACACAAATCCCATTTGTCCACATTAGAACCGTATTATTCTACACCTCGTTGGCTAAATAGCAATGCCTCTTACATGTAGTGTTTAGATCTGATTCCACCACCTCCGCTGGGAAAATATTCCAGGTGTTAACAACTATTAGTGTGAAGGGAATTGTGTCCTCCAGTATTGATATCCCTGCATGACACTAAGGTTTCGATGATCTAGGCTATATCCTGCTGCAGACTTTGACCAACTTCCTTGCTATCCACAACATTACCCGTTCTCCACAAACATAGTAATCACACCCCCTACATTCACATCCAAGCCATGAAAATATAAAATAAACAGCAAAGGGTGCAGCACCGATCTCTGCTGCACTCTACCAGTCACAGACCTCCAGGCAGAAAAATCCTCCTCCTACCGCTACCTTCTACCTTCTACCTCCAACCACCAAGCCAATCGTGGGTCAATTTTACCAACTCGTCCTGTAACCCACCTGCCTTTGCTTTCTGGACGAGCCTTGCATGGAAATCATTGTCAAGTCCCTCAGTTAGTTCATATATTACTTCACAATGAGATCAGAGTGTTCTTGGTTGTACAGACGCACCAAATCCACCCTCCACTAAAGAAAGCAAATAAACAGTAGCAGATGGACCCGTCCAGTCCACTCCCGTTCAGTGTGATCACGGCAACTCCCACCCCCCCCACATCTCTGCATCCTCTTTGACCACCTCTAATTACCACTCACACCAGTCTTCTCATCTTCCAATCTGCTTCTCCTTCGCCATCTGCTGGCAAGATATTTGAATACCCGCCTTATTTCTCCATCCCCACCCGCAATCTCTCGTTCATCCTCACTTTCCGCGTTCGTTTCCCGTCTCGCCCGCTCCCGTTAACCCGCGGAATTCCCACTCTCCTGCCCGGTTGCGAAATTCCGGGAAAGATGTGTATTGTCCACCGGGTGTGGTTGTGGTGAAACCCCGGGCAAGGTTCCAGTTGTCCGCCCGCCTGTGCCTGAGGCCGAGCGGCTTCTCCCCCGGTCCCGGGGCCGCGCTGCCCGAGTCTCCCCCCGACCCCCGGGGACTCTCTGATTCTCTGCTTCTCCCCCCAGTCTCCGTCACCCTGGATGTGGAAACAGCGGATGCGGAGCTCGAGGTGTCTGCGGATCGGAAGAGGGTGAGACTGACCGGGACCCGGAGGCGTCTCCCTGTCACCGGGAAGAGGTTTACAGACAGTCTGTGTGTGCTGGGATCGGAGGGATTCACATCGGGGAGACATTACTGGGAGGTGGAGGTGGCGGGGAGTGAGTGGTGGAGTCTGGGAGTCGCCGCAGAGTCTGTGGAGAGGAAGGGACCGGTCACACTGACCCCGGAGACTGGAGTCTGGAGCATCAGCCGAGACGAGGATGAGTTTGATGCAGATACCGACCCTTCATCCCCTCTCCCCGCCCGTCCCATCCCCGGGAGGGTGGGAGTTTATCTCAGTTACGAGTCCGGGACAGTTTCATTTTACGATGCGGCCACCAAGTCCCATCTCCGCACCTTCACTGGGAATAAATTCACGGAGAAACTTTATCCTTTCTTCTGGACTTATGATGAAAACAACTGGCTGAGAATCTGCTCCGGTTCCGGAGCGGGGCTCAGGGGCTGTGGGGCAGAAACCCGGTGGACAACAGGTCGGCGCTGAACGGCTCCCATTTAATCCCCAAATTTGGCGTCGTGAAACCCCAGTGAGCGCGGAAATAAAACCAGGAGGAATGTAAATGTGGGAAGAGTGAAATAAACAGCAACTGACATCAGACCTGTCGATCCGTTCATTTCAACGCGTTAACCGCGTCCGGCAGCGGAACAGAAATTACTTTTGTGAAAATATAAAGATTGAAACAATCTCCCTTCCCGCGGGTTCAGCAGCAGCCGCGGGCGGCGGGTCCTGAGCTCCGGACTCCCCCGGGTCCTAAAGTCCGCCGACTTTGAGTGTCAGGTCCTAAAGTTCACCGACTCTTGTCCCTTTGCACCCAAACCCCACTCACCCCTGGTACTTTCCCTTGCAGCCGCATGAAATGCTACACTTGTCGCTTTACCTCCCCCTCGACTCCATCCAAGGACACAAGCAGTCTCTCCAGGTGAGGCAGAGGTTCACCTGCACCTCCTCCAAAATCATTTATTGCATCCGCAGTTCCAGGTGTCAACTGCTCTACATCCGTGAGACCAAGCGCAGGCTTGGCGATGGCTTTGCCCAACACCTCCAGTCAGTTCGCAATAACCAACCTGATCACCCGGTGTCTGAGCACTTCATCTCCCCCTCCCATTCTGAATCCGACTTTTCTGTCCTGGGCCTCCTCCATGGCCAGCGTGAGTCGCACCAGAAATTGGAGGAGCATCACCTCATATTTTGCTTGGGTAGTTTGCACCCCAGCGGTATGAACATTGGCTTCTCCAATATCAGGTAGTCCTTGCTTTCTCCCTCCTTCCCCTCCCCTTCCCAGCTCTCCCACAGCCTACTGTCTCCGCATCTTCCTTTCTCTTTCCCGTCCTCACCCCCCCCCCCCCACCCCCCTCACACACATCAGTCTGAAGAAGGGGCTCGACCCGAAAAGTCACCTATTCCTTCTCTCCATAGATGCTGCTTCACCCACTGAGTTTCTCCAGAACTGTTGTCTACCTGAGAATTTAAAGTGTGTTTGCAGCATTTGCTCTCCACACAACAGATTCATTTTTTCAGAACGGATCTTTGGAAGAATGGGTTCAAACTGGAGGAGGGAGGAAATTGGTGTAAACTTTGCTTTGACAGCCAATAAGTGGGTGCTTCAAGATACCCATGACATTAACATAGTTTAATGATTTAAAGGGCTGTTGTAATACAACAGACGGTGCAAGGCAGGGCCGGATTTACGATTAAGCTTAACAAGCTTAAGCTTAGGGCCTCGAGATCTAAGGGGGCCTGGGTTGGGCCGGATTTACTGAATCCTAAGGCCTCAAAATCTAGGGGGCCTCTGGTGAAGGTGGTTTTTTTTTCCAGAGTAAATAAAATCCAGAGAAAAAAAATTTGGAGCGCTATCAGCTTTTCCACTTTGACGGAAATTACCAGAAATTTTGGTTCCGGCCCGCTGGAAGTTTTGGAGGGAAAAATTGAGACCGTCCGCGCCTGCGCAGTTGGGGGAAGCCAGTGTTGCTGTCTCTCCGCACGTGCCCAGTGGGCCCAGGCGGGTTCAGATCTCCATTTGCACTCCACACAATCACCTCGATGGCTCGTGTCCACCAAAGATCCTAGGTGTCCACTCCAGGTAAGAAGTGGAATATTGCGTTGCAGGAGTACCCCTTTCTCCGGGCCGGGGTGGACGGCTGCAGTGTCTGCGGCACGGAGTCAGAGCCTCGCTGCGTGGGAGGGAGAGAGGGGGGAGGGAGGGAAAGAGAGGGGGGGATGTGAGAGGGGGAAAGGGGGGGTTGAGGCAGAGGGGGGGAGAGAGAGGGAGGAGAGTGTGTGGGAGAACGGGAGAGCGGGGAAGGGGGGAGTGGGGAGACAGGTGGGGGTGGAGAGGGAGGAGGGAGGAGAGGGAAAAGAGGATTATCTTTAGTGAGATTGCAAAATTAAGGTAGGTTTTAGAGCAATTATATTTTCTCCTCCGTATGAATAATATCAAACAATTGGAACTGCTTTCTTTTCCTTGATAACAATACTGACAAATATGTATTCCATAGTTTGCGACTTTCATTTTGCATCATATTTTTAATGTGCACACACTTGAACAGTAACAGGCAATCAAATCAACACACAAAACATTTTCTACAAAAAGGTATTATTTACTGCAAAAACTTACAGTATTTGATTTGCAGTATTTGTGTGCTCCTTTATAACATTTTACAGTACAACTTGATTATTAAAACAAGGACAGCTTCAATTCTTGATTAAAAAAATGTATACAACAAAGACCCCAATCATCCCATTCCCACCACTCATTACGCTTGAGTCAACCAAAATTATTTCTGAAATATTGGTCATAAATTACTCCAAAATAAGGCTCAGAATACACCAGTGCATCTAAAGCCCCAGAGCTTCCAGGGCCCTTACACGGGCCCTGGAGCCTGGCCGCAAGGGTCTTTCACCATCGCGTTTGTGATATGCGCTGAGTGCACTTATTTCATATAACATTTTTGTAATCCTGCCATGGCACCCCCCTTTTTGAAAAGCTTCGTACGGGCCTGATGTATAATATCTTTGACACTGTCATAGGCAATTCTTACATATGCTGTCACAACGCACTGAGTCTCTAAACAACACTTCAGTAATTTTCCTTGCCTTCCATTTCAGAATAATAGTGTTTTAAGCTGATAACCCGACACTAGTACTGGCAATAAATAAAAAGCGCAGCTTTCCAGCCCTTATCTCATTGGCCATGTTCGGCTGCACATTGGTGTCAATCTGGTGGACTCTTCCATCTTCCTCTCGTCGTTGGGGGTGGGGGATTGGGAGAGGCCTCACCTGGAATAGCCTATGGCCTCTCGTCATCTAAATCCGGCCCTGCTCGTCCTAGACTCTCCCAGTAGTGGAAACATCCTCTCCACATCCACTCTATCCAAGCATTTCACTATTGTAAGTTTCAATGAGGTCCCCCCTCAACCTTCTAAACTCCAGCGAGTACAGGCCCAGTGCCATCAAACGTTCATCATATGTTATAGGTTCACCCAGTTAATTCCTGGGGATGGCAAGACTATCATATGTTGATAGAACGGAGCGGCTGTGCTTGTATACACTGGAATTTAGAAGGATGAGAGGGGGATCTTATTGAAACATATAAGATTATTAAGGGTTTGTACACACTACAGGCAGGAAACATGTTCCTGATGTTGGGGGAGTCCAGAACCAGGGGCCACAGTTTAAGAACAAAGGGAAGGCCATTTAGAACGGAGATGAGGAAACACATTTTCCTCATTGCTTTTTATTTGTATGACTGACTTCGCATGGATGAATGGCGGAGTAGATCTGACATAGGGTTGCCAACTTTCTCACTCCCAAATAAGGGACAAAGGTTAAAATACAGGACAAATTCCCGACGGCAATTCGTTGACCGACTCGGCCTTGGCTGGGTGAATGATGAGTCGGCCCCGGGTGCTGGGCTGCACACAAAGCCCAGCCGGCGGGCCAGCTGAGAAGTTTTAGTCCGGCGCCCCAGCCAACTCATGAACCGACGATCGGCCGTGAGACGGAGGGGGGTGGTGTAGGTGTTGGCGGTAAGCGAAGGTCCGAAGGTCATACACCTGGCCGGGCTGCCGACCGACCGACGGTGCCACGGGCGAGGCGCTGCTGCACTCCGTGGGCTGCACTACGTCGGGATGGGGTGAGGTGGGGCCGGACGCGGAGCTCCGACCCGACAGTCCCCTCTACCCGAGTAGTAGTAGTCAAATACGGGTCAAGGGCGGTCCTGTACGGGACAAACCAATTTAGAGGCCAATGTATGGGATGTCCCGGCTAATACGGGACAGTTGGTAACTCTAGTCACAAAGACGGGAGTGGGAGAACAGGGAACCGCGGAGACAAAGGGAGGCACCAAGCCGGTCCTGTTGAAGGTATGCCTGACTCTCTGGGCCGGTTCACCTGCTCACTGACCCCCCCCCCCCCCAGCCCGCGCTGGTCATTCACCGGCAGGGGCTGGACTAGCCCATGTAGTCTTCGTTGTAAAGCACTTGGCTCCGCTTGGCCCGGTGACATCCTTTGGGGAGGGGGGGGGAGAGAGAGGGAGGAAGATAGGGCGGGGAAGAGAGTGGGGGGGGAGAAGTTGGGGTTACATCACTCACCCAAACTTCCCCAGGCAGAGGAGGGAGGGGGAGAGGGGGAGAAGAGAGAGGGGGGGGAAGAGAGAGGGTGAGGGGTTGGAAGAGAGGGGAGATACATCACTCACCTAGACTTCCCCAGATGGAAAGTGGGGGGGGGGGAGAGGGGAGTGGGGAGCGAGGTGAGGAGAGGGGGAGGGGATGGGAGAGAGGGAGGGGAGGAGAATACACCACTCACCTAGACTGCCCCAGAGAGATTTGCCGGTTGCCGTCACCAGCATGAGTTGTTTACGAGCTATCATCACCTTCAGATACACCGTGCCCACCATGCAGCTGTTCAGCTGCCACAGGGAGAGAGAGAGAGAGAGGGGCAGCGTCACACACACCGGCTCCAGGTCCCAGTCCTGGAACTTCTCAGTGTGGGATCTCTCCCCGTCCCTGCCCTGAACGTTCCCAGTGTGGGATCTCTCCCTGTCCCAGTCCTGGACATACCCAGTGTGGGATCTCTCCCAGTCCTGGACATTCCCAGTGTTGGATCTCTCCCCGTCACAGTCCTGGACATTCCCAGTGTGGGATCTCTCCCAGTCCTGGACGTTCCCAGTGTGGGATCTCTCCCTGCCCCAGTCCTGGACACACCCATTGTGGGATCTCACCCAGTCCTGGACATTCCCAGTGTGGGATCTCTCCCCGTCCCAGTCCTGGATGTTCCCAGTGTTGGATCTCTCCACCTGTCCCAGTCCTGAACACTCCCAGTGTGGGATCTCTCCACCTGTCCCAGTCCTGGATGTTCCCAGTGTGGGATCTCTCCCCCTGTCACAGTCCTGGACATTCCCAGTGTGGGATCTCTCCCCCTGTCACAGTCCTGGACGTTCCCAGTGTTGGATCTCTCCCCCTGTCCCAGTCCTGGACGTTCCCAGTGAGGGATCTCTCCCAGTCCTGGACATTCCCAGTGTGGGATCTCTCCACCTGTCCCAGTCCTGGACATTCCCAGTGTTGGATCTCTCCACCTGTCACAGTCCTGGACATTCCCAGTGTGGGATCTCTCCCCCTGTCACAGTCCTGGACGTTCCCAGTGTGGGGTCTCTCCCCTCGACTACCAGTCAGTCAACGTTCCCCGTGCACCACTCACTGAAAGTAAGCATGCAGGTACAGCAGGCAGTGAAGAAAGCCAGTTGGCCCTTCATAACAAGGGGAGTTGAGTATAGGAGCGAAGAGGTCCTTCTGCAGTTATACAGGGCCCTGGTGAGGCCACACCTGGAGTATTGTGTGCGGTTTTGGTCCCTTAATTTGAGGAAGGGCATTCTTGCCATTGAGGGAGTGCAGCACAGATCCCCAAGATTAATTCCCGGGATGGCGGGACTGTCATATGCTGAGAGAATGGAGCAGCTGGGCTTGTATACTCTGGAGTTCAGAAGGATGAGAGGAGACCATATTGAAACATGTAAGATTATTAAGGGATTGGCCATGCTAGAGGCAGGAAAAATATTCCCGATGTTGGGAGAGGCCAGAACCATGGGCCACACAGTTTAAGAATAAGGGGTAAGCCATATAGAATGGAGATGAGGAAAAACATTTTCTCACAGAGAGTTGTGAGTCTGTGGAATTCTCTGCCTCAGAGGGCGGTGGAGGCAGGTTCTCTGGATGCTTTCAAGAAAGCTAGTAAAGATAGAGGAGTTAGGGGGTATGGGGAGAAGGCAGGAATGGGGTACTGATTGGGGATGATCAGCCATGATCACATTGAATGGCGGTGCTGGCTCGAAGGGCTGAATGGCCTACTCCTGCATCTATTGTCTATTGTTCCCAGTGTCTCCCGCTGTCCCAGTGAGTCTGTTTCTGCGCTGTAACTCTGAACTAAACTACTGTGTGAACGGGCGATCGCTGGTCGGCACGGACTCGTTGGGCCGAAGGGCCTGCTTCCGCACTGTATGTCTAAACTAAAGAGTTCGCGAACAGGTGATCGCTGGTCGGCGCAGACTCGTTGGGCCGAAGGGCCTGTTTCTGCGCTGTGTCTCTAAACTAAACTAGTGTGTAAACGGGCGATCGCTGGTGGGTGCGGACTCGGTGGGCCGAAGGGCCTGTTTCCGCGCCGTGTCTCGATAAGATTATCTCCATACCTTTCGTAGACGGCCTTCTGCTGCGGCCGCTCGGACAGCTGTGGAAGGAAGAGACACTGGTCAGCGGCGGTGACAATGGGGAGCTCGTCGTGACTGCGGACGCAACAAACAAGAGACTGGCCAGCTTTGGATCCGTCTCTTATACTGCCAGAAGTGACAGGAGCAGAATTAGGCCATTCGGCCCATCACCTCCACTCAGCCATTCAATCATGGCTGATCTACCAATACCTGATCTGTTTGAGGGGAGGGGGAGGGTTGGGAGAGGGATGGGAGGTGGTGGAGGGTGGGGGAGGTGGAGGGTGGGAAGGGGGAGGAGGGAGGAAGAGGGGGAGCATGTGGGTTGTAATGCCACCACCGCTACCACACGCACTCTCTCACCTTGAGCTTCCCCTCCAGGGTGCGTGAGCGCTTGAAGCCGGAGTTCTTGTTCTCAGCTTTGATGGCACTGATGACTCCCGTCTTTACCAGCATAGTTGGCCTCCACCATGGCCGTGGCTGTGTCGATCAGTGGGAGAGAGGGGGTCAGGGGGGGGGGGAGACACACAAAAATCTTTTATGCGGCTTGAAGGGCCGAATGCCCAACTCCTGCACCTATTGTCTATTGTCAAGCTGGAAAGGGTTCAGAGATGTTGCCAGAACTAGAGGGTGTGAGCTCTAGGGAGAGGTTGAGTTGGCTGGGTCTCTATTCCATGGAGAGCAGGAGGATGAGGGGTGATCTTCTAGAGATGTACAAAATCATGAGAGGAATAGCTCGGGTAGATGCACAAACACCAACAGTCTCTTGCCCAGAGTAGGGGAATCGAGGACCTGAGGACATAGGTTCAAGGTGAGGGGGAAAAGATTTAATAGGAATCTGAGGGGTAACTTTTTCACACAGATGGCGGTCGTTGTTTGGAACAAACTGCCAGAGGAGGAAGTTGAGGCTGGGACAATCCCAACGTTTAAGAAACAGTTGGACAGGTACATGGATAGGACAGGTTTGGAGGGATATGGACCAAGTGCAGGCAAGTGGGACTAGGGTAGCTGGGACATTGTTGGCCAATGTGGACGAGTTGGGCCGAAGGGCCTGTTTCCACACTGTATCACACAGGCACCATCTGTGCAGAACATGGGTAGGTGACGTTTCACAGAGTGCTGGAGTAACTCAGCGGGTCAGGCAGCATTCTCTGGAGAGAAGGAATGGGCGACGTTTCAGGTTGAGACCCTTCTTCAGACTGATGGCAGGGGAGGGGGTGGGACACAGATAGAATGTTGTCGGTGACAGTAAGACTAGTGAGAACTGGGGAGGGGATGGAGAGAGGGAAAGCAAGGGATGTCTTAAGTTAGAGAAGCCAATGATCACACCGCTGGGGTGTAAACTACCCAAGTGAAATATGAGGTGCTGTTCCTCCAATTTGCGCTGGGCCTCACTCTGACAATGGAGGTGGCCCAGGACAGAAAGGTCAGTATTGGGAATGGGAGGGGGAGTTGAAGTGCTGGGCCACCGGGAGATCAAGTGGGTTAAGGCGGACTGAGCGGAGGTGTTGGACGAAGCGTTCGCCAAGCCTGCGCTTGGTAGACGGACTAAGTGGAGGTGTTGAGCGTAATTCAGCGAGGAGAAGGTCACTGCGAGGCCACCAGCAGCGTTTGATGCCTCCCTGGCTGCTCTGAGCTCCTGAACTCTGCTTCTTCAAGGCCAGCAGCGCTTTCTTCTGCAAACGGAACATTCCTGGTCAGGTACCGGGAGCCACAACGACCCTCTCTTTCACCCCCCCTCTCTCACCTCCCCACTCTCACCCCCTCCCCCTCTCTCACACCCCTTTCACACCCCCTCTCACACCCTCTCTTTCACCCCCCCTTTCACCCCCCCCTCACCCCCTTCCCTCAAATGTCACGGATATTCACCCCAGTCTTCCACCCTCGCCCCCAACCCCCCCCCTCCTTCTCCTTCCCCCTCATCGTCCCCATCACCTACCTCCCTCCCCACCATCCACCTGCCTCTCCCGTTCCTCCATCACCTCTCCCTCCATCCACCTCCCTCACCCACTATCCTCCCTCCCCTCCATCACCTCCCCCTCTTTTTCCATCATTCCCCCACCCCCCAAATACCTCTCCTCCCAAACCCCCATCTCTCTCACCCCTCATCACTACACCCCACCCTCCTCTCTCCCCTCCCCGCTCTCTCCCCCAGTCGCCCCCGCACCTGTTTCTTCCTCTCTCTCTCTCTCTCTCTCTGTCTGTTTCCACCCACCCTCCCCCAATTCCCCTCTTCCCCACACCCTCCTCCTCTCTCTCCCCACTCTCCGTCCCTCCCCTCCCTCTCTCGCCACCTTCTTCCTCAGCTTGCTGTACTCTCTCTCTTCCCATCTCTCACCCTCCTCCACACTCTGCCCCCTCTCCACCGTGCCCTACCCATTCTATCCCACTCCCCCTCTCTCTCTCTCTTATGCCTTCTCTCCCACACCATCGCCCACCCTCTCCTGTCTCCCCCACCCTCTGCACCCCACCATCTTCCTCAGCTTGCTGTACTTTCCGCGCTCTCCTCCACCCTCTCTATCTCACACCCTACCCTCTCCGCCTCTCTCTTCTCCCATCCTCCTCCCCTCTCTCCCCCCCACCCCAACCTTCTTCCTCAGTTTGCTGTATCCCCCCCGCCTCCTCTCTCCCCATCCCTCTCTCCCCCCACCCCACCTTTTTCCCTCAGCTTGCTCCACTCTCTCTCCCTCTCCTCTCCCCCCAAAGAAAGTCAATTGTATTTGTGACGCACTTCACATGCAGTGAAATGAACCTCCCCACCCTCCTCCACTGTCTCCCCGTGTCTCTCCCCACCCTCTCCGCTCCTCCTTCTTCCTCATCTTGCTCTACTTTCTGTGCATCGCCTCCTCCTCCTCGCTCAGCGCTCCGGGGAAAACAGCCATCGCTGCTCCTCCGCTCCCCCGGATGCCGTCACCGACACCGGAAACGGCGGGACGGCCATCTTTGTAGCGGGCACGCCTCATGGAGGGCGGCCATCTTTGGTACAGGCACTAATGTCACTGAACTGATGGAGATTTGGCAGGAGGAGGAGAACGTCTTCAAAGTCGGCAACCTTGATGGAGGGCGGCCATCTTTGTTAGGGGCACTAATGTCCCGGTACCCAGGGGGAGGGCGGCCATCTTTGTTAGGGGCACTAATGTCCCGGTACCCAGGGGGAGGGCGGCCATCTTTGTTAAGGGCACTAATGTCCCGGTACCCAGGGGAGGGCGGCCATCTTTGTTAGGGGCAGCTCTGCCCATTCGTTCCCATTATCGACGCTTCCCTCCGACATTTTTGTTGTGGGCAGTAAAACAACTTAAAATAATTTTAAAAGAGGATGAAATCTTTCCAAAGGGAACGTCTAATCTGTGTTGAAGTCGGCGTGGAGAGACGTTTGTTTCTGTCTGGCGCTGGGATGTTGTGGTTAAAGGCAGGAGGAGGTCGTGAACCCTCTGGGGGTGAAAGGTCATCTGTGGTTGCCTGGCAAATGTGGAGCTGGAGAGACTGAATGTGAAAATAGAGAGATAGAGAGAGAGGGAGAGAGAGAGAGATGGAGAGACACAGAGACAGTCACAAAGAGAGAGAGGGGGAGAGAGAGAGAGACAGAGAGAGACACACAGGGAGAGAGTGAAAGAGAGAGAGACAGAGCCATCGGGAAACTAGTCCCTTCAGCCCACAACACCCATACTACCGCTCCAGACACCCCCCCCCCCTCTGGCCACCAATATTGGAATTGGTGGAGAGGTTAAATATTGCATTGGGGGACCAGCCCTCCCGTGTGATGCCGGGACCCAACGGGAGGGCTGTAATATAGTAATATAGATAAATGTGAAGTTATCCACTTAGGTGGCAAAAACAAGGGGGCGGCTTATTATCTCAATGGAGTTAGGTTGGTAATGGGGAGGTACAACGAGACCTAGGTGTCCTTGTGCACCGGTCACTGGAAGTTGGCGTGCAGGTACAGCGGGCAGTGAAGAAAGCTAATGGAATGTTGGCCTTCATAACAAGAGGATTTCAGTATAGGAGTAGAGAGGTTCTCCTGCAGTTGTATAGGGCTCTGGTAATGTGAGGGATGAAGTGATTAAACCCCACTATTGTAAGGATTCAGGCGAAGATTCTAACTTGTAAACAGGATTCTAACCGATGGAGGCCAGGCAGGGAGATAGAGGCCAGGCAGTTTGCACAGCTGGGAGTGGGTTTATCAGAACTGTCCTTGGGTGAGGATGGATTGCATAGTGTAGCGTAGAAGGAGGGTGATAGATGGGACCCTTGTCAGTAGAGACTAGGGATGAAAGGGGCCCTTGTCAGTAGAGACTAGCTTTAGTTCAGATATAAAAAAACTGAGATGGGTCAGTTGGAGGTGAGAAAACTAGGCCAGGTCAATTGCAACTGGGCATGCTTAATGAGATAAATGAATATTGGTTATACGCCCCTAGTCAAGAAATTGCTCATTATCATGAACATGCTATGTATGATGTGGGAGGTACTGGGGGATGTACCCATAGACTGTGCACCTCAGTGTTCTGATTGGGAAGAGCCAGAAGGGGAGGTTATGCCAGCATAATTGTGTGTATAAAGGGGCTTTACTGTTCTGACTTTGGTGTGTCTCAATTTGGAGAGGCACCCGAATTCTGCAGATTCGCAAATAAATAAAAATCATTTCTTGTTTCGATGATTTAGTCTCTGAGCAGTGATTATGAGCACAAGCTATATCTCACAAAGTGGGGGCTCGTCCGCGATCGCCACTCCGGCCGCTCGGCGGAAGCATGGAAGGAAGGGATGGTGCACCCCTGCTGTTTTCAGCGGTCTCTAATCTCCGTGCTTGCCATCAGCGGTTTGAGCGAGTGATATCCGGACAAGAGACTCGGGAAACAAGAGGGAGTATTGGAAAAATAAACAAGGGATGGTCGAGCGATTTTTGTGCACAGGACCCGGGTAAGAAAACTGACTATTAAGTATTGCCCGGGCGACCGAGGGTCTGTCGGACGGGAATAGTCTGATAAGACAACAGATAACCGGAACGGGAAAAGTAAGAGTCCGGGGGAAATTAAAAAGGCTCAATGGTGAAGAGCCACACATTCTGCCTGATAGTCCGTTGGGGCGAATGTGGCAATCTTGGGGAGAAGGAAGCCCCGGGGGTAAAGTTAAAAAAGGAAGGAGCAACACAGAAAGACATAGAAGTGGCAACTTTTAAATTTTTTTAAAATAAAGCTACAGAAACCTATAAATTATATGTGGAAAAACAGATTTTGAACAAAAGAAAATTGACAGAAACCTCAAAGAAATTTCAGGAAATAGAAGAAATTCATATACAGATTGGTCAGGTACATGAGGAGTTTGTGCAAAATATTATAGAAAGCAGAAGGAAGAGTAGCAATAAAAATTATATAAATGTTAATTTTGAAACTTTAATCTGTGCAGGAAATTGCATAATTTCATTGAAGTAAGAATGGAACGAATATGATTTGTGTGTAAAAACCGGTTTTGAATGAATGAGAAAGTTCATATATGTGATAAGTTTGTTTGTTGCAGGCCACATGCTGTAAGGGTAGGTGTGTGTGTTCCTTTAAGAAATTCTAAGCAATGGGGGAGGTTACGAGCAGCCGTAAGCTAACGAACAACGCTTTGTATCATTGCAACTTAAAAGGGGAAAGTTGGAAAATGTAGGTGGCTTGGTTTTGCTGATGTTGCTATAGATTTCTTTTCAGTAAAGTTATTTTGGAAAATTGTTACTAGTACTAAATAGTGGTCTAAGGAGGGCACTTTCAAGATAAATGTGTGACAAGATGGAAGTGCTAATTATGAATTATATGTCACAGATAAGGTGGAAAAGTGAGAAAGGGGAGAGCAAAGGAATTAGATGTGCTTAAGCAGTTTAGAGAGAGAAAGGAGAGAGAGGTAGTGAGGAGGTAACGACGGGAGTGAAAGTAATAAATCAGGAGGAGTCAGTGGAAGATTTTAAAAAAAGGTGAATACATTTGCAAAGTAGGATAAACTATTTGAGAAGTAAGAAATTCTGTACTCCAATTCTGGAGTATGGTGTACAATTTTGGTCGCCAAATTATAGGAAAGATGTCAACAACATAGAGAGTGTACAGAGGAGATTTATTAGAATGTTGCCTGGGTTCCAGCAACTAAGTTACAGAGAAAGGTTGAACAAGTTAGGTCTTTATTCTTTGGAGCACAGAAGGTTAAGGGGGACTTGATAGAGGTCTTTAAAATTATGAGAGGGATAGAGTTGACATGGATAAACTTTTCCCATTGACAGCAGGGAAGATTCAAACATGAGGACATGATTTGAGAATTAAGGGACAGAAGTTTAGGGGTAACATGAGGAGGAACTTCTTTACTCAGAGAGTGGTGGCTGTGTGTAATGAGCTTCCAGTGGAAGTGGAGGCAGGATCGATTTTAACATTTAAAAATAGATTGGATAGGTATATGAGAGGGGGTACAGAGAAGATTCACCAGACTGATTCCTGGGATGTCAGGACTTTCATATGAGGAAAGATTGGATAGACTCGGCTTGTACTCGCTGGAATTTAGAAGATTGAGGGGGGATCTTATAGAAACTTACAAAATTCTTAAGGGGTTGGACAGCTAGATGCTGGAAGATTGTTCCCGATGTTGGGGGAGTCCAGAACAAGGGGTCACAGTCGTAAGGATAAGGGGGAATTCCTTTAGGACCGAAATGAGGAAAACATTCTTTACACAGAGAGTGGTGAGTCTCTGGAATTCTCTGCCACAGAAGGTAGTTGAGGCCAGTTCATTGGCTATATTTAAGAGGGCGTTAGATGTGGCACTTGTGGCTAAAGGGATCAGGGGGTATGGAGAGAAGGCAGGTACGGAATACTGAGTTGGATGATCAGCCATGATCACATTGAATGGAGGTGCAGGCTCGAAGGGCCGAATGGCCTACTCCTGCACCTATTTTCTATGTTCTATGTTTCTATGAACGGGAAAGGAATAGAGGGGTATGGTCTGAGTGTAGGTAGATGGGACTAGGAAGTAAATGTTCGGCATAAACTGGAAGGGCCGAGAGGGCCTGTTTCCGTGGTGTAATTGTTATATGGTTATATGGGTCAAACAGCTTTTGTGGAGGCAAATGGTGTATGTGAACAAATTGAGTTTAGAATGAGAAAGAAGGCATATCAGAAAGGATTAAAGTGGGAAGCAGAGGGATAAATGGATGAGACTGTTTTAAAACGATAACAGCAGGCCCCACACAGATTATCCTTTGGGGCACTCATAAAATGAGAGGGTTAAAAAATACCCTACCCAATATTCCTGATGGGGCAGGAAATGGATTATGGCTTTGGAGGAGGAAAACGTGAGATTTGAAGGCACTGTTGGAGAAAATGATAGGAACCACTAAACTGACAGAACTCCTGAAGATGGCTGGTATAAAAATGCTGTGAACAATGCATTAAACAATGGCATGCTGTTTGGCACAGGCAGGCAGAGGGTATGGCAGGCCCTCAGACAATAATCCAGCAGCCTATCTGGAGAGCAAGCTGAGAAGGTGGAGACTGGAAACTTAACATGATTCAGTTATCATTTGGTCAATGAGGTTGAGAAATATAGCAAAGATAGGAAAAGACTTGCAGACCAGCAGGAAGAGGTGCAGACAAAAGTGATGCAAATGTAACTTAAAGAGCTGAAAAGAAAGAGCGTGAAAAAGGGAAAGACAATATTGTCAGTAACAACAGACCTGGTTGAAAAGTCTGAAATAAGTGATGCACCGACACACAGTGAGTCCTGTGAATTAGCCAAACAGGGGCCAGAGAATTCCATGCCAATAATAAATGTATTCCTAAGAGTGTTTCCTCAAATGCCCTATCACGAGTGAAATAAATCTGGATATAAGCCCAGACAGGACTGGGGTCCCCAAGGGAAGGAGGGATCTCAGGGAAGAGGTCAAGTAAGGCTAGTAAAAAGACAGGTAGTGGATAAGATGTGTTGAGGATGTGGACAGGTATGGTAATCAGGAAATAATAATAATAATAAAGATAATGGTGAACATAAAGAAGAGGTATTAAATACATCTAGACTAGGATGCTGCAGGGTTTTACATACTAGCCCCATGTTTTTAATCAGATGTTAAAGTCAGATTTGGAAGGTGTTGATATAGTAGGTGGATGATTTGTTGGTTCCACAAGTGAGAAGCAATGTGAGAGAGACATTATAATCATCTTGGAAAAGATGGCATAGGAGGTCATAAAGTATCAGGGAAGAAGTTGTTGTTTTGTCAGCAGCAGGTAGAATATTTTGGACGAGTAATATATAAAGAAGTAAAAGCTAAAGTGCAGGATCAAATTGAAGGGATAATTGAAGTTCCCAAACCTCAGACAGTAGGACAAATGATGATGATATTGGGAATGGCAGAATACAGTTCAGACTAGATTGGAAAGTATGTTGAAATTGTGATGCCATTAAGGAAAATAATGAAGGAAGAAGGACAGAAGTCTGAGAAATGTTTTACAGTCAGAGCCTTTGAATGAAGGGGACAAAAAGGTTTTGCTTGTGGATGTTTCTTGTTAAAGGGATCATAATAGCAAGTATGCAGGGTTTGAAGTGGTGCATCAGGATGAATTAGACTTTAAGGTAATCAAATTGGAAGGTTGCCTGCAATCTTGCTTAGCTCAGTTGGCAGAAATTAAGGTTTTAAGAGCAGCATATGTACATGGAGTCTGGCACATGTTTGGAGCAGTAGGGAAACAGAAAGGCTTTGAAAGAAACAACGGAGACTCCATGCAAAGTTAGCAGTATCCCCCTATGAAATGTTGTTTGGGTTACCTTATTTGGGGAAGATAGAAGGAATACCCACCATAGCGGGCAGTGATGTATTCTTAAGGAACTATTTACTGGCAGTATCTCGTTCTTTTACAGAATTAAAAGCTAAAGGATTATTGGCTCAAAGCCCACCACTCTACTTTCCAATACATGCTGTAAAGGCCAGCGACTGGGTACTGGTCAAGAATTGAAAGGAGGAGAAACTCCAGCCCAGGTGGACCGGCCAATACCTAGTATTACTGACAACCGAGACAGCAGTACGAACAAAAGAAAAAGGGTGGATCCCACACGACCCGAGTTAGAGGGCCCGTTGACCCACCCGCTCCTGATAAAGAGGAACAGTGGATGGTGAAGCCGGGGAATAAGCCCCTAACATTAACTTTTAGAAAAAAATGTATAACTAGCAGTATGAAAGAAGCAGTCGTGGTATTGTTTGCTCTGCATGTGATCATGGTAAAAAGTATTAATAACTGTGATAAATGTTATCCTATCAGATACGGAGGGCAGACAACCAGATAATTTACCCATCATTCCTATGTGAATGTTGCTTGCTATAGCCTGAGGACTAGAACTATTTGTGAGGACGGGGGAAGGAAGTATTATATCGTAGAGAATAGGGGATACGTAGGGAGATTTGGGCACGTTACCTGCCAAAAGGTTAAGAGATGGGTTTGTATGACTAGGATAGGACAGTTAGGTCTCCCTTTTCATGCCTTAAGATGGACATTAGACAAAGTGAAGGAGGAAGTAATACAAAGGTTAACGGATGTAGTAGCCACCAAGCCTCCCCCTCCCCTACCTACTCAGCCTCAATTGCACCAGACAATGTATGAAGAAATAAAGAAGCAGATTGAGATCCCTGAAGGAGGGAAAAACTTGTTTGTGGACTTGACCCACCGGATAGCTGGAACCCTGAATGTGACTAACTGTTAGGTCTGTGGCGGACCACTGATGAGCTCACGTTGGCCGTGGAGAGGGTCCATTGTTGACGTATGGGACCTGATGGAGTGGAACCTGACAGTTGGACAAGACCGAAATCCCCAGGCATGGGTCCTGACAGATGCTCCGGTTTGGACTGAGTGTATCTCTAGGCCCTGGGTAAAGGATGCCGTACCAGTAGGCAGCAGCCCCTGCCAGCGCATCATCACCCAGTGGCCAAATCAGTCCCGAGTGTGGTGGCCAGAGGAGCCTAGATGGTATCCAACTAAGAAAGACGGGAGAAACTGCACTATCTGAATGAAGACTGATGGAATGGGATCGACTGGACTATGGAACTGCACCGGGAACAACCCTTATCAAGGAATTCCGGTGTTGCAAGATATATGGAACAAGGTTACCTCTAGTGGACCAGCCCCTGAAGGACTGTTATGGGTATGCGGACACAAGGCATACTCGGTGTTGCCAACAAATTGGAGCGGGACTTGCTTCATTGGACTGGTACAACCGGGATTTTTCCTGTTAGACACTGAAGAAGGGCGGTCGCTAGGAACACCTGTATTTGACGACCGATATCGGAACAAGAGGAAAATAGACATTGGAGAATGGGAAGATGATGAATGGCCACCCGCAAGAATCATCTCATACTATGGACCAGCCACTTGGGCACAGGATGGATCCTGGGTCTACCGAACCCCGGTATACATGTTAAACCGGATCATAAGACTTCAGGCAGTACTGGAAGTAATTACCAACCAAACTGCGGTGGCACTGGAGATGCTGGCAAAGCAGCAGACACAGATGAGACAGCAATATACCAGAACCGGTTGGCCCTAGATTACCTCCTGGCAGAAGAAGGAGGGGTATGCGGGAAATTCAACCTCTCTAATTGCTGTCTAAACATCGATGACAATGGACAGGCTGTAATGGACATATCAGAGGGAATCCGGAAATTGGCACATGTTCCAATACAGAAGTGGAATTCGATTATGGGAACCCAATGGTGGGATTCCATCCTCGGAGGAACATGGTGGAGAACAGCGGGACTTGTGTTTCTATGTGCAATGGCTGGGCTGATCTTTCAGATGCATTCTGTAGTAGTGCCTATGGGAGAGAGAGGGGCAATACCAAAAATAATGATAATGCGACCAGGGAAGGTCCAGGATCCATAGGAAGAGGAGATTAGGAGAATGTTACTTCAATTCAAATTGAAGGAGCTTGAAATTGAGGTTTAATCAATAGATGCGTAGCAAAAAAAAAGGGAGGATTGTGAGGGATGAAGTGATTAAACCCCACTATTGTAAGGATTCAGGCGAAGATTCTAACTTGTAAACAGGATTCTAACCGATAGAGGCCAGGCAGGGAGATAGAGGCCAGGCAGTTGACATGGCTGGGAGTGGGTTTATCAGAACTGTCCTTGGGTGAGGATGGATTGCATAGTGTAGCGTAGAAGGAGGGTGATAGATGGGACCCTTGTCAGTAGAGACTAGGGATGAAAGGGGCCCTTGTCAGTAGAGACTAGCTTTAGTTCAGATATAAAAAAACTGAGATGGGTCAGTTGGAGGTGAGAAAACTAGGCCAGGTCAATTGCAACTGGGCATGCTTAATGAGATAAATGAATATTGGTTATACGCCCCTAGTCAAGAAATTGCTCATTATCATGAACATGCTATGTATGATGTGGGAGGTACTGGGGGATGTACCCATAGACTGTGCACCTCAGTCCTCTGATTGGGAAGAGCCAGAAGGGGAGGTTATGCCAGCAGAATTGTGTGTATAAAGGGGCTTTACTGTTCTGACTTTGGTGTGTCTCAATTTGGAGAGGCACCCGAATTCTGCAGATTCGCAAATAAATAAAAATCATTTCTTGTTTCGATGATTTAGTCTCTGAGCAGTGATTGTGAGCACAAGCTATATCTCACAAAGACCACATCTGGAGTATTGTGTACAGTTTTGGTCTCCTAATTTGAGGAAGGACATCCTTGTGATTGACGCAGTGCAGCGTAGGTTTACGAGATTGATCCCTGGGATGGCGGGTCTATTGAGGAATGATTGAAAAGGCTAGGCTTGTACTCACTAGAGTTTAGACGGATGAGGTGGGATCTTATAGAAACATAAAATATTTAAAACGACTAGATAAGCTAGATGCAGGAACAATTTTCCCAATGTTGGGCGAGTGCAGAACCAGGGGCCACAGTCTTAGAATAAAGTGGAGGCCATTTAAGACTGAGGTGAGAAAACATTTTCACCCAGAGAGTTGTGAATTTGTGGAATTCCCTGCCACGGGGGGCAGTGGAGGCCAAATCACTGGATGGATTTAAGAGAGAGTTAGATAGAGCTCTAGGGGCTGGAGGAAGCAAGGGATATGATATGATTGTGGATGATCATCCATGATCACGGTGAATGGCGGTGCTAGCTTGAAGGGCCGAATGACCTACTGCTGCACCTTTTGTCTCTTGTTTATTCGGTAAACACAAAATGCTGGAGTAACTCAGCATTTCGACAGGCAGCATCTCTGGAGAGAAGGAATGAGTGATGTTTCGGGTCGAGATCCTCTAATACATTTGTTTGACTTGTATTATGGTGAGTTTTGTTTCATTTTATATTGTACGGTTAAGTATTATTGTTAATAATTGATTTAATTATTTTCGGTTTAATAAACAGTGCCGGCCCCGCTAACCCTGAACCCGGACACGGCCAACCCGTGGCTGCAGCTGCCCGAGGATCTGTGCAGCGTGTGGATGGAGGCGGAGCGGCAGTCCCTGCCCGAGTCCCGGTGGAGATTTGACCGGTGTGCTGGCGTGCTGGCGGCGCAGGGCTTCGTGTCCAGCTGCCACTACTGGGAGGTGGAGGTTGGCGACAAGATGGAGTGGGACCTCGGTGTGGCGCGGCGATCGTGCCAGAGGAAGGGCAGCGTGGAGCGCCGCCCCGGTAAGGCTACTGGAGGATGAGCCTGCGGACAGGCGAGGGGTACCAGGTTGTCACCGAGCCCCCCCACCCCCCTCACCCTGGAGCATGGACCCATGTCCATCGGCATCTACCTGGACCACGAGGGCGGCCAGGTGTCCATCTACGATGGCAGCAGCATGGCGCACCTGTACACCTTCGCCCACACCTTCTCCGAGACCCTCTATCCCTACTTCTGCCTCTGCCTCACCGACGGGGGAAGAATGCCGAGCCCATGAAGATCTGCCAGCTCACCAGCCAGTCCCACCACCACCTGCCCGTGACGTTACCCGCCCACTCCGATACCTCATCCACCACCACCCGTCACCTCCACCCATCCTAACTGTGGATAGCCACCGAGTGCTGGAGTAACTCAGCGGGTCAGGCAGCATTTGTGGAGAACATGGATAGGTGACGTTTCACAGATTGCTGGAGTAACTCAGCTGGTCTGGCAGCATCTGGTTTCTTCCCACACTTCAAAGACGGACAGGTTTGTTCACTAATTGGCTTTTGTAAAATTGAAAATTATAGTATTTACGATAGTGTGCAGGGTGATGGCTGGTCGCTGTGGACTAGGTGGGCCGCAGGGCCTGTTTCAGCGCTGTATCTCAAGTCTAAAGATCACTCCCACATATCTCCAGCGGTGGAAGGGCCAATCACTGTGTATGAACTCCGAACAAACTTCTCAGGATGTGTTTGATGATGTGAAATCGTTTTGATAGGTAAATTATGTTCTGATTGATTTTCCTTTGGTCTGTTGCTGTCAATACGTTACTGGGCGCTGGGATGAGAGAGGAAAATCACACGTGCATGGAGAGATGGAATAGAACACGAGTAGAGTGTGTGAAACATAGAAACATAGAAAAATAGATGCAGGAGTAGGACATTCGGCCCTTCGAGCTAGCACCGCCGTTCAACATGATCATGGCTGATCATCTAAATTCAGTACCCCGTTCCTGCTTTCTCCCCATATCCCTTGATTTCATTAGCCCTAAGAGCTAAATCTAAATCTCTCTTGAAAACATCGAGTGAATTAGCCTCCACCATCTTCTGTGTCAGCAAATTCCACAGATTCACAACTCTCTGTTGGAATCTTCTTGGGGGTTTATTTTATTTAATCACTGAAAGCACCAAGACTTCAATGATTTTAAAAAGTGCCTCTACTTCCTGAGAAGATTACGGAGAGTCAGTATGTCCAGGAGGACTCTTTGGATCTTCTACAGGTGCACAGTAGAGAGCATGCTGACTGGCTGCATCGTGGCTTGGTTCGGCAACTTGAACGTCCAGGAGCGGAAAAGACTGCAGAAAGTTGTGACCACTGCCCAGTCCATCATCGGCTGTGATCTCCCCACCATCGAAAGGATCTATCGCAGTTGCTGCCTTAAAAAGGCAGCCAAAATCATCAGGGGAAGACACCGTCCTGGCCACACACTCATCTCTCCGTTGCCATCGGGAGGAAGGTACTGGAGCTTGAAATCTGGAATATCCAGGTTCAGGAACAGCTGCTTCCCCACAGCCATCAGACTATTAAACACAACACCAAACAAGCTCTGAACAACAACAGTCTTTTGCACTTTATCTGTTTATTTATTGTGTACATATATATGGTCTTTGGCATATAGACACACTGAAGTTGTATCTCCTGTTCTGTATTATGTTTCCATATTCTGTTGTGCTGCAGCAAGCAAGAATGTCATTGTCCAATCTGGGACACATGACAATAAACTCTCTTGACTCTCTTTGCACGTCATTCGAATAAACAAAATATTTCCATTAGGTTCTTGTGAATTTTACTGGTCGTGCGAATTTCCAAATTCAACAAAGGGGCATTAAATGTATCTATTGCATTAATCTATTACTGTATCAATTCGTCATGTTTTGGGGGGTCTTTGCCCTCAAAGAGGATCCACTCTTAGCTTCCACAAATGCTTGTTGATCAATTTAATTCCACCAGAAGTTCACTTCTCGCTCCTGCATTGAGGATCTCTCCACTATTCCACCTCACGCATGTGCGGCATTTGCAGACTTTTGTGTCCCAGTGAATTCTGGACATCAACAACGATGAACCAAGCATTATTAATTATTACATTAAACAAATCGCATGCTTGTAGAACTTCAAAATAGCAGAATATGGTTTAAAAATATGCAGCACGTCAAGAATGTTCCTACAAATTTCATGCACGCAACCTCATGCATGTCAGGAAGTTCAGTTCACTGCAGTGCCGCTTTCAACTGACGTCGAGCTGTCTAAATGTTTAAGAACTGCAGTGGATGGAAACATCGAAGGTAGACAAAAATGCCAGGGAAACTCAGCGGGTGAGCAGCATCTGTGGAGCGAAGGAATATGTGACGTTTCGGGTCGAGACCCTTCTTCAGGCTGCCTCACCCGCTGAGTTTCTCCAGCATTCGTGTCCACCTCCGAGCTGTCTAAATGTCTGCGCGGCGCAGGGTCCCCACCGGCTGGTAAACCCCGATACTGCGGAATCGGCCGATATATTAACCCATTGCCCGTGGCGACGGTGAATCTGGGGCAGAGAGAATGAACATATTCCGATGGTGGTGGCCGGCATCGACGTGGGGCGGGGACTGAGACACAATCCGGCATGACGAGAGAAACGAACAGGAGATACCGCAAGAGCTACCTGGTTGTCTAACTTGTTGATGCCTCGAGTTCACCAGTTCCTAATGGATTGTGGCCCTTAGGTTAAAGCCGGGGTTATTCCAGTCATGATCTTACACACCTTTATAAAATCACCCCTCATCCTACTGCGTTCCAAAGAATAAGGTCCTAGTCTGCCCAACCTCTCCCTATAGTGAGGCCCTCAGGCCCAGGCAACATACTCATAAATATTGTCCACACCCTTTCCAATTTATTCACATTCTTCACACAGCAGAGTGAACAAAACTGAACATATTACTCCAAACTGACCATCCTTAATATGAAATGATGCACGGTTTCTCCAAATATAGATGCGCCTGAAGACTGGAGCGTGAGAGACGTGTGTACTGATGTGGATTAAAATATGTTTACTTCCATCCTGATCCCGGGCTGTGAACGGAGATGCGGGCGGCGGGTTCCACTGCCCAAAAGGTGCAACGCCTCCTCAGTTGCACCTCCTTAGCGCTGGTCCCTGTCCCTTTCTGTCCCGCCTTAGACAATCCCAGGGCAATCTCTCCGCTTTCGTCTATATTCAGGCCGGTTTAATGTCTAACTGACCCCTCCCTCGTGTGATTAGTTGGGAGTGGCCAGGACTCTGAACACTGAACACTTGCAGCCAAATCACATTAATTCCCCAGAGACGGCAGCGCGCGCAGTGGAAACACTTTGAACCAGGAAGTGGAGGTTAAAATGGCTGCGAAAGACATTGTCGACAGTTTAACCGAGGAGGTAGTTTGTCCCATCTGCCTGGATTTCTTCACCGATCCGGTTATACTGGAGTGCGGGCACAACTTCTGCCGCTCCTGCATCACACGGAGTTGGGACAAGGAGGAGAGAAACTCCTGCCCGGAATGTAGAGAGGAGTTTACAGACCGCACCCTCAAGGTTAGTCGGGCCTTGGCGAGACTGTCTGAGAAAGCTCGAACACTGAGCCTGAATCGGACAGAGAAGGAAAGCAAACTTCAGTGCGAGAAACATCAGGAAGAACTGAAGCTGTTTTGTGAAACAGACAAGAAAGTGATTTGTGTGATCTGTCGAGATGCGCGGGAACACAAGTCTCACAGTTTCATACCGACAGAAGAAGCTGTGGACATCTACAAGGTAAAAGCAAACCGATATTGATCACATCATTGTGTCATGTTTTGTATATTTTCTGACATTTTTATTCTCTGATCTGAAACCCAACTCCAGGATCAGGTGAAATCTTCCTTCGAATCTCTCACGAAAAAGAAATCAGAGATCGAGCAAATGGAGCAGCAACAGAAAGAGAAGATTTCTGTTGTTCTGGTGAGTTGTTCTGTTGTTCAATTTCGATTTCCTGATCTTGTGTAGTTTTCATCAATGTGATGCATGGGGCTTTGTTCCACAGAGGACCAGGAGCGGCTGGTGCAGTGTTGCCCACTCTGCAACGTTCCATCACACTTCAAAATAAGTGGGCTAGCGGAAGCTGCTGATTGGTGGAAGCGGACTGAGGAAACAGCTGATTGGGAGTAACCCTAGATACTGCCGGCCCTGCTGATTTGTTTCAGCACTTTGTATTGTATCCTGGGTAAGGGGGGAGTATGAGCGTCAGGGCAGTTTACTGTTCTGGATGTCAGGTGTGGGAAGTCATGGAGTCTGATAGCCTTCAGCACGTCCACATCTGCACCAGGTGCATCGAGATGGGACTCCTAATGGACCGTGTTAGGAACCTGGAGCAGCAGCTCAACAATCTCTGTCTGGTCAGGGAGAGTGAGAAGGTCATAGAGAGGAGTTATAGAGAGGTTGTCACTCCAAGACCACGGGAGGCAGACAAGTGTGTCACGGTTAGGAGGGGCAAGGGGCAGAGGCAGGGACTAGAGATTACCCCGGTGGCTGTACATCTTGGAAATAAGTATTCCTGTTTGAGTACTGTTGGGGGGGACAGTCTACCTGGGGGTAGCGACAGCCGTCGGGTCTCCAGCACAGAGATGGCCCTGTTGCTCAGATTGGTAGGGAAAAGAAGAGGAGGGCAATAGTAATAGGGGACTCCATAGTTAGGGGGTCAGATAGGCGATTCTATCGACGCAGTTAGGAGACCCGGATGGTAGTTTGCCTCCCTGGTGCCAGGGTCTGGGATGTGTCTGAACGTGTCCCAGATATCCTGAAATGGGAGGGAGAGGAGCCTGAGGTCATGGTATATATAGGTACCAATGACATAGGTAGAAAAATAGAAGAGGTCCTGAAAGGAGAATTTAGGGACTCAGGAAGAGAGTTAAGGAGAAGGACCGCAAAAGTAACAATCTTAGGATTACTGCCTGTGCCACGCGACAGTGAGAATAGGAATGGAGTGAGGTGGAGGATACAGGCATGGCTGAGGGACTGGTGCAGAGGGCAGGGATTCAAGTTTCTGGATCATTGGGACCACTTTTGGGGAAGGTGTGGCCTGTACAAAAATGACGGGTTGCACTTGAACCCGAGGGGGACCAATATCCTGGCGGGGAGATTTGCAAAGCCTGCTGGGGAGACTTTAAACTAGAATGGTTAGAATGGTTCAAATAGAGAAAGCAAGTAGACAGTGTGTGAGGCAGGAGGCAGAGAAGGGAAGCACTCAGACCCGACATTTAGGGGAGAAAGAAGAAAAAGATAATAAACAGAGAATAAGAGGTAGTCGGTTTCTTAAATGTGTATATTTTAATGCTAGGGACATTGTAACAAAGGTGGATGAGCTTAGAGCCTGGATTGATACCTGGAAGTATGATGTTGTGGTGATTAGTGAAACATGGTTGCAGGATGGCTGTGATTGGAATCTAAATTTTGCAGGATTTTGTTGCTTCAGGTGTGATGGAATTGGAGGGGCAAGAGGTGGAGGTGTTCCATTGCTTGTCAGGGAAGATATTACAGCAGTGCTTTGGCAGGATAGATTAGAGGGCTCGTCTAGGGAGGCTATTTGTGTGGAACTGAGAAATGGGAAAGGTGCAGCAACACTTATAGGGGTATATTATAGACCGCCTAATGGGGAGCGAGATTTGGAAGAGCAAATACGTGAGGAGATAGCAGATATTAATAGTAAGCACAAGGTCGTGATTGTGGGAGATTTCAATTTTCCACACATCGACTGGGAAACACATTCTGTAAAAGGGCTGGATGGTTTGGAGTTTGTAAAATGTGTGCAGGATAGTTTTTTGCAGCAATACATAGAGGTGCCTACTAGAGAAGGGGCAGTGCTGGACCACCTGTTAGGAAATGAGACAGGTCAGGTGGTGGAGGTATGTGTTGAGGAGCACTTCGGGTCCAGTGATCACAATACCATTAGTTTTAATATAATTATGGAGAAGGTCAGAACTGGACCAAGGGTTGAGATTTGTGATTGGAGAAAGGCTAACTTTGAGGAGATGCGAAAGGATTGAAAAGGAGGGAATTTAGCATTTTGTTTTATGGGAAGGATGTATTAGAGAAATGGAGGACATTTAAAGGTGAAATTTTAAGAGTACAGAATCTTTATGTCCCTGTTCGGTTGAAAGGAAAGAGTAATAATTGGAAAGAGCCATGGTTTTCAAGGGAAATTGGACACAGTTCAGAAAAAGAGAGAGATCTGCAATAATTATTGGCAGCATGGAGTGAATGAGGTGCTTGAGGAGTATAAAGAATGTAAAAAGAATCTTAAGAGAAAAATTGGAAAAGCTAAAAAAGGAACATGGGGTTGCTTTGGCAAGTAAGGTGAAAGTAAATCCAAAGGGTTTCTACAGCTATATTAATAGCAAAAGGATAACAAGGGATAAAATTGGTCCATTAGAGAGTCAGAGTGGACAGTTATCTGCAGAGCCACAAGAGATGTGGGAGATATTGAACAATTTTCTTTGGTATTCATTAAGGAGAAGGATATTGAATTATGTGAGGTAAGGGAAACAAGTAGCTATGGAAACTATGATGATCAAAGATGAGGAAGTACTGACGCTTTTGAGAAATATAAAAGTTTATATGTCTCCAGGTCCTGACAGGATATTCCCAAGGACATTGAGGGAAGTTAGTGTAGAAATAGCAGGGGCTATGACAGAAAGATTTCAAATGTCATTAGAAATGGGAATAGTGCTGGAGGATTGGCGTACTGCGCATGTTGTTCCATCGTTTAAAAAGGTTTCTAAGAGTAAACCTAGCAATTATAAACCTGTTAATTTGATGTCAGTGGTGGGCAAATTCATGGAACGGATACTTAGAGGTAATATATATAATCATCTGGATAAACAGGGTCTGATTAGGAACAGTCAACATGGATTTTTGCCTGGAAGGTCATGTTTCACTAATCTTCTTGATTTTTTCGAAGAGGTTACTAGGGAAACCGATGAGGGTAAAGCGGTTTTTTGAAGAGGTTACTGATGAGGGTAAACTGTTGTTTGTCATATACATCAATGATCTGGATGATGGTGTGGTAAATTGGATTAGTAAGTATGCAGATGATACTAAGATAGGTGGCGTGGATAATGAAGTTGATTTTCAGTCTACAGAGAGATTTAGGCCATTTGGAAGTGTGGGCTGGAAAATGGCAGATGGGGTTTAATGCAGATAAGTGTGAGGTGTTACATCTTGGCAGGACAAATCAAAATAGGACGTACATGGTAAATGGTAGCAAATTGAGGAATGCAGTTGAACAGAGGGATCTAGGAATAACTGCATAGTTCCCTGAAGGTGGTATCTCATGTAGATAGGGTGGTAAAGAAAGCTGTTGGTGTGCTGGCCTTCATGAATCAGAGCATTGAGTACAGAAGTTGGGATGTAATGTTAAAATTGTACAAGACATTGGTGAGGCCAATTCTGGAGTATGGTGTACAAGTTTGGTTGCCAAATTATAGGAAAGATGTCAACAATATGGAGAGCACAGAGGAGGTTACTAGAATGATGCCTGGGATCCAGCATCTAAGCTACAGAGAAATGCTGAACAAGAAAGGCCTTTATTCTTTGGAACGCAGAAGGTTAAGGAGGGACTTGATAGAGGTCTTCAAAATTATGAGAGGGATAGACAGAGTTGACGTGGATAAGCTTTTTCCATTGAGAGGAGGGAAGATTGAAACAAGAGGACATGATTTGAGAATTAAGGAACAAATGTTTAGCGGTAAGATGAGGAGGAACTTCATTACTCAGAGAATGGTAGCTGTATGGAATGTGCTTCCAGTGGATGTGGTGGAGGCAGGTTCGATTTTATCATTTAAAAATAAATTGGATAGGTATATGGACGGGAAAAGAATGGAGGGTTATGGTCTGAGTGCAGGCAGATGGGACTAGGTGAGAGTAAGTGTTCGGCACGGACTAGAAGGGCCGAGATGGCCCATTTCCGTGCTGTGATTGTTATATGGTAACGTTAGAACACCTCTCTACAGCACAAGAGCCGAGGGTTTGAGCTGTAGAGATAGAGACTGTGCGGGCAGGTACTGACTGTAGATAGAGTGGATGTGGATGTGGAAAGAATACTGGTGGAACTGTATGACCAGAGGCCATAGCCTCAGAATTAAAGGGCACTCTTTTAGAAAGAAGGTGAAGAGAAACTTAGAAAAACCGTCACGGTGGCGCAGCGATAGAGTTGCTGCCTTACAGCGAATGCAGCGCCGGAGATGCAGGTTAGATCCTGACTACGGGTGCTGTCCGTACGGAGTTTGTACATTCTCCTCGTGACGTTTTCTCTGAGATCTTCGGTTTCCTCCCACACTCCAAAGGTTGGTAGGTTAATTGCCTTGGTTAATGTAAAAATTGTTAATGTGTGGGGATTGCTGGTCGGCACGTACTCAATGGGCCGAAGGGCCTGTTTCTGCGTTATTTCTAAATTAAAAAACATCCTAAACTTATTTTCTCAGAGGGTAATTAATCTATGGAAATCATTGGACATGTTTGGCCAAACGGCTTATTTCTGTGCTCCATGCCACAAGATTGATTGGCCAACTACCCCCTTGCATATCGCTGGGAAACACAAAACAGTGACATTATATATTGATCTTCACCTTTCATTTCACAGGAAGAGTCACACAACCTTCAGTCACAGATCACATCCCAGTTTGCTGAACTGCACCAGATTTTCACTGAGAAAGAGCGGCGTGTACTCGCAGATATCCGGGAAGAAGAGATGAAAATTCGGAACGCAATGGAGAAAAGGCTTCAAGAGATTCAAGCAAATTTAAATTCTATCCAAAAGGAACTCTCAACGTTGCAGGAACAGATAGATCAAAAAGACAATCGAATATTTCTGAAGGTGAGGGGTTACACTACAGTTAGGCGAAGTGAAACTGCACAGTCACAACATGGTGGGTGACATTTCTGAAATGAATGCATCATTTACCTGTAATTCAGAGCTGGGCCAATGTTCCGTCTGTTCCAGCGATGTGCTGCTGTTATTCCCAAACTAAATGGCCTCCTGCATAAATTATGGGATCTCGGAACAGGCTGCAAACTCCTTGAGAAAGAGTCGCTGTGATCTTGTCACTGAGTTAATGAACGTGTAATATTTCCCCGAAAAGAAGCAAAATCTACAGGAATCATAAGACCACGGGAAAAGTCTTCTGTATGGTCAGCATTAGAGGAAAAGGAGTTTGTGGTGTTTGAACATCCCCGTGAAGGCAGTCTAATGATTTTAGCCTAGGATACACGTTGGAATTTGTTCTCCTCAACAGAACTTAATTGGACCTGTTCAATTCCTAGTTATCCTTTTGCTCTTAAAAGGGAATATTGTCCGCCTGGTTATTCTTCTGCTGGTAATATACTTGTAGAATGTTGTTGGGGGGGTCTGCCACAATTATCCAAGCCACATTGAGAGCCTTTTGCGTAGCTTTCATGACCTTAACCATGAAATTATGTTGCAGCATTGGAGGCAACACAAAACTGAATCACCAGGATAATTGCAGGATAAGGGGCTTGTCTCATCAGCAGGGTTTATCGAGGTTGGATCGATATTCCTTGCAGTTTAAAAGAATGAAGAGTCATTTTGCCATTGTCCCTAAGGTCTACGACTGGATAGAGAGCAGTGAATCTCTGGAATTCTCCAACCCAGAGACTTTTGGGGATTGAAACTGTCAGCAGTATTTGAACCAGAAGGAGCGACAATTTGTTTGAAAATTCCAGGAATTGAACATGAGGGGAATGGGGGAAAAAAGGGGGAGTTCTGTCGTGGGCAAGATTAGCCATGACCACATTGTGGGGATTAACATTGAAATCTAGAATGTGGCGCACGCATCATCATTTATCATCTGTCATCCATGAATTGAACTTGCAGGGAATGGGGCAAACAGGGGGAAATCTCTTGTACTTATCCTGCTTCCCCTTCAATGTATCTCCAACATTGACTTGGCCACTTTCGTGCGATTGAGTTCCACGTTCCCTTTGCTGCATGACTAATGGGATTTATTAAACACCATCCCATATTTCATCTTTGAATTTTGGTCTCCCTAAAAGTAGCAATACTATTTGCCCCCCCACCCATTTAAATCCACAGATAATCTTCAATCACCCCATCCCTTCATTCCCTGGCATCTTCAGATAACTCCCCACCACCTTCTCATTCTTGCCCGTAACTTGCACCCTCTCAATGATGGCATCATTTTCATGTACGTTCCTTGTGTTTCCCCCCGTGGTTCTTTGTCCCGACGGAAATATCCTTTATATGTCTGTGTGGCTGCCGCAATAAGAGTTGGTAAATTGGAATCTTGTGGCAATTTGCGTGCCATTTCTGCTGTCGGGATGTGGATGTTCTGTCTCAGTTATTCAGCTGTGTGTCTTATTTCTTTCAGGAGGCAGTTGGTCGGAGAAGGAGGTAGGACACGCTCTTGATTGAAACGCTGTATGTTTTTGTAGAACAGCTCCGAAATTGTGGAAGCTCAGGTTTTAACCAGCTGTTAAATATTTGCAGGGTTAGTGATGAAGATCGTACATTGTCAGTGACAGATGGTGCCTTGCCGATTGAAAAGATTCATCACCACTTTGTGTTGAACACGCTGTGGAGGGAAACTTGTGCCATTCAGCGAGGTAAACTTGTTCAGTTTCCATTCTTCTCATTAATTACACCTTTAAGTACTACAAATGCAAAGATTACGCACCTCTGGCATCTTGTTCTATCTCTCTACCATCCACTGTCTGAAAGCATTGACCTTCAATGCCTTTTCCAACTTTACCATCTCACCTTCAACTGATGCTCTCAATCTTTAGACTTTAGAAAATTCTGTCTTCCATTCTTCAGCCCATTAGACCTGCTAATTAAAATCACATTTCATCTCAGGTCACCTTCTTCATTCTCCATGACGCCACCAATCTTAGTGTCCTCCACAAACCTACTAACATGCCACCCACATACACATACAAAGCGTTCGTATAAATAACGACCAACAATTGAGATAGAGTCGTGCTCTATGGTACACCCTTTGTGAGAGTCTCCAGTCTGAAAAGCATTCCTCCACCAACCCTCAGTCTCCTGCCTTCAGGCCACGGTTATGCTCCATTGTGTAACTCTTCCTGGATTCGATCAGATCCAAACATCCAGACCACGTACCACGCAGACGGTTGAAGTTGTTTCTCCAACATAGCAGTAATATCTGTTATTGTGTGATGTCGTTGATGGTGACAGGCCAGATTTCTGGTTATAGGTAAATGGGAAAATAGTTGGATATTGGAAAGATCATTAAACTGATGGTGATGGGGAAGTCACACTGAAGAGGAACTGGTGCCAGCTTCGTTCAGCCATCATCACTTTGAACAGAGGATAGGCCTGAGGCGGAGCCAACTCCGCACCTATTTTCTTCCTGTCTTATGTTTTTTTCTACTTATACAAAGATAAACTTTGCATAGAGCGAATGTAGCAACGATTGACAATACTTGTTTCTTTAACGATATTTCTTGTGCGGGTGACATTGAGTAGACTCTGCCTGTATTTGAGGAGATCGCTGGGAAATACAAAGTTCCTACACTGCTCAGTGGGTTGGACGCAGGGAGGATGTTTCCCCTGTCTGAGGGGTCAGGAGCCAACGGAAACTCTCTCAGAATGTGGGCTGAACCATTTAGGACAGAGACAAAAATACATGACTGCACGCAGAGACTGGGCAACCTTTGGAATTCCCTGCACCGCTGGCTGTGGATAATCAGTCATTCAGTGCTCTTGGAGCCAGAGAGCCATGGTTGTACATTACATAGTCAGGTCCTTCGGCCCATCATGTCCATGGCCACCTTTATTCCCAGCCACTCTAATCCTCATTTGCTCACATTAGAAACATATTATTCTACACCTCGTTTCCTAAAGCGCAATGCCTCTTACATGTAGTGATTGCATCTGATTCCACCACCACCTCAGGTAAAATATTCCAGGTATTTAACTCTGTGAAGAAAACTACATTCTCCAGTATTGATAGCCCTGCATGAAAATAAAGTTTTGTTGATATTGCCTCTATCCTGCTGCAGACTTTGAGAGACTTCCTTGCAATCCACAACCTTACCCGTTCTCTGCAAACTTTGTAGTCGCACCTCCTACATTCACATCCAAGCCATTAAAACATAAATTACACAGCAAAGGTTGCAGCACCGATCTCTGCTGCACACCACCAGTCACAGACCTCCAGGCAGAAAAATCATCTTTCTACGCTACCTTCAATCTCCAACCATTAAGCCAATTGTGGGTCAATTTTGCTAACTCGTCTTGGTTCACACCTGCCTTCGCTTCCTGGATCAGCCTTACATGCGGAACATTGTCAAGTCCCTCAGTGAGTTCATATATTACTTCACAATGAGATCAGAGTGTTCTTGGTTGTACAGACGCATCAAATCCACCCTCCACTAAAGAAAGCAAGTAAACAGTAGCAGATTGCCTCGCCTGTCCAGTCCATTCCCGTTCAGTGTGATCACGGCAACTCCACCCCACATCTCTACATCCTCTTTGACCACCTCTAATCACCACTCACACCGCTCTCCTCGTCTTCCAATCTGCTTATCCTTCGCCATCTCCTGGCAAGATATTTGAATACCCGCCTTA
This sequence comes from Raja brachyura, assembly GCA_963514005.1. The sequence continues at coordinate 35,385,671 of OY740805.1, forward strand.
TTTCTCCATCCCCACCCGCAATCTCTCGTTCATCCTCACTTTCCGCGTTCGTTTCCCGTCTCGCCAGCTCCCGTTAACCCGCGGAATTCCCACGATCCTGCCCGGTTGCGAAACTCCGGGAAAGATGTGTATTGTCCACCGGATGTGGTTGCGGTGAACCCCCGGGCAAGGTTTCCGTTGTCCGCCCGCCTGTGCCTGAGGCCGAGCGGCTTCTCCCCCGGTCCCGGGGCCGCGCTGCCCGAGTCTCCCCCCGACCCCCGGGGACTCTCTGATTCTCTGCTTCTCCCCCCAGTCTCCGTCACCCTGGATGTGGAAACAGCGCATGCGGAGCTCGAGGTGTCTGAGGATCGGAAGAGGGTGAGATGGACCGGGACCCGGAGGCGTCTCCCTGACACCGGGAAGAGGTTTACAGACAGTGCGTGTGTGCTGGGATCGGAGGGATTCACATCGGGGAGACATTACTGGGAGGTGGAGGTGGCGGGGAGTGAGTGCTGGGGTCTGGGAGTCGCCGCAGAGTCTGTGGAGAGGAAGGGACCGGTCACACTGTCCCCGGAGACTGGAGTCTGGAGCATCGACCGAGACGAGGATGAGTTTGATGCAGATACCGACCCTACATCCCCTCTCCCCGCCCGTCCCATCCCCGGGAGGGTGGGAGTTTATCTCAGTTACGAGTCTGGGACAGTTTCATTTTACGACGCGGACACCAAGTCCCATCTCCACACCTTCACTGGCAACAAATTCACGGAGAAACTTTATCCTTTCTTCTGGCCTTGTGATGAAAACCAGTGGCTGAGAATCTGCTCCGGTTCCGGTCCGGGTGTGTAAAAGGGTCGGGTCCCGGGACCGGCGTCAGGAGCGGGGCTCAGGGGCTGTGGGGCAGAAACCCGGTGGACAACAGGTCGGTGCTGAACGGCTCACATTTAATCCCCAAATTCCGCGTCGTGAAACCCCAGTGAGCGCGGAAATAAAACCAGGGGGAATGTAAATGTGGGAAGAGTGAAATAAACAGAAACTGAAATCAGAGCTGTCTGTCGATCCGTTCATTTTAACGCATTAACCGCGTCCGGCAACGGAACAGAAATTACTTTTGTGAAAATGTCAAGATTGAAACAATCTCCCTTCCCACTGGTTCAGCAGCAGCCGCGGGCGGCGGGTCCTGAGCTCTGGGCTCCCCCGGGTCCTAATACCCGCCGACACATTGTGGTGTTCCGGGTGGGCTCTGCCTGCTTCACTGCAGAATGCGGGTAACGTACCTTGTTTTAGTCGTTGCCACAGCCCTCCCTCGCCGCTTCCTCGGGTACAGTATGGCGGGCATTTGAGACATGTAAGAACATTTTAAACATTAAAAAATCCTTGTTCCACTTTTCATGCCTGCGTGTTCTTCAGCGCAATGGGAACCTGACAGGCAGGAATGGATGCTCTGTGGGGGAGCCACTAAGAGTGCATTGGGGGGAGATGGACTGAATGCGTGTGGGGGGGGGGGAGGGGAATGGCAAGGAGCAGAGTGTGGGGGGGGGATGGGTGAAGGGAGGTGGGGTGACTGACTGAACTGCCAGCCTACCAGCCGTGAGTGACTGCACTGCCAGCCCACCAGTCGTGAGGAAGTGAACTGCCAGCCCACCAGTTGCAAGTGACTGCACTGCCAGCCCACCAACTGTGTGTAAGTGAACTGCCAGCCCACCAGCTGTAAGTGACTGAACTGCCAGCCCACCAACTGAGTGTAAGTGAACTGCCAGCCCACCAGCTGTAAGTGACTGAAATGCCAGCCCACCCGCCGTGAGTGACAGCACTATAAGCCCACCAGCCATGAGTAAATGAACTGCCAGCCCACCAGCTGCAAGTGACTGAACTGCCAGCCCACCAGCCGTGAGTTACTGCACTGCCAGCCCACCAGCCGTGAGTAAGTGAACTGCCAGTCCACCAGCTGTAAGTGACTGCACTGCCAGCCAACCAGCTGTGAGTAAGTGAACTGCCTGCCCACCAGCTGTAAGTGACTGAACTGCCTGCCCAATAATCCATTCGGGCCACAGTCCATACTAGCCCTCTAGAAACAGTCAGTTAGGCCCACAACACCCATACTAGCGCAACACAAGCACCCCCCTCACCACCCCACCCCACTGGCCAGCAGTATTGGAATTGGTGGAGAGTTGGAATATTGCGTTGGGTGACCTGCCCTCCCGTGTGATGCTGGGAACCAACGGGTCCCACTTAGTCTAGTATTATATAAAAATAATATCTATATTACTAAAACTCTGAACAACTTCCTGTTCTGTATATTGATTTTAGAAAAAAAGCTGCCACTTACGGCTGTGATTTTTGCCCATCTTGCTCAGAGTCCCCCTCCGCTGCGTGCTGGTGTATGACTGTCCACCCACCCATCCACACACACACCCACACACACCCACACCCACACACACACCCACACACACACACACACACACACACACACACACACATCCGTACAAAATTCTTAAGGGGTTGGACAGGCTAGATGCAGGAAGATTGTTCCCGATGTTGGGGAAGTCCAGAACAAGGGCTCACAGTTTAAGGATAAGGGGGAAATCTTTTAGGACCGAGATGAGAAAAACATTTTTCACACAGAGAGTGGTAAATCTCTGGAATTCTCTGCCACAGAAGGTAGTTGAGGCCACTTCATTGGCTATGTTAAGAGGGAGTTAGATGTGGCCCTTGTGGCTAAAGGGATCAGGGGTTATGGGGAGAAGGCAGGTACAGGATACTGAGTTGGATGAGATTTCCCCCTTATCCTTAAGCTATGACCCCTTGTCCTGGACCTCCCCAACATCAGGAACAATCTTCCTGCATCTAGCCTGTCCAACCCCTTAAGAATTTTGTATGTTTCTATAAGATCCCCTCTCAATCTCCTAAATTCTAGACAGTATAAACCCAGTCTATCCAGTCTTTCTTCATAAGACATCCTGGCATCCCAGGAATCAGTCTGGTGAACCTTCCCTGCACTCCCTCTTTGGCAATAATGTCCTTCCTCAGATTTGGAGACCAGAACTGTACGCAATATTCCAGGTGTGGTCTCACCAAGGCCCTGTACAACTGAAGTAGAACCTTCCTGCTCCTATACTCAAATCCTTTTGCTATGAAAGCTAACATACCATTCGCTTTCTTCACTGCCCGCTGCACCTGCATGCCTACTTTCACTGACTGGTGTACCATGACACCCAGGTTGCGCTGCATCTCCCTTTTTCCTAATCGGCCACCATTTAGATAATAGTCTGCTTTCCTGTTTTTGCCACCCAAGTGGATAACCTCACATTTATCCACATTATACTGCATCTGCCAAAGATTTGCCCACTCACCCAGCCTATCCAAGTCACCTTGCAGTCTCCTAGCATCCTCCTCACAGCTAACACTGCCCCCCAGCTTAGTGTCATCCGCAAACTTGGAGATATTGCCTTCAATTCTCTCATCCAGATCATTAATGTATATTATAAATAGTTGGGGTCCCAGCACCGAGCGTTGCGGTACCCCACTAGTCACTGCCTACCATTGTGAAAACGACCCGTTTACTCCTACTCTTTGCTTCCTGTTTGCCAGCCAGTTCTCTATCCACATCAATACTGAACCCCCAATGCCGTATGCCTTAAGTTTGTATACTAATCTCTTATGTGGGACCTTGTCGAAAGCCTTCTGGAAGTCCAGATACACCACATCCACTGGTTCTCCCCTATCCTAATTACATGTACTAATTACATCTTCGAAAAATTCCACAAGATTCGTCAGGCATGATTTATCTTTCGTAAATCCATGCTGACTTTGTCCAATGATTTCACCACTTTCCAAATGTGCTGCTATCCCATCTTTAATAACTGACTCTAGCAGTTTCCCCACTACCGATGTTAGACTAACTGGTCTGTAATTCCATGTTTTCTCTCTCCCTCCCTTCCTAAAAAGAGGGGTTCCGTTCGCTACCCGCCAATCCTCAGGAACAACTCCAGAATCTAAAGAGTTTTGAAAGATTATCACTGATGCATCCACTATTTCCGGAGCTACTTCCTTAAGTACTCTGGGATGCAGCCTATCTGACCCTGGGGATTTATCGGCCTTTAATCCATTCAATTTACCCAACACCACTTCCCGACTAACCTGGATTTCACTCAATTCCTCCTTTGACCCGCAGTCCCTTGCTATTTCCGGCAGATTATTTATGTCTTCCTTAGTGAAGACGGAACCAAAGTAGTTATTCAATTGGTCCACCATATCCTTGTTCCCCATGATCAACTCACCTGTTTCTGACTGCAAGGGACCTACATTTGTTTTAACAAATCTCTTTCTCTTCACGTATCGAAGCAGGATGGAAGCAGTTTCTTTGGGGCCAGCTCATCTGCTTCAACACCAGGAACTGCCTCTTGAGGTGACTCACCTGCTTCAGGCTTTTCAGCATCTTGAACTCAATTGAAAGAGGAAAAAGAAAACAGAAAAGGAATGAAAAGTCAAATAAATCAATTTCCTCAAATATAATCTTTTCATCGTTCAAAGTAATATCATATGACCATAAATACAAAGAATTGTTGTTTGAGTCCTATCATTACCTTTCTTCCTTCTTGACATAGAAACATGGAAAATAGGTGCAGGAGGAGGCCATTTGTCCCTTCGAGCCAGCACCTCCATTCATTGTGATCATGGCTGATCGGCCCCAATCAATAACCCGTGACTGCCTTCTCCCCATAGCCCTTGATTCCATTAGACCCTAGAGCTCTATCTAATTCTCTCTTAAATCCATCCAGTGATTTGGCCTCCACTGCCCTCTATGGCAAGGAATTCCACAAATTCACAACTCTCTGGGTGAAAACGTTTTTTCTCACCTCAGTCTTAAATGGCCTCCCATTATTTTAAAACTGTGGCCCCTGGTTCTGGACTCGCCCAACATTGGGCAAGTCCAGAACCATTTTTCCTGCATCTAGCTTGTCCAGTCCTTTTATTATTTTATACGTTTCTATAAGATTCCTCCCCCATCCTTCTAAATTCCAATGAATATAAGCCTAGTCTTTCCAATCTTTCCTCATATGACAGTCCCGCCATCCCAAGGATCAATCTCGTGAACCTACGCTGCAGTACCTCAATCACAAGGATATCCTTCCTCAAATTAGGAGACCAACACTGTACACAATAGTCCACGTGTTGTCTTACCAGACCTCCTATAGCTCGATTTGTTGTTGTTATGTTGCAGAAGTGACGATAGTACTCGGCATGATAACCTGGGATATACTGCTGCCTCCTAATAATCAAAGAAAAAATGTCAGGAAGTATTTTACATCTTTTCATGTTTTATATTATGTAAGACAATATCAACATATGAATGGGTAAATTATACATGTACGCATCTCCAGGTAGATGGGATGGCAAGTCAGCAAATGATCAAATTAGTGCTCATTCTGTGGCACAGTGTCTACATTGCATGTCCACACAAAACACTTTTGCATGTGAATGTGCATGGGGCTCTGAAGAGTGGAGGGGTAGAAGCTACAGAGGAAAACCCATCTCATGGTACATAGGTCTGCATGGAGTTCTATTCATAAAGCGTCAACCTCTTCTTAATGTCAATGAGACTTACACAGTCATTTACTATCATAGATAAGTTAGTTCAAGTTCAAGTGGAGGGGCAGAGGCTACAGAAAACCCCCATCTCATAGTCATTAAGTATGCATGGACTTCAATTCATAAAATATCAACCTCTTCTTAATGTAAATGAGATTAAGTTACTAAATTACTACCATAGATAAATTAGTTCAAGTTCAAGTTCACATACACCAATTGATTTCAACATAAACATCAATCATTTGAGACCATTTATTACTCTAATGGAAGCCAATAAAGTGCAGCCAATATTCCCCCGTTGTTCTCCCCTGGTCGGGGCCTGGAAACGGCCGCTACGGACGACACTATGTACAGCCTCCCCCCCCCCCCCCCCCTAAGACTTATTAGACTCCATCAAGCTAGCATTAGTGGCAACTTTTAATTTACTTTGTTATGGAAACTTTGTTATGTTTAGGCCCTCAACTTCATGAATGAATAATGAATGAATGAATGAATGAATGAATGAATGAATGCACAGCCTCCAAATCTCATTTTTTCAAATTATAAAAGGGTGCAATTATATTAATTAAAGTCCATACAGATTAATTTTCATAAATTAAGATCTTACCTTTCAGTTCCAGTTGCTCCACAACGTTTGACAGGTTTCACGACTTGGCTGTCCTCTTTGTGTTGCAGCACCTTGGCAGCGACTTTGCTCTCAAGACTTTCCGCCACTTCTATCCACTTAGTTGCACATTCTTCAGACTTCTTAATGCTTTTCTCACTTAGCTCAATTACCCTGCTACAAGTTTCCATGACATGTATTCCACAGAAAACAAAGACCCTTCACTGGAATCTCCAGTAAAACTGGCATCAGTCAAGCCCCTGACCCACTTGACTGATCTGTGCCGAGCTTTTTTTACTCATGGACATTTTATAGCAGGTTGAAAAAGCGCCGCAACCTACTTGAGGCCACGAGTACGTGCAGACCAATCACGAGCATGAGGAAGAGTAAACGGAGACCTCCTACGACCTCGTGGAGACTATGCTACGATTATGAGTCAAGGGCAACCTCGGCAGAGGTCGGCAATTAGTTCGTACAAGTGGGGCAGGCCCTTAAAAGTACTCTCACCCATGATGTGTGCTCCCTGCCTAGCTAGCCTGAAACAAAGCATGTGATTGGCCAATTGGTGTCCGACTCAATGTTAAACATGCTTTGATTGGACAAAAGCTACTAAAAAAAAATCAGGTTTTTAATTTAGAGATCACCAGACTTAATCTCCGAGATAAAACTTTAGCTAATATTTTTTGATGTGTTTAGAAGTGCAATCGCTGTGTATGATCCAGGATCTTCCAAATCCTTGTCTACTTTAGGAATAAGTGTAATTGTGGATTGATTTAAAGATTCCGGTAATTTTCCTTGTTCATATGTATATCTATACACTGTGTGTAATCTTGGGGAAATCTGATCTTGAAATGTCTTATAAAATTCTGCACTCAGGCCATCAGGGCCCGCAGCTTTTCCATTATTTAACGATCCAACTGATTCTTCAATATCTTTCACTGATATATCAGCATTTAACAAGTTTCTACCTTCCTGATCTAAACTATTAATTTGACATTCTTGTAGGAATGCTTCCATTCCATCTGTTTGTCCTGTTAATTGAGATGAATAAAGATTTTGATAATATTGTAGAAATATATCATTGATGTCTTTTGGTAAAGTCGATATATTTCCATGCTCAGATCTAATTCTATGTATCATTTTTTCATCATCTAGTTTTCTGAGTTGTCGTGCCAACAGTTTTTGTGGTTTGTCTCCAAATTCAAAATGCACTTGTTTAGTTTGTTGAAAAAGTTTAATGACTTGGTTAGAATATATTTCATTTAGTCTATATTTTAATATTGCAATTTTATTACTTAACACTTTAGAAGGATGTTTTATATTTTCAATATCTAATTGTTTTATCTCCTTTTCTAACTTTTGTTCCGTCTTTCGATTTTCTTTATTAAAATATGCTTGTGCTGATATTATTGCACCACGCATAAATGCTTTAACTGTATCCCAAAGTAGCGATGGTGAAATTTCAGGTTTGTCATTAGTTTCAAAAAATAATTTAATCTGTTTTACCACGTAATCGTAACAGTCCTTGTCCTTTAATATTTGGGGATTAAATCTCCAAGTAGGAGTTTTATTAGTTATATCTTTTAATTTTATCTTAAATGTTAGTGGAGCGTGATCCGAAATGATAATATTGTGATATTTTGCATCATACGTAAATGGAAGTAGTTTTGATAGATTTAAAAAATAATCTATCCTCGAGTAAGTTCCAAATACGGGCGAGAAGAAAGAATATTCTCGTCCGGGTGGATTATCTAATCTCCAAATATCCTTAACATTTGCTGTACTAATAAAAGAATTTATAAGTTTACTTGACTTAGAGACAGCTTTCCTTTTTGTTGAACATCTATCTAAATAGTTATCTAAAGTGCAATTTAAATCACCCCCAATTATTAAATGATATTGAGTAGATATAGGGATATTATTAAATATTTTCTTAAAAAATAATGGATTATCAAAATTAGGGGCATATATATTCATAAGAATTACTTTCTTAATTCCAAAACGTTATTCATCCCATAATCTCAGACGTTTATTTAATATTATATATTCAAAAAGGGTATGGGATACGGAATTAGCGGTTATATCGTTAGATGCAGAAAAAGCATTCGATCAGGTGGAATGGCCATATTTATTTAAAATAATGGAAAAGTTCCAATTGGGGGATAAATTTTGTAAATGGGTAAGAATCCTATATTCGAATCCTACTGCAAGAATATTAACTAACCAAATATTATCAGCTAAATTTAAGCTTTTTAGGGGGTGTAGACAGGGATGTCTGTTATCGCCTTTATTATTCGCTTTGGTGATAGAGCCTCTGGCGGAAAGAATTAGATCTGAACCTGAAATATATGGATATAATACTGATACAACAACTAATAAAATATCTTTATATGCAGATGATGTCTTAATTTATATTACAAAACCGGAAATTAGTATTCCAAAGCTATGTAATGTTATAACTAAATTTAGTACATTTCCTGGATACAGGATTAATTGGAACAAAAGTGATATTATGCCTATAACTGGAATAAATTTAAATATACTACAACAATATCCACTAAAAATAGTTACAGATAAATTTAAATATTTAGGAATTAATGTATCTAAATCCTATAACTCATTAATTAAATCTAATTATCCTCAACTATTAAATAAACTTAGTAAAAATATTTTATATTGGAAAACACTTCCTATATCTATGATCGGTAGAATAAATGCTATAAAAATGTTTTTTTACCACAATTGTTATATTTGTTTCAAACTATTCCTTTTTTCCTCCCGAAATTTTTTTTAAAAATATTGATAATATTGTTAGTAGTTTTATCTGGGACTATAAAAATCATAGAATAAGTAAAAAATATTTATGTAAATCTAAGATAAATGGAGGATTAGCACTTCCAAATTTCCTATATTATTTCTGGGCAGTCCAGATTAAGAATATGAATTTCTGGTGGGTAAATATGGATCATGAATCAATGCGGTTAAAGATGGAAAAGGAAGATTGTTTACCTTTCAATGTAGGTTCGATTCTCTTTGCGCCAAAGGAAGTACAAAAAAAATTTATAGGGACAACCCTATAATTCACAATAATAGACGCATTTGGAAACAAATAGTTAAGACTTTACATTTAGATAATCTGTCACTTAGACTACCAATTATGAATAACTCATTATTTAAACCATCTATATTAGATGGGGGGTTTGGACATTGGGACGATTTAGGAATTAAAAGAATAGAGCACCTTTATAGAAAAGGAAAATTTCTTTTATTTCAGGAGTTACAAGATATCTACGGATTGTCATCACACAACTTGTTTAGGGACTTACAAATTAGAGATTATATTAAATCAAATACACAAGATTATAGAAATAAAGAACCAGGATTATTAGATGAATTGTTTAACATGCACCCAAATACAGAAAAGTTAATAGCTTATATATATAATATTATTCTGGATAGGGAGAATCCAACAACTGAAACATATCGACAAGCTTGGGAAAATGAAATAGGATTATCTATAACAAAAGAAAATTGGGAAGAAAGTTTACAACGAATACATCGGTGTTCGTTAAATGCTAGACATACATTGATACAATTTAAAGTATTATATAGATTACATTATTCGAAAACTAAATTAAATAGAATCTTTCCCAATATTTCCTCTATTTGTGATAAATGTAAGAATTTAGAAGCAAATTTAATACATAGTTTTGTAACATGTCCTAAATTGAATTATTATTGGACAGAAATCTTTAAAGTTATTTCTGAAGTTCTTAGAGTTAAACTGGACCCAGACCCAAAGTTAATAATATTAGGAATTCCGGACTCAAACTTGGTATTAACAGCAAATCAAAGAAATGTCTTTGATTACTGTCTGATAATAGGGAAAAAAATCATACTGAAATTTTGGAAGGGAACATTATCCCCCACAATTAAAATGTGGGCAGCAGAGATGACGGAGACTTTGCATTTGGAAAGAATTAGATTTGTCCTAATGGACAAATATAATTCCTTTGAACAGATATGGTCTCCATATATACAGTATTTAGAGAAGTAGCTGTTCTTGGCATCACGGCTCGACGGGTACCCTACAGGATTTGATGAAAATAATTCACTTTCAAACTGGGATTTATATGCATGTCTCTATTGATATTATTATTTGTAATAGTTTTATTTACAATATATTTTGTTGTTTTTCATTTATATATACATATATAATATTTTTTCACTTTTTTTCTGTTTCTGTTTTTTTTATTTTTTTTCCTCTTCCCTTTCTTTTTTTATATATAATCAAAATTATTATTTAATCACAACTTTATTGATTTAAAACTATTCTATTCTCTTTCTTTCTATATTTCTAAAAAATAGAAGATAATAATAATCAATGTGATATTTGTATAAATACCGAATTAAGCTGGTGTTTGTAAATTTGTTTTAAACATTGTAAAATGGTTACTTCTAATAAAATAAAATTTAAAAAAAAGTAAAAAAAATTCAGGTTTTTCTCAGATGTATTAAAAATGTGCAGGTTTTGTTCTTGACGAGTTTCAGGGATGATTTATATAATATTTTTTACACAATATGTTAAAATTTAATGTAGTTCCTTGAGTTGGATCACGAACTTGCACAAAAAAACTCCTCGTCCCACAGCCTATCCAGCATTATGTGATTAACGTGAAGATGAGGGATTTGCAGACAAGGTAATTAATCCTCCCGGCTTCTCTTGGGTGTGTAGGGTCAGAGGGATGGGACCCTGTTAGCTCTTGGTCTCCGCTCTCCTCGCCTGGGTCTCCGCGCTCTTCTTACAACCATTGGGACACTGCCCAGTCCATCATCGGCTCTTACCTCCCTACCATCGAGGGGATCTATCGCAGTTGCTGCCTCAAAAAGGCTGTCGGCATCATCAAGGACCCACACCATCCTGGCCACACACTCATCTCTCCGCTGCCATCGGGTAACAGGTACAGGAGCCTGAAATCTGCAACATCCAGGTTCATGAACAGCTGCTTCCCCACAGCCATCAGACTATCAGACACGACCGGCGAGACCGACGTTGGGCAGAGCCCTAGTGGTGGGTGACTCGATTGTCCGAGGAGCGGACAGGAGATTCTATGCTGGCAGATGAGATGCGAGGATGGTCTGTTGCCTCCCTGGTGCCAGGCTTCAGGATGTCACGAGCCAAATTTGGAACATCCTCAATAGAGAAGGTGAACAGCCGGCAGTAGTTGTGCACGTAGGCACAAACAACATCGGGAAGAGGAGGAAGGAGGTTCTCCAACATGAGTTTAGAGAGCTGGGAAGTAGACTGAAATGCCGGTCTTCTAGGGTGGTTATCTCTGGATTGCTTTCGGTACCTCGTGCTAGTGAGGACAGGAACAGGGAGATATGGGATCTGAATGTGTGGCTGAGGGGCTGGAGCAGGGAGCAAGGATTTAGATTTATAGACCACTGGGATCTCTTCTGGGGTAGGGGTGACCTGTACGAAAGGGAGGGGTTACACCTTAACTGGAGGGGGACTGACATTCTGGCAGGCAGGTTTGCTAGGGCTACACGTGTGGGTCTGTACTAAATAGTGTGGGGGGGGGGGGGTATTGACAAATTGGGAGTATAAAGATGGAATTGAAGAGGAAGTGACTACAGGAAAAATTACAAAAGATTCTCAAATTAATGGGAAGGAAAGCTCGAGAATGGACAACAGAGTAAGGTCAGGGCCAATTGAGAGCGGTGCGAGGGGGGAAGTGAATACAGAGGTCAAAGTGCGAATGCGCGAAGTACAAGGAATAAAGTGGACGAGCTTGAGGCTCAGTTAGAAACTGGCAAGTATGATGTTGTGGGAATTACTGAGACATGGCTGCAAGAGGGCCAGGGCTGGGATCTGAATATTCAAGGGTCTACCTCCTATCAAAAAGACAGACAGGTGGGCAGAGGGGGTGGGGTTGCCCTGTTAGTGAAGAATGAAATTCAGTCCCTTGCAAGGGGTGACATTGAAACAGGAGATGTGGAGTCAGTATGGATATAACTCAAGAATTGTAAGGGTTAAAAGACCCTAATGGGACTAATCTACAGGCCCCCAAACAGTAGCCTGGAAATAGGGCACAAGTTGAATCGGGAGGTAACATTTGCACGTTGCAAAAGCAATGCTGTGGTTGTTATGGGAGATTTCAACGTGCAGGTAGACTGGGAAAATCAGGTTGGTTCTGGACCCCAAGAAAGGGACTTTGTAGAGTGCCTTTGTGTTGGATTCTTAGAACAGCTTGTATTGGAGCCTACCAGGGAGAAGGCAATTCTGGATTTAGTGTTATGTAATGAACGGGATTTGATAAAGGATCTCGAGGTTAATGAGCCATTAGGATGCAGTGACCATAACATGGTCAGGTTTAATCTACAATTGGAAAGGGAGAAGGGTAGATCGGAGGTTTTCAGTGTTGCAGCTGAATAATGGGGCCATGAGGGAGGAGCTGGCCAAAGTTGACTGGAAAGGTACACTAGCAGGGATGACAGTGGAACAGAAATGGCAGGTGTTTCTAGGAATAATACAGAAGATGCAGGATCAGTTCATTCCTAGGAGGAAGAAAGATGGGGAGAAATGGACGACCATGGCTGACAAGGGACGTCAGGGACAGTATAAAAAATAAAGCGAAGAAGTACAACGTAGCAAAGATGAGCGGGAAGCATGAGGATTGGGAAATGTTTAAAGAACAACAGAAGATAACCAAAACGACAATACGGGGAGAAAAGATGAGGTACGAAGGTAAGCTAGCCAAGAATATAAAGCAGGATAGTAAAAGCTTCTTTAGGTATGTGAAGAGAAAACGGGGAATTATAGACCAGTTAGCCTGACATTGGTGGTGGGGAAGATGCTGGAGTCAATTACAAGAGATGAGATAGCCGAACATTTGGATAGCAGTAACAGGATCCGTCCGAGTCAGCATTGGTTTACAAAGGAGAAATCATGCTTGACTAAGCTTCTGGAATTTTTTGAAGATGTAACTAGGAAAATGGACAAGGGAGAGCCAGTGGATGTAGTGTACCTGGACTTTCAGAAAGCATTTGATAAAGTCCCACATAGGAGATTAGTGGGCAAAATTAGGGCACATGGTATTGGGGCTAGAGTGCTGACATGGATAGAGAAGTGGTTGGCAGACAGGAAACAAAGAGTGGGGTGTAACGGGTCCCTTTCAGAATGACAGACAGTGACTAGTGGGGTACCGCAAGGCTTGGCGCTGGGACCACAGTTATTTACAATATACGTCAAAGATTTGGATGAAGGGATTCAAAGTAACATTAGCAAATTTGCAGTTGACACAAAGCTGGGTGGCAGTGTGAACTGTGAGGAGGATGCTATGAGAATGCAGGGTGACTTGACAGGTTGGGAGAGTGGGCAGATGAATGGCAGATGAAGTTTAATGCGGATAAATGTGAGGTTATCCACTTTGGTCGCAAAAACAGGAAGGCAGATTACTATCTAAATGGCGTAAAGTTGGGAAAAGGGGAAGTACAACGGGATCTGGGGGTCCTTGTACATCAGTCTATGAAAGCAAGCATGCAGGTACAGCAGGCAGTGAAGAAAGCGAATGACATGTTTGCCTTTATAACAAGAGGAATTGAATATAGGAGCAAAGAGGTCCTTCTGTAGTTGTACAGCGCCCTAGTGAGACCACACCTGGCGTATTGTGTTTAGTTTTGGTCCCTTAATTTGAGGAAGGACATTCTTGCTATTGAGGGAGTGCAGCATAGGTTTACAAGGTTAATTCCTGGGATGGCGGGACTGTCATATGCTGAGAGAATGGAGCAGATGGGATAGTACACTCTGGTGTTTAGAAGGATGAGAGGGGATCTCATTGAAACATAGAAGATTGTTAAGGGTTTGGACATGCTAAAGGCAGGAAACATGTTTCCGATTTTGGGGGAGTCCAGAACCAGCGGCCACAGTTTAAGAATAAGGAGTAAGCCATTTAGAACGGAGACTTGGTGAGTCTGTGGAATTATCTGCCTCAGGCGACGGTGGAGGCTGGTTCTCTGGGTGCTTTCAAGAGAGAGCGAGATAGGGCTCTTAAAAATCGCAGAGTCAGGGGATATGGGGAGAAAGCAGGAACAGGGTACTGATTGGGGATGATCAACCATGATCACATTGAATGGTGGTGCTGACTCGAAGGGCTACTGCTGCACCTATTGTCTATTAAACACAACTTCAAACTAACTCTGAACTATAACTCTGCACTTGAACCTGAGGGGAACCAATATCCTGGCGGGGAGATTTGCAAAGGAGACTTTAAACTAGAAAGGCTGGGGTGAGGGACTCGGGTATAGGGGGCTATGGGACGGGGTGACGGGCAAAAGGCAGATAAGAGAAGCACTTGGACCCAAAATGTAGGCGAGAAAGAGGAAAAAGATAATAAACAGAGAATTAGGGATGGTGGGTTTCTAAAATGTGTATATTTTAATGCTAGGAGCATTGTAAGAAAGGTGGATGAACTTAGAGCCTGGATTGACGCCTGGAAATATGATGTTGTGGCAATCAGTGAAACATGGTTGCGGGAGGGTTGTGATTGGAAACTAAATATTCCAGGATTTCGTTGCTTCAGGTGTGATAGAATTGGAGGGATCAGAGGTGGAGGGGTTGCATTGCTTGTCAGAGAAGATATTACAGCAGTGCTTTGGCAGGATAGATTAGAGGGCTCCTCTAGGGAGGCTATTTGGGTGGAACTGAGAAGTGGGAACGGTGTAGCAATACTTTTAGGGGTGTATTATAGACCGCCAAATGGGGAGCAAGAATTGGAAGAGCTAATATGTAAGGAGATAGCAGATATTACTAGTAAGCACAAGGTAGTGATTGTGGGAGATTTCAATTTTCCAAAAATAGACTGGGAAACACATTCTGTAAATGGGCTGGATGGTTTGGAGTTTGTTAAATGTGTGCAGGTTAGTTTTTTTGCAGCAACACATAGAGGTATCGACCAGAGAAGGGGCAATGCTGGACCTCCTGTTAGGAAATGAGGCAGGTCAGGTGACGGAGGCGTTGGTGAGCACTTCCGGACCAGTGATCACAATACCATTAGTTTCAATATAATTATGGAGAGAGTCAGAACTGGACCCAGGGTTGAGATTTTTGATTGGAGAAAGGCTAACTTTGAGGGAATGCGTAATGATTTAAAAGGAGTGAATTGGGACATTTTGTTTTATGGAAAGGATGTAGAAGAGAAATGGAGGACATTTAAAGGGGAAATTGTAAGAGTACAGAATCTTTATGTCCCTGTTCGGTTGAAAGGAAATAGTAAAAATCGGAAAGAGCCATGGTTTTCAAGGGAAATTGGACCCCTGCTCTTCCTCCTCCTCTTCCTCCACCTCCTCCTCCTCCCCGTCCCCCTCTCCCTTCACCCTCTCTCCCCCTCACATCTCCTCTCCCCATCTCTCCCTCCCACTCTCCTCCCTCTCTCCCCTCTCCTTCCTTCCCTCTCCCTCCAGTCCCCCTCCCCCTCTCCCTCCCCTCTCCCACCCCTTTCCCCTCTCTCCCCTCCCCCTCCCCGCTTCCCTTCTCTCCCCTTCCCCTCCCTCTCCCTCTACCTCCCCAACTATCACCACACCACCTCACCCCACCTCTCTCCCCCTCTCCCCCATCTCGCACTCGTACCTGGACTTTCAGAAAGCATCTTATAAGGCCCCGCATAGGATATTCGTGGGGGAAATTGGGGCACATGGTATTGGGGATAGTGTGCTGACATGGCTAGAAAATTGGTTGGCAGACAGGAAACAAAGAGTAGAGATTAACGGGTCCCTTTCAGAATGGCAGGCAGTGACTAGTGGCCCCTCTCTCCCCCCCTCTCTCCCCTCCCCCACGCTACCAGGGGATTTCCACCGGTTTCATCTTCGCTGCGACGCTGCAGCGGGGCGGGGCTGCCAGCCGTGACACTGGCCAATGGGAGCAGAGGGCGGCTTGAGTCAGCAGTTGCCGGGTGGAGCGAGGCTGTAAAGATTGAGTTTCTGTCTCTGGATAACCCCGCTCCTGCTGCTGCTGTTGCTGTTGCTACCGCCTAAAGGCAGCGCGCAGCCCTTCTATTCAGTCCGCAGTGGACTGAATGCAGAAGATGGGCACCATATTCTGGAGTAACTCAGCGGGACAGGCAGCATCTTTGGAGAAAAGGAATGGGTCCATTCCCGTGAGATGCTGCCTGTCCGTGGGAAGGAAAAATTTGTGTCTAACTTCGTTTCAAACCAGCACTTTAGACACCAGACAATAGTTGCAAGAGTAGGCCATTCGGCCCTTCGAACCAGCACCGCCATTCACTGTGATCATGGCTGTTCATCCACAATCAGTACCCCGTCCCTGCCTTCTCCCCATATCCATTGACTCCACTATATTTAAGAGCTCTTTCTAACTCTCTCTTGAAAGCATCCAGACAATTAATCTTCACTGCCCTCTGAGGCAGATAATTCGACAGATTCACAACTCTCTGGGTGAGAAAGATTTTCATCCTCTCCGTTCTAAATGGCCTACCCCTTATTCTTGAACTGTGACCCTTGGTTCTGGACTCACCAAACATCGGGAACATGTTTCCTGCCTCACACAGGATCTCCACTCACACAGGGACCCCACCCACGCAGAGAACTCCCTCACACACGGGGAGCCCCCCCTCTCAGGGACCCCATCCACACACAGAGACCCCCTCACACAGGAACCCCACCCTCCCTCACACAGTTGCGTCACGATACAATGATCTCTTTAAGCAGTAGATACAAGGATCTGCGGATGCTGGTTTTACAAAAGAAAAAAGACACACAGAGTGCTGGAGTAACTCAGCGGGTCAGGCAGCATCTGTGGAGGACATGGATAGGTGACGTTTCACAGAGTGCTCGAGTAACTCAGCGGGTCAGGCAGCATCTGTGGAGAACATGGATAGGTGACGTTTCACAGAGTGCTGGAGTAACTCAGCGGGTCAGGCAGCATCTGTGGAGAAAATGGATGTCCATGAAAATACTTTTGTCTTTTCATGTGAGAACACGTAACTGCAGATGATGGTTGATACGGAAAAGGATACAAAGTGCTGGAGTATCCCAGCGGATCATGGAGTAACCCAGCACGTTGTGTCCTTTTCTGTGCGAGGGTTGGGACGTGGACATGGATCTCCCCCGCTCTCCAGGAACTCTGCCTCGCCCCTGAAGCGTTTCCAGCTCTCTCTGTTTCAGTTTCCTGCAGCGGCTTCGCTTGGGACGGAGTGACTCAGATCCGCGCCCAGCCACGGGGAGTTTCCCAGCGCAGGGGCTGGCTGGAGGCATCACGCAGAGAAACACGACCTGACAGGGCCGTGGACAGGCGCAGCAGTCAGAGAGGGTTGTCAGGGTGTGTGAGTGTGGGAGAGAGAGAGAGGGAGGGGCAGTGGGACAGTGAGAGGCGGACAGAGACACAGCCAACGGGACAAAACCGTAGTCAGAGCGGCTGTGAGACAGAGAGAGAAAGATGGGGAGTGAGAGATAGAAACAGTAAGATAAGAGTGATTGACAGGAAAAGGCAGAGTGGGAGAGAGAGAGAGGGGGGGAGGGGTAGACACACAATGAGATACAGGGTGAAGGAGAGGGAGGGGGACAGAGAGGGAGGGGGGGCACAACATGGTGGTGGGAGGGAGCTCCAGGTAGAAGAACAGGCAGAATTAATATAAAATACAACGATATTTTCATGTAGAAACATAGAAAACAGGTGCAGGAGTAGTCCATTCGGCCCTTCGAGCCTGCACCGCCATTCAATGTGATCATGGCGGATCATCCAACTAATGTGTACCGAGGAGAGAGAGAGAGAGAGAGAGAGAGAGAGAGAGAGAGAGAGAGAGAGAGAGAGAGAGAGGGGGGGAGAGAGGGAGAGAGGAGAGAGGAGAGAGAGAGAGAGAGAGAGAGGGACAGGTGGAGGTGGGACAGAGAGGCAACGGGCCGTTTGTGATCAGAGCACCCTTTTTCCTGCCCTGCTCTCGAGAGAATCATTCTTTATCCGGCGAGGAGAGATAAGCAGTCTCTCTCCCACGCCCTTACCCCACACAGACGGACCAGTTCAGCCCCACGATGCTCCCACAGTCACAGCGATGACCACGGGCCACTGGTCACACGACTGTCCACTGACACCCCCTGTGTCCAGTGCACTGACACGGACACTCCTTCTCAACAGTGCACTGGCACATGTATGGTCTGGTACTTTATTTGTCACCTTTACGGAGGTACAGGGAAATTCATTTTGGGATGTATTTCAGAACAATTATCACTATATATAAGCACTTAGATACATATTAGATAAGCATTGCAGATACAGTGTTGGTGTACAACATCTCCCACTGTTGTTTGTCATCATCTCCCACCCCTCCCCAGTCACCCTGCTCCTTGCCCCGTTTCCACACGCTTACCTCTCATCTCCAAGACCCCCATTTCCCTGTTATCCACCCCCACCCCCATCACGCCCCATTCCTCCCACCCAACCCACCCTCCCTCTGGCTTTACATTTTACTCCTCTTCTTCTCTCATCATCTGACATCATTTGTCTCATTTTCACCTCCAGCCATTGTCACTTATTCCACCCACCCACTGATCAACCCCTCACCTGTATCCACCTATCACTTAAGATAGACATAAAAGCTGGAGTAACACAGCGGGACAGGCAGCGTCTCTGGAGAGAAGGAATGGGCCACGTTTCGGGTGGAGACCCTTCTTCGACCCATTCCTTCTCTGCAGAGATGCTGCCTGTCCCGCTGAGTCTCTCCAGCTTTTTTGTGTCTATCTTTGGTTTAAACCAGCATCTGCAGTTCCTTCTTCCACCTATCACGTGACAGGCATACCCCCCCCCCCCCCCAACACACCTCTCTATTCCAGCTTTCTCTCCTTCCCTCCCCCATCAGTCTTGCCCATTCCCTCCACAGATGCTGCCCGACCTGCTGAGCTAAATGACATTTTGACTGTTGAAGGCTGGTTTGCCAAATACGTCCTCCTCTTCCTTAACTTGCCAGGCTTTTCCCCGGCCTATGGAATAGACATAAAGTGCTGGAGTAACTCAGCGGGTCAGGCAGCGACTCAGGAGAAAACGGACGGGTGACGTTTCGGGACGGAACCCTTCTTTAGACCCACCACCAACTCCCTTTCCAGCTTTCATCCCCTCCCCCATCATTCTGAAGGGTCGCTTGTCCATTCGCTCCACAGATGCTGCCCGACCCGTTGAGTTCCTCCAGCACTTTGTGTTTTGTCTCCACAATTGTCCACTCCCAACCTTTTATTTTTTAAGACATAAAACGTCACTCATTGCTTCTCTTCAGAGATGCTGCTTGTTACTCCAGCATTTTTGGTTTAAACCCGCATCTGCAGTTTCTTCCTATACAAAATTATGATATATCCCCAATCTTCACAGAGTTATAGAGGACCAATAAATCGGAGTGGGATTAGGATTGGGAATTACAGTGAGAGGCAACGAGAATTTCAGGGTGGTCGCATGGACTAAACGCAGGTGGTCACACAACCAGCGTTTGATTTCTACAATGAAATCAATCTTGAAGTAAACATTCTGTGGGAAGGAACTGCAGATGTATTATGATGGGGTGGGGGGTGGTGGAGGTTCCGAGAGAAGGGGGGGGGGGGGAGGTCGATGAGGTCTGAAGAAGGGTCTCGACCAGGTCCATCACCCATTCCTTCTTTCCAGAGACGACTGCCAGTCTCGCTGAGCTACTCCAGCATTTCGTGTCGATCTTGAAGTTAAAAACACAGCTCTGTTAACAAACAGCAGAGACTGCAAGTGCTGTCACCTCATCCTGCAGGCGGGACTGACATACTATATGATGAACGAATGGGTCGACTGGGCTTGTATTCACTGGAATTTAGAAGGCTGAGAGGGGGATCTGAAGAAGGGTCTCGACAGCAAACTTCACCCTTTCCTTCTCTCCAGAGGTGGGGCTGTCCCGCTGAGTGTGCCTATCTTCGGTTTAAACCAGCATCTGCAGTTCCTTCTTACACATACCTCCTCTGGCAGCCTGTTCCATATACCCATCACCCTTTGTGTGAAAAAGTTACCCCTCGGACTCTTAGCAGCCTTTTCCCCTACACTTTAAACCTATGCCTGGTCCTCGATTCCCACACTCTGGGCAAGAGACTGCATCCACACAAATTATGCGCTTTCGTCTATATTCAGGCCGGTTTAATGTCTAACTGACCCCTCCCTCGTGTGATTAGTTGGGAGTGGACAGGACTCTGAACACTGAGCACTTGCAGCCAAATAACATTCATTCCCCAGAGACGGCAGCGCGCGCAGTGGAAACACTTTGAACCAGGAAGTGGAGATTAAAATGGCTGCGAAATACATTTTCGAGAGTTTAACCGAGGAGGTAGTTTGTCCCATCTGCCTGGATTTCTTCACCGATCCGGTTATACTGGAGTGTGGGCACAACTTCTGCCGCTCCTGCATCACACAGAGTTGGGACAGGGAGGGGAGAAACTCCTGCCCGGAATGTAGAGAGCAGTTTACAGACCGCACCCTCAGGGTGAATCGGGCCTTGGCGAGACTGTCTGAGAAAGCTCGAACACTGAGCCTGAATCGGACAGAGAAGGAAAGTAAACTTCACTGCGAGAAACATCAGGAAGAACTGAAGCTGTTTTGTGAAACTGACAAGAAGCTGATCTGTGTGGTTTGTGCAGCTGGGCGGGAACACAAGTCACACAGCTTCATGCCGGTAGAAGAAGCTGTTGAAATATACAAGGTAAAAGCATACCGATTCTGATCACATCCTTGTGTCATGTCGTGTTCCTTTTCTGACATTTTTATTCTCTGATCTGAATCCCAACCCCAGGGTCAGGTGAAATCTTCCTTCGAATCCCTCACAGAAAAGAAATCAGATATGCAGGAAATGGAGCAGGAACAGAAAGAGAGCATTTCTGGAGTTCAGGTTTGTGCTGCCGATTTAATGTTCTTGTGTGGATTTCATCCCTGTGATGTGTGCACTAATTTGGCACCTCTATAGAGCTCAGCAGCCAAGGACTCAGTGATCTCTTGCGAGAGGTTGAGCAGCCAAGGACTTCAGATTGCTGGAGCGCAGCAATCTGAAGAATGGTCTGTGGCGGGTGTATAATATCATGAAACGGAATGATACGTTGGATGGTCAGTCCTTTACCCTTAGTAGGGGAGTCGAGAATGTGAGGGTATAGGTTTTAGATTAGAGGGAAAAGATTTAAAACGAACATGAAGGACAACTTTGGTAGTGGGTACATGGAACAAGCTGCCAGATGAGGTAGTTGAGTCAGGTACCGTAACCATATATAAAAGATGTTGGAAAAATGAGTGGAGAGAAATGTTTTAGAACTATTTGTCCAAATGCGGACAGGTGGAAATAGCGCAGATGGGGTGTCTTGGTCAGCATCTAACACCCCTTGGTGTATGACTCTATGAAGTCTGTCATTCTAAGTGGTGCTGCTGTCTGCTAGTTCTGGTGACCTGGTTCTGTCCAGTGAGCGTTAATGGACACACGAAATGGAATAGGTTGCAGGGAATTGTACTGGGAAAAGGGAATAATGTGACTGTACATTACTTTCACCAAATATTTCAGAATTATCAAGACGAGGTCTCGAATTGCCATGGTATTGAAAGGAGCAGATTAAATACCTTTAAATGGGATTAGTGTAGATATGTACAGAGCCTAGCATTGACATGCTGGGCCGAAAGGCATATATGTGCTCTCCAGAACTCAACACTGATTAGCCAAATGTCACCTTCCATGTCTTGGTTCTTGGTTACTTGGTCCTCCAAAATATTCCAACTGGAATTTAAACTGGAGGTGGTGAAGGGAGGGGTTAAGCCAGAGAGGGTTATTGGGGAGAAAGTGCCACTTTAAATTTAGTTGCATCTGGCTGGGCAACCGTGGTTTGAAACCACCATACAGCCACACAGTAAACTATAAAGAACACAACATAGAGTAGAAATTCAACATAAAACACCCCCTCACAGCAGGATTAAAGTTTCCCGCTGTGAGGGAAGGCACCGAAGTCAGTCTCATCCCCTGATGTTCCCCAATGTTCACCCATGGTCGGGGCCTCCCCGAGCCCTCTGCAGTCGCCACTACGGGCGGCCCTATGTTCAGGCCCGCTCGGCGGTGTGATGCATGTCCGACGTCCTCAGCGGCCTGGACCTCGAGTCGGCCACCTCCTACCGGAGTCCGCAGCTCCCCAAGTCCGCAGGCCGCACCGGGTGGAGACACAACGCCGGAGGCCCTCGGCAAAGAGCCCCAGGACTCCATGGAGTTCAGCGTCGCCCGCGTTGGGAGCTCTCCCAACCAGAGCTCCACGATGTTGGAGCAGCGGCCCAACGCTCCGGAGCTCCAACGGCGACCCAGGTAGGTATCGCCCGCTCCGCGGTGACTCCCACATATAAAAGTTAAAAGTTTCCCCCAAAGACAGACTTTTAACGGACTAAAAATTTAAAAAAGATGTAAAAACAAACGGGCTGCAGGCAGAGGCTGCTGTCAGTGCAGCGCCCCAAATGTCACGAGGAAACACAGCAGTGACATAATATATTGATTCTCATGTTTCATCTGACAGGAACAGTCACACAACCTTCAGTCACAGGTCACATCCCAGTTTGCTGAACTGCACCAGATTCTCACTGAGAAAGAGCAGCGCTTACTCGGAGATATCCGGGAAGAAGAGGCGAAGATTGTAAAAACAATGGAGAAAAATCTTCAAGAGATTCAAGGGAATTTAAATTCCATTCAGGAAGAACTCTCAAAGTTACAGGAACAGATAGACCACAAGGACGGCGTGATATTTCTGAAGGTGAGGGATTACAATACAGTTTGGCGAAATGCACAGTCAGAAAATGGTTGGTTACATTTCGGAAATAAATGCTGCATTTACCAGTAATTCAGAGCTGTATCAAAGTTCCATCTGTTCCATCCGACAACAACGCCCAAAATTCCAGGAATCCTCATGTATTTATCCCACTTCAACTTAAATTTATCTGCAATATTGTATTCAGGCCACCCTGTGAGTTCCACGTTCTACTGCATTTCTTGTAGAATTTATTAAAGGCCATCGTACATTTCAGGTTTTATTTTTCTTCTCCCCACAAGTAGTGATAATATTTCCAACCGCCACCCCATAAAATCCGCCGCTGATCCAAAAATATTCCATCCCATTATTTCAGACATCTTCTCCAGTTAAAATCCCACGACCTGCTCGGTTACTTGCATACTCAGTTATTTTCATCAACATTCCTAATGCTTTCCCCTGTGTTCGATGTCTCTATGACAATATCCACTTTCTGTCTGTGTGACAGCGGTAAAGAGTTGGGAAGTGGGAATTATCAGAGGGCTTTTTTGTAGCAATTTGGAGAAATACCCGCCGGCGGGATCATGAGGATCCATCTCAGTCTATTGAAATTTGTGTTTTATTTATCTCAGGAGGAAGCTGGTCGCAAGAGCAGGTAGGACATGCTTTTAACTGAAACATGTATGTTCAGGTCAAAAACAGCTAATGCTCAGTTTCTAACCAGCTGTTAAATACTTGCAGGGTTAGTGATGAAACCAAACCAATGTTGGTGGTAGATGGTGCATTGCCCATTGAAAAGTTTGATCTCACTTTTTTCTACAACATGGCATTGAGAGAAACATCTGATATCATCAAACAAGGTAAAACTAATATTTTTTCCATTGCTCATTTTTAAGACTTTTTTTGCAATACTTGTTTGTGAAGATTAATAGTATTAATGGATCCTTGGGGAAGCATCACAGAGACAGAGAGCGAAGTTTGTTTGCACTTGAACAAATCTATAGACAATAGGTGCAGGAGTAGACCATTCGGCCCTTCGAGCCTGAACCATAATTCAATGTGATCATGGCTGATCATTCCCAATCAGTACCCCGTTCCTGCCTTCTCCCCACATCCCCTGACTCCGCTATTTCTAAGAGCCCTATCTCTCCAGAGAACCTGCCTCCACCGCCATCTGAGACCGAGAATTCCACAGACTCACCACTCTCTGTGAGAAAAAGTGTTTCCTCGTCTCCGTTCTAAATGGCTTACTCCTTATTAATAAAATCCTTGTTCCTGGGAGAATGTTGCTGTGCTGGGTGAAACTGCGTAGATTAGGCCTGTGTACTCGAGAGTTCAGATGAGTTCCCTGCATCCAGCCCACTGTGCTCTGTAAGATGTTCTCTAACAGAGGAGATCTTACAGGGCTCAGTGGGCTAGATGCAGGGAGCATGTTTCCCCTGTCTGAGGGGTCTGGAACCCTCTCAGAAATATGGGCTAGACCATTTAGGACAGAGATGAGGAGACATTACTGCACGCAGAGACTGGGAAACCTTTGGAACTCCCTGCACCAGTGGCTGTGGATAATCAGACATTCAGTGCTCTTACTGCCCGAGACCCACAGTTGTACATTACGGAGTCAGGCCCTTCGGCCCATCGCATCCATGTCCACCTTTTTTCCTAGCCACACAAATCCCATTTGTCCACATTAGAACCGTATTATTCTACACCTCGTTGGCTAAATAGCAATGCCTCTTACATGTAGTTTTTAGATCTGATTCCACCACCTCCGCTGGGAAAATATTCCAGGTGTTAACAACTATTAGTGTGAAGGGAATTGCATCCTCCAGTATTGATATCCCTGCATGACACTAAGGTTTCGATGATCTAGGCTATATCCTGCTGCAGACTTTGACCGACTTCCTTGCTATCCACAACATTACCCGTTCTCCACAAACATAGTAATCACACCTCCTACATTCACATCCAAGCCAAGAAAACATAAAATAAACAGCAAAGGTTGCAGCGCTGATCTCTGCTGCACCCCACCAGTCACAGCCCTCCAGGCAGAAAAATCATCCTTCTACCGCTACCTCCTACCTCCAACCACCAAGCCAATTGTGGGTTCATTTTACCAACTCGTCTTGGAACCCACCTGCCTTTGCTTTCTGGACGAGCCTTGCATGGAAATCATTGTCAAGTCCCTCAGTGAGTTCATATATTACTTCACAATGAGATCAGAGTGTTCTTGGTTGTACAGACGCACCAAATCCACTCTCCACTAAAGAAAGCAAATAAACAGTAGCAGATGGACCCGTCCAGTCCACTCCCGTTCAGTGTGATCACGGCAACTCCTCCCCACATCTCTGCATCCTCTTTGACCACCTCTAATTACCACTCACACCAGTCTTGTCATCTTCCAATCTGCTTCTCCTTCGCCATCTACTGGCAAGATATTTGAATACCCGCCTTATTTCTCCATCCCCACCCGCAATCTCTCGTTCATCCTCACTTTCCGTGTTCGTTTCCCGTCTCACCCGCTCCCGTTAACCCGCGGAATTCCCACTCTCCTGCCCTGTTGCGAAACTCCAGGAAAGATGTGTATTGTCCACCGGATGTGGTTGTGGTGAAACCCCGGGCAAGGTTCCAGTTGTGCGCCCGCCTGTGCCTGAGGCTGAGCGGCCCGAGTCTCCCCCCGACCCCCGGGGACTCTCTGATTCTCTGCTTCTCCCCCCAGTCTCCATAACCCTGGATGTGGAAACAGCGCATGCGCTGCTCGAGGTGTCTGAGGATCGGAAGAGGGTGAGATGGACCCGGACCCGGAGGAGTCCCCCTGACACCGGGAAGAGGTTTACAGGCAGTGCGTGTGTGCTGGGATCGGAGGGATTCACATCGGGGAGACATTACTGGGAGGTGGAGGTGGCGGGAGTCGGGGCTGGAGGCTGGGAGTCGCCGCAGAGTCTGTGGAGAGGAATGAATGGGTCACCCCGACCCCGGAGACTGGAGTCTGGAGCATCAGGCGGTGGGATGACGAGTTTGATGCATTCACCTCCCCTCCATCCCATCTCCCCGCCCGCCCCATCCCCGGGAGGCTGGGAGTTTATCTCAGTTACCAGTCCGGGACAGTTTCATTTTACGACGCGGACACCAAGTCCCATCTCCACTCCTTCACTGGGAATAAATTCACGGAGAAACTTTCTCCTTACTTCTGGACTTATGATGAAAACAACTGGCTGAGAATCTGCTCCGGTTCCGCTCCAGGTGTGTAAAAGGGTCGGGTCCCGGGCCGGCGTCAGGAGCGGGGCTCAGGGGCTGTGGGGCAGAAACCCGGTGGATAACAGGTCGGCGCTGAACGGCTCCCATTTAATCCCCAAATTCCGCGTCGTGAAACCAGGGGGGATGTAAATGTGAGAAGAGTGAAATAAACAGCAACTGAAATCAGAGCTGTCTGTCGATCCGTTCATTTTAACACGTTAACCGCGTCCGGCAATGGAACAGAAATTACTTTTATGAAAATACAAAGATTAAAACAATCTCCCTTCTCCTTGTTTCAGTCGTAGCCACAACCCTCCCTCGCCGCTTCCTCCGGTACAGTGTGGCGGGTATTTGAGGCATGTAAGAACATTTTAAACTTTAAAAAACACAGCCCACCAGCCGTGAGTGACTGCACTGCCAGCCCACCAAACGTGTGTAAGTGAACTGCCAGCCCACCAGCTGTAAGTGACTGAACTGCCAGCCCACCAGCCGTGAGTGACTGCACTGCCAGCCCACCAGCTGTGAGTGAACTGCCAGTCCACCAGCCGTACATGACTGAACTGCCAGCCCAATAATCCATTCGGGCCACAATGTCCATTAGACCTCTGGAAACAGTCACTTCGACCCAGAACTCCCATACTAGTGCAACACAAAGTGTTCCCCCCCTCCCACTGGCCAGCAGTAGTGGAATTGGTGGAGAGGTGGAATATTGCGTTGGGTGACCCGCCCTCCCGTGTGATGCTGGGGCCCAACGGGTCCCACTTAGTCTAGTATTATATAAAAATAATATCTATATTACTAAAACTCTGAACAACTTCCTGTTGTTCTGTATATTGATTTTAGAAAAAAAGCTGTCACTTACTGCTGTGATTTTTGGCCATCTTACTCAGAGTCCCCCTCCTGTGAGTCCTGGTGAATGACAGTACGACTGTCCACCCATCCATCCACACATACATACATCCGTACAAGATTCTAAAGAGGTTGGACAGGCTAGATGCAGGAAGATTGTTCCCGATGTTGGGGAAGTCCAGAACAAGGGGTCACAGTTTAAGGATAAGGGGGGAATCTTTTAGGACCGAGATGAGAAAAACATTTTTCACACAGAGAGTGGTGAATCTCTGGAATTCTCTGCCACAGAAGGTAGTTGAGGCCACTTCATTGGCTATATTTAAGAGGGAGTTAGACGTGGCCCTTGTGGCTAAAGTGAAAGAGGGTATGGAGAGAAGGCAAGTACAGGATACTGAGTTGGATGATCAGCCATGATCATATTGAATGGCGGTGCAGGCTCGAACGGCCGAATGGCCTACTCCTGCACCTATGTTTCAATGTACGCACACATACATGCATGCACACATACATGCACACATCCGCACACACATCTGCACACACACCTGCATACACACATCCACACATCCACACATCAATCCGCACACACATCCATCCGCACACACCAGCATGTTATTATCATAAGTAATTCACTCATTGCTTAAATAATTTGACCAAAATAACAGTGAAACGATCAAAATTAAAATAAAACTTTATATAATCATTATTTTCCCCAATGTATTTGTTTATACATCATCTAATCTTCATCTGAATATTCTTCATCAGATTCCAAGTCTTTTGCAGTAATAGAGTTTCTGTAGCCAACACACTTACATAAATCTGTACATGGCACACCATGCTGTTGACATGAGCATCTTCCTTTCCCTGTACTCACGGCTTGTTTTCTTGCATGAACAGTATGTTAATTCTAGCAAGGTGCTTGAGACTGGAGGCAGATCACCTCCAGTCAATGTCCAATTCACCACCTACAATTTTCCACCCATGTCCCTTTGGACTGGGAATTTGTGGAAACTGTTCCAGACATTTGAATGAACAGCAGCCTGGTAATTTGCTCTCGTGACCTGCTTTATGAGAGAGTCTGCTGTTGGTGGAAGACGTGCCTCTGATTTTGTTAACATAAGGAGCAGGTTGTATCTGGCTTCATCTACTGTGGTCAGGGTGCTCGACAGTTGCTGTTTGTTGACCATCACTCGTCATGGATCGAAGCAGTCTCTTTGGGGCCGGCTCATCTGCTTCACGATCAGGAACTGCCTCTTGAGGTGACTCACCTGCTTCGGGCTTTTCAGCATCTTGAACTCAATTGAAAGAGGAAAAAGAAAACAGAAAAGGAATGAAAAGTCAAATAAATCAATTTCCTCAAATATATCTTTTCATTGTTGAAAATAATATCATATGACCATAAATACAAAGAATTGTTGTTTGAGTCCTATCATTACCTTTCTTCCTTCTAGACATAGAAACATAGAAAATAGGTGCAGGAGGAGGCCATTTGTCCCTTCTAGCCAGCACCGCCATTCATGGTGATCATGGCTGATCGTCCCCAATCAATAACCCGTGACTGCCTTCTCCCCATAGCCCTTGATTCCACTAGCCCCAAGAGCTCTAGCTAACTCTCTTAAATCCATCCAGTGATTTGGCCTCCACTGCCCTCTATGGCAAGGAATTCCGCAAATTCACAACTCTCTGGGTGAAAACGTTTTTTCTCACCTCAGTCTTAAATGACCTCCCCTTTATTTTAAAACTGTGGCCCCTGGTTCTGGACTCGCCCAACATTGGACGAGTCCAGAACCATTTTTCCTACATCTAGCTTGTCCAGTCCTTTTATTATTTTATACGTTTCTATATGATCCCCCCTCATCTTTCTAAATTCCAGTGAATACAAGCCTAGTCTTTTCAATCTTTCCTCATATGGCAATCCCGCCATCCCAAGGATCAATCTCGTGAACCTACGCTGCAGTACCTCAATCACAAGGATATCCTATCTCAAATTAGGAGACCAACACTGTACACAATACTCCAGATGTGGTCTTACCAGACCTTGCTATAGCTCGATTTATTGTTGTTATGTTGCAGAAGTGACGATAGTACTCGGCATGATAACCCGGGATATACTGCTGCCTCCTAATAATCGACGAAAAAAAATGTCAGGGAGTATTTTACATCTTTTCATGTTTTATATTATGTAAGGCAATATCAACATATGAATGGGGAAATTATACATGTACGCATCTCCAGGTAGATGGGATGGCAAGTCAGCAAATGATCAAACTAGTGCTCATTCTGTGGCACAGTGCATACATTGCATGTCCACACAAAACACTTTTGCGTGTGAACGTGCATGGGGCTCTGAAGAGTGGGGGGGGGGGGGGGTAGAAGCTACAGAGAAAAACCCATCTCATGGTACTTAGGCCTGCATGGAGTTCTATTCATAAAATGTCAACCTCTTCTTAATGTCAATGAGACTTACACAGTCATTACAAAGTGCAGCCAATATACCTCCGTTGTTCTCCCGTGGTCGGGGCCGGGTAACGGCCGCTACCAACGACACTATGTACAGCCTCCCCCCCCCCCCCCCCCCCCCCCACCTCCAAAGCACTCTGTGACTCCGCGTTGGCGAATCGGCCGCTTCTTAATTGAGATCGCGGCTTCACTATGTTAAGTACTTAGGAGCCGCATTCGGAGTACTTTTTCTCAGTAAGTGATCGCAGGCAACTCCGAGATTAGATGTTAACGAAGACTTATTAGACTCCATCAAGCTGCCATTGGTGACAACTTTTAATTTACTTTGTTATGGATACTTTGTTATGTTTAGGCCCTCAACTTCATGAATGAATTCATGACTGAATAATAAATGAATGAATCAATGCACAGCCTCTGAATCTCATTTTTTCAAATTATATAAGGGTGCAATTATATTAATTAAAGTCCATACAGATTAATTTTCATAAATGCAGACTAGATCTTACCTTTCAGTTCCAGTTGATTCACAATGTTTCACTGGTTTCACGACTTGGCTGTCCACTTTGTGTTGCAGCACCTCAGCAGCGACTTTGCTTTCAAGACTTTCCTCCAGTTCTATCCACTTAGTTGCACATTCTTCAGACTTCTTAATGCTTTTCTCACTAAGCTCAATTACCCTGCTACAAGTTTCCATGACATGTATTCCACAGAACAACAAAGACCCTTCACTGGAATCCCCAGTAAAACTGGCATCAGTCAAGCCCATGACCCACCTGGCCAACTTATGCCGAGCTTTTTTTACTCATGGTAATTTTATAGCAGGTTGAAAAATGCCGCGACCGACTTGAGGCCATGGGTGCACGCAGACCAATCACGAGGATGAGGAAGAGTAAACGAAGACCTCCTACGACTTCGTGGCGACCGTGCTGTGAGTATGATTCAAGGGCAAACTCGGCAGAGGTTGGCAATTAGTTCGTACAAGTGGGAGAAACCCTTAAAAGTACTTTCAGCCATGATGTGTGCTCCCTGCCTAGCTAGCCTGAAACAAACCATGTGATTGACCAATTGGTGTTCGACTCAATGTTAAACGTGCTTTGATTGGACAAAAGCTACTCAAAAAAATTCTGTTTTTTCTCAAATGTATTAAAAAATGTGCAGGTTTTGTTCTTGATGAGTTTCATGGATGATTTATATAATATTTTTAAAAATTGTTAAAATTTCATGTAGTTCCGGTGATGCTATGCAGGGCTAGACACCAGCGCCAGCTAGCTCCATGAAACAATTGCAGAAAACGGGGAGAAAAACTGACCTACCTGCTGTCACTGCACTGGCTGCATGCAACGCATGAGTGACGTCATCAGACGCGCGACTCCGGTATGTCTCTGCAACATACCCCCCCCCCCCAAGCTACCAAAATGGCCTGCCAGGCCAAAACAGGCACCGGAAGAAGTAGGCCCGACTGAAGCCTCGGGCTCAGGTACAACGTCGTCCCAGGAAGATGTTTCGAGGAAGCCAAAGCCTAAAAAATCTGAGATAGAAGATCTTCGGATTTTTCTAACTCAGAAAATTAAAAATATAAAGGAAGAACTGAAGAGAGTGAATTTTAAAGAAGAACTTCAAATTTTTAAGGAAGAGTTTAAAGACGAAATGAAGGAAGAAATCAACTCCACCGTCCTTGAATTATCGGAAAAATGGAGGAAAGAAACGGAAGAAAAGATGGATCAGCAAATTATGGAGAGGGATGCGGAGATCGATGTCAAAATCAACTCGATGGAGTCCAGCTTTAATGATAGGTTGGATCCCATTGAGAAAGCACTGAACCAACAGACTATAGCAATAACCAATTTAGAGGAGATTGCTTCAACAAGTGCTGAAACAATAAAACAGCTTATCAGAGAAAACCAACACTGATCAGACCTACTGAGCAAAATAACTGAAAAATGCATTGAACTGGAATGACATCAGAGGCATCAGAATTTAAGAATCGTCGGCATTGAAGAAGGGAGAGAGGGGAAACAAGACCCCCGTGAATTCGCTGCAGACTTATTGCAAAAAGTCTTAAATCTGGAACAAAAGCCTCTGCTAGCTCGAGCACACAGAGCAATGAGACGCCGACATGGGCAGATGCCCCACCAAGACAAATGATAGTAAAGGTGCAATATGACCATGTACTTGAGGAGATGATGAAAAAAAATCTTCGTACCAGGAATCTCATATACGATGGAGATAAGATCAGTATCTACCGAGATTATCCTGTGGAGGTCTCCAGGAAGAGAGCGCTGTTTAAAGAGACAAAAAGAATACTAAAGGATGTGAAAGATCTGAAGTATGGTTTGCTGTACCCGGCTACATTAAAAGTTACCTACAATCAGAATTAACATATCTTTAGCAACCCCAAGGATGCATTGGAGTTCACCCAGAAGATCAAGAACCTGCCTGACGACTGAATATTAACTACAAAACACCTGATGTCAATGAACAATGTAACTTTGTAAAGATCGGATGGAATTTAAGCTGTTATACCTAAGGACAATTGAAATTGGATGAAGATGGCTGAATAAGGCCTTTCCTATGGACATGTTACACACATAGTTACTATTAACATTAATAACTGACAAATACTAATTATAACTGCGCAGTATTATTAATGGGTATTACTAATGGTTACTAATTACTTATAATTGAATTACTTAGAATTAGTTAAACGGTAATTATGAGTACGGTTGGATTTAAAGCTTGATTTCACTTTTCTTTCCTTTTTTTCTCTCCTCTTCTGTTATCTATTTTGATATATACTATATCTTGATAATAGTTACCTTTTTATTAAAAAAATATATATATATTTTACTAATGGAATATGAATACTTTGGAACTTAAAATGTTTGATTGAAAGCTAAATGGATTGATAAAGCGTATCATTCCTCATTCACACATAAATCCAGAGATGTTGCAATACTAATCCATAAAGGGATACCTTTTAAACATATATCAACTATAACGGACAGTGATGGTAGATATATTGTATTAATAGGTAAATTATATGCACAAAAACTGACTCTTATTAATATTTATGGACCAAATTTTGATAGTCCCTTGTTTCTTAAGAAAATATTGAATACAATTACGGAATTAACACAACACAATTTAATAATCGGAGGAGACTTAAATTGTACATTACACCCCTATTTAGATAGATCATCAAGACAACGGAAAACAAAATCGCAGTCCAGTGACTTATTAAATTCATATATAGATACCAGTAATATCAAGAATGTTTGGAGAGTAGAAAACCGACCAGACGAGAATATTCATTTTATTCATCGGTACATAAAACGTACTCAAGAATAGATTATTTTTTGGTGGACTCTAAGCTTATTCCATTTACTTATAACTCGAAATATCACAATATTATAATCTCGGACCATGCTCCCTTAACATTTATGATTAAATTAAATGGAAGGACGGAGAAACAGTTACAAGGGAGACTCAACCCACACATTTTAAAGGAAAATGCATGTCAGGAATATCTAACTAAACAGATTAACATGTTCTTAGAAATCAATGATAACCCTGAAACGTCTGCCTCCCTACTATGGGAAACTTTTAAAGCATTTACTTGAGGAGCTATGATCTCCTCCCAAGCATTTCATAATAAAGAGAATCGGGCGAAACAACAGGCATTGGAAAGAGAAATAAAACAATTAGACACAGAAAATGCGGCTACACCAACCATGATAAAACACAATAAAATTGCAGCATTGAAATATAAATTAAATAAAATATATTCAGATCAAGTTGTAAAATTTTACCAATATACTAAACAATTACATTTTGAATTCGGAGATAAACCTAAAAAATTATTGGCTTGTCAATTACGGAAACTGGACGTGGAAAAAACAATTCATAGGATTAAATCAGAAACAGGAGAACCACTAGTAGAACCTAAGGATATTAATGAGAGATTTCTGCAATATTATCAAAACCTTTACACTGCTAAAACGATAGATCACCGGACAGGAACAGAAGCATTCCTACAAAAATGCAATCGTAAAGGGTTAGATTTGAAAGATAGAGAATTATTAGACGCTGAAATAACAGTAAAGGAAACTGAAGAGTCTATCAGATCTCTAAAAAATGGTAAATCCCCGGGACCCAATGGCATTGGCTCCGAATTCTACAAAACATTCTGTGACCTGATTCTTCTGCGTTTAAAGGCATTGTACGAACATATTTATACCCAACAGAAATTACCAGAAACGCTAAATGAATCTATTATAACACTTATACCAAAAATAGATAAGGACCTGGATGATCCAAGATCATATAGAGCTATAGCTCTTCTAAATACTGATCAAAAATATGAACTAAAATCCTAGCACAAAGATTAAGCAGAGTGATTAATAAATGAATACACCCGAATCAAACAGGATTTATACCAAAACGGTATTCTTCATATAACCTGAGACGATTATTCAATATTGTATACACAAAAAGAAGTGCTAACAAAGATCTAGCAATTATTTTGTTAGATGCTGAGAAAGCTTTCGACCAGGTGGAATGGTCCTATTTATTTTCAGTTATGAAAATCTTTCAATTGGGTGAGAAGTTTAGCACATGGGTAAAACTTTTATATACTAACCCAACAGCTAGAATATCAACAAATCAAATGTTATCAGCTAAATTTAACTTATCTAAAGGCTGTAGACAAGGATGTCCGTTATCCCCGCTATTATTTGCACTAGTAATAGAACCATTAGCAGAAAGCGTGAGGTCCCATCCTGAAATATATGGGTATAATACCAAAGATACTGAGAATAAAATTTCCTTATATGCAGACGATGTATTAATTTACATTACAAAACCTGAAGTTAGTATCCCAAACTTATTACATTGAATAACTCAATATGGCTCATTTTCAGGATACAGAATTAATTGGAATAAAAGTGAAATCATGCCAATAATGGAAAGTAACCCACATATATTACAACAATTTCCTTTTAAAATAGTAAATGAAAAACTCAAATATCTTGGAATTTATGTAACAAAGAGATTTACTTCTTTATTTAAATTTAATTTTCCGCCTTTATTGAACAAATTACATAAGAATATTTTATATTGGAAAACATTACCTATTTCAATGTTTGGTAGAATTAATGCAATAAAAATGATTTTTCTCCCGCAATTATTGTACCTCTTTCAATTAATCCCGATATATCTCCCAAAAACTTTTTTAAAAAAGGTTCACTGTAGTCACCAATTTTATCTGGGATTATAAGAACCACAGAATAAATAAAAAACACTTATGTAAATCAAAAATAAATGGAGCTTTAGCACTACCGAATTTTATGTTTTATTTTTGGGCAGTTAATATTAAAAATATGAATTTTTGGTTGGAAGAACTGGACCAACAGCCAGATTGGTTAAAAATGGAAAAGGAAGACTGTTTACCTTTTGAAATTGGGTCGATCTTATTTGCTATTACTAAATTAAGCAAAAAAACCTATAATGAAAACCACATAAGATATATAGTGGAATACACATTTGGAAACAATTAAAGAAGACACTAAAATTGGATAATTTACCACCATCTCTTCCCATTGTAAACAATGCTACATTTAAAGCCTCAATAATGGATAAGGGTTTTTTACAATGGAAAAATCACGGAATTACAAAGATGGGTGATCTCTATAGGAAAAGTTCATTCCTCTCATTTCAGGAATTACAACAAATTTATGGGCTTCACTCAAAAGACTACTTTAGATATCTACAAATTAGAGACTATGCTAAATCAAATACACAGGACTATAGAAATAGAAAGACGGAAATTCTTGATGAATGTTTGAATAAACACCCTAACACAGAAAAATTGATATCTTATATTTATAATAATCTATTAGATAATGATGCACCCATGACGGAAATATATAGGCAATCGTGGGAAAATGAACTAGCCCAAATAATAAGGCCTGAAATATGGGACGAAAGCTTACAACATATACATCACTGTTCGTTAAATGCTAGACATTCTTTAATACAATTTAAAGTATTACATAGATTGCACTATTCAAAAACCAAATTTTCCCATGCGTATCTCCTATTTGTGAAAAATGTCAACACTCAGAGGCTAATTTAACGCACACATTTGTAAGTTGTATAAAAATTAATAAGTTTTGGATGGAAATTTTTAAGATAATTTTGGAAGTTGTCAATACCCAATTGGACCCTGATTCAAAATTAATAATATTAGGAATACTAGAACAAAATCAATTATTTACAACAAACCAAAGAACCTTTATCGATTATAGTTTAATAATTGGGAAAAAATTAATATCAAAATTTTGGAAAGGCCCTATAACCCCCACAATTAAAATGTGGACTATGGAAATGTCGGATACCCTACATTTGGAAAGATTAAGATTTGTCTTAATGGTCAAACAAGAACTATTTACAAGAATATGGTCCCCATTCATTGAATATTTGAAGGGGCAAACTGGTTCGGCACGAGAACTGGACTGAAACCTGAAGAATTATATAATTTTATAAGCCACGGACATATCTCCAATGATGCATAATTAGTTGATTACTCCATTCGTCTTTAACTTTTTTGGTTTCTTTTCTTTCCCTCTCTATTATTTTTTATCTATATAAAAATTTAAAAAATATATAGAAGTACAACTATTATACAATTGTTAATACAAACAATATTAATAATATATGACTACAACAAACAAAATGCTGTTTATTATGTATTTACTTTTAATAAAAAAAATAAAAAAAAAATAAAAATAAAAGATAAAAAATAAAAATCTGGAATGTTGTGCCCAAGATGGTGGTGAAAAGCTGAGCTATTGGATATCTGCAACTTGTCTAAAAATAATTATTTGATAGTTCGAACAATTAACATTATGAGGAACTCACCCAGAAAGGGAACTGGTGCCAGCTTAGATCAGCCATGATCACATTGAATGTTGGGGTAAGCCCGAGGAGCGGATCCTAATCCTGCTCCTGTTTTCTTGTGTTCAAATGCTCATGTGTACTGAAAAATTAACAGACTTGACAGAGGAAATGCAGCAAAGATTAACAATACCTGTTCCTGGGACAATGATTTTGATGTGCGGGGTGAGATTGAGTAGACTAGGCCTGTG
The DNA here is from genome assembly GCA_963514005.1 of Raja brachyura. The sequence goes on from OY740805.1 coordinate 35,422,301, forward strand.
TACTCGAGAGTTCAGGTGTATTCTTACAGAGACTTCTTACAGGGCTCTGTGGGCTGGATGCAGGGAGGATGTTTCCCCTGTCTGAGAGGTTTGGAGAATGGGCACCATCTCAGAATGTGGGCTGCACCATGTAGGACAGAGATAAGGAGACATTACTGCACGCAGAGACTGGGGAACATTTGGAATTCACTGCACTGGTGTCTGTGGTGACTCAGTCACTCCATGCTATTGGAGCCGAGAGCCATGGTTGTACATTACAGAATCAGGCCCTTCGGCCAATCAACTCCATGACCACCAATACCCCCGCTATACTAGTCGTTTTGCCCACATTACAAAGGTATTCTTCTACACATCACCTTTTGAAGTGCCTCATATATAGTGACTGTATCTCACTCCACCACCTCCTTAGTAGCATGTTCCAGATATCACCCACTCTCAGTGCAAAGAAAACTTCCAACTCAGATCCACTTTAAAATTCCTTGCTCTAAAGGTATACATACACTCTCTTGATCTGATATCCCTGCATGTGAATACAATATTGATAATCTTGCCGATATCCTGCTGCAGATTTTGACAACATTCCCCGCAATCCACAATATTTGCGTCCTCCACAGACTTACTAATCACACCTCCTACATTCACATCCAAGCCATGAAAATATAACATAAACAGCAAAGGTTGCAGCACCGATCTCTGCTGCACTCCACCAGTCACAGACCTCCAAGCAGAAAACTCATCCTTCTACCGCCACCTTCTACCTCCAACCACCAAGCCAATTTTGGACCATTTCACCAGCTCACCTTGGATCCCACCTGCCTTCACTTTCTGGACCAGCCTTACATGCGGAACATTGTCAAGACCCTCAGTTAAGTTCATATATTGGTTCAAAATCAGACCAGTGTGTTCTTAGTTGTACACGCCCATCAAATCCACATGTGAATCCCCTCCCTTTCAGCGGGCCTACAACCACAAGTCTCCATCCATTCTGTCTAACATCCGATCATTCAACCTCTGCTTCCTTCCATGGTCCAAGCCACCCCTCCCTCTCACTCACCCTCCACTCACGAAACAGGGGCAGGTCATCTGGCCCCTCATGTCTCCCCCCATTCACTATGATCATGGCAACTCCACCCCACACCTCTACCTCCTCTTTAACAAACTCAAATTACCACTCACCTCAATATCCTCTTGCTCCGACCTGCCTCCATATCTGAATAGCTCGCTTAATTTCACCATCCCCACCGCAATCCTCCTCATCTCCGCACTCGGCCTTCCCCCCCCCCCCCCCCCCCCCCGTCCGTCCGTCCGTCCACACTCCCCCACTTCACGAAATTCCCCTCTCCATCCCCGGATAAAAACTTAGGGGAAGATGTCTGTTGCCTGTGCCTGAGGCCGAGTGGCTTCTCCCCCGGACCCGGGGCCGCGCTGCCCGAGTCTCCCCCCCCCCCGACCCCCGGGGACTCTCTGATTCTCTGCTTCTCCCCCCAGTCTCCGTTACCCTGGATGTGGAAACAGCGCATGCGCAGCTCCGGGTGTCTGAGGACCGGAAGAGTTCACCTGCACCTCCTCCAAACTCATTTATTGCATCCGCTGTTCCAGGTGTCAACTGCTCTACATTGGTGAGACCAAGCGCAGACTTGGCGATGGCTTTGCCCAACACCTCCAGTCAGTTCGCAACAACCAACCTGATCTCCAGGTGTCTCAGCACTTCATCTCCCCCTCCCATTCCGAACCCGACTTTTCTGTCCTGGGCCTCCTCCATGGCCAGCGTGAGTCGCACCACAAATTGGAGGAGCATTCACCTCATATTTTGCTTGGGTAGTTTACACCCCAGCGGTATGAACATTGGCGTCTCCAATATCAGGTAGTACTTGCTTTCTCCCTCCTTCCCCTCCCCTTCCCAGTTCTCCCACAGCCTACTGTCGCCTCATCTTCCTTTTTCTTTCCCGTCCTCACCCCCCCCTCCCCCGCCCACACACATTAGTCTGAAGAAGGGTCTCGACCCGAAAAGTCACCTCTTCCTTCTCTCCATAGATGCTGCTTCACCACCTGAGTTTCTCCAGAATTTTTGTCTAACTGAGAATTTAAAGTGTGTTTGCAGCATTTGCTCTCCACACAACAGATTCATTTTTTCGGAACGTATCTTTGGAAGAATGGGTTCAAACTGGAGGAGGGAGGAAATTGGTGTAAACTTTGCTTTGACAGCCAATAAGTGGGTGCTTCGAGATGCCTACGACATTAACATCGTTTAATGATTTAAAGGGCTGTTGTAATACAACAGTCGGTGCAAGGCAGGGCCGGATTTAAGATTAAGCTTAACAAGTTTAAGCTTAGGGCCTCGAGATCTAAGGGGGCCTGGGCTGGGCAGGATTTACTGAATCCTAAGGCCTCAAAATCTAGGGGGCGTCTGGTCAAGGTGGTTTTTTTTTTCCAGATTAAATAAAATCCAGAGAAAAAAAATTTAGAGCGTAATCAGCTTTTCCACTTTGACGGAAATTACCAGAAATTCTGGTTCCGGCCCACTGGAAGTTTTGGAGGGAAAAATTGAGACCGTCCGCACCTGCGCAGTTGTGGGAAGCCAGTGACGCTGTCTCTCCGAACGTGCGCAGTGGGCCCAGGCGGGTTCAGATCTCCATTTGCACTCCACACAATCACCTCGATGGCTCGTGTCCACCAAAGATCCTAGGTGTCCACTCCAGGTAAGAAGTGGAATATTGCGTTGCAGGAGTGCCCCTTTCTCCGGGCCGGGGGTGGACGGCTGCAGTGTCTGCGGCACGGAGTCAGAGCCTCGCTGCGTGGGAGGGAGAGAGGGGGGAGGGAGGGAAAGAGAGGGGGGGATGTGAGAGGGGGAAAGGGGGAGTTGAGGCAGAGGGGGGAGAGAGAGGGAGGAGAGTGTGTGGGAGAGAACGGGAGAGAGCGGGAAGGGGGGAGTGGGGAGACAGGTGGGGGTGGAGAGAGAGGGAGGAGGAAGGAAGAGGGGGGAGAGGGAAAAGAGGATTATCTTTAGGGAGATTGCCAAATTAAGGTAGGTTTTAGAGCAATTATATTTTCTCCTCCGTATGAATAATATCAAACAATTGGAACTGCTTTCTTTTCCTTGATAACACTACTGACAAATATGTATTCCATAGTTTGCAACTTTCATTTTGCATCATATTTTTAATGTGCACACACTTGAACAGTAACAGGCAATCAAATCAACACACAAAACATTTTCTACAAAAAGGTATTATTTACTGCAAAAACTTACAGTATTTGATTTGCAGTATTTGTGTGCTCCTTTATAACATTTTACAGTACAACTTGATTATTAAAACAAGGACAGCTTCAATTCTTGATTAAAAAAATGTATACAACAAAGACCCCAATCATCCCATTCCCACCACTCATCACGCTTGAGTCAACCAAAATTATTTCTGAAATATTGGTCATAAATTACTCCAAAATAAGGCTCAGAATACACCAGTGCATCTAAAGCCCCAGAGCTTCCAGGGCCCTTAAACGGGCCCAGGAGCCTGGCCGCAAGGGTCTTTCACCTTCGCGCTTGTGATATGCGCTGAGTGCACTTATTTCATATAACATTTTTGTAATCCTGCCATGGCACCCCCCTTTTTGAACAGGCTTCGTACGGGCCTGATGTATAATATTTTTGACACTGTCATAGGCAATTCTTACATATGCTGTCACAACGCACTGAGTCTCTAAACAACACTTCAGTAATTTTCCTTGCCTTCCATTTCAGAATAATAGTGTTTTAAGCCGATAACCCGACACTAGTACTGGCAATAAATAAAAAGCGCAGCTTTCCAGCCCTTATCTCATTGGCCATGTTCGGCTGCACATTGGTGTCAATCTGGTGGACTCTTCCATCTTCCTCTCGTCGTGGGGGTGGGGGATTGGGGGAGGCCTCACCTGGAATAGCCTATGGCCTCTCGTCATCTAAATCTGGCCCTGCTCGTCCTAGACTCTCCCACTAGTGGAAACATCCTCTCCACATCCACTCTATCCAAGCATTTCACTATTGTAAGTTTCAATGAGGTCCCCCCTCAACCTTCTAAACTCCAGCGAGTACAGGCCCAGTGCCATCAAACGTTCACATTATGTGTTAGGTTCACCAAGTTAATTCCTGGGGATGGCGAGACTATCATATGCTGATAGAACGGAGCGGCCGTGCTTGTATACACTGGAATTTAGAAGGATGAGGGGGGATCTTATTGAAACATATAAGATTATTAAGGGTTTTTACACACTACAGGCAGGAAACATGTTTCTGATGTTGGGGGAGTCCAGAACCAGGGGCCACAGTTTAAGAATAAAGGGAAGGCCATTTCGAACGGAGATGAGGAAACACATTTTCCTCATTGCTTTTTATTTGTATGACTGACTTCGCATGGATGAATGGCGGAGTAGACCTGACATAGGGTTGCCAACTTTCTCACTCCCAAATAAGGGACAAAGGTCAAAATACAGGACAAAATCCCGACGGCAATTCATTGACCGACTGGGCCGTGTCTGGGTGAATGATGAGTTGGCCCCGGGTGCTGGACTGCACACAAAGCCCAGCCGGCGGGCCAGCTGAGAAGTTTTAGTCCGGCGCCCCAGCCAACTCATGAACCGACGATCGGCCGTGAGACGGAGGGGGGTGGTGTAGGTGTCGGCGGTAAGCGAAGGTCCGAAGGTCATACACCTGGCCGGGCTGCCGACCGACCGACGTTGCCACGGGCGAGGCGCTGCTGCACTCCGTGGGCTGCACTACGTCGGGATGGGGTGAGGTGGGGCCGGACGCGGAGCTCCGACCCGACAGTCCCCTCGACCCGAGTAGCAGCAGTCAAATACGGGACAAGGGCGGTCCTGTACGGGACAAACCAATTTAGAGGCCAATGTGCGGGATGTCCCGGCTAATACGGGACAGTTGGTAACTCTAGTCACAGAGACGGGAGTGGGAGAACAGGGAACCGCGGAGACAAAGGGAGGCACCAAGCCGGTCCTGTTGAAGGTATGCCTGACTCTCTGGGCCGGTTCACCTGCTCACTGACCCTCCCCACCCCCCCCCCCACCCAAGCCCGCGCTGGCCATTCACCGGCAGGGGCTGGACTAGCCCATGTAGTCTTCGTTGTAAACCACTTGGTTCCGCTTGGCCCGGTGACATCCTTTGGGGAGGGGGGGGGGGGGAAGAGAGAGGGAGGAAGATAGGGTGGGGAAGAGAGTGGGGGGGGGGGGGAGAAGTTGGGGTTACATCACTCACCCAGACTTCCCCAGGCAGAGGGGGAGAGGGGGAGAAGAGAGAGGGGGGGGAAGAGAGAGGGTGAGGGGTGAGAAGAGAGGGGAGATACATCACTCACCTAGACAGCCCCAGATGGAAAGTGGGGGGGATAAGGGAGTGGGGAGCGAGGTGAGGAGAGGGGGAGGGGAGGGGAGAGAGGGAGGGGAGCAGAATACACCACTCACCTAGACTGCCCCAGAGAGATTTGCCGGTTGCCGTCACCAGCATGAGTTGTTTACGAGCTATCATCACCTTCAGATACACCGTGCCCACCATGCAGCTGTTCAGCTGCCACGGGGAGAGAGAGAGAGAGAGAGAGAGAGGGGCAGCGTCACACACCGGCTCCAGGTCCCAGTCCTGGAACTTCCCAGTGTGGGATCTCTCCCCGTTCCTGCCCTGGACATACCCAGTGTGGGATCTCTCCCAGTCCTGGACATTCCCAGTGTTGGATCTCTCCCCCTGTCACAGTCCTGGACATTCCCAGTGTGGGATCTCTCCCCCTGTCACAGTCCTGGACGTTCCCAGTGTGGGATCTCTCCCCCTGTCACAGTCCTGGACGTTCCCAGTGTTGGATCTCTCCCCCTGTCACAGTCCTGGACGTTCCCAGTGTTGGATCTCTCCCCCTGTCCCAGTCCTGGACGTTCCCAGTGTGGGATCTCTCCCAGTCCTGGACGTTCCCAGTGTTGGATCTCTCCCCCTGTCACAGTCCTGGACGTTCCCAGTGTGGGATCTCTCCCCTCCACTACCAGTCAGTCAACGTTCCCCGTGCACCACTCACTGAAAGTAAGCATGCAGTGAAGAAAGCCAGTTGGCCGTTCATAACAAGGGGAGTTGAGTATAGGGGCGAAGAGGTCCTTCTGCAGTTATACAGGGCCCTGGTGAGGCCACACCTGGAGTATTGTGTGCGGTTTTGGTCCCCTAATTTGAGGAAGGGCATTCTTGCCATTGAGGGAGTGCAGCACAGATCCCCAAGATTACTTCCCGGGATGGCGGGACTGTCATATGCTGAGAGAATGGAGCAGCTGGGCTTGTATACTCTGGCGTTTAGAAGGATGAGAAGAGACCATATTGAAACATGTAAGATTATTAAGGGATTGGCCATGCTAGAGGCAGGAAACATGTTCCCGATGTTGGGGGAGTCCAGAACCAGGGGCCACACAGTTTAAGAATAAGGGGTAAGCCATTTGGAATGGAGATGAGGAAAAACATTTTCTCACAGAGAGTTGTGAGTCTGTGGAATTCTCTGCGTCAGAGGGCGGTGGAGGCAGGTTCTCTGGATGCTTTCAAGAAAGCTAGTAAAGATAGAGGAGTTAGGGGATATGGGGAGAAGGCAGGTACGGGGTACTGATTGGGGATGATCAGCCATGATCACATTGAATAGTGGTGCTGGCTCGAAGGGCTGAATGGCCTACTCCTGCACCTGTTGTCCATTGTTCCCAGTGTCTCCCACTGTCCCAGTGAGTCTGTTTCTGCGCTGTAACTCTGAACTAAACTACTGTGTGAACAGGTGATCGCTGGTCGGCGCAGACTCGGTGGGCCGAAGGGCCTGTTTCTGCGCTGTAACTCTGCACTAAACTAGTGTGTAAACGGGCGATCGCTGGTGGGTGCGGACTCGGTGGGCCGAAGGGCCTGTTTCCGCGCTGCGTCTCGATAAGATTATCTCCATACCTTTCGTAGACGGCCTTCCGCTGCGGCCGCTCGGACAGCTGTGGAATGAAGAGACACTGGTCAGCGGCGGTGACAATGGGGAGCTCGTCGTGACTGCGGACGTAACAAACAAGAGACTGGCCAGCGTTGGAACCGTCTCTTATACTGCCAGAAGTGACAGGAGCAGAATTAGGCCATTCGGCCCATCACGTCCACTCAGCCATTCAATGGCTGATCTACCAATACCTGATCTGCCTGAGGGGAGGGGGAGGGTTGGGAGAGGGATGGGGGGAGGTGGTGGAGGGTGGGAAGGGGGAGGAGGGAGGAAGAGGGGGAGCATGTGGGTTGCAAAGCCACCACCACTACCACACGCACTCTCTCACCTTGAGCTTCCCCTCCAGGGTGCGTGAGCGCTTGAAGCCGGAGTTCTTGTTCTCGGCTTTGGTGGCACTGACGACTCCCGTCTTTACCAGCATCTTGGCCTCCACTATGGCCGTGGCTGTGTCGTTCAGTGGGAGAGAGGGGGTCGGGGGGGGACATACACACAAAAATCTTTTATGCGGCTCAAAGGGCCGAATGGCCTACTCCTGCACCTATTGTCTATTGTCAAGCTGGAAAGGGTTCAGAGATGTTGCCAGAACTAGAGGGTGTGAGCTCTAGGGAGAGGTTGAGTTGGCTGAGTCTCTATTCCATGGAGCGCAGGAGGATGAGGGGTGATCTTATAGAGGTGCACAAAACCATGAGAGGAATAGCTCGGGTAGATGCACAAACACCAAAAGTCTCTTGCCCAGAGTAGGGGAATCGAGGACCTGAGGGCATAGGTTCAAGGTGAAGGGGAAAAGATTTAATAGGAATGCGAGGGAAACTTTTTCACGCAGAGGCCGGTCGTTGTTTGGAACAAACTGCCAGAGGAGGTAGTTGAGGCTGGGACAATCCCAACGTTTAAGAAACAGTTGGACAGGTACATGGATAGGACAGGTTTGGAGGGATATGGACCAAGAGCAGGCAAGTGGGACTAGGGTAGCTGGGACATTGTTAGCCAATGTGGACGAGTTGGGCCGAAGGGCCTGTTTCCACACTGTATCACACAGGCACCATCTGTGCAGAACATGGGTAGGTGACGTTTCACAGAGTGCTGGAGTAACAGCGGGTCAGGCAGCATCTCTGGAGAGAAGGAATGGGCGACGTTTCGGGTTGAGACCCTTCTTCAGACTGATGACAGGGGAGGGGGCGGGACACAGATAGAATGTTGTCGGTGACAGTAAGACTAGTGAGAACTGGGGAGGGGATGGAGAGAGGGAAAGCAAGGGCTGTCTTAAGTTAGAGAAGTCAATGGTCACACTGCTGGGGTGTAAACTACCCAAGTGAAATATGAGGTGCTGTTCCTCCAATTTGCGCTGGGCCTCACTCTGACAATGGAGGCGGCCCAGGACAGAAAGGTCAGTATTGGGAATGGGAGGGGGAGTTGAAGTGCTGAGCCACCGGGAGATCATGTGGGTTAAGGCGGACTGAGCGGAGGTGTTGGGCGAAGCGTTTGCCAAGCCTGCGCTTGGTAAACGGACTAAGTGGAGGTGTTGAGCGTAATTCAGCGAGGAGAAGGTCACTGCGAGGTCACCAACAGCGTTTAATGCTTCCCTGGCTGCTCTGAGCTCCTGAACTCTGCTTCTTCAAGGCCAGCAGCGATTTCTTCTGCAAACGGAACATTCCTGGTCAGGTACCGGGAGCCACAACGACCATCTCTCTCACCCCCCCCTCTCTCACCCCCTCCCCCTCTCACACCCCCTCTCACACCCTCCCTTTCACCCCCCCTCCAACCCCCTCCCCCCACTCTCACCCCCTCACACCCTTCCCTCAAATGTCACGGATATTCACCCCAGTCTTCCACACTCGCCCCCAACCCCCCTCCCACTCCTTCCCCCGCGTCGTCCCCATCACCTACCTCCCTCCCCTCCATCCACCTGCCTCTCCCGTTCCTCCATCACCTCCCTCACCCACTATCCTCCCTCCCCTCCATCACCTCCCCCTCTCTTCTTCCATCACTGGCATCGCCTCCCCATTCCCCCACCCCCCAAATACCTCTCCTCCCAAACCCCCATCTATCTCCTCGCCCCTCATCACTACACCCCACCCTCCTCTCTCCCCTATCCGCTCTCTCCCCCAGTCACCCCCACACCTGTTTCCTCCTCCTCTCTCTCTCTCTCTGTCTGTCTGTCCCCACCCTCCCTCAATCCCCCTCTTCCCCCCCACCCTCCTCCTCCTCCTCTCTCTCCCCACTCCCTGTCTCTCCCCTCCCTCTCTCCGCCACCTTCTTCCTCAGCTTGCTGTACTCTCTCTCCCCATCTCTCACCCTCCTCCACACTCTCCCCCACTCTGCCCCCTCTCCACCGTGCCCTACCCAGTCTATCCCACTCCCCCTCTCTCTCTCTCCTATGCCTTCTCTCCCACACCATCGCCCACCCTCTCCTGTCTCCCCCCACCCTCTGCACTCCACCTTCTTCCTCAGCTTGCTGTACTTTCCGCGCTCTCCTCCACCCTCTCTATCTCACACCCTACCCTCTCCGCCTCTCTCTTCTCCCATCCTCCTCCCCTCTCTCCCCCCCCACCCCAACCTTCTTCCTCAGCTTGCTGTATCCCCCCCACCTCCTCTCTCCCCATCCCTCTCCCCCCCACCCCACCTTTTTTCCTCAGCTTGCTCCACTCTCTCTCCCTCTCCTCTCCCCCCAAAGAAAGTCAATTGTATTTGTGACATGCACTTTACATGCAGTGAAATGAACCTCCCCACCCTCCTCCCCTGTCTCCCCGTGTCTCTCCCCACCCTCTCCACTCCTCCTTCTTCCTCATCTTGCTCTACTTTCTGTGCATCGCCTCCTCCTCCTCGCTCAGCGCTCCGGGGAAAACCGCCATCGTTGCTCCTCCGCTCCTCCGGATGCCGTCACCGACACCGGAAACGGCGGGACGGCCATCTTTGTAGCGGGCACGCCTCATGGAGGGCGGCCATCTTTGGTACAGGCACTAATGTCACTGAACTGATGGAGATTTCGCAGGAGGAGGAGAACTTCTTCAAAGTCGGCAACCTTGATGGAGTGCGGCCATCTTTGTTAGGGGCACTGATGTCCCGGTACCCAGGGGGAGGGCGGCCATCTTTGTTCGGGGCAGCTCTGCCCATTCGTTCCCATTGTCGCCGCTTCCCTCCGCCATTTTTGTTGTGGCAAGTAAAACAACTTAAAATAATTTTAAAAGTGTAGATGATCAGTGCATGTCCCTTTAATTATAGGCTGCATAGCCCTACTAACCACTCCCCTTTTATCAAGTATATCAATGTCTCCCCACCCCCCAGTAGGCTCTCAGGTAAAACGTGCAGACCATGTGCAGCTAGGGCACCAGTGAATGTGTGATTAATAAAAGCCATAGTAAAGAAACACTGTGTGAGTGCACATACTTTACATGGTGTCAGTGGTTTCGAATCCTGCGTCTCCTGTTTATCGTGTTTAGTTTCTTTTGCCCCAGTTACCCTTCCCTGCCTGGTCATGGCTTCCAACCTGCCGTAAGCCAGACCCTCTAGTCTGCGACGATGACATCGCTCACCGGTGGAATGTGTTCCGTCGGGACTTTCAGCATTATGTTACTATCGTCCACCCAGCTGCTTCCCCTGCAGTTAAAGCGTCACTGCTCTTGAATCTGGCCGGCTCTGAGGCTCTGGAGCGCTCTGAGTCGTTTGTGTCCGGGGTGAATGATGATCCCAGGGACCTTGATTGCCTAATCGGGAAGTTCACTGAAATGTGCGACGTTCCCACGAACTCTATCCTGGAGCGTTTTAAGTTCTTTGCTCGTCGTCAGAATCCCGGTGAGTCTGTCGGCAATTTTTATGCTGCCCTACGGCATCTAGCTAGACGGTGCAACCTGGGTGACGCGACCCCCGATACCCTGACCCGCGATGTCTTGGTGTACGGTCTACGGGATGAAAAGCTGCGTTCGGAGCTCCTGTGTAAGCCTGACCTGACCCTCCATGAGGCTCTGCACGCCTCCAGAATGGTGGAGGCTGTTACCTCTGCTGTGCCCCCCTCTGACCATGCGGTTCGAGCGGCTACCTTCGCCACCCGCCGTCCTGCTAATCAGGCTCGCCGTGCGCCTAGCTCTGTCTCCAGCTCCAGGCCGGGGCAGCGTTGCCCGAACTGTAACTTTGAATCTCATCGTTTCAATGTATGCCCTGCGTTGGGAAAGACCTGTAATTTCTGCAACAAACTCAACCATTTCTCAGCAGCCTGTCGCTCTCGCAGGAATCCTGCCCAGCAACAGCGTAGGCCATCTAATTACCTGGTACGGGATGATACTGTGTCTGGTTCCTATCAGCCTGCTGACAACCTCCCACTGTCTGACTCAGCCTCTTCCCAGAGCGAGCTCAGTGTGTTTTCAGTTAGAAATGCACCTGCCCTGATAACAGACCCGACCGTGCAAGTTACTGTTAATGGTGCAACTTTCTCTGCCAAGGTCGATACTGGGGCTGCGACAAACGTTATGTCTACCAGCCTGTTCAAGAAGATAAGGACTAATGAGCGGATTACCACTGAGCGCTCTGTCCTTCGAGCCTATGGGGGAGGTCTGCTCGTTCCTGTGGGGAAGGCCACCCTGAACTGTAAAGTGCTGAATGCCGTTCGGCCCCTCTCTTTCTTTCTGATAGACGGCAAATGTGTTCCACTGCTTGGCGTTCAGGCATGCCAGGACCTTGGGTTGGTCAATTTCCACCGGGATATCCGCTTGGTTCAGCAGCCTCTGGACCCGCTGGCCGAGTACCCTGATCGGTTTGACAATGCGTTGGGGAAGCTTCCCTGCAGCTATAAGATCTCTCTCAATCCTAACATGGACCCGGTTATACGCCCACCTCACCGAGTCTCCTTCGCGATGAAGGACAGGGTCGAGTCCACCCTTCGTGACATGGTGGCTACGGGCATTCTGAAGGAGGTGAGTGAGCCGACTCAGTGGGTCTCCACCATGGTTGTTGCTGCCAAGAAGGACAAGAGCGAGATACGGATCTGCATCAACCCTAAAGATCTGAACCTGGCTATCAAGCGCCCACACTATCCTATGCGTACTGTCGAGGATGTTGCTGCACAGGTCGGCCCGGCCACTTTGTTTTCAGTGCTGGATGCAAAGAGCTCGTTTTGGCAGATACCGTTAGATGAACGATCATCTTACCTGACGACTATCGCCACTCCCTTCGGGAGGTTCCGATTCCTGCGCATGCCATTCGGGATCAGCTCCGCTAGCGAAGTTTTTCAGAGAACGATGGAACAGCTGTTCGCGGGGCTCCCGTGCACTATTATTGTCGATGACATCTTGGTTTATGGAAAGGATGTCGAACAACACGACCATAACCTCCGACTGGTCCTGGATCGAGCTCGGGAGGTGAACCTGAAGCTCAACCCCAATAAATGCCGGTTCCGCGTCCCGGAGGTCACCTATGTGGGACATGTTTTCACAGCGTCCGGGCTGAAGCCCGACCCACAGAAGACAGCCGCGATTTCTGAGATGCCTGCTCCTGAGGATGTGCCGAGCCTCCAGCGCTTCCTTGGTATGGTCAATTACCTGGGGAAGTTCATCCCCGACTTGAGTGAGTTGAGTGCTCCCTTAAGAGACTTGGTGAAAAAAGATACTGCATGGTCCTGGTTCCCGCAACACCAGGCTGCTTTCGACGTGCTCAGGTCCAAGCTCATCTCCACCCCGACGCTGAAGTATTTTGACCTGAACCGACCTATCGTCATCACCTGCGATGCCTCCAAGTTCGGACTGGGTGCTGCCTGCTTGCAAATCCATGATGGGGTACAGCTGCCTGTGTCTTTCGCGTCCCGCACGATGACTCCAGCTGAGCAGCGCTATGCCCAGATTGAGAAGGAGCTGCTGGCTGTCGTGTTTGCCTGCTCGAAGTTTAAAGACTACATCCTGGGCACCGAATTTTCAATTGAGACTGACCACCAGCCCCTGGTCACCATCCTCGGCAAGCCGATTCACGCTGCTTCCTCCAGGCTACAACGGATGATGCTTCAGCTACAGCGTTTTACCTTCTCCGTGGTGTACCGAAAAGGCAAGGACATGTTTATCGCTGACACGTTGTCTCGGGCACCTCTTGCTTCGACCACCCGTCACCCTTACGAGGCTTCCAGCATGATAGTCATGAACGTCAACTTTGTGCCCTCCAACAAGCTCAAGTCCCTGGTCAAACACACTGCTGCTGACGCCTCTCTTCAACAGCTGGCTGCGGTCATTCAGCGGGGCTGGCCTGAACGACGTTCTTCCCTACCCGCCGCGGTAGTGCCTTACTTCCTGGTCCGTGACGAGTTGGTGCTGCGGGATGGTGTAATCGTTAAGGGTCACAAAGTTGTGGTGCCTGAGGCTCTACGGCAACAGTATTTCGACACTGCTCATCGCGGCCATCCCGGTGCCGAGGCAACTCTCTCCATCGCTCAGAGCCAGTTTTACTGGCCCGATATGTCTGCTTACTTCCGGGACCGGGTGTCTTCGTGCCCAACCTGCAACAGTCTTGCACCGCAGCAGCAGCGACAACCCCTTCTGCAACAGCCTGCACCTGACTTGCCATGGTCGGCGCTGGCAACTGACATCTTTGAGTGGCACGGCAAGCACTTCTTGGTGCTTGTCGACTCCTACTCTAACTGGTTTGAGGTCGACCAGCTGTCCTCCCTCTCCTCTTCTGCTGTTATTGAGAAGCTGCGCCGCCACTTTGCCACCTTTGGGTCCCCTGCAAGCCTGCAGTCCGACAACGGCAGCCAGTTTACCAGCGCGGAGTTCAAGGACTTTGCTGATCGTTGGAACTTTCGGCATTACACCAGCAGCCCTGAATACCCTCAAAGCAACGGCCTGGCTGAGCGCGCTGTCCGCAGCGCGAAAGGCTTATTGGAGCGTTGCCGTGTTTCCAAATCTGACATTTACCTCGCTCTCCTCAACCTCCGTAACATTTCCCGGGACAACGTCTTGGGGTCCCCGGCGCTGCGCCTCATGTCCCGGGTCACACGCCCTCCCATTCCGGTGGCCCAGCAGACTCTTGCTCCCGCTGTTTTGAAGCCTGCCATGGTCCGTGAGCGCATCACCGCTAAGCAGTCTATCCAGAAGCGCTCCCATGATAGGTCCTGCCGTGCCCTTCCTGCCCTGTCTCCTGGTCAGGTTGTCTGCATGCGTTCCACCTCTGGTCACCCTAGCCTTGCGGTTGTTGTCGGGCCTGCCGCAACACCTTGTTCCTATCTGGTCAACCTCGATGGCACTGTTTACCGTCGATCCCGTCAACACCTCCGCCTTGTGAATGAGCCTCCTCCTCCTCCTGCTGTTCCCCATGCTTCTCCTCTGTCTGCTATTCCGCCTGCTGCATTCACTTCACGTGCGCCTGCTCGGCCCGTCCCGGTCCTTCTCCCTGTGTCTGTTCCCGTGCCTCCGCCCCCTTCTCCCCCATCGCCTAGTCGCTCGCCTTCCATCCCCTTATCGCCATGGGCGTCCCCGCCTCGCAGCGCTCCTGTCGTGGGGTCTTCCCCAGCTTCACCAGCTTCTGTTCCTTTGGGGGGAGGGGGTGTGAGCGGGATTCGCACCCGCTCTGGCCGTCTTGTGCAGGCACCTGACCGTTACGGCGATTATATATGTTTGCTGCTATTGTATTGTCCAGTTGCCCTAGCGCATGAGACATGGTCGGCTGTCACGTTCCCTTCTTTTATAAGAGGAAGGATGTAGATGATCAGTGTATGTCCCTTTAATTATAGGCTGCATAGCCCTACTAACCACTCCCCTTTTATCAAGTATATCAATGTCTCCCCACCCCACAGTAGGCTCTCTGGTAAAACGTGCAGACCATGTACAGCTAGGGCACCAGTGAATGTGTGATTAATAAAAGCCATAGTAAAGAAACACTGTGTGAGTGCACATACTTTACAAAAAGAGGATGAAATCTTTCCAAAGGGAACATCTAATCTGTGTTGAAGTCGGCGTGGAGAGACGTTTGTTTCTGTCTGGCGCTGGGATGTTGTGGTTAAAGGCAGGAGGAGGTCGTGAACGCTCTGGGGGTGAAAGGTCATCTGTGGTTGCCTGGCAAAGGTGCTGGAGAGACTGAGTGTGAAAATAGAGAGATAGAGAGAGAGAGATGGAGAGACACAGAGACAGTCACAGAGAGAGAGAGAGGGGGAGACACAGAGAGAGAGAGAGAGACAGAGCCATCGGGAAACTAGTCCCTTCAGCCCACAACACCCATACTACCACTCCAGACAGCCCCCCCCCCCCCCCCTCTGGCCACCAATATTGGAATTGGTGGAGAGGTGAAATATTGCGTTGGGGGACCAGCCCTCCCGTGTGATGCCGGGACCCAACGGGAGGGCTGTAATATAGTAATATAGATAAATGTGAAGTTATCCACTTAGGTGGCAAAAACAAGGGGGCGGATTATTATCTCAATGGAGTTAGGTTGGTAAGGGGGAGGTACAACGAGACCTAGGTGTCCTTGTACACCGGTCACACAAAGTTGGCGTGCAGGTACAGCAGGCAGTGAAGAAAGCTAATGGAATGTTGGCCTTCATAACAAGAGGATTTCAGTATAGGAGTAGAGAGGTTCTCCTGCAGTTGTATAGGGCTCTGGTAAGACCACATCTGGAGTATTGTGTACAGTTTTAGTCTCCTAATTTGAGGAAGGACATCCTTGTGATTGATGCAGTGCAGCGTAGGTTTACGAGATTGATCCCTGGGATGGCGGGACTATTGAAGAATGATTGAAAAGGCTAGGCTTGTATTCACTAGAGTTTAGACGGATGAGGGGGGATCTTATAGAAACATATAAAATATTTAAAACGACTGGATAAGCTAGATGCAGGAACAATTTTCCCAATGTTAGGCGAGTGCAGAACCAAGGGCCACAGTCTTAGAATAAAGTGGAGGCCATTTAAGACTGAGGTGAGAAAAGATTTTCACCCAGAGAGTTGTGAATTTGTGGAATTCCCTGCCACGGGGGGCAGTGGAGGCCAAATCACTGGATGGATTCAAGAGAGAGTTAGATAGAGCTCTAGGGGCTGGAGGAATCAAGGGATATGATATCATTGTGGATGATCACCCATGATCACGGTGAATGGCGGTGCTGGGTCGAAGGGCCGAAAGGCCTACTGCTGCACCTTTTGTCTCTTGTTTATTCGGTAGTCACAAAATGCTGGAGTAACTCAGCATTTCGACAGGCAGCATCTCTGGAGAGAAGGAATGAGTGACGGGTCGAGATCCTCTTTAATACATTTGTTTGACTTGTATTATGGTGAGTTTTGTTTCATTTTATATTGTACGGTTAAGTATTATTGTTAATAATTGACTGAATTATTTTCAGTTTAATAAACAGTGCCGGCCCCGCTCACCCTGAACCCGGACAAGGCTAACTCGTGGCTGCAGCTGCCCGAGGATCTGTGCAGCGTGTGGATGGAGGCGGAGCGGCAGTCCCTGCCCGAGTCCCGGTGGAGATTTGACTGGTGTGCCAGCGTGCTGGCGGCGCAGGGCTTCGCGTCCGGCTGCCGCTGCTGGGAGGTGGAGGTTGGCGACAAGACAGAGTGGGTCCTCGGCGTGGCGCGGCGTTAGTGCCAGAGGAAGGGCAGCGTGGAGCGCCGCCCCGGTAAGGCTACTGGAGGATGAGCCTGCGGACAGGCGAGGGGTACCAGGTTGTCACCGAGCCCCCCACCCCCCTCACCCTGGAGCATGGACCCCTGACCGTCGGCGTCTACCTGGACCATGAGGGCGGCCAGGTATCCTTCTACGATGCCGGCAGCATGACGCACCTGTACACCTTCGCCCACACCTTCTCCGAGACACTCTACCCCTACTTCTGCCTCTGCCTCACCGACGGGGGCAAGAATGCCGAGCCCATGAAGATCTGCCAGCTCACCAGCCAGTCCCGGCACCACCTGCCCGTGACGTTACCCGCCCACTCCGATACCTCATCCACCACCACCCGTCACCTCCACCCATCCTAACTGTGGATAGACACCGAGTGCTGGAGTAACTCAGCGGGTCAGGCAGCATTTGTGGAGAACATGGATAGGTGACGTTTCACAGAGAGCTGGAGTAACTCAGCTGGTCTGGCAGCATCTGGTTTCTTCCCACACTTCAAAGATGGACAGGTTTGTTCACTAATTGGCTTTGGTAAAATTGAAAATTATAGTATTTACGATAGTGTGCAGGTTGATGGCTGGTCGCTGTGGACTCGGTGGGCCAGAGGGCCTGTTTCCGCGCTGTATCTCAAGTCTAAAGATCACTCCCACATATCTCAGCGGTGGAAGGGCCAATCACTGTGTATGAACTCCGAACAAACTTCTCAGGATGTGTTTGATGATGTGAAATCATTTTGATAGGTAAATTATGTTCTGATTGATTTTCCTTTGGTCTGTTGCTGTCAATACGTTACTGGGCCCTGGGATGAGAGAGGAAAATCACACGTGCATGGAGAGATGGAATAGAACACGAGTAGAGTGTGTGAAACATAGAAACATAGAAAAATAGATGCAGGAGTAGGACATTCGGCCCTTCGAGCTAGCACCGCTGTTCAACATGATCATGGCTGATCATCTAAATTCAGTACCCCGTTCCTGCTTTCTCCCCATATCCCTTGATTTCATTAGCCCAAGGAGCTAAATCTAAATCTCTCTTGAAAACATCGAGTGAATTGGCCTCCACCATCTTCTGTGGCAGCAAATTCCACAGATTCACAACTCTCTGTTGGAATCTTCTTGGGGGTTTATTTTATTTAATCACTGAAAGCACCAAGACTTCAATGATTTAAAAAAGTGCCTCTACTTCCTGAGAAGATTACGGAGGGTCAGTATGTCAAGGAGGACTCTCTGGATCTTCTACAGGTGCACAGCAGAGAGCATGCTGACTGGCTGCATCGTGGCTTGGTTCGGCAACTTGAACGTCCAGGAGCGGAAAAGATTGCAGAAAGTTGTGACCACTGCCCAGTCCATCATCGGCTCTGACCTCCCCACCATCGAAGGGATCTATCGCAGTCGATGCCTTAAAAAGGCAGCCAAAATCATCAGAGACTCACACCATCCTGGCCACACACTCATCTCTCGGTTGCCATCGGGAAGAAGTTACTGGAGCTTGAAATCTGGAATATCCAGGTTCAGGAACAGCTGCTTCCCCACAGCCATCAGACTATTAAACACAACACCAAACAAGCTCTGAACAACAACAGTTTTTTGCACTTTATCTGTTCATTTATTGTGTACATATATATGGTCTATGGTATATAGACACACTGAACTTTTATCTCCTGTTCTGTATTATGTTTCCATATTCTGCTGTGCTGCAGCAAGCAAGAATGTCATTGTCCTATCTGGGACACATGACAATAAAACTCTTGACTCTCTTGGCATGTCATTCGAATAAACAAAATATTTCCATTCGGTTCTTGTGAATTTTACTGGTCGTGCGAATTATCCAAATTCAACAAAGGGGCATTAAATGTATCTATTGCATTAATCTATTACTGTATCAATTCGTCATGTTTTGGGGGGTCTTTGCCCTCAAAGAGGATCCACTCATAGCTTCCACAAATGCTTGTTGATCAATTTAATTCCACCAGAAGTTCACTTCTCGCTCCTGCATTGAGGATCTCTCCACTATTCCACCTCATGCATATGCGGCATCTGCAGAATCTTGTGTCCCAGTGAATTCTGGACATCAACAACGATGAACCAAGCATTATCAATTATTACATTAAACAAATTGCATGCTTATAGAACTTCAAAATAGCAGAATATAGTTTAAAAATATGCAGCACGTCAACAATATTCGTACAAAGTTCATGCACGCAACCTCATGCATGTCAGGAAGTTCAGTTCACTGCAGTGCCGCGTTCAACTCACGTCGAGCTGTCTAAATGTTTAAGAAAGAACTGCAGTGGATGGAAACATCGAAGGTAGACAAAAATGCCAGGGAAACTCAGCGGGTGAGCAGCATCTGTGGAGCGAAGGAATAGGTGACGTTTCGGGTCGAGACCCTTCTTCAGGCTGCCTCACCCGCTGAGTTTTTCCAGCATTCGTGTCCACCTCCGAGCTGTCTAAATGTCTGCGCGGCGCAGGGTCCCCACCGGCTGGTAAACCCCGATACTGCGGAATCAGCCGATATATTAACCCATTGCCCGTGGCGACGGTGAATCTGGGGCAGAGAGAATGAACATATTCCCATGGCGGAGGCCGGCATCGACGTGGGAGCAGTGGCGGTGACTGAGACACAATCCGACATGACGAGAGAAACGACCAGGAGAGACCGCAAGAGCTACCTGGTTGTCTAACTTGTTGATGCCTCGAGTTCACCAGTTCCTAATGGATTGTGGCCCTTATTTTAAAGCCGGGGTTATTCCCGTCATGATCTTACACACCTTTATAAAATCACCCCTCATCCTACTGCGTTCCAATGAATAAGGTCCTAGTCTGCCCAACCTCTCCCGATAGTGAGGCCCTCAGGCCCAGGCAACATACTCATAAATATTGTCCACACCCTTTCCAGTTTATTCACATTCTTCACACAGCAGAGTGAACAAAACTGAACATATTACTTCAAACTGACCCTCCTTAATATGAAAGGATGCACGGTTTCTCCAAATATTGATGCGCCTGAAGACTGGAGCGTGAGAGACGAGTGTACTGATGTGGATTAAAATATGTTTACTTCCATCCTGATCCCGGGCTGTGAACGGAGATGCGGGCGGCGGGTTCCACTGCCCAACAGGTGCAACGCCTCCTCAGTTGCACCTCCTTAGCGCTGGTCCCTGTCCCTTTCTGTCCCTTAGACAATCCCAGGGCAATCTCTGCGCTTTCGTCTGTATTCAGGCCGGTTTAATGTCTAACTGACCCCTCCCTCGTGTGTGATTAGTTGGGAGTGGCCAGGACACTGAACACTGAACACTTGCAGCCAAATAACATTCATTCCCCAGAGACGGCAGCGCGCGCAGTGCAAAACACTTTGAACCAGGAAGTGGAGGTTAAAATGGCTGCGAAATACATTTTCGAGAGTTTAACCGAGGAGGTAGTTTGTCACATCTGCCTGGATTTCTTCACCGATCCGGTTATACTGGAGTGTGGGCACAACTTCTGCCGCTCCTGTATCACACAGAGTTGGGACAAGGAGGGGAGAAACTCCTGCCCGGAATGTAGAGAGGAGTTTACAGACCGCACCCTCAGAGTGAATCTGGCCTTGGCGAGACTGTCTGAGAAAGCTCGAACACTGAGCCTGAATCGGACAGAGAAGGAAAGTAAACTTCAGTGCGAGAAACATCAGGAAGAAATGAAGCTGTTTTGTGAAACAGACAAGAAAGTGATTTGTCTGATCTGTCGAGATGCGCGGGAACACAAGTCTCACAGTTTCATACCGATAGAAGAAGCTGTGGAAATCTACAAGGTAAAAGCAAACAGATATTGATCACATCATTGTGTCATGTTTTGTATATTTTCTAACATTTTTATTCTCTGAAACCCAACTCCAGGATCGGGTGAAATCTTCCTTCGAATCTTTCACAAAAAAAAAATCAGCGATCGAGCAAATGGAGCAGCAACAGAAAGAGAAGATTTCTGTTGTTCTGGTGAGGTTTTCCAATTTCGATTTCCTAATCTTGTGTAGTTTTCATCAACGTGATGCATGGGGCTTTGTTCCACAGAGGAAGCGTTGCCCACTCTGCAACATTCCATCACACTTCAAAATAAGTGGGTCTAGCGGAAGCTGCTGATTGGTGGAAGCGGACTGAGGAAGCAGGTGATTGGGAGTAACCCTGGACACTACTGATTTCTTACAGCACTTTGTATTGTATCCTGGGTAATGGGGGAGTATGAGTGTCAGGGCAGTTTACTGTTCTGGATGTCAGATGTGAGAAGTCATGGAGTCTGATAGACTTCAGGTCGTCCACATCTGCACCAGGTGCATTGAGATGGGACTCCTAATGGACCGTATTAGGAACCTGGAGCAGCAGCTCAACAATCTCTGTCTGTTCAGGGAGAGTGAGGAGGTCATAGAGAGGAGTTATAGAGAGGTGGTCACTCCAAAACCACGGGAGGCAGACACGTGGGTCACGGTTAGGAGGGGCAAGGGGCAGAGGCAGGGACTAGAGAGTACCCCGGTGTCTGTACATCTTGGAAATAACTACTCCTGTTTGAGTACTGTTGGGGGGGACAGTCTACCTGGGGGTAGCGACAGCCGTCGGGTCTCCAGCACAGAGATGGCCCTGTTGCTCAGATTGGTAGGGAAAAGAAGAAGAGGGCAATAGTAATAGGGGACTCCATAGTTAGGGGGTCAGATAGGCGATTCTATCGACGCAGTTAGGAGACCCGGATAGTAGTTTGCCTCCCTGGCGCCAGGGTCTGGGATGTGTCTGAACGTGTCCCAGATATCCTGAAATGGGAGGGAGAGGAGCCTGAGGTCGTGGTACATATAGGTACCAATGACATAGGTAGAAAAATAGAAGAGGTCCTGAAAGGAGAATTTAGGGACTCAGGAAGAGAGTTAAGGAGAAGGACCGTAAACGTAACAATCTTAGGATTACTGCCTGTGCCACGCGACAGTGAGAATAGGAATGGAGTGAGGTGGAGGGTACATGCGTGGCTGAGGGACTGGTGCAGAGAGCAGGGATTCAAGTTTCTGGATCATTGGGACCACTTTTGGGGAAGGTGTGACCTGTACAAAAAGGACGGGTTGCACTTGAACCCGAGGGGGACAAATATCCTGGCGGGAAGATTTGCAAAGCCTGCTGGGGAGACTTTAAACTAGAATGGTTGTGGGGAGGGAAATAGAGAAAGCAAGTAGACAGTGTGTGAGGCAGGAGGCAGAGAAGGGAAGCTCTCAGACCCGACATATAGGGGAGAAAGAAGAAAAAGATAATAAACAGAAAATAAGAGGTGGTGGGTTTCTTAAATGTGTATATTTTAATGCTAGGATCATTGTAAGAAAGGTGAATGAGCTTAGAGCCTGGATTGACACCTGAAAGTATGATGTTGTGGTGATTTGTGAAACATGGTTGCAGGATGGCTGTGATTGGAAACTAAATATTCCAGGATTTCGTTGCTTCAGGTGTGATGGAATTGGAGGGGCAAGAGGTGGAGGTGTTGCATTGCTTGTCAGGGAAGATATTACAGCAGTGCTTTGGCAGGATAGATTAGAGGGCTCGTCTAGGGAGGTTATTTGTGTGGAACTGAGAAATGGGAAAGGTGTAGCAACACGTATAGGGGTATATTATAGACCGCCTAATGGGAAGCGAGATTTGGAAGAGCAAATACGTGAGGAGATAGCAGATATCTCCTCAAGCACAAGGTAGTGATTGTGGGAGATTTCAATTTTCCACACATCGACTGGGAAACACATTCTGTAAAAGGACTGGATGGTTTGGAGTTTGTAAAATATGTGCAGGGTAGTTTTTTGCAGCATACATAGAGGTGCCGACTAGAGAAGGGGCAGTGCTGGACCACCTGTTAGGAAATGAGACTGGTCAGGTGGCGGAAGCATGTGTTGAGGAGCACTTCGGGTCCAGTGATCACAATACCATTAGTTTTAATATAATTATGGAGAAGGTCAGAACTGGACCAAGGGTTGAGATTTGTGATTGAAGAAAGGCTAACTTTGAGGAGATGCGAAAGGATTTAAAAGGAGGGAATTGGGACATTTTGTTTTATGGGAAGGATGTATTAGAGAAATGGAGGACATTTAAAGGTGAAATTTTAAGTGTACAGAATCTTTATGTCCCTGTTCGGTTGAAAGGAAAGAGTAATAATTGGAAAGAGCCATGGTTTTCAAGGGAAATTGGACACAGTTCGGAAAAAGAGAGAGATCTGCAATAATTATTGGCAGCATGGAGTGAATGAGGTGCTTGAGGAGTATAAAGAATGTAAAAAGAATCTTAAGAAAAAAATTAGAAAAGCTAAAAAAGGAACATGAGGTTGCTTTGGCAAGTAAGGTGAAAGTAAATCCAAAGGGTTTCTACAGCTATATTAATAGCAAAAGGATAACGAGGGATAACATTGGTCCATTCGAGAGTCAGAGTGGACAGCTATCTGCAGAGCCACAAGAGATGTGGGAGATATTGAACAATTTTCTTTGGTATTCATTAAGGAGAAGGATATTGAATTATGTGAGGTATGGGAAACAAGTAGCTATGGAAACTATGATGATCAAAGATGAGGAAGTACTGACACTTTTGAAAAATATAAAAGTTTATAAGTCTCTAGGTCCTGACAGGATATTCCCAAAGACATTGAGGGAAGTTAGTGTAGACATAGCTATGACAGAAAGATTTCAAATGTCATTAGGAGCGGGAATGGTGCCGCAGGATTGGCGTACTGCGCACGTTGTTCCATTGTTTAAAAAGGGTTCTAACATTAACCTAGCAATTATAGACCTGTTAGTTTGACGTCAGTGGTGGGCAAATTCATGGAAAGGATACTTGGAGATAATATATATAATCATCTGGATAAACAGGGTCTGATTAGGAACAGTCAACATGGATTTGTGCCTGGAAGGTCATTTTTCACTAATCTTCTTGAATTTTTTGAAGAGGTTACTAGGGAAACTGATGAGGGTAAAGCGGTGGATGTTTTCTATATGGACTTCAGTAAGGCCTTTGACAAGATTCCCCATGGAAGGTTGGTTAAGAAGGTTCAATTGTTGGGTATTAATATTTGTGCAGCAAGATGGATTCAACAGTGGCTGAATGGGAGATACCAGAGAGTAATGGTGGATAATTGTTTGTTAGGTTGGAGGCAGGTGACTAGTGGGGTCCTCAGGGATCTGTGTTGGGTCCACTGTTGTTTGTCATGTAGATCAATGATCTGGATGATGGTGTGGTAAATTGGATAGTAAGTATGCAGATGATACTACGATAGGTGGTGTGGATAATGAAGTAGATTTTCAGTCTACAGAGAGATTTAGGCCATTGGGAAGTGTGGTCTGAAAAAATGGCAGATGGAGTTTAATGCTGATAACTGTGAGGTGTTACATCTTGGCAGGACAAATCAAAATAGGACGTACATGGTAAATGGTAGCAAATTGAGGAATTCAGTTGAACAGAGGGATCTAGGAATAACTGCATCGTTCCCTGAAGGTGGAATTGCATGTAGATAGGGTGGTAAAGAAAGCTGTTGGTGTACTGGCCTTCATGAATCAGAGCATTGAGTACAGAAGTTGGGATGTAATGTTAAAATTGTACAAGGCATTGGTGAGGCCAATTCTGGAGTATGGTGTACAATTTTGGTTGCCAAATTATAGGAAAGATGTCAACAAAATGGAGAGTACAGAGGAGATTTACTAGAATGGTGCCTGGGTTTCAGCATCTAAGCTACAGAGAAATGCTGAGCAAGAAGGGTCTTTATTCTTTGGAGCGCAGAAGGTTAAGGAGGGACTTGATTGAGGTCTTTAAAATTATGAGAGGGATAGACACAGTTGACGTTGATATGCTTTTTCCATTGAATCAACATGATTTGAGAATTAAGGAACAAAAGTTTAGCGGTAAGATGAGGGGGAAGTTCTTTACTCAGGGAACGGTAGCTGTGTGGAATGTGCTTCCAGTGGAAGTGGTGGAGGCAGGTTCGATTTTATCATTTAAAAACAAATTGGATAGGTATATGGACGGGAAAGGAATGGAGGATTATGGTCTGTGTGCAGGTAGATGGGACTAGGTGAGAGTAAGTGTTCGGCACTTACTCAATGGGCCGAAGGGCCTGTTTCTGCGTTATTTCTAAATTAAAAAACATCCTAAACTTATTTTGTCAGAAGGTAATTAATCTATGGAAATCATTGGACATGTTGGGCCAAACGGCTTATTTCTGTGCTCCATGCCACAAGATTGATTGGCCAACTACCCCCTTGCATATTGCTAGGAAACACAAAACAGTGGCATTGTATATTGAACTTCACCTTTCATTTCACAGGAAGAGTCACACAACCTTCAGTCACAGATCACCTCCCAGTTTGCTGAACTGCACCAGATTTTCACTGAGAAAGAGCGGCGTGTACTCGCAGATATCCGGGAAGAAGAGATGAAAATTCGGAATGCAATGGAGAAAAGGCTTCAAGAGATTCAAGCAAATTTAAATTCTATCCAAAAGGAACTCTCAACGTTGCAGGAACAGATAGATCAAAAAGACAATCGAATATTTCTGAAGGTGAGGGGTTACACTACAGTTAGGCGAAGTGAAACTGCACAGTCACAACATGGTGGGTGACATTTCTGAAATGAATGCATCATTTACCTGTAATTCAGAGCTGGGCCAATGTTCCGTCTGTTCCAGCGATGTGCTGCTGTTATTCCCAAACTAAATGGCCTCCCGCATAAATTTTGGGATCTCGGAACAGGCTGCAAACTCCTTGAGAAAGAGTCGCTGTGATCTTGTCACTGAGTTAATGAACGTGTAATATTTCGCCGAAGAGAAGGAAAATCTCCAGGAATCATAAGACCACGGGAAAAGTCTTCTGTATGGTCAGCATTAGAGGAAAAGGAGTTTGTGGTGTTTGAACATCCCCGTGAAGGCAGTCTAATGATTTTAGCCTTGGATACACATTGGAATTTGTTCTCCTCAACAGCACTTAATTGGACCTGTTCAATTCCTAGTAATCCTTTTTCTCTTAAAGGGGAATATTGTCCGCCTGGTTATTCTTCTGCTGGTAATGTACTTGTAGAATCTTGTAGGGGTGTCTGCCACAATTATCCGAGCCACATCAAGAGCATTTTGCGTAGCTTTCATGACCTTAACCATGAAATGATGTTACAGCATTGGAGGCAACACAAAACTGAATCACCAGGATAATTGCAGGATAAGGGGCTTGTCTCATCAGCAGGGTTTATCGAGGTTGTATCGATATTCCTTGCAGTTTAAAAGAATGAAGAGTCGTTTTACCATTGTCCCTAAGGTCCACGACTGGATAGAGATCAGTGAATCTCTGGAATTCTCCAACCCAGAGACTTTTGGGGATTGAAACTGTCAGCAGTATTTGAACCAGAAGGAGCGACAATTTGTTTGAAAATTCCAGGAATTGAACATGAGGGGAATGGGGAAAAAAGGGGGGAGTTCTGTCGTGGGCAAGATTAGCCATGACCACATTGTGGGGATTAACATTGAAATCTAGAATGTGGCGCACACATCATCATTTATCATCTGTCATCCATGAATTGAACTTGCAGGGAATGGGGCAAACAGGGGGAAATCTCCTGTGCTTATCCTGCTTCCCCTTCAATGTATCTCCAACATTGGCTTTGGCCACTTTTGTGCGATTAAGTTCCACGTTCCCTTTGCTGCATGACTAATGGGATTTATTAAACACCATCCCATATTTCATCTTTGAATTTTGGTGTCCCTAAAAGTAGCAATACTATTTGTCCCCCACCCATTTAAATCCACAGATAATCTTAAATCACCCCATCCCTTCATTCCCCGGCATCTTCTTCAGATAATAAACCCACCACCTTCTCATTCTTGCCCGTAACTTGCACCCTCTCAATGATGGCATCATTTTCATGTACGTTCCTTGTGTTTCCCCCTGTGGTTATTTGTCCCGACGGAAATATCCTTTATATGTCTGTGTGGCGGCCGCAGTAAGAGTTGGGTAATAGGAATCTTGTGGAAATTTGCATGCCATTTCTGCTGTCGGGATGTGGATGTTCTGTCTCAGTTATTCAGCTGTGTGTCTTATTTCTTTCAGGAGGCAGCTGGTCGAAGAAGGAGGTAGGACACGCTCTTGATTGAAACACTGTATGTTTTTGTAGAACAGCTCCGAAATTGTGGAAGCTCAGATTCTAACCAGCTGTTAAATATTTGCAGGGTTAGTGATGAAGTTCGTACATTGTCAGTGACAGATGCTGCCTTGCCGACTGAAAAGATTCATCACCACTTTGTGTTGAACACGCTGTGGAGGGAAACGTGTGCCATTCAGCGAGGTAAAACATGTTCAGTTTCCATTCTTCTCATTAATTACACCTTTAAGTAGTACAAATGCAAAGATTACGCACTTCTGGCATCTTGTTCTATCTCTCTACCATCCACTGTCTGAAAACATTGACCTTCAATGCCTTTTTCAACTTTACCATCTCACCTTCAACTGATGCCCTCAATCTTTAGACTTTAGAAAATTCTGTCTTCCATTCTTCAGTCCATTAGACCTGCTAATTAAAATCACATTTCATCTCAGGTCACCTTCTTCATTCTCCATGATGCCACCAATCTTAGTGTCCTCCACAAACCTACTAACATGCCACCCACGTACACATACAAAGCGTTCGTATAAATAACGACCAACAATGAAGATAGAGTCGAGCTCTATGACACACCCTTTGTGAGAGCCTCCAGTCTGAAAAGCATTCCTCCACCAACCCTCAGTCTCCTGCCTTCAGACCACGGTTATGCTCCATTGTGTAACTCTTCCTGGATTCGATCAGATCCAAACATCCAGACCACGTACCACGCAGACGGTTGAAGTTGTTTCTCCAACATAGCAGTAATATCTGGAAATGTGTGACGTCGTTGATGGTGACAGGCCAGATTTCTGGGTATAGGTGAATGGGAAAATAGTTGGATATTGGAAAGATCATTAAACTGAGGGTGATGGGGAAGTCACACTGAAGGGGAACTGGAGCCAACTTCGTTCAGCCACTGTCACATTGAACAGAGGATAGGCCTGAGGCGGAGCCTACTCCGCACCTATTTTCTTCCTGTCTTATGTTTTTTTCTACTTGTACAAAGATAAACTTTGCATAGAACGAATGTAGCAACAATTAACAATACTTGGTTCTGCAACAATATTTCTTGTTCGGGTGACATTGAGTAGACTCTGCCTGTATTTGAGGAGATCGCTGGGAAATACAAAGTTCCTACACTGCTCAGTGGGTTGGACGCAGGGAGGATGTTTCCCCTGTCTGAGGGGTCAGGAGCCAGCGGAAACTCTCTCAGAATGTGGGCTGAACCATTTAGGACAGAGACAAAAATACATGACTGCACGCAGAGACTGGGCAACCTTTGGAATTCCCTGCACCGCTGGCTGTGGATAATCAGTCATTCAGTGCTCTTGGAGCCAGAGAGCCATGGTTGTACATTACATAGTCAGGCCCTTCGGCCCATCATGTCCATGGCCACCTTTATTCCCAGCCACTCTAATCCCATTTGCTCATATTATAAACATATTATTCTACACCTCGTTTCCTAAAGCGCAATGCCTCTTACATGTAGTGATTACATCTGATTCCACCACCACATCAGGTAATATATTCCAGGTATTTAACAACTCTGTGAAGTAAACTACGGTCTCCAGTATTGATAGCCCTGCATGAAAATAAAGTTTTGTTGATCTAGCTTCTATCCTGCTGCAGACTTTGAGAGACTTCCTTGCAATCCACAACCTTACCCGTTCTCTGCAAACTTTGTAGTCACACCTCCTACATTCACATCCAAGCCATGGAAACATAAAATAAACAGCAAAGGTTGCAGCACTGATCTCTGCTGCACACCACCAGTCACAGACCTCCAGGCAGAAAAATCATCTTTCTACGCTACCTTCCATCTCCAACCACTAAGCCAATTGTGGGTCAATTTTGCTAAGTCATCTTGGTTCACACCTGCCTTCGCTTCCTGGACCAGCCTTACATGCGGAACATTGTCAAGTCCGTCAGTGAGTTCATATATTACTTCACAATGAAATCAGAATGTTCTTGGTTGCACAGACGCATCAAACCCACCCTCCGCGAAAGAAAGCAAGTAAACAGTAGCAGATGGACCCGTCCAGTCCACTCCCGTTCAGTGTGATCACGGCAACTCCACTCCACATCTCTGCATCCTCTTTGACCACCTCTAATTACCAATCACACCAGTCTTCTCATCTTCAAATCTGTCTCTCCCTCGCCATCTACTGGCAAGATATTTGAATACACGCCTTATTTCTCCATCCCCTCCCGCAATCTCTCGTTCATCCTCCCTTTCCGCGTTCGTTTCCCGTCTCGCCCGCTCCCGTTAACCCGCGGAATTCCCACTCTCCTGCCCGGTTGCGAAACTCCGGGAAAGATGTGTATTGTCCACCGGATGTGGTTTGGGTCAAACCCCGGGCAAGGTTCCAGTTGTCTACCCGCCTGTGCCTGAGGCCGAGCGGCTTCTCCCCCGGTCCCGGGGCCGCGCTGCCCGAGTCTCCCCCCGACCCCCGGGGACTCTCTGATTCTCTGCTTCTCCCCCCAGTCTCCGTCACCCTGGATGTGGAAACAGCGCATGCGCTGCTCGAGGTGTCTGAGGATCGGAAGAGGGTGAGATGGACCCGGACCGGGAGGCGTCTTCCTGACACCGGGAAGCAGTTTACAGGCAGTGGGTGTGTGCTGGGATCGGAGGGATTCACATCGGGGAGACATTACTGGGAGGTGGAGGTGGCGGGGAGTTGGGACTGGAGGCTGGGAGTCGCCGCAGAGTCTGTGGAGAGGAAGGAATGGGTGACACAGACCCCGGAGACTGGAGTCTGGAGCATCTGCCGGTGGGGAGGTGACGAGTTTGATGCACTGACCTCCCCTAGATCCCCTCTCCCCGCCCGTCCCATCCCCGGGAGGCTGGGAGTTTATCTCAGTTACGAGTCCGGGACAATTTCATTTTATGACGCGGACACCAAGTCCCATCTCCACACCTTCACTGGGAATAAATTCACGGAGAAACTTTATCCTTTCTTCTGGACTTGGGATGAAAACTGGCTGAGAATCTGCTCCGGTTCCGCTCCGGGTGTGTAAAAGGGTCGGGTCCCGGGACCGGCGTCAGGAGCGGGGCTCAGGGGCTGTGGGGCAGAAATCCGGTGGACAACAGGTCGGCGATGAACGGCTCCCATTTAATCCCCAGATTCCGCATCGTGAAACCTCAGTGAGCGCGGATATGAAACCAGGGGGGATGTAAATGTGGGAAGAGTGAAATAAACAGCAACTGTAATCAGAGCTGTCTGTCTATCCGTTCATTTTAACGCATTAACTGCGTCCGGCAACGGAACAGAAATTACTTTTGTGAAACCATCTCCCTTCCCGCGGGTTCAGCAGCAGCCGCCGGCGGCGAGTCCTGAGCTCCGGGCTCCCTCGGGTTCTAATGCCCGCCGACACATTGTAGTGTTCCGGGTGGGCTCTGCCTGCCTCTCTGTAGAATGCGGATAACGTTCCTTGTTTCAGTCGTTGCCACAACCCTCCCTCGCCCCTTCCTCGGGTACAGTATGGCGGGCATTTGAGGCATGTAAGAACATTTTAAACTTTAAAAAATCCTTGTTCCACTTTTCATGCCTGCGTGTTCTTCAGCACAATGGAAACCTAACAGGCTGGAATGGATGCTCTGTGGGGGAGCCACTAAGAGCGCATGGGGGGGAGATGGACTGAATGCGTGTGGGGGGGGAGGGGAATGGCAAGGAGCAGAGTGCGTGGGTGGGAGGTGAAGGGAGATGGGGTGACTGAGTGAACTGCCAGCCTACCAGGCTTGAGTGACTGCACTGCCAGCCCACCACCCGTGAGTAAGTGAACTGCCAGCCCACAAGCTGCCAGTGACTGAACTGCCAGCCCACCAGTTGCAAGTGACTCCACTGCCAGCCCACCAACTGTGTGTAAGTGAACTGCCAGCCCACCAGCTGTAAGTGACTGAACTGCCAGCCCACCAACTGAGTGTATGTGAACTGCCAGCCCACCAGTTGTAAGTGACTGAAATGCCAGCCCACCAGCCGTGAGTGACTGCACTATAAGCCCACCAGCCATGAGTAAATGAACTGCCAGCCCACCAGCTGCAAGTGACTGAACTGCCAGTCCACCAGCCGTGAGATACTGCTCTGCCAGCCCACCAGCCGTGAGTAAGTGAACTGCCAGCCTACCAGCTGTAAGTGACTGAACTGCCAGCCCACCAGCTGTGTGGGCTTATAATGCAGTCACTCATGGCTGGTGAACTGCCAGCCCACCAGCTGTGTGACTGCACTGCCAGCCCACCAGCTGTGAGTAAGTGAACTGCCAGCCCACCAGCTGTAAGTGACTGAACTGCCAGCCCAATAATCCATTCGGCCCACAGTTCATACTAGCCCTCTGGAAACAGTCAGTTCAGCCCACAACACCCATACTAGCGCAACACAAGCACCCCCCTCACCACCCCACCCCACTGGCCAGCAGTATTGGAATTGGTGGAGAGGTGGAATATTGCGTTGGGTGACCTGCCCTCCCGTGTGATGCTGAGACCCAACGGGTCCCACTTAGTCTAGTATTATATAAAAATAATATCTATATTACTAAAACTCTGAACAACTTCCTGTTGTTCTGTATATTGATTTTAGAAAAACAGCTGCCACTTACGGCTGTGATTTTTGGCCATCTTACTCCGAGTCCCCCTCCGCTGCGTGCTGGTGAATGACAGTGCGACTGTCCACCCACCCATCCACACATACATACATACACACATACACACACATCCATCCGTACAAAATTCTTAAGTGGTTGGACAGGCTAGATGCAGGAAGATTGTTCCCGATGTTGGGGAAGTCCAGAACAAGGGTTCACAGTTTAAGGATAAGGGGGAAATCTTTTAGGACCGAGATGAGAAAAACATTTTTCACACAGAGAGTGGTGAATCTCTGGAATTCTCTGCCACAAAAGGTAGTTGATGCCACGTCATTGGCTATGCTTAAGAGGGAGTTAGATGTGGCCTGTAGATGGTTTTGCATGCAACAAATAACATAGTTACATCAGTACCATTAACCCCGCCTAGTTAACATCAATCATAACGCCCTCCCCTTCCTGGGTACGGTTCAGTAGAAGAATGTAGCCAGTACTTGTGGATGTATGTAATACCTTGTGCTATCATTAAAATGTGTTGAACACTCTTAGAGTTTGTAAATTGCTTATTTACATGGTGTCAGAAGTGGGATCTGCCAGAACGAGTTCTTGGCGTCTAGGACCGAAAAGATGGTGGCTTGCCCGACCTGAGCCGCCACATCCTCAACAGACCGCATGGGGTAGTGTGGTCGCCTGTTGGCAAGGTTTAAGTCCTTGGGGTTGATACACACGTATTTCATTCTTGTCTTTCTTTATCGTGGCAACCATGGTGGAGACCCAATCGGTGGGCTCGCTGACCGCTTCTAGCACCCCCTTGTCGACCATGTTGTTAAGCATCGCCTCGACCCTGTCTTTCATGTGATGATCACCGGGACTCGGGTGATAAATCTGTCAACCTGGCTGAGTTTAGGAGGCCACAGCCTCGGAAAGGAAACAATGATTTCTGCCGCGTGCCAACCCTGGTCCGGATGATGTGCCCCCAAAAAGGTGCCCAAACTGTAACTACATCCATCTCAGACTGTCGACGTGCACTGCCTATGGCAAGGCCTGTAATTTTTGTAAAAAACTGAATCATTTCACTGCCGCCTGCCGATCATTCCGTTCTCGTGGGAGACAGGTACAGATTTCCAGACCCAGTCTAAACATGCTTAAGTAATCTGATAGCTGTTACAACCCACAGCCCAACGTTGCTGAATCCTATGATGCAGATCCAATTAATTCTCCCGAGGATTCGAATGTGTTTACCCTCCTCCAGGCACCTGGCCAACGTCTCGATCCCTCCGTGTCTGTGACTGTCAACAATGTAACCTTCCTTGCTAAGTTAGATACGGGGGCAAAGGTCAACGTTTTGTCAATAAATCTGTTCAACAAGATAAGGAATGATGAGGCCTTGGTCGCTGACAATGCTACTCTGCATGCCTATGGTGGAGAAATTCTCAGGCCTGTGGGGAGGGCCACTTTAACTTGCATGCTGCAGCTTTTGGCCGAGCACACCGCTGCTGATCCAGTCTAGCAGCGGCTTGCATCTGTGATTAAATCAGGGTGGCCAACAAAGCGCTCCGCTGCGCCGTCCGAAACACAGCCTTTCTTCCTGGTCCGTGACGAACTGGTGCTCCAGAATGGCGTTATCGTTAAGGGACATAAAGTGGTTGTCCCGTCCTCCCTGTTCGATTCTTGCTACTGCGCAGCCCACAGCGGACACCCCGGGTTCGATGCAAAACACTCGCCCACGCTCAGTGCCAATTCTACTGGCCTGGAATGGCCAAATATATTCGAGACCGTGGTTCTGCCTGCTCCACGTGCAACAGTCTTGCTCCACACCAGCAGCGACAGCCCCTGCTGCAACAGCCCGCTCCTGCCTTGGCCTGGTCCTCGCTGGCTGCCGACATCTTCGAGTGGCGTGGTAACCACTACCTTGTCCTGGTCGACTCGTACTCAAACTGGTTCGAGGTGGATTTGCTGACATCCCTCACGTCGGAGATGGTGATCCGGAAGCTGCGGAAACACTTCTCCACGTTTGGGTCCCCTGTCAGGCTGCAGACTGACAATGGCAGGCAGTTTACCAGCCGAGAGTTCAAGAATTTTGCCGACAAATGGAATTTTGTGCATTTCACCAGCAGCCCGGAGTACCCACAGAGCAACGGCCTTGCTGAACGGGCCGTCCGCAGCGCCAAGCTTCTGATGGAACAGGCGAGGCTGTCTAACTCTGATTTGTATTTGGATCTCCTGAACCTCAGGAATGTTTCCAGGGATCCGGCCATGGGGTCCCCTGCTCAGCGTCTAATGTCCAGAACAACCAGATCTACCATCCCGATTGCCCAGCGCCAGCTGAAACCTCGGGTGCTGGAGCCTGCCTCCGTGCAGAGGCGCATTCAAGAGAAACATGACAGCCAGCGGCGTTCCCACGATCGGTCGTGCAGACCACTCGATCCTCTGTTGCCTGGACAGGTTGTTCGATTGCAAACCGCCAGTGGTCACTCCCGTCTGGCTACCGTGGTTGGGGTGGCCGACTCACCTCGTTCGTATCTGGTCGACTATGAGGGAACCATCTACCGTAGGAGCCGTCAACACCTGCTTGCGGTTAATGAGCCGAAGCCGCAGGCCCCGGGCCCCTATGCCCCGCCGCTCTCATACCAGCAGCCGGCTCCTGTCCCAGCCAGCGTTCCCTGCATGCCTCGTTCCCCATATCGAGCACCCGGTTCCCCTCTGCGCGGGTCACCTGTTGCCGGTCGCGGTTCTCCCTCCGCTGTTCCTCCAACCCCACCGCCCTTCCCTGGTTCCCCTACTGTCTCGGGTTCCCCTGTTTTTTCTGCTCCTCCGGGGGAAGGGGGAGGCATCCGTACGCTCTCGGGCCGGATCAGCAAGCCACCTGCTCGTTATGGCGATTCTGTTTAATTCTGTTTAATTCTGTTGTAGTGACAATGGTCTGTTTTTTTTTTATTTTCGAAGGGGAAGGATGTAGATGGTTTTGCATGCAACCAATAACATAGTTACCTCAGTACCATTAACCTCGCCTAGTTAACATCAATCATAACGCCCTCCCCTTCCTGGGTACGGTTCACTAGAAGAATGTAGCCAGTACTTGAGGATGTATGTAATACCTTGTGCTATCATTAAAATGTGTTGAACACTCTTAGAGTTTGTAAATTGCTTATTTACATGGCCCTTGTGGCTAAAGGGATCAGGGGTTATGGAGAGAAGGCAGGTACAGGATAATGAGTTGGATGATCAGCCATGATCATATTGAATGGCAGTGCAGGCTCGAAGGGCTGAGTGGCCTACTCCTGCACCTATTTTCTATGTTTCTATGTACGCACACACACATCCGCACACACACATGCACACACATGCATACACACATCCACACACACATCCATCCACGCACACCAGCATGTTATTATCATAAGTAATTCACTCATTGCTTAAATAATTTGACCAAAATAACAGTGAAACGATCAACATTAAAATAAAACTTTATATAATTATTTTTCCCCCAATGTATTTGTTTACACGTCATCTAATCTTCATCTGAATATTCTTCATCAGATTCCAAGTCTTTTGCAGGAATAGAGTTTCTGCAGTCAACACACTTACATAAATCTGTACATGGCACACCATGCTGTTGACATGAGCATCTTCCTTTCCCTGTACTCACGGCTTGTTTTCTTGCATGAACAATATGTTAATTCTAGCAAGGTGCTTGAGACTGGAGGCAGATCATCCCCAGTCAATGTCCAATTCACCACCTACAATTTTCCACCCATGTCCCTTTGGACTGGGAATTTGTGGAAACTGTTCCAGACATTTTGAATGCACAGCACCCTGGTAATTTTCTCTTG
Source organism: Raja brachyura (assembly GCA_963514005.1). The sequence continues at coordinate 35,457,345 of OY740805.1, forward strand.
TGACATGCTTTCTGAGAGAGTCTGCTGTTGTTGGAAGGCGTGCCTCTGATTTTGTTAACATAAGGAGCAGGTTGTATCTGGATTCATCTACTGCGGTCAGGGTGCTCGACAGTTGCTGTTTGTTGACCATCACTCGTCATGGATCGTAGAAACATAGAAACTAGGTGCAGGAGTAGGCCATTCGGCCCTTCGAGCCTGCACCGCCATTCAATGTGATCATGGCTGATCATCCAACTCAGTATCCCGTACCTGCCTTCTCTCCATGCCCTCTGATCCCCTTAGCCACAAGGGCCACATCTAACTCCCTCTTAAATATAGCCAATGAACTGGCCTCAATTACCCTCTGTGGCAGAGAGTTCCAGAGACCCACCACTCTGTGTGTGAAAAAAGTCCTTCTCATCTCGGTCCTAAAGGATTTTCCCCTTATCCTTAAGCTGTGACCCCTTGTCCTGGACCTCCCCAACATCAGGAACAATCTTCCTGCATCTAGCCTGTCGAACCCCTTAAGAATTTTGTAAGTTTCTATAAGGTCCCCTCTCTATCTCCTAAATTCTAGCGAGTATAAACCGAGTCTATCCAGTCTTTCTTCATAAGACAGTCCTGACATCCCAGGAATCAGTCTGGTTAACCTTCTCTGTACTCCCGCAATGGCAAGAATGTCTTTCCTCAGATTTGGAGACCAAAACTGTGTGCACTCCAGGTGTGGTCTCACCAAGGCCCTGTACAACTGAAGTAGAACCTCCATGCTCCTATACTCAAATCCTTTTGCTATGAAAGCTAACATACCATTCGCTTTCTTCACTGCCTGCTGTACCTGCATGCCTGCTTTCAATGACTGGTGTACCATGACACCCAGGTTGCGCTGCATCTCCCCTTTTCCTAATCGGCCACCATTTAGATAATACTCTGCTTTCCTGTTTTTGCCACCAAAGTGGATAACCTCACATTTATCCACATTATACTGCATCTGCCAAACATTTGCCCACTCACCCAGCCTATCCAAGTCACCTTGCAGTCTCCTAGCATCCTCCTCACAGCTGACACTGCCGCCCAGCTTAGTGTCTTCCGCAAACTTGGAGATATTGCCTTCAATTCCCTCATCCAGATCATTAATGTATATTGTAAATAGTTGGGATCCCAGCACCGAGCCTTGCGGTACCCCACTAGTCACTGCCTGCCATTGTGAAAAGGACCCGTTTACTCCTACTCTTTGCTTCCTGTTTGCCAGCCAGTTCTCTATCCACATCAATACTGAACCCCCAATGCCGTATGCCTTTAGTTTGTATACTAATCTCTTATGTGGGACCTTGTCGAAAGCCTTCTGGAAGTCCAGATACACCACATCCACTGGTTCTCCCCTATCCAAGCTACTAATTACATCTTCGAAAAATTCCACAAGATTCGTCATACATAATTTACCTTTCGTAAATCCATGCTGACTTTGTCCAATGATTTCACCACTTTCCAAATGTGCTGCTATCCCATCTTTAATAACTGACTCTAGCAGTTTCCCCACTACCGATGTTAGACTAACTGGTCTGTAATTCCCTGTTTTCTCTCTGCCTCCCTTCTTAAAAAGAGGGGTTACATTTGCTACCCGCCAATCCTCAGGAACAACTCCAGAATCTAAAGAATTTTGAAAGATTATCACTAATGCATCCACTATTTCCGGAGCTACTTCCTTAAGTACTCTGGGATGCAGCCTATCTGGCCCTGGGGATTTATCGGCCTTTAATCCATTCAATTTACCCAACACCACTTCCCGACTAACCTGGATTTCACTCAATTCCTCCTTTGACCCGCGGTCCCTTGCTATTTCCGGCAGATTATTTATGTCTTCCTCAGTGAAGACGGAACCAAAGTAGTTATTCAATTGGTCCACCATATCCTTGTTCCCCATGATCAACTTACCAGTTTCTGACTGCAAGGGACCTACATTTGTTTTAACTAACCTCTTTCTCTTCACATAACGAAGCAGGATCGAAGCATTCTCTTTGGGGCCGGCTCATCTGCTTCAACATCAGGAACTGCCTCTTGAGGTGACTCACCTGCTTCAAGCTTTTCAGCGTCTTGAACTCAATTGAAAGAGGAAAAAGAAAACAGAAAAGGAATGAAAAGTTAAATAAATCAATTTCCTCAAATATATCTTTTCATTGTTCAAAGTAATATCATATGACCATAAATACAAAGAATTGTTGTTTGAGTCCTATCATTACCTTTCTTCCTTCTAGACATAGAAACATAGAAAATAGGTGCAGGAGGAGGCCATTTGTCCCTTCTAGCCAGCACCACCATTCATTGTGATCATGGCTGATCGTCCCCAATCAATAACCCGTGACTGCCTTCTCCCAATAGCCCTTGATTCCATTAGCCCCTAGAGCTCTATCTAACTCTCTCTTAAATCCATTCACTGATTTGGCCTCCACTGCCCTCTATGGCAAGGAATTCCACAAATTCACAACTCTCTGGGTGAAAACGTTTTTTCTCACCTCAGACTTAAATGGCTTCCCCTTTATTTTAAAACTGTGGCCCCTGGTTCTGGACTCGCCCAACATTGGGCAAGTCCAGAACCATTTATCCTGCATCTAGCTTGTCCAGTGATTTTATTATTTTATACGTTTCTATAAGATCCCCCCTCATCCTTCTAAATTCCAATGAATACAAGCCTAGTCTTTTCAATATTTCCTCATATGACAGTCCCGCCATCCCAAGGATCAATCTCGTGAACCTATGCTGCAGTACCTCAATCACAAGGATATCCTTCCTCAAATTAGGAGACCAACACAGAACACAAAACTCCACATGCATTCTTACCAGACCTTGCTATAGCTCGATTTGTTGTTGTTATTTTGCAGATGTGACGATAGTACTCGGCATGATAACCCGGGATATACTGCTGCCTCCTAATAACCAAAGAAAAAATGTCAGGGAGTATTTTACATCTTTTCATGTTTTATATTATGTAAGATAATATCAACATATGAATGGGGAAATTATACATGTACGCATCTCCAGGTAGATGGGATGGCAAGTCAGCAAATTATCAAACTAGTGCTCATTCTGTGGCACAGTGTCCACATTGCATGTCCACACAAAACACTTTTGCATGTGAATGTGCATGGGGCTCTGAAGAGTGGAGGGGTAGAAGGTACAGAGAAAACCCCATCTCATGGTACGTAGGTCTGCATGGAGTTCTATTCATAAAACGTCAACCTTTTCTTAATGTCAATGAGACTTACACAGTCATTTACTATCATAGATAAGTTAGTTCAAGTTCAAGTGGAGGGGCAGAGGCTACAGAAAAACCCCCACCTCATAGTCATTAAGTATGCATGGACTTCATTTCATAAATTGTCAACCTCTTCTTAATGTAAATGAGATTATGTTACTAAGTTACTCCCATAGATAAATTAGTTCAATTTCAAGTTCACATACACCAATTGATTTCAACATAAACATCAATCATTTGAGACCATTTATCACTCTGATGGAAGCCATTAAAGTGCAGCCAATATTCCTCCGTTGTTCTCCCGTGGTCGGGGCCTGGAAACGCCCGCTACCAACAACACTATGTACAGCCCCCCCATCTCCAAAAACACTCCGTGGCTCCGCATTCGCGAATCAGCCACTTCTTAATTGAGCCCGCCGCTTCACTATGTTAAGTACACAGGAGCCGCATTCGGGGTACTTTTTCACGATAAGTGATCGCAGGCAACTCCGAGATTAGATGTTAACGAAGACTTATTAGACTCCATCAAGCTGGCATTAGTGACAACTTTTAATTTACTTTGTTATGGATACTTTGTTATGTTTAGGCCCTCAACTTCATGAATGAATAATGAATGAATTAATGAATGAATGCACAGCCTCCAAATCTTATTTTTTCAAATTATAAAAGGGTGCAATTATATTAATTAAAGTCCATACAGATTAATTTTCATAAATTCAGATCTTACCTTTCAGTTCCAGTTGCTCCACAACGTTTGACTGGTTTCACGACTTGGCTGTCCTCTTTGTGTTGCAGCACCTTGGCAGCGACTTTGCTTTCAAGACTTTCCGCCACTTCTATCCACTTAATTGCACATTCTTCGGACTTCTTAATGCTTTTCTCACTTAGCTCAATTACCCTGCTACAAGTTTCCATGACATGTATTCCACAGACCAACAAAGACCCTTCACCGGAATCTCCAGTAAAACTGGCATCAGTCAAGCCCCTGACCCACTTAGCCGATCTATGCCGAGCTTTTTTTACTCATGGACATTTTATAGCAGGTTGAAAAAACGCTGCAACCTACTTGAGGCCACGAGTACGTGCACACCAATCACGAGCATGAGGAAGAGTAAACGGAGACCTCCTATGACCTCGTAGCGACTATGCTGCGATTATGAGTCAAGGGAAAACTCGGCAGAGGTCGGCAATTAGTTCGTACAAGTGGGACAGGCCCTTAAAAGTACTCTCAGCCATGATGTGTGCTCCCTGCCTAGCTAGCCTGAAACAAAGCATGTGATTGGCCAATTGGCGTCCGACTCAACGTTAAACGTGCTTTGATTGGACAAAAGCTACTAAAAAAAGTTCAGGTTTTTCTCAGATGTATTAAAAATGTGCAGGTTTTGTTCTTGATGAGTTTCAGGGATGATTTATATAATATTTTTACACAGTATGTTAAAATTTAATGTAGTTCCTTGAGTTGGGTCACAAACTTGCGCAAAAAAGCTCCTCGTCCCACAACCTATCCAGCATTTTGTGATTAACGTGAAGACGAGGTGTTTGCAGATGAGGTCATTAATCCTCCCGGCTTCTCTTAGGTGTGTAGGGTCGGAGGGATGGGACCCTGTTAGCTCTTGGTCTCTGCTCTCCTCGCCTGGGTCTCCGCGCTCTTCATACAACCATTGGGACACTGCCCAGTCCATCATCGGCTCTGACCTCCCTACCATCGAGGGGATCTATCGCAGTCGCTGCCTCAAAAAGACTGCCAGCATCATCAAGGACCCACACCATCCTGGCCACACACACATCTCTCCACTGCCATCAGATAGAAGGGACAGGAGTCTGAAATCTGCAACATCCAGGTTCATGAACAGCTGCTTCCCCACAGCCATCAGACTATCAGACACTACCGGCGAGACCGACGTCGGGCAGAACCCTAGTGGTGGGTGACTCCATTGTCCGAGGAGCGGACAGGAGATTCTATGCTGGCAGATGAGATGCGAGGATGGTCTGTTGCCTCCCTGGTGCCAGGGTTCAGGATGTCACAAGCCGAATTTGGAACATCCTCAATAGAGAAGGTGAACAGCCGGCAGTAGTTGTACACGTAGGCACAAACGACATCGGGAAGAGGAGGAAGGAGGTTCTCCAACATGAGTTTAGAGAGCTGGGAAGAAGACTGATATGCCGGACTTCTAGGGTGGTTATCTCTGGATTGCTTCCGGTACCTCGTGCTAGTGAGGACAGGAACAGGGAGATAGGGGATCTGAATGTGTGGCTGAGGGGTTGGAGCAGGAAGCAAGGATTTAGATTTATAGACCAGTGGACTCTCTTCTGGGGTAGGGGTGACCTGTACAAAAGGGATGCGTTACACCTTAACTGGAGGGGGACTGACATTCTGGCAGGCAGGTTTGCTAGGGCTACACGTGTGGGTTTAAACTAAATAGTGTGTGTGGGGGGGGGGGGGGGGGGGAGGGATTGACAAATTGGGAGTATAAAGATGGAGTTGAAGAGGAAGTGACTACAGGAAAAATTACAAAAGATTCTCAAATTAATGGGAAGGAAAGCTTGAGAATGGACAACAGAGTAAGGTCAGGGCCAATTGAGAGCGGTGCGAGGGGGGAAGTGAATACGGAGGTCACAGTGCTGTATATAAATGCACGAAGTATAATGAATAAGGTGGACGAGCTTGAGGCTCAGCTAGAAACTGGCAAGTATGATGTTGTGGGAATTACTGAGACATGGCTGCAAGAGGGCCAGGGCCTGGAACTGAATATTCAAGGGTATACCTCCTATCGAAAAGACAGACTGGTGGGCAGAGGTGGTGAGGTTCACCTGTTGGTGAGGAATGAAATTCAGTCCCATGCAAGGGGTCACATTGAAACAGGAGATGTGGAGTCAGTATGGATAGAACTCAGGAATTGTAAGGGTAAAAAGAGTTTGGGACAAAGAGTGGCCAAGTCAATCACCCGATCTGAACCCAATCGAGCATGTCTTCTACATGCTGAAGAGAAAACTGAAGGGGACTAGCCCCCGATACACGCATACGCTAAAGATGGCGGAATTAAGGCCTGGCAGAGCATCTTCAGGTCCGCCTTCAGACTGTCTCCGTGTAAGTCAATGTCATATTTCCTCCAGGTCCGCATTTGGTAGCCACCAATCCAAAAGAAATGAAAGCCACGATTCGCCTTGTCGCCCCCCGCACTCCAGATGGACGGTAACTCTACACGCCTGCAACGTTTTCCCTTGCGAATACAGTACATACCTATTTTTAATGTTTGACAACCACAAATAAGTACACTATTCCTTCACTGTGTTGAACTCCCTAACTGATTATAAAATGACCTAAGATTTATAAATCAAAACACAAAATGATGGAGTAAGACAGCGGGCCAGGCAACAGGTTGAGATAAGAAGGAATGGCAGATGCTGGTTTACACTAAAGATAGACACCAAGTGCTGGAGTAACTCAGCGGGTCAGGCAGCATTTCTGGAGAATATGCACAGATCATGTTTCGGGTCGAGAGCCGACCTACATTTTAACAGTGACATTATTGCTGATAATAAAAGCGATTGTATTTACTTGGTCTTGCAGAGAGAGGGATAGGGAGAAGTTCTGGTTTTGTATCTGGCAAGTGGGTTGCGGGGGGGGGGGGGGGGTCTAAGCAAGAGCTGCATTTTCACCCAGGTCCGCATTCAGACTGTCTGTCTCCATGTAAGTAGAGGTGCAGTTGACCCCCCCTCCCTCTCCTCCTTCTTCCCTCTCGCCGTGCCAGGTAACGGTGATTCCACTTCTCCGCAAGTTCTTCCCTTCCGAGTACTGTACAAGCCTTCTCCCTCCAGAAATTCAATATTTTCGCTTTAAAGCAGAGATCCAAAGCAAAAACAATCGCTATGTAAAAGGGGGGGGGGGGGGGGATCAGAAAAGACCAGGAGACCAGGATCAATTAAATGAGGGTTACACAAAAAGCTGGAGAAACTCAGCGGGTGCAGCAGCATCTAAGGAGCGAAGGAGATAGGCGACGTTTCGGGTCGAGACCCTTCTTCAGACAATTAAATGACCTGTGTGACAGGTCCCATTGTTGGCTCGGGAAGGTGTGATCTCATGAGACAAACAATGTGGATAATTGTGGAACTGGTTACACGAGAAATAAGGGGGAGGGAGGGAAATTTGTGTAAACAGTATTGAATGTACGTATAGCCTCCAAGAATGTTGGACAAATTCCTTGCACGGTTTCTGTCTTTGTTTTACTTGAATACAGTTTGTTTTGGTTTTTTTTAACATTGAATTCTTTAATTTTAAATAACGTCTCCTTGCACTCCCCCCTCTCCCTCCCCCCTTCCTTGTCATTTTACCAGTTCCTCTAATCTCCACATTGTTTATAGATCACACTTCCATCCAACAATGGACCTTCCAGCCGCCAATCATTTGTGTCTGGTCCTAATTAATCCTGGTCATTTCTCACCTCCAGTTCTGCACCCCCCCCCCAAATCCCCACCCTCAACTTTCAGTTTGGAGCAAAGATCTCCAGTTTGGAGAAAGGCCCCGGCCGGAAAGGCCACTCAGCCCTTTTCTTTGGAGAAGCCGCCTGACCCACGGTGTTACTCCAGCACTTTGTGTCTATCTTTTGTATAAACCAACATCTGCAGTCCGGGGGGGGGGGGGGGGGGGGAGTGGGAGCTAGAGCGGAATTTTGGGATACAGAGGAGATACATGCGAGGGTCCTCATCTATGACAGAAGAGGTGAACCACCGTTCCCTAAAGATGCCAAGACATCTCGGATGACGCTCTGCAAATTGGAGGAACAGCACCTCATATTTCGCTTGGACAACTTACAACCTAACGGTATGAACATTGATTTCTCTAACTTAAGTAAACTTGCATCCCCTCTCTCTCCGTCTCCACCCGAACCCTCTTGCGAATTGCACCGTCTGCATTCCTTGGATATCATCGCGTCCCCAGTCCACCATGGGCTCCACCTATCCTGAGTCATCGATACAGGCTCTGCTTGTTCTGCACCTCATGTTTCCTCTTCCCCGACTCTCAGTCGGATGAAGGGTCTCGACACGAAATGTCACCTATATTATTATTCTGAACTGAAATGTTATTTTCTGTTCTCCCATCAACGGTCATGGAAATCTAGGCTCCTCTATAATCTTTGGTCGGTACATTAGAAAGTTATTAGAATTATTTTGAATAGATCTTTACTTACCACAGTAATAAAGATTACTTACCACAGTAATAAAGTCAATAATTTTAACACTTCTGAACGTGTTGGGTTTTGTTCTTGTAAGGTAGGGGTCTCCAAAATAAGGCCCAGTGACCAGGAGATTTTTCCAGCTCGGATTCGAGTCCGGGAACGCGACGGCTGTTACCGGTTATGTCCCTCGAATTGTCGAGACTTCACAAGCAAAGAGCCCAAGCCCGTCGTGAAGAAGGGTGCAATCAAAGATTATAGAACTCCGCTCTATAATCTTTGGGTGCAAATGTGGGGCGGGGGGTTCGGCGGCGGCGGTCGGAATCAAAGATGCCAGAGGAGCTTTATATAATATCTTTGGTCGGAATGGGAAGGGTGCGCGTTGTAACGTGCCCTTGTTCCACTCTCCCTGTCCTTCTCCCTCTCCCACTTCTCCCTCTCCCCCTTCTCCCTCTCCCCGTTATCCCTCTCCCCGTTATCCCTCTCTCCCTTCTCCCTCTCCCCCTTCTTTCCCTACTCCCTCTCCCTCCTCCTCCTCCCTCTCCCCTTTTCACTCTTTCCCCTTCTCTCTTTCCCCTTCTCTTGATCTCCCCCCCATCTCGATCTGTCTCTCCCCTTCTCTCGATCTCTCTCTTTCCCATCTCTCGATCTCTCTCTCCCCCTTCTCTCGATCGCTCTCTCCCCCTCTCTCCCTTCCCTCTCTCTCTCCCTCCTTCCCTCTCTCTCCCTCCCTTCCCTCTCCTTCCCTCCCCTCTCCTTCCCTACCCCCTCTCTCCTTCCCTTCCCTCTCCTTCCCTTCCCTCTCCTTCCCTTCCCTCTCCTTCCCTTCCCTCTCTCTCCTTCCCTTCCCTCTCTCTCCTTCCCTTCCCTCTCCTTCCCTTCCCTCTCTCTCCTTCCCTTCCCTCTCTCTGCTTCCCTTCCCTCTCTCCTTCCCTTCCCTCTCCTTCCCTTCCCTCTCTCTCCTTCCCTTCCCCCTCTCCCTTCCCCTTCCCTCTCTCCCCTTCCCCTTCCCCCTCTCTCTCCCCTTCCCCCTCTCTCTCCCCTTCCCCCTCTCTCTCCCTCCATTCCCCCTCTCTCTCCCTCCTTTATGTAAATCTTACCATGTATGTCAGAAATAAAGTTTTAACCATGTTAATAGATCTCTATTATTATTTATTTAAAATTGAGTGAGTTGGTGCAATATCGGTTCCAGCTGACAGAGAATTCCACAGACTCACCACTCGCTGTGTGAAAAAAAGATCTTCTCATCTCGGTCCTAAAAGACTTCCCCCTTATCCTTAAACTGTGACCCCATGTTCTGGAGTTCCCCAACATTGGGAACAATCTTCCTGCTTCTAGCCTGTCCAACTCCTTAAGAATTTTGTAAGTCTCTATATGATCCCCCCTTAATCTGCTAAATTCCAGCGAGTACAAGCCAAGTTTATCCAGTCTTTCTTCACATGGAATCCTGCCATCCCAGGAATCAGTCTGGTCCTATTTACCTCTTCAAAATCATTAATATACAGTTGCGGACCCAACACCGAGCCTTGCGGCAAAAAATTCCAGAAGATTAGTCAAACGTGATTTTCCTTTCATAAAAGCTGACTTGGACTAATCCTTTTACTGCTATCCAAATGCCCCATTATTACACCTTTAATAATTGACCCCAGCATCTTTCTCACCACCAAAGCCAGGCTAACTGGCCTGTAATTCCATGTTTTCTCTCTCACTCCTTTCATGAAAAGTGGGATAACATTAGCTATCCTCCAATCCACAAGAACTGATCCTAAATCTATTGAACATTGGAAAATGATCATATGTATATATGTATGTGTATATATGCATGTATATGTATGTATATATATGTATGCATATGTATGTATGTATGTATGCATATATGGTTTATGTACACCATCTGACAAATAAGATAGAGAGTTATAGTGATGCTTTAAATCAGTTGCTTCTGATCCATGAGAAGGAAATGTATTTATCTCTCAAGGGCCTGTCCCACCACATATTTATATGAATGTGTGTTTGTGTGTGCCTGTAATTTTGTGCACAGTGTGTTAAAGCAATACAAGGAAAGCTGCACAATGCAAGGGAAAATACGCAAAAGTGGGGGCTGGGGAGGAAAGATGCGAGGGAAATGGGGGAAAGGGAGGAAGAGAGGGTGGGAGGGAGAGTGAAGGAAGGAGGGAGGGAGAGAGAGGGAAGGAGGGAGGGAGAGAGGGAGGGAGATCGAGAGGGGAGAGAGAGAGATTGAGAGGGGAGAGAGAGAGATCGAGAGGGGAGAGAGTGAGATCAAGAAGAGAGGGGAGAGAGAGAGGTCGAGAGGGGAGAGATCGAGAGAAGAGAGGGGAGAGATCGAGAGAGGAGAGAGAGATCGAGAGAGGAGAGAGAGAGATAGAGAGAAGAGAGGGGAGAGATCGAGAGAGGAGAGAGAGAGATAGGGAGAAGAGAGGGGAGAGATCGAGAGAAGAGAGGGGAGAGCGAGATCGAGAGAGGAGAGAGAGATCGAGAGAGGAGAGAGAGATCGAGAGAAGAGAGGGGAGAGAGAGATCGAGAGAGGATAGAGAGAGAGATAGGGAGAAGAGAGGGGAGAGAGAGAGGTTGAGAGGTAAGTAAATATCTATTACAAATAAATCCAATAACTTTCTAATGCATCTTGCTCCTCTATAATCTTTGTTTGCAACTGCTCTGTAGCTCTGTAGCGGATTACACAGGGGGGGACAGTTCGCAAAGATGGCGGCCGTGACGCTCCGTTACGTACTACACGCCAGTCCATTGGATTTCCACGGAGTGGCGTATCTTGCTCTTCTATAATTTTTGGTTGTGGCTGCAGGCTTAGAGGTGGATCCATGCTGGTTGGGTAACCAACCTAACACCTTTAGCCACTATGTCAGCAGGAGCAGGAGTACAGGGTATTCGCAATACCCTGAGAATAAGCGTGAAGGACATCAGCGAGGGGACCCTCTTTTCAAGAGACCTGTTCGTCAAGAAGGTCTTGCTAGGGGCCCTCAAATTTGAGGCGAAGGACATCTACTGCCTCCAGGATTTCCCAGGTGACGGATATTTTGACGTTACCTTCAAGTATCCGACGGGATGGCAGAAGGTGATAGAAGACTTTCGGGAGAGGGGGAATGAAGCTCCGCTGTCGCTGCTCAAAGTGGAGCCGCTCTTCACCCTCCCCACCCAGAAGGAAAGGTTGATCACCGTGCATATGTTCAACCCACATGTGCCGGTAGTCGATGTCCTCACGTTCCTTGCTCGCTACGTTGAGGGAACAGGGAACTGTGTGGACGTGAAGGACATGCATGGAATTTGGACAAGCAAGAGGCAAATCAAGGTGAAGCTGAGGGTGGACAAAGACGGAGAAATTGTCCACCCCCCCTCGGTTTTTGCGATTGGAGGAAACCGAGGCTACCTCAGCTACGTAGGGCAACCCAGGCTGTGCAGGAAATGCAACAAGCCTGGGCATGTGATGGCCCAATGCACAGCAGTTGTCTGCAAAAACTGCAGAATGGAGGGCCACGAGACAAAGGACTGTCAGGCCAGTAAGAACTGCAACCTGTGCGGGGAGGCAGGCCACCTTTACAGGGCTTGCCCTAAAAGAGCCTGCACTTATGCACAGGCGACAAGAGGGGCTGCTGCCAGCACCCCCAAGGTGGGCGAAGCACCCCCCACCACTACCAAGACCCCAGCAGAGAAAGGAAACACAGATGAGGACAGCCCAACCACCTTGAAGACCCAAGTGCCAGAAGGAGACGCCCAGCATCTTGCCCAGGAGGGAGAGTCGATGGAGGAGGAGGAACAGAAGGAGAAGTGGACAACAGTGTCCTACAAGAAGCTGAGGGTTCAGCCCAAGGAGCCGAGGCCGCAAAGGACTGGTAAGTCTAAAAGCAAACAAATAAAAAGATGTCTTTCTATTACAGAAGGCAGCAATCTCTCCTCTTCGTCAGAGGATGAGGCGACCGGGAAGTCCCAACGAGGGAGACAGAGGAGGAAAACGGGGGAAGAGAAGAGAGAGGCCACGACGATCACGACCCGACCCCAGGAGACCGAGAACAGAGAAGCGGCGGAAGGGCCCCAACCCCACGACACCAGGAGCAGTGCAGCGGTCGAGGGGCCCCAGGCCCAGGACATCGGGAGCAGTGAAACGGTCGATGGGCCCCAGCTCCGGGCGACTGGGAGCATTGCAGCGGCCAATGGGCCCCAGCTCCAGGTGACCGGGAGCAGCACAAAGGCCGTTGGGCCCCAGCTCCGGGCGACCGGGAGCAGTGAACCAGCCACCGTGACCCAGCTACAGGAGACGGAGGAAGCCGTGTGCCCGAAAGGGGGTGGAACGAGAAGGCCCCCCTCAACGACACCACTGGTTGCTCCACCAGAAACCCACCTCATCGCTGGATTCCTGAGCCCAGGAAAGCTGAGGCAATTCACCGAAACGGTGGGAATGAGGGGACACGAAAACGGTCAGTGACTCTAAAGACAATGGAGCTCAAACTGGAATCTTTAAACGTGCGCAGTATAAAGAGCACTGCGCGATGTGTGAACGCCTTACAGTACCTGGCCAAGGTCAAGGCAGATGTGACATTTCTTCAGGAGTGCGGGCTGCCACACCTCCGCTGCTATCGGAGGTGGTCGCGATGGTGGCCCCACGGACTGTCGGTGTGGTCGGGGGGCAATGACTGTCGTGCTTCCGGCCTGGGGATTTTGCTGCGGGGAGGGAACTTCGCCATCAATGAGGTTAGGGAGGTGGTTGGGGGGCGGCTCCTTGTGGTGGATGTTATGTACCGTGGCTCTCCGCTCCGGCTGATTAATGTGTATGCCTCACCCACGCAGAGCGAGAGGCTGGCCGTTCTCCAGCAGCTCCCAGTGCTGCTGGCCACGTCCCGGCAGCTCGTTCTGGCCGGTGACTTCAACAGCATCATTGATGCGGCTGGACGATCCGGCAGTGCCGACAGCAGACTGGACAGCACGTCCAAGTTCCTGAGGGATATGGTAAAAGATGCAAAGCTGCGCGATGCCTTCAGCGACCCTGCAGGCGGGTCCCAGCCACGGTTCACCTGGTCGAGATCGGACGGTTTAGCCCGATCTCGGATAGACTTTGTCTTCACGACGAAGGCCGTCACGGTGAGACACACTGACCTCACGCCGGTGTTCTTCTCCGACCACTGCCTCCTTCAGGCTTCCTGTCACCTACAGGAGGACCGGAAGGCAGGCAGAGGGATGTGGAAGTTAAACATGAAGCTGTTGACCCCAGAGAACATCGAGGAGCTAAAGAGGGACTACGCATGTTGGAGAACGGTGAAGCCCCTCTTTGACTCTCCCACACTCTGGTGGGAAGCAACCAAGGAGAACATTAAGAGGTTCTTCATAAGTAAAGGGGTTCAGAGAGCAAGAGTCAGAGGGAATTGTGCCAACTCCAGACAGATTTGCAACAACTGCTCCTTCTGCAGTCGAGAGGGGTGGATGTGAAGGAGGAACTTAGAGACGTGAAGGACCGGCAAGCTCGGCTCTTTACCTCTGAATCCTCCAAGATCATCTTCCGATCCAGGGTCCGCCATGTGGAGCAGGATGAGACGTGCTCACGTTTATTCTTCCATAAGGTTCACAGGGGGAGCTCTGTGATGAACAGCCTTAGGGAGGAGGACGGCTCGGTAGCATCCTCACACACAGACATGCTGAGGATCTGCAAATCCTTTTACACAGATTTGTATGACCAAAAGGCCATAGACAGCACCTCCTCCCAGAACTTCCTGTCCTCGATCACGGGGGTCTTGGAGGACAGCAAGCGGGAGAGTCTGGACCAACCACTGACCCTAGAGGAGCTGACTGGCTCCATCCGTTCCTTTGACTCGGGTAAAACTCCCGGAAGCGATGGCTTACCGGCCGAGTTGTATTTGGCTCTGTGGGACTGGATGGGCCCGGACCTGCAAGAAGTGTACAACGACATGCTTCTAGCTGGTAGCATGTCAGACTCCATGAGGAAGGGCAACATCACCCTAATCTACAAGCAGAAGGGGGAGATGAAGGACATAAAGAATTGGAGACCCATAACGCTCTTGAATGTAGACTACAAGATCCTGTCTAAGGCCATCGCCAACCGGGTCAAGTCTGCTCTGGGACAGGTGATCCACCCGGACCAAACTTGTGCTGTACCTGGCAGGAAAATCTCAGACAGCCTAGCGCTGCTGAGAGATACCATCGCCTACGTGCAGGACAGACGGGTGGATGCCTGCCTAGTCAGCTTGGACCAGGAGAAGGCCTTCGACAGGATTTCACACACGTACATGAGGGACGTGCTCTCCAAAATGGGATTTGGGGAGGGAATCAGGAATTGGATCAATCTGCTCTACACCGACATCCGTAGTGCAGTCCAAATCAATGGGTGGGAATCAGACAGTTTCCCTGTAAGGTCTGGAGTCAGGCAGGGTTGCCCTCTCTCTCCTGTCGTGTTTGTCTGCTGTATTGAACCTTTTGCCGAATCCATCAGGAAGGATGCGAGCATTAGAGGAGTAACACTGCCCGGCAGTGGGGGCATTCAAGTAAAGACCTCCCTGTACATGGACGATGTCGCTGTCTTCTGCTCGGATCCAGGGTCGGTCCGCAGATTGATTAGTATCTGCGACCAGTTTGAGTCGGCCACGGGAGCCAGGGTGAACCGCAGGAAGAGCGAGGCCATGCTCTTTGGCAACTGGCCCGACAGATATTCCGTCCCCTTCACCATCAAGCCTGACTTCTTGAAGGTGCTGGGGATCTGGTTCGGGGGGGGCTGAGGCGTGTAACAAGAATTGGCTGGATCGGATAGCCAGGGTGGGGAAGAAGCTGGAGCTGTGGAGGCAACGCTCCCTCTCCATAACGGGAAAGAATTTGGTCATCAGGTGTGAGGTGCTCTCGGGCCTGCTGTACTTGGGACAGGTGTGGCCTGTCCCCCCTTCCTACGCCACAGGGATCACCCGGGCCGTCTTCCAGTTCATCTGGGGGTCGAGGATGGACCGGGTGCAACGGGCCACAATGTACAAGTCAGCAGACAACGGGGGTAAAAGCGTGCCCAACGTCGCCCTCATCCTGATGGCCACCTTCGTGTGTGGCTGCATCAGGAGGAGTGTAGAGCCAAGGCACGTGGGCACCAAGTGTCACTACTTGCTGAGGTTCTACCTGTCCCCGGTGTTGCGAAGGATGGGCCTGGCGCAGATGCCACGCAATGTGCCAGTCAGCTGGTCACTGCCGCCCCATCTGTCGTCTGTGGAAAGGTTCTTCCGGACCAACACCTTTGACCACATGTCCATTGGGCAGTGGTCAGCACAGAATGTCCTGCAGGCACTGCAGGGAAAAGACTCGATGGACCCGGTGGCGTGGTTTCCTGAGCAGACTGCCCAGCTTGTCTGGCAAAATGCCTCATCGCCAGAACTCACCAACAAGCACCAAGACCTGGCTTGGCTGGCGGTGAGGGGAGCCCTCCCAGTCAGATCCTTCCTGCACCGTCGGAACCTCACTACCAGCGCACGCCGCCCTCGGGACAGCTGCTATGGAGTGGAGACGGTTGCCCACCTCTTTGCAGAGTGTGGATTTGCCCAAAGAGTCTGGAGAAAAATGCAAGGGTCCCTGGTACGCTTTATTCCAAACAGCTCCGTCACAGAGGACTCTGTGATTTACGGACTGTTCCCAGGGACACATTCAGAGACTGACATCAAGTGCTGCTGGAGGGTTATCAACTCGGTGAAAGACGCTCTCTGGTCTGCCCGAGCGTTGTTCACCACCCAGCAGAGCGAGATGTCCGTCGGGGAATGTTGCCGACTGGCCCACTGCAGACTGCAGGAGTACGTACTGAGGGACGCACTGAAGCTCGGTGCAGCCAACGCCAAGGCTCGGTGGGGGAGGGCCACAGTCTAAGGTCCTTCCGCTGCTGGACATGAGGGGCACTGTATGGTGGAGACGCCCCTCAAAATAAGGGAAGGTATCCCATGCCGGGGGGGCACATGAGTGGCACGGGTGGGGGATCGATTCGTGAAATTTGAAAAATGTATATAGACTGTATGGAGCAATTTGTATAGCCTCCGAAAATGTCGGATGGATTTTTCGCACGGTTGATGTATTGTATATATTTATTACTTGAATAAAGTCTATTTTGAAATTTAAAAAAAAAAGGCTGTGCTCCCAGGATGAGGCTATCCCATTGCACTTAGGGTGTGCTGACGCCTGCGATGTCCCCAAATGCGGGATACTCGACTGCAAAATTTGTGGTAGTGGGGGGACTGCGTTCGCGCTCTCCCCTGATTAAAAAATAAAAAATAAAATTAATACATGCAAACCCTGTATATGTTGGAGGATCACTGATGTTCTGGTGGAATTACTTTCTTAAAGTGCCACAGACTCCGATTTCATTCGGACCAAAAATACAAGAGGATTCGGACTACGTTGTTATCTCGTTGTTAAAGAAGGAACTGCAGATGCTGGAGAAGTTGTTATCTCGTTGTTAAGGAAGGAACTGCAGATGCTGGAGAATCGAGGGTACACAAAAGGCTGGAGAAACTCAGCGGGTGCAGCAGCATCTAAGGAGCGAAGGAGATGGGCAACGTTTCGGGTCGAGACCCTTCTTCAGACTGATCTCCACACGTCACCTGCGTGCGTTTTATCCGGGTGCGCCGGTTTCTCCCGTTTCCCACGCTACAAAGGTGCGCAGGTTTGTAGATTAATTTGCTTCGGTGAATTGTCCCTAAAGAATTCTGTGAATTGTTCTCTTGAACTCTTACTTGTGTGCAACTTGAAATGCCCAGGAGGGAAGAAGACGGCCAAATGCTGTGAACATTGCCCAGTCCATCACGGGTTCTGACCTCCCCACCATCGAAGGGATTTTCCGCGTTCGTTGCCTCAAAGGCAGCCAGCATCATCAAAGATCCACACCACCCTGGTCACACTCTCAATCCACCCCTGCCATCGGGAAGAAGGTTCAGGAGCCTGAAATCTGTAACGTCCAGGTTCAGAAACAGCTTCTTTAATAGTCTGTTCAAGAAGGAACTGCAGATGCTGGAAAATCGAAGGTAGACAAAAATGCTGGAGAAACTCAGCGGGTGCGGCAGCATCTATGGAGCGAAGGAAATAGACAACGTTTCGGGCCGAAGTCTGAAGAAGGGTTGCGGCCGGAAACGTTATCTATTTCCTCGCTCCATAGATGCTACCGCACCCGCTGAGTTTCTCCAGCATTTTTGTCGACCTTCTTTAATAGTCTAATGGCTGTTTACCAGCCATGCTATTAAACACTACAACCTCAAATGGGCTCTGAACTATATAGAAACTATAATTGCACTATTATTGTTTGTTTGATTTTCTGTGTACGTGTGTGTGTGCACACACTGACCTTTTTTCTCATTTTTTACATTGTTTACCATGTACTGTCTTTTACATATTCTGTTGTGCTGCTGCAAGTAAGAATTTCATTGTTCTACCTGGGACACATGACCATAAAATACTCTTGACTATATTTCTATTCTGATTAAAGTTTATTTTGGAAGGAAAATCTCTGCTGACAGACAGGCAGTTGTGTCCCTTTCTCTCTTGCCTGTTCTCTCTCTCTCCACCTCCACTCCCATGCCCCATGGGAAAGCACCGGGGCCGCATTTAGATGAAAAGAGGCCCTAGACTATTCCACGCGTGAGGACCCTCCCAATCCCCCACCCCCACGACTAGAGGAAGAGTCCACCAGATTGACACCGATGTGCAGCCGAGCGTGGCCAATAAGATAATGGCTGGAAAGCTGCGCTTTTTATTTATTGCCAGTGCTAGTGTCTAGTTATTGGGTTAAAACACTATTATTCTGAAATGGAGGGCAAGGAAAACTACTGAAGTGTTGTTTAGAGACTACTGGGCGTTGCGACAACATATGTAAGAAAGCTTTTCAAAAAGGGGGGTGGCATGGCAGGATTACAAAAATTTTACGTGAAATAATTGCATGCAACGCATATCACAAGCTTGAAGATCAAAGACCCTTGCAGCCGGGGTCCAGGTCCCGCTTAAGCTCTGGGGTTTTAAATGCTCTATGCTGCATTCTGAGCCTTATTTTGGAGGATTTGTGCACCAAATTTATCACCAATATTTCAGAAATAATTTTGGTTGAGTCAAGAGTAATGAGTGGTTGGAATGGAATGATTGGGGGTCATTGTTGTATCCTTTACATAAAATCAAGAATTGAAGCTGCCCTTGTTTTAATAATCAAGTTGTACTGTAAAATGTTACGTGAAATGTTATACAGGAGCATGCAAACACTGCAAATAAAATACTGTATTAACTGTTTTTTGCAGTAAATAAAACATTTTTTAGAAAATGTTTGTGTGTTGATTTGATTGCCTGTTACTGTTCAACCGTGTTAGTGTGTGCACATTAAAAATATGATGCAAAATGAAAGGCGCAAACTATGGGATTCACGTTTTTCAGTATTGTTATAAAGGAAAATAAAGCAGTTTCAATTGTTTGATATTAATCGTATCAAAATCAAATCGTATAAAAATATAATTGCTCTAAAACCTACCTTAATTTTGCAATCTCACTAAAGATAATCCCCCTCCTCCTTCCCACTCCACTTCTCTCTCCATCCCCATCTCCCTCTCCGCCCATTCCCTCTCTCTCTCTCTCTCTCCCCCTCCCCTCCATCTCTCTTCCCTCCCCTCCATCTCTCTCCCCCTCTGTCTCAACACCCCCTTTCCCCCTCTCACATTCCCCCCCTCTCTCTCCCTCCCACGCAGCGAGGCTCTGACTCCGCAGCCCCCCCCCCCCCGCCCGGAGAAACGGACACCCCTGCAACGCAATATTCCACTACTTACCTGTAGTAGACACGAGGCATCGAGGTGATTGTGTGAAGTGCAAATGGAGATCTGAACCCGCCCGGGCCCACTGCGCACGTGAGGAGAGACAGCGTCAATTTACATCACTACTGCGTCACCGGCTTTCCCCAACTGCGCAGGCGCGGATGGTCTCAATTTTTTTCCCAAAACTTCCAGCGGGCCGGAACCAGAATTTCGGATAATTTCAGTCAAAGTGGAAAAGCTGATAGTGTTCCAATTTTCTTTTTTCTAGGGATTTTTTTTACTCTGTGAAAAACAACACCTTGACCGGAGGCCCCCTAGATTTTGAGGCCCTAGGCTTCAGTAAATCCGGCCCAGCCCAGCTCTAGATCTCGAGGCCCTAAGCTTAAGCTTGTGAAGCTTATACGTAAATCCGGCCCTGCCTTGCACCGACTGTTGTATTACAACAGCCCTTTAAATCATTAAACAATGTTAATGACGTGGGCAACTCGAAGCACCCACTCATTGGCTGTCAAAGCAAAGTTTACACCAATTTCCTCCCTCCTCGAGTTTGAACCCATTCTTCCAAAGATCCGTTCCGAAAAAATGGACCTGTTGTGTGGAGAGCAAATGCTGCAAACACACTTTAAATTCTCAGGTAGACAAAAATTTTGGAGAAACTCAGCGGGTGAAGCATCATCTATTGAGAGAAGGTATAGGTGACTTTTCTGGTCGAGACCCATCTTCAGACTGATGTGTGTGGGTGAGGGGAAGGAAAGAGAAAGGAAGAGGCAGAGACAGTAGGCCGAGGGAGAGATGGGAAGGGGAGGGGAGGGGAAGGAGGGAGAAAGCAAGGAGTACCTGATATTGGAGAAGCCAATTTGATAATGTTCCGTATGTAAGGCTGGTCCAGAAAGTGAAGGCAGGTGGTATCCAAGGTGAGCTGGTGAAACGGATCCACGATTGGCTTGGTGGTTGGAAGTAGAAGGTAGCGGTAGAAGGATGATTTTTCTGCTTGGAGGTCTGTGACTGGTGGAGTGCAGCAACCTTTGCTGTTTATGTTATATTTTATAAGTGGGATGTCCGTGCACAGCCTAAGGTGCGTGTATTAGTGCTCTTGTGGAAATCACACAATTTTGGTGTTTCAAACATCTTTGGGATGTCGGAGGAGGTGCAGCAATACTTATAAACATCTTGTGTATCGCTGCAACTCTGCAGAGATTTACTTGAAGACGTTTCTGCGTGTTTTTGGGCTGTGTGCAGTGTTATCTCCACACTGCGTAGCTCCCACTACTGTCGCCGGCAGCCTGCCTAAAACTCTATCGACCCAAAAAATAGGAGAGAACAACGTTTCTGGACTTTACACCTGTGTCCAGAACAACCTTCCTTACTGCCTCATCATTACTGACCGGGCTGGTGTGGTTTTGTGTGGTGTGTGAGGATTTCTACACCATCAGACTATTTGAAAGCTGGAGCTGATGATGCCTCCTTTTTCTCAGCAAGAATAGCGGAGATAAGGGGATTCCAGCTGCGGGCGGACGGAGCCGAGCAGTTAAAATGCCACCAAAAAAGAACGAGGAAATTGAGGATATAAAGAAGGCGCTTGATTTTCTGTCCGAGGAGATTGCTACTGTCTCTAAGCAGCAGAAAATGATAATTAATTTGATGAGTGAAATTAAAGAACTGAAGAAACAAAATGAGGAGAAGGATAAGAGGATCGCCAGCCTAGAATGCCGTGTAACAGACCTGGAGCAGTACACCCGCATGAATGACATTATTGTCAGTGGACTGGAGACCAGCCCCGGTCTTACGCCAGGGCGGTGACTGCAACGGCCGATGGGGAGCCCATCGCTCCAGACATGGACTCCGTGGAGCAACAGGTAACTGCGTTCTTTCATAGCAAAGGCACATCCATATCCAACACAGACATTGAAGCATGTCATCCTATACCTCGAAAAAACCAAAGTGTCAAACCAGCCATAATAATTCGTTTTACGAACATAAAACACAAAAGTGCATTGCTCAGACAAGGGAAAAAGCTCAAGGGATCTGATGTTTATGTGAATGAGCACCTTACAATAAAAAATGCAGATATAGCCAGAAGCGCACGCATCCTAAGGAAGCAGAAAAAGATCCAGTCAAACTGGACAACAAACTGTAAGGTGTTCATAAAGCTAAACGGGTCACCAGAGGAGGCTAATGTGCTGACCATAAGATACATCGAGGAGCTGGACAAGTACCAGTGACTCCAGAACAGTGACTGTGTCTATCAGTGTGATTGACTTGAACTATTATGACCATGGACTCTTGTGAAGAGCTTGACTGTTGAAACTTGACAACAGCTGGAAATGAAAGGGGCAATGATGACTGTGATGGTTGGAACTTTAAATCATTTCAATTCACTGATCATAATATGCATAATTTTGAACAAGATATTGACCCTGAAAATAATTTTCTTAACAATATAAATAACAACTGCTGTTATTACTCTGAAGATCAATTCAACATGAACATAAAGTCAGATCATGGAATGTCAATAATTCATTTCAATAGCAGAAGTTTATATGCAAATTTTAACAACATCAAAGATTAGTTAAGTCATCTAAACAAACCATTCAATGTGATAGCCATATTTGAGACCTGGCCTAGTACTGAAAAGGGTGTGGATTTTGAGTTAAATGGATATGAACTGAATTACATAAATAGGAAAAATAAAAAAGGAGGAGTGATTTTGTATGTAGATAAAAGATTAAATTATAAGTTAGTGGAAAATATGACAACTAGTATTGATGATGTGATGGAGATTATTAATGTAGAAATCTACCTGGAAAAAAAGAAAAATGTAATTGTAAGTTGTGTATACAGAGCACCTGGTTCCAATATAGAAATATTCAAGAATAGTATGGAAAGATTGTTTGCCAAGAAAGATCACAGAGTTGTGTTCATTTGTGGGGATTTTAATTTAGATTTCTTAAACCCCAACAAGCACAAACAGACTGATGAATTTATCGATGTATTGTTCAGTATGAGTTTTTTTCCACTTATCACCAAACCAAGTAGAACAACATCTCACTGTGCAACTCTAATAGACAACATATTTACAAACAGTATGGACAACAGCATAAAGAGTGGGTTACCACTAAATGACACGAGTGACCCTCTGCCACTTTTTGTAATGTTTGTTTGTGATTATGTTAAGTGTAAGGATGTTAATAAGATTAGATACAGGAGAGTAAGAACAGAAGGATCTATAAATAAATTTAGAAATGTATTACTGACCCAAAATTGGAAACAAGTGTTTAAAGAGACTGATACCAACAAAGCGTATGAAACGTTCCTGATAATATTTAAATCGTTATATGATGAACACTGTCCTTTGAAACAACACAACAAGAAGCAAAAATATATGGATAGGCCATGGATGACAAAAGGACTACAAAATGCATGCAAAAAACAGAATATCTTGTATAAATAATTCATAAAATTCAGAACTATAGAAGCTGAAAGTGAACACAAAAGATACAAAAACAAATTGACTAGTATTATGAGGATATGTAAGAAAGATTATTATAATAAAATATTATATAGAGGGGTTGTACTAGAGTGGATGAGAAGCCACATAAGTAAAATACATCAGTTTGTGCAACTAGAGAACTGCAAATCAACATGCTTAGAAATAACTTGTGGAGCCCAACAGGGGTCGGTTTTGGCCCCAAATTATTTATTTTGTATATTAATGATATATGTAGGGTGTCAAACCTTTGAAATTTGTGCTATTTGCAGATGACACTAATATTTTCTGTGATGGGGCAATTTGCAGCAGCTTTTGGAGGTGGTCACAGCAGAAATGAGTAAACTAAAAACATGGTTTGATTTGAATAAATTATCATTAAATTTAAAGAATTTAAACTTATGCTGTTTGGAAAACGCAAAATAAATACACGTAAAAGTAATGATAAATAATGTTGAAATAGAAAGAGTGTACGAAGGGCCGAATGGCCTCCTCCTGCACCTATTTTCTATGTTTCTATGACAGGGGAAAGATCCTCCCTGCATCCATCCCACTGAGCCCTGTAAGACCTTTGTGTTTCGCTGAGATATCCTCCAATACACCCGAACTCTCGAGTGTACCGGCCTGGTCCAGGGCTCTCGCTTAACTTTTTTTCCCTGTTCCCAGCCGGGCAACATTGGCAGCTTTTTAGGTTGCCAAATGACAGTTTACGTGGTCATTTAAGATGACTTGCATGACGCGTGCGATAATGTGCTTGGTCGAAGTGCGTAGTTACCTTAATGAAGCATTCACATATTATTTCTGCTTCAAATAAAGTCACAAACTAAAATATTCACCAATCAAGACATGCTATATACCACAATGACATGCAGCAAAATTATAACACAGTATCTCAACTCGTTTTACAAAGTGCAATTAATGCAATTTTTATTATTTATTTCCACTTCCAAACAAAAATGTGGTTGGATTATTCAGCGTATGATCAACTTATGTCAATAAACCCTGGACCATGATAACATATATGCTTAACCATGCACACTACAGATTGATGCAAGCATGTTTTCTGTGAAGGACTGAAAATTATCATGACATAGCCATAGCATGGGTGGTTATTGCTAATGGTACAGAAACACTCTCGCTTCCCACATAATTTATCCACAACAAAATATACAGGTTCCAAGGAATTTTCTAAAGGCATTTCATGATAATAGCTGTTAAAACTGACTAGACCCATCTGACAGGTTAAACATTACACTAACTAACAAGAGATGGCCAAAGGACATAATTGCAGCAAATGTTCTTTTGGTAATATATTTACAGGTGTCAAGACGCCACATTACCGGACATTCAGATCAGATGTGTGTGTTGCGAACAGCAATGAAGATACCCAGTTTGTATGCACCAATTAAAAAAAAAAATTGTTGATAAACGCTTGATAATCGCTTTTTCCATCATTCCCACTTCAGAATTAACGTCAAAATTTCAACGGAAATATCTCCTGACCAACTTTGTGATGTATATGACTGACTGTAGAAGTAAAACCTGGATACATCCAACGTATAGTTGTGAATGTTGCTCATTAAATAACTACAGTACTGATACTCCATATTAAGAGCATTGCTTTGCCGTTAAAATGAATTCTGTAATAACGTGTCAACGGTAGAAGTGACAATCGAACACTGTTTCACGTGTTCCCAATTTAATTAATCCATCATTATGGATTAAAACAAATCATGACTGGGAGTTAAAATATATTTGATTGCATTCCGTTATCAAACAGTCAATGTTTGCTCTGAAGACATTTCCAGCACAATAGGGTCGGAGGGGGGGGTGAATCAGTGCAGGATGGATAGATGGCGGTGGGAGGGGGGGGGGGTGAGAAGGCAATTGGTGCGGAATGGATGGATTGAGGCAGGGGAATTAGTGCGTGTTGGTTGGAGTAGGCAAAATTGTGAGGGGAGAGCGCGAGGGATGACAGTGAGGTTGAATGGGGGGGATCTCTGCTGGATGGATGGGGGGGAGCGGTGCAGGGTGAAGGGGAGGAGCAGTGCAGGATGAATGGGAAGGGGGGGTCAGTACAGGATGAATTAAGGGACCAGTGTAGGATTGATGGGGATTGGCAGGAGAATCAATGCGATGTGGATAGGGAGGTCAGTGCAGGATGAATAGATGGGGCTGGGGGGCGGGGTGCGGGGAGTAAATGAGAAGGGGAGCACACGGGATGTGAGGACTGAATAGAGGCAGGAATGGGGATCAGTGCGGGATGGAGAGGAGGGGTCTCGGGATAAGGGCGTGGAGGTGGCCGTACAAGAGCGAGAGAGAGAGAGAGAGAGAGAGAGAGAGGAAGGGGAAGAGGAGGTGGGAAGGAAGGTCAGCGCTCCTCGAACAATACCTGTCAGACATGGAAATCGCAAGCAAAATATGGAGGGCACTGGGGGACAGGGGGGACACAATATCTTGGCGGCCGCGCGCGCATGCGCTCACTCACACACACGCGAGGTTTCGGAGGCTCAATCCAGCGCTAAATGCAGCTCAACTCTGCCTGTCTCGCCTGGTCATGCCTGGACTGATGACATATTTCCCGTAAATCCAGGCAGGGCTGTAGGTTGACCTGGCGGGACAGGCAGAGTTGAGCTGGGTTTAGCGCTGCATCTCTGCGCTGGCTGTGGGCCTGGGGGCACCGCACCCATCTGACTCCCGACGTCTCTGGCCACCCTCGGGCATGCGGGGGGGGGGGGGACTCTCTGGTGGGGACGGGGATAGTCCAGTGGCGGTTCGGCAGCGATTGCAGCGCCGGAGAGCCGGGATCGATCCTGGCTGCTGTGCAGGTCTGCCGAGAGTGTTTTGGCACGTCTCCCTCCTCCAATCACCGCGCTCAATCCTCAGTTCCCCCCCACCCCACTTCCGTCTCTGACCGATACCTCGCTCCTCCGAGGGTTTGTTTTGGAAGCGCCATTGGCGGCCTTTTCTTGGCGGAGTGGCAAGCAGCAGCCGTTATCAGGGCGGGCGGGGCGCGGGACGGGGAGGAGATGGAGCCGCTGCTGCTGTGCGGGGCCCGTCATTCGTTCGAGACCCTCCATCAAGTCACACTTAGCATCTTTCCCACAACAGACGCCGACACAAAACGTCACGCCCCTTTTCTCCAGAGATGCTGCCTGACCTGCTGAGTTACTCCATTTTTTTGTGTCTATCTTCGGTATAAACCAGTATCTGCAGTGCCAAACAGGGCAAAATGACTCGCCGTTAGATTGCCCGGCGGCACTTTGGGTGGTCAGTGGCACCCGGGCAACCACTAATTTCGAGCCCTGCTATTCTACTCAATCTCACCCCGAAAAGCAAAATCATTGTCCCAGGGACAAGAATTGTCAATCTTTGCCACATACCCACTGTGTAAAATGTATCGTGCCGTAGGTATGAAAAAAACTAAAGAACACAAGATAATAGCACGAGGAGTAGGCTCCACTCCTCAGGCCAACTCCGCCATTCAATGTGATCATGACTGATCTAAGATGGCATCAATTCTTGTTCCATGTGAGTTCTCCATAACCGCTAATTTCTCGCTCCTTCAAATATCCATCTGTGTCCACTTTGCCTATTGCCAACAATCTGACCGAACACTACCTCCTGGGGCAGAACATTTCAGATGTTCACAGCTGTTTATGTTATATTTTTATGGCTTGTATGTGAATGTCAGAGGTATAATTAGCAATTTGAGAGCATCAACATCAATGGTAGACTGATCTGGAATGTTGTATCATATCCAGAGTAGATAGCCAGGCCTCGAAATTAATGGTTGCCCGGGTGTCAATGGCAACCTACAGTCCCGTCGGGCAACCTGAAAGCCATGCCATTTTGCCCGGCTTGGCAAGCCCCCTGGACACCTCTCGTTTAATCCTGAGCAGGCCCCCTCTCTATCTCTCTCTCTCTCTCTGCCACTCTCTATCTCCGTCCGCCATTTGTGTTTGTGTCTGGGTCTCGGCTCTCATTTAAACTGGAGTGGACACACCACAACCAAACTCCAAACTCTAAAAAATAACAGCCTATGGCATTTTATAAGTTTATTTATTGTGTATATATATGGTCTATGGTATATGGACACACTGAACTTTTATCTCCTGTTCTGTATTATGTTTACATATTCTGTTGTGCTGCATCAAGCAAGAATTTCATTGTCCTATCTGGGACACATGACAATAAATCTCTCTTGACTCTTGACTTGGACTTAAGCAAAAAATGGTTCTGGGGGAAAAAAGAGCTACCTTAAATTTAGTTGCGCCTGGTTGGGTACCTTTGGTAGGGTGAAGACTATTCCATGCTTTAATTGTACGGGGGGATCCATGGAGCAGCCAGCATCTCTGGATAGAATAAATTGGGTGAAGTTTCAGGTAGAGACCCTTCTTCAGATTTCCTCTGGTTTTAGTGTTTTTAGTTTAATTTGAAGATACAGCATGAAAACAGGACATTCGGCCCACATAGTCCACGCCAAACACCGATCACCCGTACACCAGTTCTATCCCACACATCAGCGACGTAAGTCAAGAGTCAAGGGTGTTCTATTCTCTCATGACCCAGTTAGAACAATGAAATCCTTACTTGCAGCAGCACAACAGAATATGTAAACATAGTACTCTGTAAACAATGTTATAAATGAGAAAGCAAAGCTCCATACAGACTGCACCCATATTCAGGATCAATTCCGGGTCACTGGCAATTTTAGGCAGCAACTTTATGGCCAATTTACTGCCCCATAGTCTTGAATTGAATTAAAAGATACAGTAGCTGTAAAGGGGGACATAGGGTCACTTAGAGTTTTAAGATTGAAAATGGATAGTTTCTTATTTTTTAGTAACCATAGTTATCAACATATAAATTTTTGTGTGTTGGAAAATAAAATATAGTGGCACAGCTAGTGGACTTGCTGCCTCACATGCCAGAGATCTGTGTTCGATCCTGTTCTCGGTTGTGTTGTCAGTGTTGAATTTGCACATTCTCCCTGCAAGCATGTGGGTTTCCTCCCACATCCCAAAGACGCATTGGCTTTGTAGGTTAACTTGTCTCTGTAAATTTGCCCCTAATGTGTAGGGAGTGGGTGAGGACAGTGGGATAACAGAACTTGTGTGAATGGGTAGACAAAAATGCTGGAGAAACTCAGCAGGTGGGGCAGCATCTATGGAGCGCCGGAGAGCAGAAAGTGGAAGTGGAAAGAGATAATAGAAATTGCATTCATTGCAGCATGTAAAAAGAGATTAGATACTGTAATGTAATTTTGATGCATGTCATTGTGGAATATATAATGTCTTGATTGGTGAATATGTTTAGTTTGCGACTTTATTTGAAGCAGAAATAATATGTGAATGCTTCATTGACCCTAATTCCGACTGGTAACTACGCACTTCGTCCGAGCACATCATTGCACGCGTCATACAAGCCGTCTTAAATGACCACCTAAACTGTCATTTGGCAACCTAAAAAGCTGCTGAGGTTGCCTGGCTGGCAACAGGGTAAAAGGTTCAGTGAGAGCCCTATTAGCCAACGGGTCAAAATGTGGCCTGAAGGTGGGAGACAGAGGGCGGAGGTAGAGAGTTGTTTTTCAGACTGGAGGCCTGTCTGTCGCAAGTGATGTACCACAATGCTCAATGCTGACTCCACTGTTGGTCCCTATTGATATAAATGATTAGATGAATGATGTGTATGTGGGTGGCATGGTTGGCAGGTTTGTGGATTATATTGAAATTCATGAGACATCGTGGAGAGTGAAGAAGGTTGTTTAAGATTAAACTGATCCTCATGAACTGGGCCAACGGGCTGAGAAATGAAAGATGCAGTTTTCTAACGTTCGAGGGCATCGGTTTAAGTTGTGAAGGGAAAGTCTAAAATGTTCTTGAACGGCAATGTTTTCAGGCACTGGGTGGTCGAGGGGTAGCTGCCATGGAGCCGTGTTGGAGGCAAATACAATTTCTATCGGCAATGTTTGCATCCGTGTTTCTAAAAGGCGTTATAAACAAGAAGAGAGGAAACTGGACAGGTTTTACCTCGCTCGATGGCAGATGATTCTCTCCACAGCTTGTTCATCAAAAAGTGGCGATCGAATTTTTCAATCGGCAAGGCAGCGTCTGTCACTGAGAGTGTTTTATCTTCATCACTAATCCTGCAAATATTTAGCAGCTGGTTATAAATCGAGCCTCAACAATTTTTTTCAGCTGTTCTACACAAACATGCAGTGTTTCAATCAAGAGCATGTCCTACCTCCTCTTCCCTCCAGCTTCCTCCTGCAAGAAATAAAACACAAATCTGAGTAGACTGAGACGGGACATCCACGTCCCGACAGCAGAAGTTTCACACAAATTACAACAAGTCCCAGAAATGTTCCATTGCCCAACATTTATTGTCGTCGTCACAGAGACAATGACATTGGATATTGCCGTAGAGATTCTACAAGTGTGTTAAGAGCAAAATAATAACTAGGGGGAGACTTTTAGAGCAAAAGGAGTATTTAGGATAGAAGAGGTCCCCTTATGTGCTGGCGACCTTAAGGCATGTTAAGGTGCATAAATCACAGGGATTGGTTAAGTGTATCTGTGAGCACGATCATTAAGCTGCCTTCAACGGATCCCGATGTCCCCGATGTTGGGGGAGAGTTTAACCAGGGGCCACAGTTTAAGAATAAGGAGTGAGCCAGTTAGAACGGAGACGAGGAAACACTTTTTCTCACAGAGAGTGATGAGTCTGTGGAATTATCTGCCTCAGAGGGCGGTGGAGGCAGGTTCTCTGGATGCTTTCAAGAGAGAGCTAGATAGGGCTCTTAAAAATAGCGGAGTCAGGGGATATGGGGAGAAGGCAGGAACGGGGTACTGATTGGGAATGATCAGCCATGATCACATTGATGGTGGTGCTGGCTCGAAGGACCGAATGGCCTACTCCTGCACCGATTGACTTTTGTCTCTTGTCTGTAGTGTAACCCCTCACCTTCAGAAACACCAGACTGTCTTTTTGATCCATCTGTTGCTGCAACTTTAATAGTTCCTCCTGAATGGAATTTAAATTATCTTTAATCTTTCTAAGATTTTTCTCCATTGTATTTAGAATCTTCTCTTCCTCCCGGATATCTGCCAGTGCGCGCTGCTCTTTCTCAGTGAGAATCTGGTGCTGTTCAGCCAAGTGGGATGTGATCTTGGACTGAAGGTTGTGTGACTGTTCCTGAGAAATGAAAGGTGCAGATCAACATATAATGTCACTGATTGTGTTTCCTCACGACTTTGACCGTGACATTTGTCCTGTGCATTTTTTACTTGTGTTGGCAATTCAATAGTTTGTCGAAATGCTCACCAGAACTAGGTGACAGCAGCACTACTTGTGTCACTGCGCTGCCCTATTATTACACGCATCACAGGGATCAAATCTACACAAGATCAGGAAATCGAAACTGGAAAGCCTCACCAGAACTCCAGAAATCTTCTGTTTCTGTTGCTGCTCCATTTGCTGGATCTCTGATTCCTTTGTTGTGAGATACTGGACAGACGATTTCACCCGATCCTGGGATTGTATTTAAAAATCAGAGAATTAAATTGTTGAACAATAAAGCAGGAATTAAAATGATGTGATTAAAATCGGTTTGCATTTACCTTGTATATTTGGACAGCTTCTTTAACCGGCATGGAGCAGTGATCTCTGTGTTCCCGCGCATCTCGACAAACCAGGCAGATCAGCTTCTTGTCAGTTTCACAAAAGTTTCAGTTCTTCCTGATGTTCCTCGCACTGAAGTTTACTTTCCTTCTCTGTACGATTCAGGCTCAGTGTTCGAGCTTTCTCAGACAGTCTCGCCAAGGCCCAGCTCACTCTGAGGGTGCGGTCTGTAAACTCCTCTCTACATTCCGGGCAGCAGTTTCTCCCCTCCCTGTCCCAACTCTGTGTGATACAGGAGCGGCAGAAGTTGTGCCCACACTCCAGTGACACCGGATCGGTGAAGAAATCCAGGCAAATGGGACAAACTACCTCCTCAGTTAAACTCTCGACCTGGTCTTTCGAAGCCATTTTAACCTCCGTTTCCTGGTTCAAAGCGCATTCCCTTTCGCGCAACTGCTGAACCCCTGCAGTACCGCGAGTGTCTACTGCACACGCTGCCGTCTCGGGGAATGAATGTTATTTGGCTGCAAGTGTTCACCAAAGATCCTATAGCGGAGCTTGCTGTAGGATCTTTGGTGTTCAGTGTGAAGGTGTCCTGGCCGCTTCCAACTAATCTCACACGAGGGAGGGATCAGTTAGATATTAAACAACCCTGCTTGCGGCAGTCGAAGGCAGAACAGATAGCTGGAAAGAGAGGAAGAAAGATTTACGAGGATGTTGCCAGGACTCGAGGTTACGAGCGAATGGGAGAAGTTGGGCAGGGTAGGACTTTATTCCTTGGAGCGCAGGAGGCTGCGGGGTAATCTGATAGAGGTGTATATGATCAGGAGGGAATTAGATGGGGTGAATGCACAGAGGCTTTTTACCCAGATATTTAGGGGAATCAAGAGCCACATGAATTATGTTTATGTTAAGAGGGGAAAGATTTACTAGATATCCGAGGGGCAACTTTTCACATCGAAGGTGGTGGGTGTATGAAACAAACTACTAGGGGAGGTAGATGAGGTCAGATACGTAACTGCATTTAAACGCCGTTTGGGCAGGTTCGTGGGTGGGTAAGGATAGAGGGACAGGGGGCAAACGCGGGCTGGTGGGATTTGTGCTGATGGGGCATCTTGGTGGGCACGGACAAGTTGGGCCGAAAGGCCTGTTTCCGTGCAGTGTGACTCTATGACTCTGTGAGGAAGGGACAGGGTCGGCGCTAACGAGGCATCGGGTGTAACTGACTCGCTCCTGTTGGGTAGTGGAACCCGCCGCCCGCACCTCCGTTCACAGCCCGGGATCAGGATGGACCCAGACCTCCCTCCGGCTTCATTCTGATCCCCGTCACTGCACCTGCCTCTCATACACCAGTCTGCAGCTCACACCCACCCTCGCCGACAATGGGTCTACCTAAGCACCATTTGCCATTTGCCCTCTTCCCTTCTCCCCTCTCCCATCAGGAAAATGATGTAGAAATGCGAAAACGCACTCCCCCGGATTCAGGAGGTAGATAAATATGCTTGAGAAACTCAGCGGGTGAGGCAGCATCAATGGAGGAATAGGTGACATTTCGGGTCGAGACCCTTCTTCAGACAGTTTCAGCCCAGCGGTTATCCCCCTCAACCACCCCTTTCCCCCCCTCAACCACCCCTCATCTTCAACCTCTCTCCCCTCACATCTCCTCTCCCCCATCTCTCCCTCCCATTCTCCTCTCTCTCTCTCTCCCCTCCCCTTCCTTCCCTCTCTCCCTCCCCTCCCCCTCCCCCTCTCCCCCCTCCCCGCTTCCCTTCTCTCCCTTTCCCCCCTCTCCCCTACCTCCCCAACCAATCACAACACCACCTCACCCCACCTCTCGCCCCTCCCTCTAGCCCCGTCCCTCGTTATGTCCCTCCCCCGCCTCTCTCCACCTACGCCCGGACCCCCCGCACCTCCTCTTCCTCCTCACCCTCTCCCCCTCCCCCAGCCCCCCTCCTCCTCCTCCTCATCCTCCTCCGCTCCTCCTCCACCTCCTCCTCTCCTCCTCCCCCTCGTCCTCCTCGTCCTCCCCCCCCTCCTCCTCCTCCTCGTCCTCCTCCTCCTCCTCCTCCTCCTCCTCCTCCTCCTCCTCCTCCTCCTCCTCCTCCTCCTCCTCCTCCTCCTCCTCCTCCTCCTCCTCCCCTGGCCCCCTCTCCCTTCACCCTCACATCTCCTCTCCCCCATCTCTCCCTCCCACTCTGCTCCCTCTCTCCCCTCTCCTTCCTTCCCTCTCTCCCCCTCCCCCCTCTCCCTCCCCTCTCCCACCACTTTCCCCTGCCCCTCACTCCCCCCCCTCCCCGCTTCCCCTCTCTCCCCTTCCCCTCCCTCTCCCTCTACATCCCCAACTATCACCACACCACCTCACCCCACCTCTCTCCCCCTCTCCCCCATGTCTCACTGAGAGTGTACCTGGCCTTTCAGAAAGCATTTTATAAGGCCCCGCATAGGAGATTCGCGGGGAAAATTGGGGCACATGGTATTGGGGATAGTGTGCTGACATGGCTAGAAAATTGGTTTGCAGACAGGAAACAAAGAGTAGGGATTAACGGGTCCCTTTCAGAATGGCAGGCAGTGACTAGTGGGGTACCGCAAGGCTCGGTGCTGGGACCGCAGATATTTACTATATAAATCAATGATTTAGATGAAGGGATTAAAAGTAACATTAGCACATTTTCAGATGGCACAAAGCTGGGTGGCAATGTGAGGGGGTAGAGACACAAAGAGAGACAGGGTGAAGGAGAGGGAGGGGGACAGAGAGGGAGGGGGGACACAACATGGTGATGGGAGGGAGTATCACTATATATAAGCACTTAGATACATATTAGATAAGCATTGTAGATACAGTGTTGGTGTACATCATCTCCCACTGTTGTTGTCATCATCTCCCACCCCTCCCCAGTCACCCTGCTCCTTGCCCCTCTTCCGCATGCTTACCTCTCATCTCCAAGACCCCCCATTTCCCTGTTATCCACCCCCCACCCCCATCACGCCCCACCCCTCCTACCCAACCCTCCCTCCCTCTGGCTTTACATTTTACTCCTCTTTTTCTTTCCTCATCTGACATCATTTGTCTCATTTTCACCTCCAGCCATTGTCACGTATTCCACCCACCCACTGATCAACCCCTCACCTGTATCCACCTATCACTTAAGATAGACATAACAGCTGGAGTAACACAGCGGGACAGGCAGCATCTCTGGAGAGAAGGAATGGGCCACGTTTCGGGTGAAGACCCTTCTTCGACCCATTCCTTCTCTCCAGAGATGCTGCCTGTCCCGCTGAGTCTCTCCAGCTTTTTTGTGTCTATCTTTGGTTTAAACCAGCATCTGCAGTTCCTTCTTCCACCTATCATGTGACCGGCATACTCCCCCCCCCCCAACACACCACTCTGTTCCAGCTTTCTCTCCTTCCCTCCTCCATCAGTCTTGCCCATTCCCTCCACAGATGCTGCCCGACCCGCTGAGCTAAATGACATTTTGACTGGTGAAGGCTCGTTTGCCAAATACGTCCTCCTCTTCCTTAACTTGCCAGGCTTTGCCCCGGCCCATGGAATAGACACAAAGTGCTGGAGTAACGCAGCGGGTCAGGCAGCGACTCAGGAGAAAACGGACGGGTGACGTTTCGGGACGGAACCCTTCTTTAGACCCACCACCAACTCCCTTCCCAGCTTTCATCCCCTCCCCCATCATTCTGAAGGGTCGCTTGTCCATTCGCTCCACAGATGCTGCCCGACCCGTTGAGTTCCTCCAGCACTTTGTGTTTTGTCTCGACAATTGTCCACTCCCAACCTTTTATTTTTTAAGACAGTTAGGAAAACGTCACTCATTGCTTCTCTTCAGAGATGCTGCTTGTCCCACTGCGTTACTCCAGCATTTTTGGTTTAAACCCGCATCTGCAGTTCCTTCCTATACAAAATTATGACATATCCCCTATCTTCACAGAGTTATAGAGGACCAATAAGTCGGAGTGGGATTAGGATTGAGAATTACAGTGACAGGCAACGAGAAGTTCAGGGTGGTCGCATGGACTAAACGCAGGTGGTCACCCAACCAGCGTTTGATTTCTACAATGAAATCAATCTTGAAGTAAAAAATGTGTAGGAAGGAACTACAGATGTATTATGATGGGATGGGGGTTGGTGGAGGTTCCGGGAGCGGGGGGGGGGGGGGGGGTCGATGAGGTCTGAAGAAGGGTCTCGACCAGGTCCGTCACCCATTCCTTCTTTCCAGAGACGACTGCCAGTCTCGCTGAGCTACTCCGGCATTTTGTGTCGATCTTGAAGTTAAAAACACAGCTCTGTTAACAAGCAGCAGAGAGTGCAAGTGCTGTCACCTCATCCTGCAGGCGGGACTGACATACTATATGATGAAAGAATGGGTTGACTGGGCTTGTATTCACTGGAATTTAGAAGGCTGAGAGCGGGATCTTATAGAAACATTTTATATTCTTAAGGGATTGGACAGGCTACACGCAGGAAACATGTTACCGGTGTTGAGGGAGTCCAGAACCAGCGGTCACAGTTTAAGTATAAGGGGTAGGCCAATGGAGTTGTGGAAAAACTTCTTCACTGGACTGTTGTGAATCTGTGGAATTCTCTGCCACAGAGGACAGTGGAGGCCAATTCACTGGATGTTTTCAAGAGAGTTAGATATAGCTGTTAGGGCTAACGGAACCAAGGGATATGGGAGAAAAAGCAGGAACGGTGTGCTGATTTTAGATGATCGGCCATAACCATATTGAAAGACGGTGCTGTCTCGAGGGGCCTAGTGGCCTACTCCTGTACGGATTTTCCATGTTTCTATGACCGGCTGAGTTACTCCAGCATGTTGTGTCAGTCTAGAGTCATAGAGTGATACAGTGTGGAAACTGGCCAACATGTCCCACCTGCACCATTCCGACCTGCCTGCGGTTGGTCCATATCCCTACACACTTGTCCTATCCATTTAACTGTTTTTTTTTCAACGATGGGATAGTCCCAGCCTCAAATATCTGCACTGGCGTCCATCTGAAGAAGGGTCTCGACAGCAAACTTCACCCTTTTCTTCTCTCCAGAGATGCTGGCTGTCCCGCTGAGTTACTCCAGCTTTTTGTGCCTATCTTCGGTTTAAACCAGCATCTGCAGTTCCTTCTTACACATACCTCCCCTGGCAGCCTGTTCCATATACCCATCACCCTTTGTGTGAAAAAGTTACCCCTCGGTCTCTTAGCAACCTGTTTCCCTACACTTTGAACCTATGCCTGGTCCTCGATTCCCACACTCTGGGCAAGAGACTGCATCCACACAAATTCTGCGCTTTCGTCGATATTCAGGGCGGTTCAATGTCTAACTGACCCCTCCCTCGTGTGATTAGTTGGGAGTGGCCAGGACTCTGAACACTTGCAACGCGCAGTGGATGCACTTTGAACCAGGAAGTGGAGATTAAAATGGCTGCGAAATACATTATCGAGAGTTTAACCGAGGAGATAATTTGTCCCATCTGCCTGGATTTCTTCACCGGTCCGGTTATACTGGAGTGTGGGCACAACTTCTGCCGCTCCTGCATCACACAGAGTTGGGGCAAGGAGGGGAGAAACTCCTGCCCGGAATGTAGAGAGGAGTTTACAGACCGCACCCTCAGGGTGAATCGGGCCTTGGCGAGACTGTCTGAGAAAGCTCGAACACTGAGCCTGAATCGGACAGAGAAGGA
Organism: Raja brachyura; assembly: GCA_963514005.1. The sequence continues at coordinate 35,493,323 of OY740805.1, forward strand.
AAGCAAACTTCACTGCGAGAAACATCAGGAAGAACTGAAGCTGTTTTGTGAAACTGACAAGAAGCTGATCTGTGTGGTTTGTGCAGCTGGGCGGGAACACAAGTCACACAGCTTCATGCCGGTAGAAGAAGCTGTTGAAATCTACAAGGTAAAAGCATACCGATTCTGATCACATCCTTGTGTCATGTCGTGTTCCTTTTCTGACATTTTTATTCTCTGATCTGAATCCCAACCCCAGGGTCAGGTGAAATCTTCCTTCGAATCCCTCACAGAAAAGAAATCAGATATGCAGGAAATGGAGCAGCAACAGAAAGAGAGCATTTCTGGAGTTCAGGTTTGTGCTGCCGATTTAATGTTCTTGTGTGGATTTCATCCCTGTGATATGTGCACTAATTTGGCACTTCTGTAGAGCTCAGCAGCCAAGCACTCAGTGAACTCTTGCAAGAGGTTGAGCAGCCAAGGACTTCAGATTGCTGGAGCGCTGCAACCCGAAGAATGGTCTGTGGCGGGTGTATAATATCATGAAACGGAATGATACGTTGGATGGTCAGTCCTTTACCCTTAGTAGGGGAGTCGAGAATGTGAGGGTATATGTTTTAGATTAGAGGGAAAAGATTTAAAACGAACATGAAGGACAACTTTGGTGCTGGGTACATGGAACAAGCTGCCAGATGAGGTAGTTGAGTCAGGTACCGTAACCACATATAAAAGATGTTGGAAAAAATGAGTGGAGAGAAATGTTTTAGAACTATTTGTCCAAATGCGGACAGGTGGAAATAGCGCAGATGGGGTGTCTTGATCAGCATTTAACACCCCTTGGTGTATGACTCTATGAAGTCTGTCATTCTAAGTGATGCTGCTGTCTGCTAGTTCTGGTGACCTGGTTCTGTCCAGTGAGGGTTAATGGACACATGAAATGGAATAGGTTGCAGGGAATTGTACTGGGGAAATGGAAATGATGTGATGTAATGTACATTACTTTCACCAAATATTTCAGAATTATCAAGACGAGGTCTCGAATTGCCATGGTATTGAAAGGAGCAGATTAAATACCTTTAAATGGAATTAGTGTAAATATGTACAGAGTCTAGCATTGACATGCTGGGCCGAATGGCATATTTGTGCTCTCCAGAACTCAACATTGATTAGCCAAATGTCACCTTCCATGTCTTGGTTCTTGGTTACTTGGTCCTCCAAAATATTCCAACTGGAATTTAAACTGGAGGTGGTGAAGGGAGGGGTTAAGCCAGAGAGGGTTATTAGGAAGAAAGTGCCACTTTAAATGTAGTTGCATCTGGCTGGGCAACCGTGGTTTGAAACCACCATACAGCCACACAGTAAAATATAAAGAACACAACATGGAGTCGAAATTCAACATAAAACATCCCCTCACAGCAGGATTAAAGTTTCCCGCTGTGAGGGAAGGCACCAAAGTCAGTCTCTTCCCCTGATGTTCCCCACTGTTCACCCGTGGTCGGGGCCTCCCCGAGCCCTCTGCTGTCGCCGTTACGGGCGGCCCGATGATCAGGCCCGCTCGGCGGGGTGATGCATGTCCGACGTCCTCTGCGTCCTGGGCCTCGAGTCGGCCACCTCCTACCGGAGTCCGCGGCTCCCAAAGTCCGCAGGCCATGCCCGGTGGAGACACAACGCCGGAGACCCTCGGCAAAGGGCCCCAGGACTCCATGGAGTTCAGCGCCGCCCGCGTTGGAAGCTCTCCCAACCAGAGCTCCACGATGTTGGAGCAGCGGTCCAACGCTCCGGAGCTCCAACGGCGACCCAGGTAGGTATCGCCCGCTCCGCAGTGACTCCCACATATAAAAGTTAAAAGTTTCCCCCAAAGACAGACTTTTAACGGACTAAAAATTAAAAAAAGATGTAAAAACAAATGGGCTGCAGGCAGAGGCTGCTGACAGTGCAGCGCCCCTAATGTCACGAGGAAACACAGCAGTGACATAATATATTGATTCTCATGTTTCATCTGACAGGAACAGTCACACAACCTTCAGTCACAGGTCACATCCCAGTTTGCTGAACTGCACCAGATTCTCACTGAGAAAGAGCAGCGCTTACTCGGAGATATCCGGGAAGAAGAGGCGAAGATTGTAAAAACAATGGAGAAAAATCTTCAAGAGATTCAAGGGAATTTAAATTCTATTCAGGAAGAACTCTCAAAGTTACAGGAACAGATAGACCACAAGGACGGCGTGATATTTCTGAAGGTGAGGGATTACTCTACAGTTTGGCGACATGCACAGTCACAAAATGGTGGGTTAAATTTCGGAAATAAATGCTGCATTTACCAGTAATTCAGAGCTGCATCGAAGTTCCCTCTGTTCCATCCGACAATAATGCCCCAAATTCCAGGAATCCTCATGTATTTATCCCACTTCAACTTAAATTAATTTGCAATATTGTCTTCAGACCAACCTGTGAGTTCCACGTTCTACTGCATTTCTTGTAGAATTTATTAAAGGCCATCATACATTTCAGGTTTTATTTTTCTTCTCCCCACAAGTAGTGATAATATTTCCAACCGCCACCCAATAATATCCGCCGCTGATCCAAAAATATTCCATCCCGTTATTTCTGACATCTTCTCCAGGTAAAATCCCACGGCCTGCCTGGTGTTACTCGTAAGTTGCATACTCATAGTTATTTTCATCAACATTCCTAATGCTTTCCCCCATGTTCGATGTATCTATGACAATATCCACTTTCTGTCTGTGTGACAGCGTGAAAGAGTTGTGAAGTGGGAATTATCAGAGGGCTTTTTTGTAGCAATTTTGTGAAATACCTGCCATCAGGATAATGAGGATCCATCTCAGTGTATTGAGATTTGTGTTTTATTTATTTCAGGAGGAAGCTGGTCGCAAGAGCAGGTAGGACATGCTTTTAACTGAAACATGTATGTTCAGGTCAAAAACAGCTAATGCTCAGTTTCTAACCAGCTGTTAAATACTTGCAGGGTTAGTGATGAAACCGAACCAATGTTGGTGGTAGATGGCGAGTTGCCCATTGAAAAGTTTAATCTCACCTTTTTCTACAACATGGCATTGAGAGAAACATCTGATCTCATCAAACAAGGTAAAACTAATATTTTTTCCATTGCTTATTTTTAAGACATCTTTATGCAATACTTGTATGTGAAGATTAATGGTATTAATGGATCCTGGGGGAAGCATCACAGAGACAGAGAGCGAAATTTGTTTGCACTTGAACAAATCTATAGACAATAGGTGCAGGAGTAGACCATTCGGCCCTTCGAGCCAGAACCATAATTCAATATGATCATGGCTGCTCATTCCCAATCAGTACCCCGGTCCTGCCTTCCCCCCACATCCCCTGACTCCACTATTTCTAAGCGCCCTATCTAGCTCTCTCTTGAAAGCATCCAGAGAACCTGCCTCCACAGCCATCTGAGACCGAGAATTCCACAGACTTATCACTCTCTGTGAGAAAAAGTGTTTCCTCGTCTCCGTTCTAAATGGCTTACTCCTTATTATTAAAATCCTTGATCCTGGGAGAATGTGTTGCTGTGCTGGGTGAAATTGCGTAGATTAGGCCTGTGTACTCGAGAGTTCAGATGAGTTCCCTGCATCCAGCCCACGGTGCCCTGTAAGATGTCCTCTAATAGAGGAGATCTATCTCTAATAGAGGAGATCTAATAGAGGAGCATGTTTCCCCTGTCTGAGGGGTCTGGAGCCCTCTCAGAAATATGGGCTAGACTATTTAGGACAGAGATGAGGAGACATTACTGCACGCAGAGACTGGGCAACCTTTGGAACTCCCTGCACCAGTGGCTGTGGATAATCAGACATTCAGTGCTCTTGGTGCCCGAGAGCCATAGTTGTACATTACGGAGTCAGGCCCTTCGGCCCATCGCATCCATGTCCACCCTTTTTCCTAGCCACACAAATCCCATGTGTCCACATTAGAACCGTATTATTCTACACCTCGTTGGCTAAATAGCAATGCCTCTTACATGTAGTGATTAGATCTGATTCCACCACCTCCGCTGGGAAAATATTCCAGGTGTTAACAACCATTTGTGTGAAGGGAATTGCGTCCTCCAGTATTGATATCCCTGCATGACACTAAGGTTTCGATGATCTAGGCTATATCCTGCTGCAGACTTTGACCGACTTCCTTGCTATCCACAACATTACCCGTTCTCCACAAACATAGTAATCACACCCCCTACATTCACATCCAAGCCATGAAAATATAAAATAAACAGCAAAGGTTGCAGCACCGATCTCTGCTGCACTCCACCAGTCACAGCCCTCCAGGCAGAAAAATCATCCTTCTACCGCTACCTTCTACCTCCTACCTCCAACCACCACACCAATCGTGGGTCAATTTTACCAACTCGTCTTGGAACCCACCTGCCTTTGCTTTCTGGACAAGCCTTGCATCGAACTCATTGTCAAGTCCCTCAGTGAGTTCATATATTACTTCACAATGAGATCAGAGTGTTCTTAGTTGTACAGACGCACCAAAATCTACCCTCCACCAAATAAAGCAAATAAACAGTAGCAGATTGCCTCGCCCGTCCAGTCCACTCCCTGTTCAGTGTGATCACGTCAACTCCACCCCACATCTCTGCATCCTCTTTGACCACCTTTAATTACCACTCACACCAGTCTTCTCATCTTCCAATCTGCTTCTCCTTCGCCATCTACTGGCAAGATATTTGAAGACCCGCCTTATTTCTCCATCCCCACCCAAAATCTCTCGTTCATCCTCACTTTCCTCGTTCGTTTCCCGTCTCGCCCGCTACCGTTAACCCGCGGAATTCCCACTCTCCTGCCCGGTTGCGAAACGCCGGGAAAGATGTGTATTGTCCACCGGATGTGGTTGTGGTGAAACCCCGGGCAAGGTTCCAGTTGTCCGCCCGCCTGTGCCTGAGGCCGAGCGGCTTCTCCCCCGGTCCCGGGGCCGCGCTGCCCGAGTCTCCCCCCGACCCCCGGGGACTCTCTGATTCTCTGCTTCTCCCCCAGTCTCCGTCACCCTGGATGTGGAAACAGCGCATGCGCTGCTCGAGGTGTCTGAGGATCGGAAGAGGGTGAGATGGGCCGGGACCTGGACCCAGAGGCGTCTCCCTGACACCGGGAAGAGGTTTACACACAGTCCGTGTGGAATGGGATCGGAGGGATTCATATCGGGGAGACATTACTGGGAGGTGGAGGTGGCGGGGAGTTGGGGCTGGAGTCTGGGAGTCGCCGCAGAGTCTGTGGAGAGGAAGGAATCGGTCACACTGACCCCGGGGACTGGAGTCTGGAGCATCAGGTGGCGGTGGGGAGGTGACGGGTTTGATGCAGTCACCTCCCCTCCATCCCGTCTCCCCGCCCGTCCCATCCCCGGGAGGGTGGGAGTTTATCTCAGTTACGAGTCCGGGACAGTTTCATTTTACGACGCTGACACCAAGTCCCATCTCCACACCTTCACTGGGAATACATTCACGGAGAAACTTTATCCCTTCTTCTTGAATCTAGGTGGAAATTGGCTGAGAATCTGCTCCGGTTCCGCTCCGGGTGTGTAAAAGGGTCGGGTCCCGGGCCCGGCGTCAGGAGCGGGGCTCAGGGGCTGTGGGGCAGAAACCCGGTGGACAACAGGTCGGCGCTGAACGGCTCCCATTTAATCCCCAAATTCCGCGTCGTGAAACCCCAGTGAGCGGGGAAATAAAACCAGTGGGAATGTAAATGTGCGAAGAGTGAAATAAACAGCAACTGAAATCAGAGCTGTCTGTCGATCCGTTCATTTTAACGCGTTAACTCCGTCTGGCAACGGAACAGAAATTACTTTTGTGAAAATATAAAGATTGAAACCATCTCCCTTCCCGCGGGTTCAGCAGCAGCCGCCGGCGGCGGGTCCTGAGCTCCGGGCTCCCCCGGGTTCTAAAGCCCGCCGACACATTGTGGTGTTCCGGGTGGGCTCTGCCTGCCTCACTGCAGAATGCGGGTAACGTTCCTTGTTTCAGACGTTGCCACAACCCTCCCTCGCCGCTTCCTCGGGTACAGTATGGCGGGTATTTGAGGCATGTAGAAACATTTTAAACTTTAAAAAATCCTTGTTCCACTTTTCATGCCTGCGTGTTCTTCAGCACAATGGGAACCTAACAGGCAGGAATGGATGCTCTGTGGGAGAGCCACAAAGAGTGCATGGGTCGAGATGGACTGAATGCGTGGGGGGAGGGGAATGGCAAGGAGCAGAGTTGGGGGGGGGGGGGGGTGAAGGGAGGTGGGGTGACTGAGTGAACTGCCAGCGTACCAGGCGTGAGTGACTGCACTGCCAGCCCACCAGCCGTGAGGAAGTGAACTGCCAGCCCACAAGCTGTCAGTGGCTGCACAGCCAGCCCACCAGCCGTGAGTGACCGAACTGCCAGCCCACCAGCCGTGAGTGACTGCACTGCCAGCCCACCAGCCGTGAGAAAATGCACTGCCAGCCCACCAGCTGTAAGTGACTGAACTGCCAGCCCACCAGCCGTGAGTGACTGCACTATAAACCCATCAGCCGTGAGTAAATGAAGTGCTAGCCCACCAGCTGTAAATGATTAAACTGCCAGCCCACCAGCCGTGAGTTACTGCACTGCCAGCCTACCAGCTGTGAGTAAGTGAACTGCCAGCCCACCAGCTGTGAGTGACTGAACCACCAGCCCACCAGCTGTGAGTAAGTGAACTGCCAGTCCACCAGCCGTACGTGACTGAACTGCCAGCCCAATAATCCATTCGGGCCACAATGTCCATACTAGCCCTCTGGAAACAGTCACTTCGGCCCACAACACCCATAGTAGCGCAACACAATGCGTCCCCCCCACCAGCAGTAGTGGAATTGGTGGAGAGGTGGAATATTGCGTTGGTGACCCTCCCTCCCGTGTGATGCTAGGACCCAACGGGTCCCACTTAGTCTAGTATTATATAAAAATAATATATATATTGCTAAAACTCTGAACAACTTCCTGTTGTTCTGTATATTGATTTTAGAAAAAAAGCTGCCACTTGTGGCTGTGATTTTTGTCCATCTTCCTCAGAGTCCCCCTCCGCTGCGTGCTGGTGAATGACAGTGCGACTGTCCACCCACACATCCACGCATACATACATACATACACACAACCACACACACACACATCCATCCGTACAAAATTCTTAAGGGGTTGGACAGGCTAGATGCAGGAAGATTGTTCCCAATGTTGGGGAAGTCCAGAAAAAGGGGTGACAGTTTAAGGATAAGGGGGGAATCTTTTAGGACCGAGGTGAGAAAAACATTTTTCACACACAGAGTGGTGAATCTCTGGAAATCTCTGCCACAGAAGGTAGTTGAGGCCACTTCATTGGCTACACTTAAGAGGTAGTTAGATGAGGCCCTTGTGGCTAAAGGGATCAGGGGTTATGGAGAGAAGGCAAGTACAGGATACTGAGTTGGTTGATCAGCCATGATCATATTGAATGGCGGTGCAGGCTCGAAGGACTGAATGTCCTACTCCTGCACCTATTTTCTATGTTTCTATGTACGCACACATACATGCATGCACACATCCGCACACACATCTGCACACACACCTGCATACACACATCCACACATCAATCCGCACACACATCCATCCGCACACACCAGCATGTTATTATCATAAGTCATTCACTCATTGCTTAAATAATTTGACCAAACTAACAGTGAAACGATCAACATTAAAATAAAACTTTATATAATAATTTTTTTACCCAATGTATTTGTTTACACGTCATCTAATGTTCATCTGAATATTCTTCATCAGATTCCAAGTCTTTTGTAGTAATAGAGTTTCTGCAGTCAACACACTTATATAAATCTGCACATGGCACACCATGCTGTTGACATGAGCATCTTCCTTCCCCTGTACTCACGGCTTGTTTTCTTGCATGAACAGTATGTTAATTCTAGCAAGGTGCTTGAGACTGGAGGCAGATCACCTCCAGTCAATGTCCAATTCACCACCTACAATTTTCCACCCATGTCCCTTTGGACTGGGAATTTGTGGAAACTGTTCCAGACATTTTAATTGCACTGCAGCCTGGTAATTTGCTCTCGTGACATGCTTTCTGAAAGAGTCTGCTGTTGGTGGAAGACGTGCCTCTGATTTTGTTAACATAAGGAGCAGGTTGTATCTGGCTTCATCTACAGTGGTCAGGGTGCTCGACAGTCGCTGTTTGTTGACCATCACTCGTCATGGATCGAAGCAGTCTCTTTGGGTCCGGCTCATCTGCTTCACAATCAGGAACTGCCCCTTGAGGTGACTCAACTACTTCAGGCTTTTCAGCGTCTTGAACTCAATTGAAAGAGGAAAAAGAAAACAGAAAAGGAATGAAAAGTCCAATAAATCAATTTCCTCAAATATATCTTTTCATTGTTCAAAGTAATATCATATGACCATAAATACAAAGAATTGTTGTTTGAGTCCTATCATTACCTTTCTTCCTTCTAGACATAGAAACATAGAAAATAGGTGCAGGAGGAGGCCATTTGTCCCTGCTAGCCAGCACCGCCATTCATTGTGATCATGGCTGATCGTCCCCAATCAATAACCCGTGACTGCCATAGCCCTTGATTCCATTAGCCCCTAGAGCTCTATCTAACTCTCTCTTAAATCCATCCAGTGATTTGGCCTCCACTGCCCTCTATTGGCAAGGAATTCCACAAATTCACAACTCTGGGTGAAAACGTTTTTTCTCACCTCAGTCTTAAATGGCCTCCCCTTTATTTTAAAACTGTGGCCCCTGGTTCTGGACTCGCCCAACATTGGGCGAGTCCAGAACCATTTTTCCTGCATCTAGCTTGTCCAGTCCTTTTATTATTTTATACATTTCTATAAGCTATCCCCTCATCCTTCTAAATTCCAGTTAATACAAGCCAAGTCTTTTCAATATTTCCTCATATGACAGTCCGTCATCCCAAGGATCAATCTCGTGAACCTACGCTGCACTGCCTCAATCACAAGGATATCCTTCCTCAAATTAGGAGACCAACACTGTACACAATACTCGAGATGTGGTCTTAGCAGACCTTGCTATAGCTCGATTTATTGTTGTTATGTTGCAGAAGTGATGATAGTACTCGGCATGATAACCCGAGATATACCGCTGCCTCCTAATAATCGACGAAAAAATATGTCAGGGAGTATTTTACATCTTTTCATGTTTTATATTATGTAAGACAATATCAACATATGAATGGGGAAATTATACATGTACGCATCTCCAGGTAGATGGGATGGCAAGTCAGCAAATGATCAAATTAGTGCTCATTCTGTGGCACAGTATCCACATTGCATGTCCACACAAAACACTTTTGCGTGTGAACGTGCATGGGGCTCTGAAGAGTGGAGGGGTAGAAGCTACAGAGAAAACCCCATCTCATGGTACATAGGGCTGCATGGAGTTCTATTCATAAAGCGTCAACCTCTTCTTAATGTCAAAGAGACTTACACAGGCATTTATTATCATAGATAAGTTAGTTCAAGTTCAAGTGGAGGGGCAGAGGCTACAGAAAAAAAAACATCTCATAGTCATTAAGTATGCATGGGCTTCAATTCATAATTTGTCAACCTCTTCTTAATGTAAATGAGATTATGTTACTAAGTTACTACCATAGATAAATTAGGTCAAGTTCAAGTTCACATACACCAATTGATTTCAACATAAACATCAATCATTTGAGACCATTTATCACTCTGATGGAAGCCAATAAAGTGCAGCCAATATTCCCCCGTTGTTCTCCCGTGGTCGGGGTCGGGAACCGGCCGCTACGGACGGCACTATGTACAACCCTCCACCCCCCCCCCCCCCCCAAAAAAAACACTCCGTGGCTCCGCGTGGGCGAATCAGCCGCTTCTTAATTGAGAACGCGGTTTCACTATGTTAAGTACTTAGGAACCGCATTCGGAGTACTTTTTCTCGGTAAGTGATCGCAGGCAACTCCGAGATTAGATGTTAACGAAGACTTATTAGACTTCAACAAGCTGGCATTAGTGACAACTTTTAATTTACTTTGTTATGGATACTGTGTTATGTTTAGGCCCTCAACTTCATGAATGAATAATTAATGAATGAACGAATGAATGAATGAATGAATGCACAGCCCCCAAATCTCATTTTTTCAAATTATAAAAGGGTGCAATTATATTAATTAAAGTACATACAGATTAATTTTCATAAATTCAGATCTTACCTTTCAGTTCCAGTTGCTCCACAACGTTTGACTAGTTTCACGACTTGGCTGTCCTCTTTGTGTTGCAGCACTTTGCTTTCCAGACTTTGCTTTCCAGACTTTCCTCCACTTCTATCCACTTAGTTGCACATTCTTCAGACCTCTTAATGCTTTTCTCACTTAGCTCAATTACCCTGCTACAAGTTTCCATGACATGTATTACACAGAACAACAAAGAACCTTCACCGGAATCGCCAGTAAAACTGGCATCAGTCAAGCCCCTGACCCACTTAGCCGATCTATGCCGAGCTTTTTTTACTCATGGACATTTTATGGCAGGTTGAAAAAACGCCGCAACCTACTTGAGGCCACGAGTACGTGCAGACCAATCACGAGCATGAGGAAGAGTAAACGGAGACCTCCTATGACCTCGTGGCGACTATGCTGCGATTATGAGTCAAGGGCAAACTCGGCAGAGGTCGGCAATTAGTTCGTACAAGTGGGACAGGCCCTTAAAAGTACTCTCAGCCATGATGTGTGCTCCCTGCCTAGCTAGCCTGAAACAAAGCATGTGATTGGCCAATTGGCGTCCGACTCAATGTTAAACGTGCTTTGATTGGACAAAAGCTACTAAAAAAAAGTCAGGTTTTTCTCAGATGTATTAAAAATGTGCAGGTTTTGTTCTTGACGAGTTTCAGGGATGATTTATATAATATTCTTTACACAATATGTTAAAATGTAATGTAGTTCCTTGAGTTGGGTCACGAACCTGCACAAAAAAGCTCCTCGTCCCACAACCTATCCAGCTATTTGTGACTAACGTGAAGATGAGGGGTTTGCAGACGAGGTCATTAATCCTCTTGGGTGTGTACGGTCGGAGGGATGGGACCCTGTTAGATCTTGGTCAACGCTCTCCTCGCCTGGGTCTCCGCGCTCTTCATACAACAATTGGGACACTGCCCAGTCCATCATCGGCTCTGACCTCCCTACCACGGAGGGGATCTATCGCAGTCGCTGCCTCAAAAAGACTGCCAGCATCATCAAGGACCCACACCATCCTGGCCACACACACATCTCTCCACTGCCATCAGATAGAAGGGACAGGAGCCTGAAATCTGCAACATCCAGGTTCATGAACAGCTGCTTCCCCACAGCCATCAGACACGACCGGCGAGACCGACGTCGGGCAGAGGCCTAGTGGTGGGTGACTCCATTGCCCGAGGAGCGGACAGGAGATTCTGTGGTGGCAGACGAGATGCTAGGATGGTCTGTTGCCTCCCTGGTGCCAGGGTTCAGGATGTCACGGGCCGAATTTGGAACATCCTCAATAGAGAAGGTGAACAGCCGGCAGTAGTTGTGCACATAGGCACAAACGACATCGGGAAGAGGAGGAAGGAGGTTCTCCAACATGAGTTTAGAGAGCTGGGAAGTAGACTGAAATGCCGGTCTTCTAGGGTGGTTATCTCTGGATTGCTTTCGGTACCTCGTGCTAGTGAGGACAGGAACAGGGAGATATGGGATCTGAATGTGTGGCTGAGGGGCTGGAGCAGGGAGCAAGGATTTAGATTTATAGACCACTGGGGCCAGAACCAGGGGCCACAGTGGCCCAGAACCAGGGGCCACAGATTAAGAATAAGTTGTAAGCCAGTTAGAATGGAGAAGAGGAAACACTTTTTCACAGAGAGTTCTGAGTCTGTGGAATTCTCTGCCTCAAAGGGCGGTGGAGGCAGGTTCTCTGGATTATTTCAAGATAGAACCAGATAGGGCTCTTAAAGATAGCGGGGTCAGGGGATATGGGGAGACGCCATGATCACATTGAATGGCGGTGCTGGCTCGAAGGGCAGAATGGCCTGATACTGCAACTATTGTCTATTGTCTCCCCTTCTCCCTCTTCCCCCTCTCTCCCTCTCCCCCATCCCCTCTATCCCTCTCCCCACTCCCACTCCCCCTCTCCCACACCCCCATTCCTCCCCCCCTCTCTTTCCCTCCCCCTCCCCTCCCCCTCTCTCCCACACCCCCTCTCTCCCTCCCCCCTCTCCCCCCCCACTCTCCCTATCCCCTCTATCCCTCTCCCTTCTTCCACTCACCTCCCCCTCTTCCACTCCCCCTCCACTCCCCCTCTCTCCCACACCGCCTCTCTCCCACACCCCCTCTCTCCCACTCCACCCCCTCTCCCCTCCCACTCCCCCTCCTCCCTCTCCACCCCCTCTCCCCTCCCCTCTCCCCTCCCCTCTACCCCTCCCTCTCCCCCTCCCATCTGTCCCTCTCCCGCTCCCCCTCCCCTCTCCGCTCCCCTCTGCTCCTCCCCCTCTCCCCCCCACTCCCCCTCTCTCCCCCTCCCCTCCCCCTCTCCCCTCCCCTCCCCCTCTCTCCCTCCCCCCCTCTCTCCCACTCCAGCTCCCCCCCTCTCTCCCTCCCCCACCCTCCCTCTCTCCCTCTCCCCTCCCCCACACTACCAGGGGATTTCCACCGGTTTCACCTTCGCTGTGTAGCTGCAGCGGGGCGGGGCTGCCAGCCGTGGCACTGGCCAATGGGAGCAGAGCGCGGCCGTGAGTCAGCAGTTGCTGGGTAGAGCGAGGCTGTGCAGGTTGAGTTTCTGTCTCTGGATAACCCCGCTCCTGCTGCTGCTGTTGCTGTTGCTGTCGCCTGAAGGCAGTGCGCAGCCCTTCTATTCAGTCCGCAGTGGACTGAATGCAGAAGATGGGCACCATATTCTGGAGTAACTCAGCGGGACTGGCAGTATCTCTGGAGAAAAGGAATGGGTCCATTCCCGTGAGATGCTGCCTGTCCGTGGGAGGAACAATTTGTGTCTAACTTCGGTTTAAACCAGCATCTTAGACAACAGACAATAGTTGCAAGAGTAGGCCATTCGGCCCTTCGAGCCACCACCGCCATTCAATGCGATCATGGCTGATCATCCACAATCAGTACCCCGTTCCTGCCTTCTCCCCATATCCCTTGACTCCACTATACTTAAGAGTTCTTTCTAAACCTCTCTTGAAAGCATCCAGACAATTAATCTTCACTGCCCTCTGAGGCAGATAATTCCACAGATTCACAACTCTTTGGGTGAAAAAGATTTTCATCCTCTCCGTTCTAAATGGCCTACCCCTTATTCTTGATCTGTGACCCTTGGTTCTGGACTCACCAAACATCGGGAACATGTTTCCTGCCTCACACAGGATCTCCATTCACACAGGGACCCCACCCACACAGAGAACCCTCTCACTCACGGGGATCCCCCCCTCTCAGGGACCCCATCCACACACAGAGACCCCCTCACACAGGAACCCCACCCTCCCTCACACAGTTGCGTCACGATACAATGACCTCTTTAAGCAGTAGATACAAGGATCTGCGGATGCTGGTTTTACAAAAGAAAAAAGACACACAGAGTGCTGGAGTAACTCAGCGGGTCAGGCAGCATCTGTGGAGGACATGGATAGGTGACGTTTCACACAGTGCTGGAGTAACTCAGCGGGTCAGGCAGCATCTGTGGAGAACATGGATAGGTGACGTTTCACAGAGTGCTGGAGTTATTCAGCGGGTCAGGCAGCATCTGTGGAGAAAATGGATATCCATGAAAATCCTTTTGTCTTTTCATGTGAGAACACGTAACTGCAGATGATGGTTGATACGGAAAAGGACACAAAGTGCTGGAGTATCCCAGCGGATCATGGAGTAAGCCAGCACGTTGTGTCCTTTTCTGTGCGAGGGTTGGGACGTGGACATGGATCTCCCCCGCTCTCCAGGAACTCTGCCTCGCCCCTGAAGCGTTTCCAGCTCTCTCTGTTTCAGTTTCCTGCAGCGGCTTCGCTTGGGACGGAGTGACTCAGATCCGCGCCCAGCCACGGGGAGTTTCCCAGCGCAGGGGCGGGCTGGTGGCATCACGCAGAGAAACACGATCTGACAGGGCCGTGGACAGGCGCAGCAGTCAGAGAGGGTTGTCAGGGTGTGTGAGTGTGGGAGAGAGAGAGAGGGAGGGGCAGTGGGACAGTGAGAGGTGGACAGAGACACAGCCAACGGGACAAAACCGCAGTCAGAGCGGCCGTGAGACAGAGAGAGAAAGATGGGGAGTGAGAGATACAAACAGTAAGATAAGAGTGATTGACAGGAAAAGGCAGAGTGGGAGAGAGAGAGGGGGGGGGAGGGGTAGAGACACAAAGAGATACAGGGTGAAGGAGAGGGAGGGGGACAGAGAGGGAGGGGGGGCACAACATGGTGGTGGGAGGGAGCTCCAGGTTGAAGAACAGGCAGAATAAATATAAAATACAACGTTTATTCTCATGTAGAAACTTCGAAAATAGGTGCAGGAGTGGTCCATTCGGCCCTTCGAGCCTCTACCGCCATTCAATGTGACCATGGCTGATCATCCAACTAACGTGTACCGTGGTACTGTGAGACCAAGAGTGTGCGAGAGAGAGAGAGAGAGAGAGAGAGAGAGAGAGAGAGAGAGAGAGGAGAGAGAGAGAGGCAGGTAGAGGTGGGGCAGAGAGGCAACGGGTCGTATGTGATCAGAGCACCCTTTCCCTGCCCTGCTCTCGAGAGAATCATTCTTTATCCGCCGAGGAGAGATAAGCAGTCTCTCTCCCGTGCCCTTACCCCACACAGACGGACCAGTTCAGCCCCACGATGCTCCCACAGTCACAGCGATGACCACGGGTCACTGGTCACACGACTGTCCACTGACACCCCCTGACACCCCCTGCACTGACACGGACACTCCTTCTCAACAGTGCACTGGCACATGTATGGTCTGGTACTTTATTTGTCACCTTTACGGAGGTACAGGGATATTCATTTTGGGATGCATTTCAGAACAATTATCACTATATATAAGCACTTAGATACATATTAGAACCAGCATCTGCAGTTCCTTCTTCCACCTATCACGTGACAGGCATTACCCCCCCCCCCCCCCCCCCCCCAACACACCTCTCTGCTCCAGCTTTCTCTCCTTCCCTCCCACATCAGTCTTGCCCATTCCCTCCACAGATGCTGCCCGACCCGCTGAGCTAAATGACATTTTGGCTGTTGAAGGCTCGTTTGCCAAATACGTCCTCCTCTTCCTTAACTTGCCAGGCTTTGCCCCGGCCCATGGAATAGACACAAAGTGCTGGAGTAACTCAGCGGGTCAGGCAGCGACTCAGGAGAAAACGGACGGGTGACGTTTCGGGGCGGAACCCTTCTTTCGACCCACCCCAAACTCCCTTTCCAGCTTTCATCCCCTCCCCCATCATTCTGAAGGGTCGCTTGTCCATTCGCTCCACAAATGCTGCCCGACCCGTTGAGTTCCTCCAACACTTAGTGTTTTGTCTCGACAATTGTCCACTCCCAACCTTTTATTTTTTAAGACATTTAGAAAAACGTCACTCATTGCTTCTCTTCAGAGATGCTGCTTGTCCCACTGCGTTACTCCAGCATTTTTGGTTTAAACCCGCATCTGCAGTTCCTTCCTATACAAAATTATGATATATCCCCTATCTTCACAGAGTTATAGAGGACCAATAAGTCGGAGTGGGGTTAGGATTGAGAATTACAGTGACAGGCAACGAGAAGCTCAGGGTGGTCGCATGGACTAAACGCAGGTGGTCACCCAACCAGCGTTTGATTTCTACAATGAAATCAATCTTGAAGTAAAAAAATGTGTAGGAAGGAACTACAGATGTATTATGATGGGGTGGGGGGTGCTGGAGGTTCCGAGAGAAAGGGGGAGGGGTCGATGAGGTCTGAAGAAGGGTCTCGACCAGGTCCGTCACCCATTCCTTCTTTCCAGAGACGACTGCCAGTCTCGCTGAGCTACTCCAGCGTTTCGTGTCGATCTTGAAGTTAAAAACACAGCTCTGTTAACAAGCAGCAGAGAGTGCAAGTGCTGTCACCTCATCCTGCAGGCGGGACTGACATACTGTATGATGAACGAATGGGTCGACTGGGCTTGTATTCACTGGAATTTAGAAGGCTGAGAGCGGGATCTTATAGAAACATTTTATATTCTTAAGGGATTGGACAGGCTACACGCAGGAAACATGTTACCGGTGTTGGGGGAGTCCAGAACCAGCGGTCACAGTTTAAGTATAAGGGGTAGGCTATTTACAACGGAGATGTGGAAAAACTTCTTCACCAGACAGTTGTGAATCTGTGGAATTCTCTGCCACAGAGGACAGTGGAGGCCAATTCACTGGATGTTTTCAAGAGAGTTAGATATAGCTCTTAGGGCTAACGGAACCAAGGGATATGGGAGAAAAAGCAGGAACGGTGTACTGATTTTAGATGATCAGCCATAACCATATTGAAAGACGGTGCTGTCTCGAGGGACCGAGTGGCCTACTCCTGTACATATTTTCTATGTTTCTATGACCGGCTGAGTTACTCCAGCACGTTGTGTCAGTCTGGAGTCATTGAGTGATACATTGTGGAAAAAGGCCCGTCGGCCCAACCGGCCAACATGTCCCACCTGCACCATTCCGACCTGCCTGCGCTTGGTCCATATCCCTCCAAACCTGTCCTATCCATTTAACTTTTTTTTTTCAACGATGGGATAGTCCCAGCCTCAACTACGTGCTCTGGCGTCTATCTGAAGAAGGGTCTCGACAGCAAACTTCACCCTCTTCTTCTCTCCAGAGATGCTGGCTGTCCCGCTGAGTTACTCTAGCTTTTTGTGCATATCTTCGGTTTAAACCAGCATCTGCAGTTCCTTCTTATACATACCTCCTCTGGCAGCCTGTTCCATATATCCATCACCCTTTGTGTGAAAAAGTTACCCCTCGGACTCTTAGCAACCTTTTTCCCTACACTTTGAACCTATGCCTGGTCCTCGATTCCCACACTCTGGGCAAGAGACTGCATCCACACAAATTCTGCGCTTTCGTCGATATTCAGGGCGGTTCAATGTCTAACTGACCCCTCCCTCGTGTGATTAGTTGGGAGTGGCCAGGACACTGAACACTTGCAACGCGCAGTGGATGCACTTTGAACCAGGAAGTGGAGATTAAAATGGCTGCGAAATACATTTTCGAGAGTTTAACCGAGGAGGTAGTTTGTCCCATCTGCCTGGATTTCTTCACCGATCCGGTTATACTGGAGTGCGGGCACAACTTCTGCCGCTCCTGTGTCACACAGAGTTGGGACAAGGAGGGGAGAAACTCCTGCCCGGAATGTAGAGAGGAGTTTACAGACCGCACCCTCAGGGTGAATCGGGCCTTGGCGAGACTGTCTGAGAAATCTCGAACACTGAGCCTGAATCGGACAGAGAAGGAAAGTAAACTTCACTGCGAGAAACATCAGGAAGAACTGAAGCTGTTTTGTGAAACTGACAAGAAGCTGATCTGTCTGGTTTGTGCAGCTGGGCGGGAACACAAGTCTCACAGCTTCATGCCGGTAGAAGAAGCTGTTGAAATCTACAAGGTAAAAGCAAACCGATTCTGATCACATCCTTGTGTCATGTCGTGTTCATTTTCTGACATTTTTATTCTCTGATCTGAATCCCAACCCCAGGGTCAGGTGACAACTTCCTTCGAATCCCTCACAGAAAAGAAATCAGATATGGAGGAAATGGAGCAGCAACAGAAAGAGAGCATTTCTGGAGTTCAGGTTTGTGCTGCCGATTTAATGTTCTTGTGTGGATTTCATCCCTGTGATGTGTGCAATAATTTGGCACCTCTATAGGGCTCAGTAGTCAAGGGCCAGAACTCTTGCGAGAGGTTGAGCAGCCAAGGACTTTACTCGCTGGAGCGCAGCAATCTGAAGAATGGTCTGTGGCGGGTGTATAATATCATGAAACGGAATGATACGTTGGATGGTCAGTCTTTCACCCTTAGTAGGGGGGTCGAGAATGTGAGGGTATAGGTTTTAGATCAGAGGGAAAAGATTAAAAACGAACATGAAGGACAACTTTGGTAGTGGGTACATGGAACAAGCTGCCAGATGAGGTAGTTGAGTCAGGTACCGTAACCATATATAAAAGATGTTGGAAAAAATGAGTGGAGAGAAATGTTTTAGAACTATTTGTCCAAATGCGGACAGGTGGAAATAGCGCAGATGGGGTGTCTTGGTCAGCATCCAACACCCCGTGGTGTATAACTCTATGAAGTCTGTCATTCTAAGTGGTGCTGCTGTCTGCGAGTTCTGGTGACCTGGTTCTGTCCAGTGAGGGTTAATGGACACATGAAATGGAATAGGTTGCAGGGAATTTTACTGGGGAAAAGGGAATAATGTGACTGTAGATTACTTTCACCATGTATTTCAGAATTATCAAGACGAGGTCTCGAATTGTCATGGTATTGAAAGGAGCAGATTAAATCCCTTTAAATGGGATTAGTGTAGATATGTACAGAGCCTAGCATTGACATGCTGGGCCGAATGGCATATTTGTGCTCTCCAGAACTCAACATTGGTTAGCCAAATGTCACCTTCCATGTCTTGGTTCTTGGTCCCTTGGTCCTCCAAAATATTCCAACTGGAATTTAAACTGGAGGTGGTGAAGGGAGGGGTTAAGCCAGAGAGGGTTATTGGGAAGAAAGTGCCACTTTAAATTTAGTTGCATCTGGCTGGGCAACCGTGGTTTGAAACCACCATACAGCCACACAGTAAAATATAAAGAACACAACATAGAGTCGAAATTCAACATAAAACATCCCCTCACGGCAGGATCACAGTTTCCCACTGTAAAGGAAGGCACCAAAGTCAGCCTCTTCCCCTGATGTTCCCCACTGTTCACCCGTGGTCGGGGCGTCCCCGAGCCCTCTGCAGTCGCCACTACGGGCGGCCCTATGTTCAGGACCGCTCGGCGGGGTGATGCATGTCCGACGTCCTCAGCGGCCTGGACCTCGAGTCGGCCACCTCCTACCGGAGTCCGCGGCTCCCAAAGTCCACAGGCCGCGCCGGGTGGAGACACAACGCCGGAGGCCCTCGGCAAAGGGCCCTAGGACTCCATGGAGTTCAGCGCCGCCCGCGTTGAAAGCTCTCCCAACCTGAGCTCCACGGTGTTGGAGCAGCGGCCCAACGCTCCGGAGCTCCAACGGGGACCCAGGTAGGTATCGCCCGCTCCGCGGTGGCTCCCACATATAAAAGTTAAAGTTTCCCCCAAAGACAGACTTTTAACGGACTAAAAATTAAAAAAAGATGTAAAAACAAATGGGCTGCAGGCAGAGGCTGCTGTCAGTGCAGCGCCCCTAATGTCACGAGGAAACACAGCAGTGACATAATATGTTGATTCTCATGTTTCATCTGACAGGAACAGTCACACAACCTTCAGTCACAGGTCACATCCCAGTTTGCTGAACTGCACCAGATTCTCACTGAGAAAGAGCAGCGCTTACTCGGGGATATCCGGGAAGAAGAGGCGAAGATTGTAAAAACAATGGAGAAAAATCTTCAAGAGATTCAAGGGAATTTAAATTCCATTCAGGAAGAACTCTCAAAGTTACAGGAACAGATAGACCACAAGGACGGCGTGATATTTCTGAAGGTGAGGGATTACACTACAGTTTGGCGAAATGCACAGTCACAAAATGGTGGGTTACATTTCGGAAATAAATGCTGCATTTACCAGTAATTCAGAGCTGTGTCAAAGTTCCATCTGTTCCATCCGACAACAACGCCCCAAATTCCAGGAATCCTCATGTATTTATCCCACTTCAACTTAAATGTATCTGCAATATTGTATTCAGGCCACCCCGCGAGTTCCACGTTCTACTGCATTTCTGGCAGAATTTATTAAAGGCCATCATACATTTCAGGTTTTATTTTTCTTCTCCCCACAAGTAGTGATAATATTTCCAACCGCCACCCCATAAAATCCACCGCTAATCCAAAAATATTCCATCCCATTATTTCAGACATCTTCTCCAGATAAAGTCCCATGCATACTTGCATACTCAGTTATTTTCATCAACATTCCTAATGCTTTCCGCTGTGTTCGATGTCTCTATGACAATATCCACTTTCTGTCTGTGTGACAGCGGGAAAGAGTTGGGAAGTGGGAATTACCAGAGGGCTTTTTTGTAAAAATTTGGTGAAACACCCGCCGGCGGGATCATGAGGATCCATCTCAGTCTATTGAGATTTGTGTTTTAATTATTTCAGGAGGAAGCTGGTCGCAAGAGCAGGTAGGACATGCTTTTAACTGAAACATGTATGTTCAGGTCAAAAACAGCTAATGCTCAGTTTCTAACCAGCTGTTAAATACTTGCAGGGTTAGTGATGAAACCAAACCAATGTTGGTGGTAGATGGTGCATTGCCCATTGAAAAGTTTGATCTCACTTTTTTCTACAACATGGCATTGAGAGAAACATCTGATATCATCAAACAAGGTAAAACTAATATTTTTTCCATTGCTTATTTTTAAGACTTTTTTTTTTGCAATACTTGTTTGTGAAGATTAATGGTATTAATGGATCCTGGGGGAAGCATCACAGAGACAGAAAGCGAAGTTTGTTTGCACTTGAACAAATCTATGGACAATAGGTGCAGGAGTAGACCATTCGGCCCCTCGAGCCAGAACCATAATTCAACGTGATCATGGTTGATCATTCCCAATCAGTACCCTGTTCCTGCCTTCTCCCCACATCCCCTGACTCCGCTATTTCTAAGAGCCCTATCTAGCTCGCTCTTGAAAGCATCCAGAGAACCTGCCTCCACCGCCATCTGAGACCGAGAATTCCACAGACTCACCACTCTCTGTGAGAAAAAGTGTTTCCTCGTCTCCGTTCTAAATGGCTTACTCCTTATTATTAAAATCCTTGATCCTGGGAGACTGTGTTGCTGTGCTGGGTGAAATTGCGTAGATTAGGCCTGTGTACTCGAGAGTTCAGATGAGTTCCCTGCATCCAGCCCACGGTGCCCTGTAAGATGTCCTCTAATAGAGGAGATCTTACAGGGCTCAGTAGGCTGGATGCACGGAGCATGTTTCCCCTGTCTGAGGGGTCTGGAGCCCTCTCAGAAATATGGGCTAGACTATTTAGGACAGAGATGAGGAGACATTACTGCACGCAGAGACTGGGCAACCTTTGGAACTCCCTGCACCAGTGGCTGTGGATAATCAGACATTCAGTGCTCTTGGTGCCCGAGAGCCATAGTTGTACATTACGGATTCAGGCCCTTCGGCCCATCGCATCCATGTCCACCTTTTTCCTAGCCACACAAATCCCATGTGTCCACATTAGAACCGTATTATTCTACACCTCGTTGGCTAAATAGCAATGCCTCTTACATGTAGTGATTAGATCTGATTCCACCACCTCCGCTGGGAAAATATTCCAGGTGTTAACAACTATTAGTGTGAAGGGAATTGCATCCTCCAGTATTGATATCCCTGCATGACACTAAGGTTTCGATGATCTAGGCTATATCCTGCTGCAGACTTTGACCGACGTCCTTGCTATCCACAACATTACCCGTTCTCCACAAACATAGTAATCACACCCCCTACATTCACATCCAAGCCATGAAAATATAAAATAAACAGCAAAGGTTGCAGCGCTGATCTCTGCTGCACTCCACCAGTCACAGCCCTCCAGGCAGAAAAATCATCCTTCTACCGCTACCTTCTACCTGCTACCTCCAACCACCAAGCCAATTGTGGGTTCAGTTTACCAACTCGTCTTGGAACCAACCTGCCTTTGCTTTCTGGACGAGCCTTGCATGGAAATCATTGTCAAGTCCCTCAGTGAGTTCATATATTACTTCACAATGAGATCAGAGTGCTCTTGGTTGTACAGACGCACCAAATCCACCCTCCACTAAAGAAAGCAAGTAAACAGTAGCAGATGGACCCGCCCAGTCCACTCCCGTTCAGTGTGATCACGGCAACTCCACCCACATCTCTGCATCCTCTTTGACCACCTCTAATTACCACTCACACCAGTCTTGTCATCTTCCAATCTGCTTCTCCTTCGCCATCTACTGGCAAGATATTTGAATGCCCGCCTTATTTCTCCATCCCCACCCGCAATCTCTCGTTCATCCTCACTTTCCGTGTTCGTTTCCCGTCTCGCCCGCTCCCGTTGACCCGCGGAATTCCCACTCTCCTGCCCGGTTGCGAAACTCCGGGAAAGATGTGTATTGTCCACCGTATGTGTTTGGGGTGAAACCCCGGGCAAGGTTCCAGTTGTCCGCCCGCCTGTGCCTGGGGCCGAGCGGCTTCTCCCCCCGGTCCCTGGGCCGCGCTGCCCGAGTCTCAAACCCGACCCCCGGGGACTCTCTGATTCTCTGCTTCTCCCCCCAGTCTCCGTCACCCTGGATGTGGAAACAGCGCATGCGCAGCTCGAGGTGTCTGAGGATCGGAAGAGGGTGAGATGGACCCGGACCCAGAGGAATCTCCCTGACACCGGGAAGAGGTTTACAGACAGTCCGTGTGTGCTGGGATCGGAGGGATTCACATCGGGGAGACATTACTGGGAGGTGGAGGTGGCGGGGAGTCGGGGCTGGGGTCTGGGAGTCGTCGCAGAGTCTGTGGAGAGGAAGGGACCGGTCACAGCGACCCCGGAGACTGGAGTGTGGAGCATCGGGCAGTTGGGTGACGAGTTTGATGCAGATACCGACCCTCCATCCCCTCTCCCCGCCCGTCCCATCCCCGGGAGGCTGGGAGTTTATCTCAGTTACGAGTCCGGGACAGTTTCATTTTACGACGCGGACACCAAGTCCCATCTCCACACCTTCACTGGGAATAAATTCACGGAGAAACTTTATCCTTTCTTCTGGACTCTATGTGGAAACTGGCTGAGAATCTGCTCCGGTTCCGCTCCGGGTGTGTAAAAGGGTCGGGTCCCGGGACCGGCGTCAGGAGCGGGGCTCAGGGGCTGTGGGGCAGAAACCCTGTGGACAACAGGTCGGCGCTGAACGGCTCCCATTTAATCCCCAAATTCCGCGTCGTGAAACCCCAGTGAGCGCGGAAATAAAACCAGTGGGAAAGTAAATGTGGGAAGAGTGAAATAAACAGCAACTGAAATCAGAGCTGTCTGTCGATCCGTTCATTTTATCTGGCAACGGAACAGAAATTACTTTTGGGAAAATATAAAGATTGAAACAGTCTCCCTTCCCGCGGGTTCAGCAGCAACAGCCGCGGGCGGCGGTCCTGAGCTCCGGGCTCCCCCGGGTTCTAATGCCCGCCGACACATTGTGGTGTTCCGGGTGGGCTCTGCCTGCCTCACTGCAGAATGCGGGTAACGTTCCTTGTTTCAGTCGTTGCCACAACCCTCCCTCGCCGCTTCCTCGGGTGCAGTATGGCGGGCATTTGAGGCATGTAAGAACATTTTAAACTTAAAAAATCCTTGTTCCACTTTTCATGCCTGCGTGTTCTTCAGCACAATGGGAACCTAACAGGCAGGAATGGATGCTCTGTGGGAGAGCCACTAAGAGTGCATGGGGGGAGATGGACTGAATGCGTGTGGGGGTGAGGGGAATGGCAAGGAGCAGAGTGTGGGGGGGGGGGGGGGGGGGGTGAAGGGAGGTGGGGTGACTGAGTGAACTGCCAGCGTACCAGGCATGAGTGACTGCACTGCCAGCCCACCAGCCGTGAGGAAGTGAACTGCCAGCCCACCAGTTGCAAGTGACTGCACTGCCAGCCCACCAACTGTGTGTAAGTGAACTGCCAGCCCACCAGCTGTAAGTGACTGAACTGCCGTCCCACCAGCTGTGTGGGCTTATAGTGCAGTCACTCACGGCTGGTGAACTGCCAGCCCACCAGCTGTGAGTAAGTGAACTGCCAGCCCACCAGCTGTAAGTGACTGAACTGCAAGCCCAAATATCCATTCGGGACACAGTCCATACTAGCCCTCTTGAAACAGTCAGTTCGGCCCACAACACACATAGTAGCGCAACACAAGCACCCCCCTCACCACCCCCACCCCACTGGCCAGCAGTATTGGAATTGGTGGAGAGGTGGAATATTGCGTTGGGTGACCTGCCCTCCCGTGTGATGCAGGGACCCAACGGGCCCCACTTACTCTAGTATTATATAAAAGTAATATCTATATTACTAAAACTCTGAACAACTTCCTGTTGTTCTGTATATTGATTTTAGAAAAAAAGCTGCCACTTACGGCTGTGATTTTTGGCCATCTTACTCAGAATCCCCCTCCGCTGCGTGCTGGTGAATGACAGTGCGACTGTCCACCCACCCATCCACACATACATACATACACACACACATACACACACACACACACACACACACACACAAACACACACACACACACACACACACACACACACACATCCATCCGTACAAAATTCATAAGGGGTTGGACAGGCTAGATGCAGGAAGATTGTTCCCGATGTTGGGGAAGTCCAGAACAAGGGGGTCACAGTTTAAGGATAAGGGGGAAATCTTTTAGCACTGAGATGAGAAAAACATTTTTCACACAGAGAGTGGTGAATCTCTGGAATTCTATGCCACAGAAGGTAGTTGAGGCCACTTCATTGGCTATGCTTAAGAGGGAGTTAGATGTGGCCCTTATGGCTAAAGGGATCAGGGGTCATGGAGAGAAGGCAGGTACAGGATACTGAGTTGGATGATCAGCCATGATGATATTGAATGGCGGTGCAGGCTCGAAGGGCTGAATAGCCTACTCCTGCACCTATTTTCTATGTTTCTATGTACGCACACATACATCCGCACACACATCTGCACACACATGCATACACACATCCATCCGCACACACCAGCATGTTATTATCATAAGTAATTCACTCATTGCTTAAATAATTTGACCAAAATAACAGTGAAACGATCAACATTAAAATAAAACTTTATATAATCATTTTTTCCCCAATGTATTTGTTTACACGTCATCTAATCTTCATCTGAATATTCTTCATCAGATTCCAAGTCTTTTGCAGTAATAGAGTTTCTGCAGCCAACACACTGAAATAAATCTGTACATGGCACACCATGCTGTTGACATGAGCATCTTCCTTTCCCTGTACTCACGGCTTGTTTTCTTGCATGAACAGTATGTTAATTCTAGCAAGGTGCTTGAGACTGGAGGCAGATCACATCCAGTCAATGTCCAATTCACCACCTACAATTTTCCACCCATGTCCCTTTGGACTGGGAATTTGTGGAAACTGTTCCAGACATTTTGAATGCACAGCACCCTGGTAATTTGCTCTTGTGACAAGCTTTCTGAGAGAGTCTGCTGTTGTTGGAAGGCGTGCCTCTGATTTTGTTAACATAAGGAGCAGGTTGTATCTGGCTTCATCTACTGCGGTCAGGGTGCTCGACAGTTGCTGTTTGTTGACCATCACTCGTCATGGATCATAGAAACATAGAAACTAGGTGCAGGAGTAGGCCATTCGGTCCTTCGAACGTGCAGCGCCATTCAATATGATCATGGCTGATCAACTCAGTATCCCGTTCCTGCCTTCTCTCCATGCCCTCTGATCCCCTTAGCCACAAGGGCCACATCTAACTCCCTCTTAAATATAGCCAATGAACTGGCCTCAACTACCCTCTGTGGCAGAGAGTTCCAGAGACCCACCACTCTGTGTGTGAAAAAAGTCCTTCTCATCTCGGTCCTAAAGGATTTTCCCCTTATCCTTAAGCTGTGACCCCTTGTCCTGGACCTCCCCAACATCAGGAACAATCTTACTGCATCTAGCCTGTCCAACCCCTTAAGAATTTTGTAAGTTTCTATAAGATCCCCTCTCAATCTCCTAAATTCTAGCGAGTATAAACCGAGTCTATCCAGTCTTTCTTCATAAGACAGTCCTGACATCCCAGGAATCAGTCTGGTTAACCTTCTGTGTACTCCCGCTATGGCAAGAATGTCTTTCCTCAGATTTGGAGACCAAAACTGTATGCAATACTCCAGGTGTGGTCTCACCAAGGCCCTGTACAACTGA